>CM029398.1:32387342-33060746 GCA_017139565.1 Luffa aegyptiaca | reverse complement strand
ACTAAACTCAGATTTTACCGTTTTAATTTATTAATTTTACCACGATTACATGCAAAATTAACGGTAATATTATTTAATGGGAGCAGATTTTTTTGGATAGGATCATTAGTGCTGGAGCCCTATTTAATCAAATCCACGGTACGTTTTCCTTCACTTCATCTTCACCCATCTTTTATTCTTTGCTTCAGTTTTTCTTTCCTTTCTTCCGATTACTGTAAAATTCTTCAAGTCCGAAATGGCTAAAACAAGAGGCCATAAAGAGAGAGATAATGAGGAAGAAGAAGTGCCAGTTACCCCTGAGGCACCAAAGATAAAGGCGAAGAAAAGAAAAACACCAGAAGAGAGAGAGGCTAAGAGAAGAAGACGACAGCAGCGGGCTGAGGTTGCAGAGGTTGAAGAGGTTGTAAGGAAAGTCGTCGAAGACGTTGCTGCTGAAGCGGTTGAAGAGGAGCATCCGAAGGAACCTAAGGAAAAAGATCCTGAGCAAGGTGAGCCGATTATTGAGAACCCACAGGAAGTTCAAGAGAAGCCAGCAGAGGATACACAAGAAGAAGGAAATGGACAGGAAGTGCAAGAGCAGCAGGTTCAGACTGAAGAGATTGTACTAGAGATTCCACGTTGTCGCCGCCAGAAGCAGAAGGCTGGGAGAATCAAGGTAATTCGAACAGACACCCCATCGCCGTCGTCGACGGAATTTGAAAAAGAAAACTCTGAGAAAGAGGACTAGGTGAGAGAAGAAGCTTAAAAGAAGGCCGAGGAAGAAATTTTGGCGAAGCAAACCGAAGACAAGGGCAAAGGGATTGCCGAAGCACCGGGAGAGGCAGAGGAGGTTGATCCTAAGGAACCAAGGTTGCCATATAATCGCTTCATCAACGATCTTGCCCGAGCAAAGTATCTGGAAATGCTGAAAAGGGATTTCTTATTTGAAAGAGGATTCGATGATGACTTGCCTCATTTCCTGCGTGCTGGTATTACCAATCATGGATGGGATCAGTTTTGTGCAAAGCCGGAGCCAGTGAACTTGAATATTGTTCGAGAATTTTATGCGAATGTAGATGATCAAGAAGGGTTCCAAGTCATGGTCCGAGGGGTGGCTGTTGATTGGAGCCCAGGAGCAATCAACTCTCTTTTCAACCTCCAAGATTTTCCACATGCTGGGTTTAATGAGATGGTGGTGGCACCGTCTAACGATCAGCTGAATGCGACTGTAAGGGAGGTTGGCATTGAAGGGGCCCAATGGAGGTTGTCGAAGACAGAGAAGCGCACATTCCAAGCGGCTTATCTGAAGAGTGAGGCTAATACATGGTTGGGCTTCATCAAGCTGCATTTGCTTCCGACAACGCATGACTCGACAGTGTCCCAAGACTGAGTGCTTCTGGTATTTGCTATTCTGCGTTCTTTAAGTATTGATGTTGGAAAAATTATCTCAAATGAAATTTATACTTGCTGGCGAAAGAAGGTTGGTAAATTATTCTTCCCAAATACAATCACGATGCTGTGCAATAGGGCAGGGGTGCCCACTACTCCAGATGATGTCATTTTGCTTGACAAGGGGATCATTGATACACCCAATCTAGTGAGGCTTTAGCGGACTCAAGAAGCTCGCCAAGGTGGACTGGTTTGCGGCATCCATCAGATTTTAGAGCGACTTCAACTATCGGTCAGTAGGCAAGAGTATGCTGAAAGGCAAGCTCAAACCTACTGGACCTATGCTAAAAGAAGGGATGCCACACTTAGGAGGGCATTGCAATCTAACTTTTCAAAGCCTTACCAAGCCTTTCCAGTGTTTCCCGATGATCTGTTCAATCCCTGGATTCCGCCCCCGCCAGTTGAAAGAGAGGAAGAAGAGGAGGAAGATCAGGGTCAGGAGGATTGACGAAGAAGTAGAGTTGGGCGAGCATTTATTTTGTTCTTATCTTTTTGTTTGCTCGCGTATTCCTAACCTCATTTTCTTTTGATATTATGTTTTTGCTTGTTTTTATTTTTCTGTTCCTAGGCCGCCAATTTATCTATTTCGTGTAAATCTTTTTCTGTTTTTAATGAAATTTCCAAGCATTTTTGTTCTATGAGCACTGAGCATTCCTAACGTAACTAATTTTCTTCTGAATTTTTGAAGCTTGGACTAGTTAGCTTAATTAGATCAAGGTGTTCTGATCTCCAGAAACCTTTTCCTTGAGTCTTTCTTCTAGCCTGGTCATCGTTGCGACAAGAAGATCCTAAGGTAGTGTTGACTCATTTGATCCACCTAAAGCTTAATTCTAGTCCCACACTTAGTTTTAAATTCAGATAGAAAAATTTAAGTTTGGGGGTATAATTTCAAATGTTAATGATTCATTGAGGACAATGAATAATTCAAGTTTGGGGGACTTTTAGCTACTCCAATTGTTTTGCTTGAGCATTCCTCTCCTTCATTATTATTTTTCTAGGTTATTGAGTAACCAGAGACATTTGTGACACCCACAGTTTGTCTTTGCGTCAAAAGATGACCTAGGAAATATGAAAAAAATGAGAAAAATTATTTGCTGAAAAAAATATTTATTGTGAAAATTTTGCTGAGAAAATTCATAGAGCAAAAGTTTTGAAGGATGAATGATCATCTAGCAGTTTTTTTTGTCTTCCAGGACTTAGGTGAGCTTCATCATAAAATGTCGCCATTCTGAGGAGCAAGGGATAGAATAACTAAGGATTTTTTAGCTTACAATGAGTATTTAGCCTAGTTGGTGATGAGTTTGAGGCAAGGGTATACTGCACCATAAAGTGGGTCATCCCATGCTTAAGAACTTATGACTGTAGGGCTGCTTTAAGTCTGAAAAACAAAAATATAAACCCCTTAAAAATATGTTTTAAAATGTCTGATAATAGAGCTAGGCTGTGGCAAGTTCTTAGGATTGAGTTAAAGGTGGTGATTATTTGTCCATGCCGGAAGAATTATTTTGCTGCAGCAGAGCTTGGTTTTGCAGAATGGTCAAGTAAAGGTTGAAGGTAGTGTTGGATTATCTGTTTTGGTTAAGTTATGCTTTGTCTAATGTTTTGAATTCTTAAGGGAAGGTTGGTTAGTATTGCTCAGGACGCGCAATAGTTCAAGTTTGGGGGTATGATATCTCTCCAAAAGTGAGTTATTTAGGCCTTATTTCTATAGTGTTTTGTGTGTCATTTGTGCTAAATAGGGTTGCTTTTAGATGAATAATATATGTTTTAACCCATTTGGAAGAATGGATGCTGTGGAAGTTATTTTGTGCAGAATATATTGCTGAGCGACTTGAGGGAGCAGAATCTGTGATCCAACAAAGCAAGGAGCAAAACTGCCATGTCACAGCACGTTATCCATTTTAATGAGCCGAAGTTTGTTGAGCTTTTCTCGGATTTAAGAAGCTTGGAAAGCCTGCCACGTGTCCAATTTGACCTAATTAGGACTTGCTATCACTCTATAAAAGGAGGAGTCGTCTCAAGTCAAATGCATTCCATTCTTGGGAGGAACATTCCACTCTTGGAAAGTTTATTTCCACTTTTGGGAGCTGAATAAAGGAGGAAAGATAGGAGACTCAAGAAGACCATCAACTACAGGTTTCTTCAAGGGAATTTACTTTTTCTTGTGATTTTTTGTAGTTATGGATGCACATACTCAGATTGTGGCGTGTGTTATCATGAGCTTTATGAACTAAATTTGCTTAGGTGTTGGTTAGGAGTCATTTAATTGTCGTACTTCATTCTCTATGCAATATATGTTGATTTGAGCATCTTGATTATTTGTTGTGCATATTTATATTTTGTGCCCGCGTGGCCAGTCGGTATGAATACCACTTCTTAGTTTCGATTTGAGAAGTGTGTGACATTTAATCACACTAGATCATTGTGTATTGGTGAACGCCAATGACTGAGTTAGGGATAGCCAGTTGCCTAGTGCTTGATCGGTAGCACGTCATTGGAGTTGAAACACATTCCAAAAAATCCAGAGTTCCGGGAGGATCCTGCTAATAAGACTGCAAGAGTTTTGCCTAATCAATAATATTGCTAGAGCATCTTTTAAAACAATAACTAAACCCTAACCAACGCCTTTTTTCGATCTGTCTGCTTTATTTGTTTACTTTCTGTTCTGTCATTTCTTTTGCTTCAGCATCTTATCAAAATCAATCATTTTAACCACTTTTGAAACCATTAAAAAGTTATACAAAATAGATAAAGTGAGAGCTATTCGGCCCCATGGTTCGATAAATACTTATTACTTGCTGCGGATTGTGTATGCTTGCACAGTGTTCTAGAGTCTATTTTTACTATATTTTTACACACTCTGGAAACCCAACAAGGAGTCAGAAGAAAAAGGTGGGAAAAAAATTGAAGTTGTAGAAATTAGTCAACCCTTGAAAAGACAAAGGATCAAACCATATTGGGGCAAGGGCTTCGAGGATGAGGAAGCCCATGTCTCCGTGATTGACCTGGTATGACTCCTACATATATAGAATTTGTTTTGTATACTATATGGGTCTATAAAATAATAGCATAGGCAAGGACTACAAAATATCGGGACAAGAGTAGAAACTCTGTCTAGGAAAATCCTGTCTAGGAAAAGGTACTTAAGTTGGCCATAGGAAACACCTTTTCTTAGGGATTTACCTTGGAGTTTGAAAAGTCTAGATTATTTGGTACCCTATCTATTTTAAAAGAAAATATATATTTAGAAAAAGAGAAAAGAAAAAATAGAGGAAAATGAAAAGTTTGTAGGTTTAGAATAAAAGATTTTTGATCAAGAGGAAACTTTGTCTAAGGAAAGTTCTGACTAGGCTGAGGTATTTAAGCTAACCATAGGGAACACCTCTACCTGGGGACTTACCTAGAAGTTGAATTGATCAAAACATTTTAAGTTAATTTTTCTTAAAAAATCAAATAATAAAAAGTAAATAAATCATGATTAATCATATGAACTTTCTAACTTGTTTATGAGTGTTTCAGAGAAGAAGAAAAAGCAAAGGAAAAATAAAAAGTAAGAAAAATAGGCAAGAAAAAAACTGGGTGAAATGCGACCGTATTTTTCCCCAGTGTATTCGAGAATGCGACCGTATTTTTCCCTAGTGTATTCGAGAATGCGACCGCATTTTCAAGAATAAGTGGGGAGTCACGAATTTCTTTTGACCTGCACGTGACCTAATTGGAAAAGTATAAATAGCTGACTTTAGTTCTTTTCCTCTTCACCAACCACTCAACTCCTTTTCATTCAAGTCAAAACCTCAACTCTCCATATTTTCTCATCTTGAAACCGAAAAGACCCACATTCAAGAAGATGAAGAATACTCAAAAGCCATCATCCTCACGCAAGATTACTCGTTCCCAGAGTAATCCGACCGCCCACGAAGCTGAAGCTAGCGTGCGACGGCAAGAAGAACAATCCGAAACGCCCATGCACGTTGGGTTTCCAGAGCGAGTAAAAATAAGATATAAAAAGACTCTAGAACTCTGTGCAAGTATACACAGTCCGCAGCAAGTAAAAAGTATTTATCGAATCCAGGGTCTGAATTAGCTTTCACTTTATTTATTTTGTTTAGCTTTTTAATGGTTTCAAGAATGGTTAAAATGATTGGTTTTAATATAATGCTGAAGCAAAAGAAATGACAGAACAGAAAGTAAACAAATAGGCAGACAGATTAGAAACAGGCGCTGGTCAGGATTTAGTAATTGTTTTAAAAGATGCTCTAGCAATATTATTGATCATGCAAAACTCCCGCAGTCTTATTAGCGGATTCCTCCCGGAACTCCGGATTTTTTAGAATGTGTTTCAACTCCAACGAAGCACAACCGATCAAGCACTAGGCAACTGGCTATCCCTAGCTCAGTCACTGGCGTTCACCAATACACAATGATCTAGTGTGATTAACCGCCATACACTCCCTAAATCATCCCTGAAACTAGAGAGAGGTATTCATACCGGCTGGCCAGGCGGGCATAAAATAGAAATGAACACAACAATTAATCAAGATGCATCAAATCAATATTTATTACTAGAAATTAAGCACGACAACTACATGCTCCCTAACCAACGCCTAAAGCTACTTAGTTCATAAAATGCACGGAAACACACGTTACAATCTGAGTAAGCATATCCATAACTACAAAATAATGCAAGAAAATATTAATTCCCTTGATCAGCTTGCAGTTGATGGTCTTCTTGTTGGTCTCCAATCTCTCCTCTATTCGACTCCTAAAAGTGGAAATGAACTTCCTAAGAGTGGAATGTTCCTCCCAATTATGGAATTCCCTTCCCAAAAAGGAATGAATTTGACTTGGGCGGCTATCTCCTTTTATAGAGTGATAGGAGGCTTGAATTAGGTTGACCTAGACACGTGGATGGCTCTCCTTGCTCCATAAATCCGAGAATAACTTAACAGAATTCAGTTTGTTAAATTGGCTAACGAGCTGTGACGTGGCAGTTTTGCTCCAGTACAGATTTTGCTCCCTTAAGTCGCTCAGCAATATATTCTGCACAAAATAACTTCCAAAGCATCCATTCTTCCAAATGGGTTAAAACACATAATATCCATATAAAAACGACCCTATTAAGCACAAAAGACACACGAATCACTATAGAAATGAGGTCTAAATAACTCCCTTTTGGAGAGTTATCACACCCCCAAACTTGAACTATTGCGCGTCCCGAGCAATACTAACCAACCTTCTCTTAAGAATTCAAAACATCAGACAAAGCATAGCTTAATCAAACCAGATAATCCAACACTACCTTCAACCTTTACATAAGCATTCTGCAAAACCAAGCTCTGCTGCAGCAAAATAGTTCTTCCGGCATTGACAAATAATCACCACTTTTAACTTAATTCTAAGAACTTGCCACAACCTAGCTCTATTAACAGACATTTTAAAACACATTTTCAAGGGGTTTATATTTTTTTTCTTTAGACTTAAAGCAGCCCTACAGTCATAAGTTCTTAAGCATGGGATGACCCACTTTATGGTGCAGTATACCCTTGCCTCAAACTCATCACCAACTAGGCTAAATACTCTTTGTAAAGCTCGAAAATCCTTAGTTATTCTATCTCTTGCCCCTCAGAATGGCGACATTTTATGATGAAGCTCACCTAAGTTCTGGGAGACAGAAAAACTGCTGGATTATCATTCATCCTTCAAAACTTTTGCTCCATGAATTTTCTCAGCAAAACAATCAACTTTTTTAGCAAATAATTTTTTCATTTTTCACATTTCCTAGGTTATCTTTTGACGCAAAGGCAAACTGTGGGTATCAAAAATGTCCCTGGTTACTCAATAACCTAGCAAATTATTTAATGAAGGAGAGGAATGCTCGAGCAAAACAATTGGAGTAGCAAAAAGTCCCCCAACTTGAATTATTCATTATCCCCAATGAATCATTAATTTTATACCCCCAAACTTAATTTTTTCTATCTGAATTTTCAACCTAAGCGTGGGACTAGAACTAAGCTTAAAGTGGATCAAATAAATCAACACTACCTCAGAATCTTCTTTGCCGTAGCTGTGACCAGGCTAAAAGAAATGCTCTAGCAAAAGGTTTCTGGAGATCAGGATACCTTGATCTAATTAAGCTTAACCAGTCCAAGCTTCAAAAATTCAGAAGAAAATTAGTTAAGTTAGGAATGCTTAGTGCTTATAGAATCATGAACAACTTAAAAAATTTCATTAAAAACATAGAAGGAAACTACAAAAACAGATATTTTTTGTGGCCTAAAAAAACAAAAAACGATAACATAGAAACAAAGAGAAAAAAAACATTCAAAGAAAATGAGGTTAGAAAATGCGCGAGCAAACAAAAATAACAGAACAAAAATCATGCTCGCTCAGGGCCACTTCATCCGTCAGTCCTCTTGACCCTGCTCATTTTCATCATCCTCTTCTTCTCTTTCCATCGGTGGGGGCGGAATCCAAGGGTTCAACAAATCCTCAGGGAATGCTGGAAGGGCTGGATATGGTTTGGAAAAACTTTCCTGTAGCGCCTTCTTCAGATTGGCATCACGACTTTTAACATAGTTCCAGAAGGTTAAAGCTTGCCTCTCGGAAAACTGTTGCCTGCTGGCTGACAGTGCAAGTTGTTCTAAAATCGTGTTGATGCCATAGATAAGCCCACCCTGGCGTGCCTCTTGCGTACGCTGAAGCCGTGCCAAGTTAGGCGTATCAATAATTCCCTTGTCAAATAATATGACATCTCCTTCATTCTCCGGAACCCCTGCTCTCTTGCAAAGCATTGTGATTGTATTCGGGAAAAACAGCTTCCCCACTTTCTTCTTCCAACATTAAGATATTTCACTAGCAATAATCTTCCCTACATCAATACTGAGAGACCTTAAAATCGCAAACGCCAGCAGAACACGTTCCCTAGAAACCGTCGAGTCATGAGTCGTTGGAAGCAACCTCTGTTTGATAAATCCCATCCATGTATTTGCTTCATTCTTTAGATAGGCTGACTGAAATGTCATTTTCTCAGTTTTTGATAGTCTCCACTGCGCCCCTTCAACACCAACTTCCCTCACAGCATCACTCAACTGCTCATTAGATGGCGCCACAGCTATCTCATTGTATCTTACGTGTGGGAAATCTTAAAGGTTATACAGTGCGTTAATAGCGCCAGGACTCCAGTCGACCTCAACACCTCAAACGATCACTTGGAAACCGTCTTCTTTGTCAATATCTGCATAAAATTCGCGCACTACCTGCGCGTTCACAGATTCAGGCTTTGAACAGAATGATTCCCAACCTTGGTTCGTAATGCCGACCCTCAGAAAATGCGGAAGATCACCACTGAATCCTCTCTCAAACAGGAAGTCTCTCTTCAGCAGCTCAGCATATTTTGCTCTGGCAAGATTGTTGACGAAGCGGACATACGACAACTGTGGCTCTTCTATCTCGTCAGGTTCCTCCGATGCCGCAGCAACACTCTTGCCCCTGTCTGCCTTTTGCTTGAGCAACCTTTCTTCTTCAGCCTTCTTCTCTGCTTCCTCTCTTGCTTTATCCTCGGCCTCTTTTTTCTCCTGTTCCTCTCTTTCTGCATTTTCTCTCTCAGAGTCAGTGGTTGGCGGCGAGGGAGTATCAGTTCAGACTACCCTGACGTGTCCAGCTTTCCGCTTCGCGCGACGACGTTTTGGTGCTTCCGGCGTGATCACCTCCACTCGAGCCTCCTGTACTGGCTCATTACCTTTTTCAAGCCCAACTTCTGCCTGTTCTTCTTACGTATCTTCAGCCTGTTTTTCTTGAACTTCCTCTGTAATTTCTTCTCGAAATTCCTCTGTATCCGCAACTCTCGGCTCAGTCTGCTCTGGGTTTTGTTCTTCTGGTTCCTTCGGGTCTTCTTCAGCCACTGTGGCAGCAACATCTTCCACAACCTTCTGTCAACTTCTTGATCCTCAGCCCTCTACTGCCTTCTCCTTCTTTTGGCTTCTTTTTCTTCTAGTGTTTTCTTTTTCTTCGCTTTCACTTTCGGTGCTTCGAGGGTAACGGGTACCTCCTCTTTCTCATTGTCTATCTCTTTTCTTGCTCTCGTTTTCGCCATAGGAGACTCAAAGGGATTTTACCGCGCACAGAAAAAGAAGAAAAATATAAATGGCAAGGAACGAACAAGAAGATGAAGTGAAAAGAACTTACCGAAGGCTTGTGAATAAATAGAGCTTCAGCAAAACAAATCGTAACCGAAAGATTTTGCCCCTCATTAAATGGAATTACCGTTCAAACCTCATTTAATTTGTAAATCAAATCCATCAACGGTAAAATCTTGAATTTCAATCACCCATGGTAAATAATTATGTGCTATCAAACAGCTAAACCGTTGGATTGCCCCTGCGCGACACGTGGCAGCATCAGAATTCTCCATGCAATTTATCTGCCCACAGAAAATTCAAAATCCAAACGGTAAAAATAATTAATTTACAATAAAACCCTTCCTATTCGAAAGATTTGCTTCAGCCATAACTTTGCCACAACAACCTTCTGAACAAAAGATTACCTGAAGAATCTTGGATACAGAATTCAAACTCAAAATAGAAGAATCAAATCAGGAAATTTTAAATTTAAATTAATCGCTAAAATAAAATCTTATCTTTTATTTTTATTTGAAGCCGAATAAATCAGGAAAAATCTTTATGAAACCTAATCTAAACAGAAATTAAAATAACCGAAAATAAAATCTAAATATAATCTAATCTAATCGGAATAAATAAAACTAAATTACCAGAAATAATAAAAATATTCAAAATCACCATAAAATCTACGGAATTAAAAATAACAACGAACTTAAAATAAATCATGCAAAATTGAAACAAACCAAATCGAATCCTAATTCAAATTAAAATCAAATCATAACAGTGAGAAAAAACAAACACTGGGAGCTCAAAATATTGCTCTGCGAAATGCTCCCGCAAAAATCTCGCTCTCTCAATCATCAACCAGCTTTAGGTAAAGATATTTCGACTGGAACTCCTCTCCCCAATAATGTTTAACACGCTGTCCATTCACTTTGAACACTCTCCCATCTTTTTCATCCTGCAAAGTAATTGCTCCATGGGGAAAAACTTCAACCACAATAAATGGCCCTGACCATTTAGATTTTAGTTTCCCAGGAAACAATTTTAATCTAGAATTATAAAGCAAAACTCTCTGACCTTTGACAAACTCTTTAGGTTTAATTTTCTTGTCATGCCACAGCTTAGTCTTTTCATTATACATTTTTGAATTTTCATAAGAAAATTGGCGAAATTCCTTCAATTCATTAAGCTACAGCATCCTTATTGCCCCTGCACGACTCAGATCAAAATTTAACTTTTTCAAAGCCCAAAACATTTTATGCTCTAGCTCTAATGGTAAATGACAAGCTTTCCCATATACTAACCTATAGGGAGACATACCTAGAGGAGTCTTATAGGCTGTCCTATAAGCCCAAAGAGTCTCATCCAACCTAAAAGACCAATCCTTCCTAGATGGATGAACTACTTTTTCTAGAATTGATTTAATTTCCCTATTGCTTATTTCAGCTTGACCATTTGCTTGTGGGTGATAAGGGGTAGCTATTCTATGCTTGATTCCATACTTAGCTAAAAGCTTAGTTAAGATATTGTTAACAAAATGTGTATCCTCATCACTCACTAAAGCTCTAGGTGTCCCAAACCGCGCAAAGATGTGCGATTGGAGAAACCTTGACACTGTCTTGGCATCATTCTAATGGCATGCAATGGCCTCCACCCACTTGGACACGTAATCAACCGCCAATAAGATGAAAACATTACCATTAGAAGGGGGAAATGGCCCGATAAAATCAATACCCCATACATCGAATAATTCAACTTTCAAAATGTAAGTAAGAGGCATTTCATCTCTAGGCCCTAAGTTTCCTCTTCTTTGGCAGGCATCACATTGCTTGTAGAACCAATGGGCATCCTTAAACAAGGAGGGCCAGAAGAATCCACAATGCAAAATCCTCATAGCTGTCCTCTGACCATTGAAATGGCCTCCATACGGCGAAGAGTGACATTGCTCCAGGATTTCCTTTGCTTCATCACCTGAAACACACCTACGATAATACCGTCAGAGCATTGCTTATACATAAACGGCTCATCCCAGTAAAAAAATTTCGCATCATGCTTAAACTTCTTCGTCTGCCTCCAATCCATATCAATAGGAGTGACTCCCTTGGCCAAAAAGTTAGCAATATCAGCATATCAAGGGACATCCTTGACTACCTTTACCTCAACAGCAAAGAGCTGCTCATCTGGAAAAGAATCTGAAATGGCAGATTGCTTCAGAAAAGATGATGTTGGATCAGGACGAGACAGATGATCTGCAATGACATTCTCTGATCCCTTCTTGTATTTTATCTCCAAGTCGAATTCCTGCAATAATAAAACCCAACGAATTAGTCTAGGCTTTGCATCTTTCTTAGACATTAAATACCTTATTGCTGCATGATCCGTGAACACTGTGACTTTGGATCCAACCAAATATGGCCGGAATTTCTCAAAGGCAAACACAACAGCTAACAACTCCGTTTCAGTAGTTGTATAGTTGACTTGTGCCTCATTTAAAACCCTGCTTGCATAATATATAGGACTGATAAATTTGCCCTGCTTTTGCCTCAGCATAACACCTACTGCAGCATCACTCGCATCACACATTACCTCAAATGGTAAATTCCAATTAGGTGCACAAAGAATGGGTGCTGAGATTAAAGCAGCCTTTAAAGTTTCAAAAGCCTTCCTACAATCTGCATTAAAGTCAAAAACATGATCAGTGTACAATAAGTTACAAAGAGGTTTACTAATTTTTGAGAAACCCTTTATGAACCTTCTATAAAATCCAGCATGACCTAAAAAGCTCCGAATCCCTTTCACTGAATTCGGTGGTTCTAGCCTCTCAATAACCTCAATTTTTGCTCGATCAACTTCTAGACCGTTCTTTGAAATCCTATGACCTAACACTATGCCCTCCTTCACCATGAAGTGACATTTCCCCCAATTCAGAACTAGATGGGTATCTTCACATCTTTTTAACAACTTACCTAAATTATCCAAACAACTTTGAAAAGACCCTACAAAAACCGAAAATCGTCCATAAATACTTCAACAGTGGACTCAATCATATCAGAAAAAATTGCTAACATACACCGTTGAAATGTTGCTGGAGCATTGCAAAGGCCAAAAGGCATTCGCCTAAAAGCAAACGTCACATAACGGCAGGTGAAACTGGTTTTTTCCTGATCCTCAAGAGCAATGGTAATCTGGTTATACCCAGAATAACCATCTAAGAAACAGTAGTAGGCCTGACCAGCCAATCTATCCAACATCTGGTCAATAAATGGTAGAGGGAAATGGTCCTTACGGGTAGCTTTATTAAGCCTCCTATAATCCATACAAACCCTCCAACCAATTACTGTCCTGGTTGGGATCAATTCATTATCCTTATTAGATACCACTGTGACACCTCCTTTCTTAGGAACACATTGGACAGGGCTTACCCACTTGCTATCTGCAATTGGATAAATAATGCCAGCATCCAACCATTTAATCACCTCCTTTTTAACAACTTCTTTCATTGCAGGGTTAAGCCTTCTTTGCTGCTCAATACTCCTAAAGGATCCCTCCTCTAGAGTGATTTTATGCATACAAAAAGATGGGCTAATTCCTTGAATGTCAGCCAATGTCCAACCTATTGCCTTGCGATATTGCTGCAGCAACTTTATTAAGGCCTCTTCATGCTCCGGCATTAAATCTGATGCAACAATAATGGGCAACGTCTCACCTTCCCCAAGATACTCATACTTTAGATGATCCGGCAAGGGCTTCAAATCTAAAGTTGGTACCTCAATCAGGGATGGCTTAATAGGAGGAGCCTTTCTTTGATCTTAATCTAAAGACTCAAAAACATCCTCACACCTAAACACCTCTTTTTCGTTTTTTCTCTCTAAAGAACAAACTGCTAAATCCTCTACACTAACCTGTCCATGATCTTCCAAATGTTTGTTTGCCGAATCCTGAATTGTTGTCTCAACAATTGTGTTCTCCAGAATCCTAATGAAAGAGCAATCTTCCATTTCGTCTGGATACTTCATGGCCTTAAACACATTAAATTTTACTTCCTCATTATAAACCCTCATGGTTAATTCCCCTTTTTGAACATCTATCAACGCCCTACCAGTAGCCAAAAATGGACGACCTAGAATAATTGGGACATCTTTATCAGCCTCATAGTCTAAGATAATAAAATCAACAGGAAATATGAACTTATCTACCTTCACTAAGACATCCTCAATTTTACCCTCTGGATATGTGATAGACCTATCAGCTAATTGGAGTGTGACTGTGGTAGGCCTAGCTTCACCAATACCTAGCTTTCGATAGACCGAAAGAGGCATAAGGTTAATGCTTGCACCTAAATCACAGAGTGCTCTACCTAACTCTTTTCCACCTATTGACAAAGGTATAGTAAATGATCCTGGATCCTTAGCCTTGGTTGGTAGCCCATTCTTAAGAATAGGACTACATTCCTCAGTAAGAGATACAGTTTCAAACTCACCTAACCTCTTCTTTTTAGTTAAAATATCCTTAAGAAATTTAGCATAATTAGGCATTTGCTCAATAGCTTCTACTAAAGGGATATTTATATGAAATTGCTTAAGAATCTCTAAGAACTTCTTAAATTGACCATCCTGATTCTTAGGCCTTTGCCTTTGTGGAAAAGGTAGAGGTGGTACATAAGGTGGAGGCGGCACATAAGGTGGTTCCACATCTGGAAAAAACCAGATGCTCCAGCATCATTATTGCTGCGTCCAACACCCTGACCAGACTCCAACTCTTTCTCAACAACAACATTTTTATCACAATTATTTTCTATATCCTGGGTTTTACTAGGCTCTTTTCTTTCCTCTAGTGGCTTACCAATCCTAAGAGTCACTGCCTTTACCTGCTCCTTACCTTCCCTTCTAGGGTGTTCAGTATCTGAAGGAAGTTTCCCTTGAGGCCTTGCCTTCAGCTCATTAGCTAGCTGACCCATTTGCAATTCCAGGGCTCTCATTGAAGCTTGATTACTTTGAATAGCGGCATCTGTACGAGCCATATATTCTTTCATCATTGCCTCAAGAGAACTCTCTAAACTTTGCTGGGGCAATACCTGCGTTTTAGCAAATCCCGATTGGTTCACCTTTGGCTGTGCTTGCACATTACTTCCTTGTCCTCCCCACGCAAAGTTGGGGTGGTTGCGCCAACCTGAATTATAAAAGTTAGAGTAAGGGTTATTCCTCTGATTACCTACAAAAAAACACAGAAGCTGGATTGCTGGGGCAAAACTCGTAGTTGTGCTCTTCACCACAATAGACACATGCTTCCTCTGCAACTTGGTTCACCACTGCAGCAGGCTCCAAAGCTGGTGGCTGCTGATGACTAACCACTGTCACATTTTTAAGAGCATTAGCTAACATTGCAATATCAGCCCTAATGGTGGACACACCATCAACCTCTAACACACTCTTAACCTTTTTATTTGTGCCTCTAACATCTGACCACTGACAACTATTAGTTGATATTCTTTCTAAAATTTCATGGGCTTCATTAAAAGTTTTTGCCAAAAGGGCCCCTCCAGCCGAAGCATCAACCATACCTTGGGTTGCTCCATTTAACCCATTGTAAAATGTTTCCATTTGGATACAATGTGGTAAACCATGATGGGGACACTTTCGCAAAAGCTCCTTAAACCTCTCCCAAGCTTCACTAAAAGTCTCATCTTCAAGTTGTCTAAACCCTACTATTTCACTCCTCAATTTAGCATTCCTATTTGGTGGGAAATATTTACTCAAAAAATTTTCTGCTAACTCATTCCATGTCCTAATTGATCTTGGAGCAAAAGAATTTAACCATGCCTTTGCTCCATCTCTAAGAGAATACGGGAACAAAGTTAATCTAAGGGCATCTCTAGGCACTCCCTGAATTACAAAAGAGTCACTAACTCCTAGAAAATACTTAAGATGTAAATGGGGGTCTTCAGATGACAAACCATGGAACTGACCCACAGTTTGCAACATCTGAAACATTACCGGTTTCATTTCAAAATTTGCTGCCTCAATGTGAGGACGTGCAATCCCTGGATTTAACTCATCAAACATTGGAAAAGCATACGCTCGAATGGTTCTGGCCCTATCGTTTGCTACCAAGATAGGATTATCAGCCTGATTATTTTGTTGTTCATTTTGCTCCAACGGCTGGTTTTGCTGCAGCAAACGATTCTGCTGGGGATTCGCTGGGTCTTCAGGACCTTGTGGGAGACGCGGCACATCAGCCATTGAATTTTGGTTTCTACGCTGCTCTCTCCTTCTTCTCCTGAATGTCCTCTCGATTTCTGGATCAAGCTCGAACCTTACCCCAGGCGGATCGCTCATGCACCAAACTCACACCTGCAAAAACAAAAGAAACAATCAAAAAGTTCTAGCACCAAACCATTAAAACACATACACAAAGCAGATCAGATAACAACTTATTCAAGTCCCTGGAAACGGTGCCAAAAACTTGTTGGGTTTCTAGAGCGAGTAAAAATAAGATATAAAAAGACTCTAGAACTCTGTGCAAGTATACACAGTCCGCAGCAAGTAATAAGTATTTATCGAATCCAAGGTCTGAATTAGCTTTCACTTTATCTATTTTGTTTAGCTTTTTAATGGTTTCAAGAATGGTTAAAGTGATTGGTTTTGATATAATGCTGAAGCATAAGAAATGACAGAACAGAAAGTAAACAAATAGGCAGACAGATTAGAAATAGACGCTGGTCAGGATTTAGTAATTGTTTTAAAAGATGCTCTAGCAATATTATTGATCATGCAAAACTCCTGCAGTCTTATTAGCGGATTCCTCCCAGAACTCCGGATTTTTTAGAATGTGTTTCAACTCCAATGAAGCACTACCGATCAAGCACTAGGCAACTGGCTATCCCTAGCTCAGTCACTGGCGTTCACCAATACACAATGATCTAGTGTGATTAACCGCCACACACTCCCTAAATCATCCCTGAAACTAGAGAGAGGTATTCATACTGGCTGGCCAGGCGGGCATAAAATAGAAATGAACACAACAATTAATCAAGATGCATCAAATCAATATTTATTACTAGAAATTAAGCACGACAACTACATGTTCCCTAACCAACGCCTAAAGCTACTTAGTTCATAAAATGCATGGAAACACACGTTACAATCTGAGTAAGCATATCCATAACTACAAAATAATGCAAGAAAATATTAATTCCCTTGATCAGCTTACAGTTGATGGTCTTCTTGTTGGTCTCCAATCTCTCTCCTCTATTCGGCTCCCAAAAGAGGAAATGAACTTCCTAAGAGTGGAATGTTCCTCCCAAGGATGGAATTCCCTTCCCAAAAAGGAATGAATTTGACTTGGGCGGCTATCTCCTTTTATAGAGTGATAGGAGGCTTGAATCAGGTTGACCTAGACACGTGGATGGCTCTCCTTGCTCCATAAATCCGAGAATAGCTTAACATAATTCAGTTTGTTAAATTGGCTAACGAGCTGTGATGTGGCAGTTTTGCTACCAGCTTTGCTCCAGCACAGATTTTGCTCCCTTAAGTCGCTCAACAATATATTCTGCACAAAATAACTTCCAAAGCATCCATTCTTCCAAATGGGTTAAAAAACATAATATCCATATAAAAACGACCCTATTAAGCACAAAAGACACACGAATCACTATAGAAATGAGGTCTAAATAACTCCCTTTTGGAGAGTTATCAACGACACACGAAGGACGAGACCCACGGGATTCTTACCGACGGTCGTGAACCAAGCGCCCAACACTCCAACTTCATCTTCTTCGACAATGCCAGCCAGTTCGAGGGAGATTCCGAGTTCGTCTACACCAAGGAGGTTCATGCGCGCCACTGCCGTCTGCCAAACCCAAAAACCCGCCACTCAACAGTTTAGAAAACGTTCGCGGGAGTGGTTTGCGATGATCCGGGAGATGGGAGCTCAGAGACGTGCTGCCCTTGAAGAAGAAGGGAATAGGCGAGATGAAGAAGAAGCCGACAAGGCAGCAGGAAGCTCTGGCAAGGAGAAGCTTCAACAGGTAAAAATTCCGAACTTCAACTAACCCCTCTTCATCTTGCAGGACCAAGTCCGTTGTTACCTATAGTGCAAGAAAGTGGAGCCCGAAGAAGGTTGTGACCGAAAAGCCATTGAAAATTGAGCCCCTCAAAACTGTTAGAATGCCTCCGGACGTATTTGAAGAAATAATCCGCCAAGCAGTGGCAAAAGCTCTCGTGATTGCTGAAGGGTACAAGGCTGAACAGGATTCTTTGAAAGATGTTGACGCTGAAAGAGAGATGGAAAATCAACACATGATGGAGGAAGATGATTTTGCAAGGAGAAGAGATGAGGAAGAGAAGGAAGAGAGGAAAAGAGTAGAAGAGCAAGAGGCCGAGAGGGCCAAATTAGCTGAGGAAGAAGAAAGAAAACTAGGTGAAAGCCTCAGGAGGGCAACCAATGATTTGCAACTCCTAGAGGAAGAGAAAAAGAGAAGAGAAGAATTGAAAGAATATGAAAAAAGAAGGAAGGAAGCTGAAACTTCCTTGCAACTTTTGAGCCACTCCACAAGGTTCAAAGTGAAGCTGAATTGCTGCAAGGGAGGGTAGGAAAAGGCCTAACAGGGGCCAACTGAAGAAATTTTAGAAAAAGAAAAAGAAACAGAAGAAGTAGATGAAGGCCAGAATGCGACCGCATCTGGGCTGCATTCTGAAGAAGGCCTAGCCGAGGCCAATGAAGAGCAGCCTGCTGAAGAGGTTTTTGAACCTCTATTCACACAAGATCCACCAGCAGCTGACAACACCTCTTCGGGAGAGAATAGGGATGAAGAAGAAAAGGAAGACGAGGAGGTCGAGACCTCCACTGACTCTGATACAGAATCCGATTTAGAGATAAAGGAGCTGGATGATGACCAAGTTCCTATCTCTGCAGCGTTGAGGAGAAAGAGAAAAAGAGAGATAAAGGTTGGGAGGAGGACAAAGAACAAGAATGATCCAATCCTTGCCAAGAGGCCGAGGACAAGGTCCATGGACGTCTTTCCTGCAGTTCCTCCTACTGTCTCACCCACCAAGCCAAAGGGAAAATCACCCTACATCTCCTAAAAATCTATTCCCCGAGGTATTTAAAGATGTTAATTTTCAGGAATGGATGGAGATCATGAGAAAGAGAGATTTCCTCAACGAGAAGGGATTCTCTAACAGAGCTGGAGCACTGCCAGAGTTCGTAACAAAAGTTATCTCCCAATACAAGTGGCAGGAGTTCTGCGTTCAACCCCAGGAGGCTGTAGTGCCTTTAGTTTGTGAATTTTACGCCGGCTTGAGGGAAGAAAGCATTAGCATGGTGGTGGTGAGGGGGAAGATGGTCAGTTTCTCCTCAGTCGACATCAACAGGGTGTACAGGATCAAGGCACCCTTGAACCCAAGAAGGAATGATGCGATAAGGAACCCTTCGGCCAAGCAGATGAAAGAAGTATTAAAACTTGTGGCCAATAAGGGAGTTCAATGGAAAGAGTCTCAGACGAAAGTGAAGTCTCTAGTGCCAAGCGACCTAACGCCAGAATCGGCAGTTTGGCTACACTTCATCAAAAACCGTTTGATGCCAACCACCCACGACAGCACGATCTCAGTGGATAGAGTGGTGTTACTCTATTGCATTATGAAGGGATTGGAAATCAACGTAGGGAGCATTATCAGGGATGAGATTTTAGCCTATGGGAGAAAAAGAGCAGGCAAGCTTTTCTTTGGATCACTCATCACCCAGCTTTTCCAGAGGGTGAAGATCGTTCCGGGCAAGGACGAGGAGCATCACTTCTTCAAGCCGACCATTGATTTGTCCTTGATCGGGAAGCTCCAGCAGAACAGCATCCAGAGGAAAGACAAAGCCTCCACATCTCAGGCCACTCCGACATCAGGGCCAAACATGGCTTCTTCATCCCAGCACACTCCTTTCACAGGGCCTTCTCCATCATCAGAAGCCCTAGCTATTTCCTACCGCCAGCTAGATCAAATCAGGGAGAACCTGAAGACGTATTGGGCATATGCAAAAGAGCGGGATGAAGCCATTAGAGAGTTTTATCTCTCTATCGCCCCAAGCATTGCTCCAGTCTTTCCTGATTTCCCTCAGTCGTTGCTGCCTAAGGAGGATGAGGATTCTGATGAAGAGGAAGAAGAGAATGATGATGAAGACGATGAAGAGAAAGAGAGTTCCTCGGATGAGGACTAGGGGAGTTTTCTGATCCCTTTACTTGCTGTTTTTTTTGTATATAATACTGTTTTTGTGTGCATGCTGTTTTTATTTTTGGTATGAGTTTAAATTATGTTTTTAGTGCTTAATTGCTGTTTTTGATTGTTTTTAATGTTTATTTTGTTAATAGTTGTGATCATAGGGTAGTTTAGATAACTTGTTGATAGCTTAGACTAGATAAACTTGGGTTTTAAATCTTTTCTTGATAAAATTTGCTTCCTTTTTTTGAGCTTTACTTATGAACTTTTGAAAGAAAAAATCAACTTTAAGGAAAAAATTGCTTGAAAATTGATAGCGGGCAGAAATATCGCTATTTTAGTCCCAAATGATTGAGCTTTTTAGTGCTTTAATTGTGTTTTTATTGAGAAATTCTAATTTAATTTATTATTTTGTCCCAAGGAGCAGTTTATGGATTTTTGGTGGAAAATGCCCTAAAAAGAGCCATTCAAGCCCAAATTTCCATGCATGGGTCAAGGGGAAGCCCAAGAAGTCAACCATAAGGAAAAGGTCCAAAAAGAATTGAAGTTGGCCCAAGAATTGAAGCCCAACCCGTGCCTGAAAGTTATGGAATTCGCCTAGCGTCGAGACGCTGTAGGGACAGAGTCGCGACGCTGTCCCATTTCTTGGCCGGCAAGTCGATGACGTCACAGCGTCGCGACACTGTGCCCATAGCGTCGCGACACTGTCCAATTTTCGGGCCTATAAAAGGCGCCCATTGGTGCAATTTTTTACCATCAATCATCATTCCATTCCTTCATTCATTTCTCTCTTTGGCTCCTTTGGAGCCTTCTCTCAAGGTTTTTTAGCCTTTTGAGAGTTCTTTAGTGGGAAATTTTGGGGAGTTTTGGGGAGCACTCTAGGAGGCTCAAGGTTTGCTCGGAGGGACTCCAAGCGCCAGCGACGGGGTCTTCAATGGTCAATTCCTTTCCTTTTATTTTGCTCATATTTATGCTTTCCATTGTAAATTTTGTGAATATTTTAGCTATGTATAGCTAAACCCCAATTTGGGGTCTTGAAATGAAATTATAGTTAAATGTTGTTATAATTGCCTATCTCTTGCCCTGTTTACTATTAATTTGTATGGATGTTCGTAATGCCTTATGCAATCTGGCCAATTGTGTATTGATCCGATTCTTAATGGAAACTCGACGGAGAGAAATTAGGACAGATCTTAATCCATGCAACTAGTTTAATTGCCCGTAGTGACAACGGGATTAGTTGATTAAACTTAGATTCCTAAAATGAATAAGAGCGTAATAATTAACGATTTTTAATGGCGCTAAGGACACTTAGGTTGTTAAAATGGATTAATTAGAATTAGGGGAAACCGACAGGAGATCCTATGTGATTAACGGAGATTCTAGGAGTATAAGTAGTTGGGCAATGAGATAGGATAATTGTAATAATTATTTAGCTATTAATCAAGTTTCAAGACCCCAATTTCCATTTAAAAGCTCTTTCTCCATATTTTTATTTCTTGATTGATCAAATTGCTTTCCTTAATCGCTTTAATTTTAAATTCACTTTAATTTCATGTTTTGGTCCCTAAATATTATTTCTCCTAAGTATCTTTAGTGTTCAAGGAATTTTTGCTTTGCTTAATTTTCGATTCGCCTCCCTGTGGATTCGATACTCGGAATATTTCCGTTTTATATTACTTGCAGCCCGTGCACTTGCGGTATTAGTAGCGGTGTAACGACACGCCCAACAAAAATGTTTTGGAAGAAAAACAAGTTTTCAAAGGAGTTTTCTTTTAAGCCCTTGATGATGAAAACTAGAGCTTTGTTCTATCTCAAAAGTGCCACCGTCTCAACTGAATTGTTTTCTAGTCATAGGCTTTCCATTAGTCTTTTTCTTTACAAAATTTTCTTAAAGTCGAAACTTCCTCGTGTTTAACCTTTCTAACACTCTAGGAGAGTTTAGCCTTGATGTTTTGAAAACAAAAAGCCTCATGTTAAGCCCATGCCTCAAAAATAAAGCCAATGAGGACATTGTCTACCTTTAAGTTTGGGGGGGTCCTTTATGCTATACTATGTAAATTTGTACTGCTGGAAAAAGAATATATGCTCAGTTTAGTTAAAAAAAAAAAATGAAAAATGGAAAAACCGAGAGTTACTCCTCCTTCCTAGGGTTTATTGAGTAACCAGGGGCATTCATGACACCCATGGTTTGCCACTGCATGAAAGGTTTACCTAGGGAAGTGAGTATTATTTCGAGCTTGTGAACTTTGCTCGTAGCTAGATATCTTCACCACAAAGTGTCGATAAGCTAGAACGAAGGTAAAGATGACAGCAACGATGCTCTTGGGAGAAAAAGAAGTTGAATAAAAAGAGCACCAAGAGTCAAATAAGTTTGGGGGAGAGAGAAAAGGTCTAGTAACTCATGTATACTCATGTTTTCCTCAAGATTGTTTTCTTAAACTAAAAGAACTACACTAGGCTTTATGAGTAGAAGTTAGGTAGTTTAAGCACATTGGTTAGGATGGATTAGAGAGAGTTTTGCTTTGAAAAAGAACAATAGAAATCTTCATGCCTAGGAAACTCAGACATTGTGACTGGCACTAGAATAGAACCCTCTCCTGAAAGGCAAACTTTGTAGAAAACGATCTTGAAAAACATGTTTACTTGATTTCATGTCACTTGATTTGAAATGAAAAGTTGGTACTAGTACCATGATTGATTACTATTCGTGAACTCTAACGTTTTGGTTTGCAATTAATATTGAGCTCTTACGTTCTGATTTGCAATTAAAAAGTTGATCTCTAACATTTTGATTTGCAATTGCTTGAGGACAAGCAATGAGTTAAGTTTGGGGGTATGATAAGGGTAAAAAATATACCTATTTTACTCTTATATTTAGCTCATTTCTTGGTCAAATGTCGTATGTTTTGGTCAATTTATTGTTCCTGAGCTCAAAATATGCTTAAGTTGTTAAGTTGGGTTGTTGAAAATCACTTTTGTCAAATTATGCTCATTTGTGCTTAAAAAGACTTGATTTTAAGAGAATTTGACTAAGTTTATTGTTGTGCAGAAAAACAGAGGAAAAGCTGGAATTCCCCAGAAATGCGACCACATTTCTGGAAAGGCAAAATGAAATGCGACCGCATTTCTGGAAAAACTGAAGCCGTTCCGAGTCATCCGCGGGTCGTTGTTGACGAGTCTTCTTCGCACCTAACAGGTTGTTTTGACCCCGAAACCGACTGGGCAACCTTCCAACACCTATTTCGCAGCTCCTCAACCATTTTCCACACTATAAAAGCTCAAGATTTGAAGTCAAATCAAGCAGAACTCATTTGGAAGAAGAGGGTGGTGACAGAACCTAGTTGACGCCTATGAGTAAGGATGCCCGAGGTCCTTCTTAGATGACTGAATTCTAACCTGAGTTAGACATCAAACCTTAGGGTTTGTAGGGATTTTCACCCATTCCCACTTGTAAAAGCGAGAGAGTGGAGTGTCTTAGCGAACTCTAGAAGGATTGAGTAAATAGAAAAACCCATAATATTTAGCTATCTCCTTTATTTCCAGCTTTTGATACTTTTCATTATTTTGTATTCCTTACATTCTTATTTCAATGAAAATGTATTTGTTTGCACTTTATCTCACCATGAGTAGCTAAATTTCGTTGAGGGGTTCAATATGGTGAATTCCCTTATGGTTTAATGGCTTGAAAGTGTTTTATTTGCTTAAGTTTCTGTTCAATGCATGTCATTCTTTATTGATTATCACTCTAATCTTGCTGAGTTTAACTTGATCACTTAGACTTTGCATGCTATGTGAGTTTGATCTCGAAAGGGACAGACGATATCGGTTCTCATAAAGGTGATATAGGAGAAAAAGCTCGAAAGAGATTGTTCGGCGGTATAGGGCAAGCTGCCTAAGGCACCCTATATAGACTATAGGGTTATAGGTTGCATTCGTGAATTATCTATGTCGGAGTCGAGTCACAGAAATGTGCATAACGGTACTCGCTTAGCCTTCTAATGGTTCTTGGGAGCAAGGCCAAATAGAAGTTAAATCTGACCCAATGCATTGAATATGCTTAAGTTAAATACTTCATGATTAAGGTTATTACCTTAGGGATGAATCCATGTTGAATACCTCGTTTATTTCTTATTGTTATTCTTTTATTTACTTGCTTGTTTTATTTATCTTTTCTAAAAACCAATCATCAAACTTATTTTCTCTGGTTACCTTTACTTTTAAGCAATCAAGTTGAGTAGTTTCTTCTTCAAATCTGAATTTCCAGTTTAGTCCTCGTGGGATCGATACCCTTGGAATACTTCTAAGGTTTTTTTATTACTACGAGCGACAGTGACACTAGGGTTAGCTGAGTTATTTTATTATCTCACATCTATCAATTCAGCCTCTGTTGCACCAGAAATTCAGTGGCCTCTCCACCCATTCAAAGGCCTGGGGACAATTTATATGCATCTTTAAATAGTTTGGGTTTCAATCTTCTTTCCTTGGAGAACCATTGTTTACTGATTTTCAACATTCAAATTCAATGATTTAATAGGATGAATCATTTTTTTTCAGAATGAAACTAATTTAGATAAAATGTCAGTTGTTGAAAACCCAAAAACCTCTATTAGATAGTCTCATTCTTCATATGCGAAAAGGCTCCATTCATCGGGTGGTTCTCCATAAGACGAAGAAATATAAAGCAGAAGAAGTTGCCTCCAAATTGGAGTGGAGAATTGATTCCTCATGTTTGGGTCTAAAGCCCTTCAACGAGGCGGCAAACAACCATTGAAACCTTCTAACAAATGACGGGGCTATGAAACTCTTCGAAAACACTCGAGCCCACAACCGCTGGGGGAAATTGCAAAAGATAGGATAAAAGTAGAGAGACAAAGACATTTAGTCCCCATTTTAAATTCATAGACTAATAGGACTTTGGAGGGTGTAAAAAGACTATTATATCTTTGGGGGTAAAAACCCTCATTTATATTCAATCTCATTTCTTTTATTTCACTCTCTCTTATCTCTCTAGTTTCTCTCACTCTCTCTCTAGATTCTCTCAACCTCTCCATGTTCAAGCATCTCATCTTCATTCTTCGAGATTTATAGCATCTTCAAGTTTCTCTCAACCTCACTCTCTTTTTTTTCTCTCATGGATAAGATTTTAATTTTGGTTCTCATGCTTATTTTTCTCTTGAGGTCTTTTTTTCAACCTCACTCTCTTATTATGTTGGATATTTTTGTTATAGATTATATATTTTTTCAACAAATTTTAAATTTGTTGGCATCTTTTTTTCTTTTTTTTTTAAAAAAAAAAATTGCAACATTTTTTTCCAATACATCATTGTTTAATTTTTTTTTGCACTCTTCTTGCTGTGAGAATGTGCGAGAAAAAAAATTACAAAATGTTAATTTTAGAACTTTTCTCTCATTTTCTCGCTGCAAGAAATTGCGAGAAATATTACAATACCTTCATTTCCAAAGGGTTAGAATTTTTCTTGCACTTTCTCACTGCAAGAAAGTGCGAGAAATGTTACAACACCTTAAGTTTCAAAGGGTTAGAATTTTTTTTGTATCTTCTCGCTACAAGGTGCGAGAAAAAATTATGAAGCATTAATTCTGGATATGTTACAATTTTTCTCGCATTTTCTCGTTGCAAGAAAGTGCGACAAATGTTACGAAATCTTAATTTTCAAAAGGTTAGAATTTTTCTCGCATTTTTTTACTACAAGAATGTGTGAGAAAAAATTTCGAAGCATCAATTTTTGAGGTGTCAGAATTTTTCTTGCATCTTTTCGTTGCAAGAAAGTGCGAGAAATATTACAACACCTTAATTTTCAACGTATTGTAATTTGTCTCTCACTCTTCTCGGTACAAGAAGATGTGAGAAAAATTGAAAAGTGTTAATTGTAGAGGAGTTGAAATTTTTTTCATACCTTCCCGTTGCAAGAAAAATTACAACTAACTTTTAACGTGCCAAATTTTTCTTTTTGTAACTTTCTCGTTGGTAATGAACCACTTCTTGCATGGTTAACTATTCTCCTTATTTGTTTGTTTTTTTTTCTTGTAGGAATTAAAAATTTTGGTGTTGTAACATTTCTAACCCTTTAAAAATTTAGGTGCTGTAACATTTCTCGCACTTTTTTTGCAGCGAGAAGATCCGATAAAAATTCCAACACCTCCAAAATTAATGCTTTATAATTTGTTCTCGCACCTTCTTGCAGCGAGACGATGCGAGAAAAATTTCAACCCTTTGAAAATTTAGGTATTGTAACATTTCTCGCACTTTCTTGCAGCAAGAATATGCGAGAAAAATTCTAACACACCTCGAAAGACTCCAAACGAAAAATAAGCATGAGAACCAAAAATGTAAAATCTTACCTATGAGAGAAAAAGAGAGAATGAGGTTGAGAGAAACTTGAAATGCTATAAATCTTGAATAAATGGAGATGAGATGCTTGACCATGGAGAGGTTGAGAGAATCTAGAGAGAGTGAGAGAAACTAGAGAGATAAGAGACAGTGAAATAAAAGAAATGGGTATTGATATATAAATGAGGGTTTTAACTCTAAAGGATAAAATAGTCTTTTCACACCCCCAAAAGTCCTATTTGTCTATAAAATTTAGAGAAATTTTGGTGGATGGGCTAATTTGAAAATTTGTCAAAAGATTTGAAAATTTACAAGATTAGATTTTCGTGTGAATTTCCTTACCATATTACCCTTGTTCTGATTCTCTCTCCACAATAAAATTTGTCAATAGAATTTTTCTCGCACCTTATCCTGGTGACACTATGGATACAACTCGCTTTGTATTTGATACAAACGCAATGATTCAACGCGTTCGTGTAAGTGACATGCGAGTGGGGGTATCCTATACAATGAGTTTGCATAAGATCGAACCATGAAATAGTAACTGCCAGTTGTAACACCGTTGACTAGTTAGGTTATATTTCACGAGGATGACCTAGGCAACTTAGTCTCCATCCTGAGTGGGTTATGGATTCATGTTGACGAGGGATTGTCTTTTGATTTATATGGGTGAGAGTGACCAATACACCGACTCAATAAGCCTATCATTTTGGGGACAAGACCGAGTGGGGAGCTGAGACCATAATCACAAGATGGAATTCACTCCATCCCGGCTTTAGGGAAGTAGATGAGTGTTCCTTTAAGTGGTGTCTCCTGGTCTTGAACAAAGGGCCCTACCCCTTCACTGGCTTGAGAGGGGTTTCTGTTTGGTGATTGGACCACAAACAGGTTGTTCATTAGAGGAACACTGGTACTTAAGGATATAGAGGTAACCCAGGGGTAAAACGATAATTTGACCCAACTGGTGTTCCGGGCACTCGTGAAGGACTAACTTGTTGTTATTGGTTTATATCTGTGGCACAAAAATATGTCTGCAGTGAGAAGAGTGCAATTGTGGGTCTATAGTGGAATGTACCCACAATTAACGAGTATTAATTGATTTGGTTAATGAGTTTAGCCAATTAATCTCCTATCGTTGGAGCTTTTGATCTGCAGGTCCATTAGGTCCCACTAGTAGCTCGTAAAGTGATTTGAGGCAACTAAGTCTTGAATGTAAATTGAAAATGTTCAAATTTACTAAAGGGAAGAATATAATGTATGGTGATACATTATGATATAATTTTGAATTAGATTCAAAGTTATTTTATGAGAGAAATAAATATTTGAACGAGTTCAAATATTAATATGAATTTGATTCATATTAAATTTATAAGATATGAGAGAATTTGAAAGAGTTCAAATGTTAATATGAATTTGATTCTTATTAATAATATGATTTAATTAAATACTTAAAATTAAATATATGATATTTAATTGGGTAATTAATTATTAATTATAGAAATAATTAATAATTTATTAAATCAAATATAAATTTAATATTATTTTTAAATAATATTTTATTCATGACTCTCTCCTATAAATAGGCCTCTAAACCTAGGGTTGAAGGGACTGATTCATTCAATCCTCTCAAGCCTCCCTTTTCGAGAAAAAGGATCCCACCTCCTTGCCTCAAGATTATTCCTTGGAGTCAACCTTAGTGGTGGTGTTCACAAGAGAAGGTCCAAGGTGTTGGTGAAAATCGTTCAAGTCGTCAACGAAAGTTTATAACAGTTTTTCTCTTCGGTATTTTAATCTTGATTAAAATACAGTGTGAGGTCCTTTGAAATTCTTCCACTGCACTAGGGATTTCACCCATACACACAGAACTTTCCATATCTGTCTCGAAATTGACGCTGAAAACCCTCGTCTTTCCAATCGGAAGACCCTTCTCTATCTTTCTTCGATGGCCACCGCACGCTGGAACCTAAGGTCTGAACTTGCGATCGATGTCGATTTTGTCTAACTAGGGTTAAATATTTGGGAAATTTTTCGGAAAAAATATCCTGTTCTCCAATTGGAATTGGGGTGATAATTGGGGAATTTTGTGCCGTCTACAAACTACAGGTAATTTCATCTGAGTACGGCTATTTTGTGTTTTAATTAAGAACGCTTTGTTTGTTTCCCCTCTTGCCTTCTTTAGATTCGTTGTCTTGGGCGTTCGTTGTGAACTGCTACTATATCTACAAGTATTCTCAATAGAATGGTATAGAGAAACTATTGGTTAAATGCTTTTGAATTTATAACAACCCTGAAATTTGATTTCATTTTGTTAAAAAAAAAAAGTCAAAAAACCCTATTCTCCCCCTCTCTCCCTCTCTAACACTATCTCCTTCGGTTTAACACAGAACTCAGCCCCTCGGTCAATCTCTCCCTTGCTCTCTCACAACTCCACCTCCAGCCCGACGCCATCGAAACCCAGACCACCGCCACTCCGTTCCGCCACCAGATCCACCACGTTGCCCAACTGTAGTGTCGCCGTCTCTCTCTCTCCCCGGCCGCAACCCAGACCACTGCCACCCTACTGCCTGCACGTCGAAATCAATCTCAATCTATGGTTCTGGCCCTTGGGTTCTCTAGAGATTTCTATTAGGTAATGGTCAATTTGAATCCTTTCAGTCTCACTCTTAAAAGTACAGAATGGTTTTAACCAAGGTTGTTAAATCGTAAAATGGAACACTTATCAAAATAAATTTTAGTGTATCATGTATTGTAACGTATTGTGTATGACAAGTTTCAATTTGATAAGTAATATTTAATTTAAATATAAAAAAAAGCTTCACTTATGGAGGAAAAATTAATCATTTGCCAAAAAAAAAAAAAAAAGAAAGGGCACAAGAAAATAATTAAATTGGATAGTTTGTTAATTTAAAAATTTCTCTAGAAACGAGAAGGCTTGAAGCATATCTCATATCAAAGAAATTTTTTTTCACATTTCCTCATCTATTTTTTTTTATTTAATTTCTCTTTCTTCCCACTTGATGCATATCTCATATCAATCAAAGAAAAGTCTTATCACATTTCCTCATTTGTTTTTTATTTAATTTCTCTTTCTTCCAATTTAATTTCCTTTCACGTTTTTCCAGCTTTCTATTTCTCTTTTTCTATATTTTTTTTTTTGAAAATCTAGCTTTCAACTTTAACCATCTCTTTCTTCCCACTAAATATCCTACATAATAGGCTTTTCGGTTCACACTTTTCCATATTTCTTTTTTTTCCTTTCTTCAACCCTCTCTTTCATCCCACTTAATTTTCCAGACTTTTCATCTTCTTCAATAAAAAGCACGCTTCGTCTTCAAGTTTTGAGTTCCAACCTTCAAGTTTTTGACTTCTGAATTCCAGCCTTTTACGCTTGCTCCTTCTTCACGAGGGGTTTCTTCTCCGTCGCACGAACTTCTTCTCCGTCGCTTCATGAGGTTTTGTTATCAAGTAATCATAGATCTAAAATCACAGGTATTTTGAAAAAAAAAAATTAGGTTTATTGATTTTTTAATTGAAATGTTTCGATTCAACCACGATTCCCACAATTCAGAAACGTGTATCGTACGATTCATGGAATTTCCGATTCAAAACCACGTTTTGAATCGTTTTTCTCCCACGATTCAAATCGTGAAACGTACAATTTTAATCGTGAAACGTACAATTTTAATAACATTGGTTTTGACAATTGGGACTTCCTCTTTGTACTGTCAGAGGTTGATTTAGATTGAGTTAAGTTGTTTTAGCAGCGACTAAATTGAAGATTTGTGCATGGGCTGAATAATTTTTTCCAGCACCTCTTTTGTTCACCTAATCCCTTATGCTCACCTAAGCCTCTGGATATACAACACCCTTTTAGGCTCTAACCTTTTTTTTTTTTTTTTTTTTTTTTTAATTTGTAGGCATTTTTCAGGATTGGTGTTATAAGTATTGATCGACCAAGTCTCGAAAATTATTGCAATTTGAATTAAGTAGGTGACATTACTGCTTGGGTGGCTTAGACTAGGTCGAATTATTATTCTGAATGTCCAAACTTAAATAATGTGCAAGATACCGATAATGCTTGTGTTAAGAATTGTTGAATGCCTTGAGTATATTAGACTGTAAAAATGTGGGAATGTCTAAACAAGAATGCTTGAATATATACATTGGGGTATGGAAGCTTGATCGTGCATGCTATGGGAATACTGATTGTTCTATAAATATGAGGTTGTTGATGTGGAACCCTTTGAATAAGAATGACCCGATTGTATTAAAAGCTTTCTACTTTGGTAAAATAGAATGTTCGGTCATGGATAAGTCTCGATTGCTTGAAAGCCCTGAACCTGTACGAGGAAAGTATTGTTGAGTTTTATGCTCTAAAACTTGTAGATAGTAAATGTAACTATCGAACATAAATAAAATATTATTTGATGTTTTTTCAATAAAGAGTTATTGTCTATATTATGTATATTTTGCCTAAATAACCTTAATCCAATAAACTAAACATCCTAGGCTGTGAGATGAGTCTTGAACTGTACGTGGAGACATACGGGGATCACTGTTCAAGAGACAGCCTGAAGGGTCTATAGTATAGGGATAAGGTTGGGTACTTTATCCTGGTAACACTATGGATATATACGACCCACTTTGAATTTGATACAAACGCAATGGTCCAACGCGTTCGTGTAGGGGACATGCGAGTGGGGGTAACCTATGCAATTAGTTTGGAGACAGGACCGCAAAATAGTAACCACTAGCTGTAACAACGTTAACTAGTTAGGTTTCTATTTCACTAGGATGACCTAGACAACTTAGTCTTAATCCCGAGCGGGTTATGGACTCCTGTTCACGAGGGATTGTCATTTGATTTGTATGGGTGAGAGTGATTAGTACACCAACTCAATAAGCCTATCATTTTGGGGACAAGATCGAGTAGGGAGCCGGCAATATAAACACACAAGAAGGAATTCACTCCTTCCAGACTTTAGGGAAGTAGATGGGTGTTCCCTTAAGTGGTGTCTCCAGGTCTTGAACAAAGGACTCTACCCTCTCACTGGTCCGAAAGGGGTTTTTGTTTGGTGGTTGGACCACAAACAGGTTGTTCATTAGAGGAACATTAATACTTAAGGATGTAGAGGTAACCTAGGGGTAAAACGGTAATTTGACCCAACTGGAGTTACGAACACTCGTGAAAGACTAACTTGCTGTTACTGATCTATATCTGTGGACACAAAATTATGTCTGCAGTGAGAAGAGTGCAGCTGTGGGTCTTTAGTAGAACGAAAATTGATTAATTGGTGAATGAGTTTAGCCGATTAATCTCATATCGTTGGAGCTTCTGGTCTGCAGGTCCATTAGATCCCACTGGTAGCTCGTAAAGAGATTTGAGGCAATTAAGTATTAATTGTAAATTGAAAATGTTGAATTTACTTAGGGGAAGAATATAATGTATGATGATACATTATAATATAAAGTTTATTTTAAACTTTATAATATAATTTTGAATTAGTTTCAAAATTATTTTGAGAGAAATAAATATTTGAAAGAGTTCAAATATTTATATGAATTGTATTCATATTAATTAAATAATTTAATAGAATGCAAAAAATTAAATATATGATATTTAATTGGGTAATTAATGAATGATAGAATTAATTAATTATTTATTAAATCAAATATGAATTAGATATAATATTTTATTATATTTTATTCATGACATTTTCCTATAAATAAGACTCTTAGGCTGTGGTGAAGGCACTCATTCATTCTCCTACTCTCAGAGAATTCCCCTGAAGGCTTCCTAGGTTACCACTAGTCTCCTGCCTCCAGAAGTCTCAGAGAAATACCAGTGTAGCCATAGTGGTGGTGTTCGCCAGACTTGAAGAAGAATTTCTAGCGAAGATCAATGTTTGGGGTTACTTTGTTTCGCTAGAGAAGAACCAAGGCATTGGAGAATAACGGTCAAGTCGTCAAACATTGGTTTGTTCCGTTATCTCTTTTATCTAGAGATTTGCATGAATTAAATAGTTTTAATTTTGTAAATTCGAACATGCTATAACCTTAATTTACAACAGTTAATGTATGATAAACATTGTTCTTTCTTCATTCGTATTGGTTTTTTTAATCTAGATTAAAATACAGTCAAAGATCCTCTGATTATCTTCCGCTGCACTAGGGAATTCACACCTACAACTGGTATCAGAGCCTCGGTATCCCTTTCAATCAAGATTAAAATTTGCGACTGGCTTTAATTAGGTGGGATTGAATGCATGTTGAATGTATGGTTTGCATTGGACTATTTAGGTTTGTTTGGCCATAGTTTTTTGCTATTTTATGTGAATTGTTCATGTAAAGGGCCCCTGCGTTTTGGGCATAAATTGCAAATTCAAAGTCTGTAAGTTTGGGTCTAGCATAGGGATGTCGATCGTTGAAATCACAAATGAATTCAAGGCCAAAATCGAAAACAGTCACGGATTTATGCCCATAACAGCTCCAGACGCAACAACGTTGAGTTGCTGTCGTGATTCCAAACGCGTGGTGAAGATGCAGCGTCTCGACGTTGTCACATAAAGTGGCGGGAATTAGGGTTTTCAATGCATGCATCAACCCTAATTTGTGGTTCGGTTGGCTGGGACCTATTTCGTCCAGTTCAACTCGGTTTTAGCTGGGTTCGTGGTTTTCGAGGCTGGTTCAAAGAGGTTCGGGTCGGTTCCAAAGATTTGATCCAGTTTTGGAGCTGCAGATTTTTGTAGTAGGATAGAATTTAGCTTTATTAAGTGTAATTTAGCTTTATTTTATCCTAGGGGCCAAATAAATTGGTTCAATTGCTGTTTATATGCTTTATGGATGTTGTTGGGTTTCCAGAGTGAGTACAAATAAGATATAAAAAGACTCTAGAACTCTGTGCAAGTATACACAATTCGTAGCAAGTAATAAGTATTTATCGAATCCAAGGTCTGAATTAGCTTTCACTTTATCTATTTTGTTTAGCTTTTTAATGGTTTCAAGAATGGTTAAAATGATTGGTTTTGATATAATGCTGAAGCAAAAGAAATGACAGAACAGAAAGTAAACAAATAGGCAGACAGATTAGAAACAGACGCTGGTCAGGATTTAGTAATTGTTTTAAAAGATGCTCTAGCAATATTATTGATCATGCAAAACTCTCGCAGTATTATTAGCGGATTCCTCCCGGAACTCCGGATTTTTTAGAATATGTTTCAACTCCAATGAAGCTCTACCGATCAAGCACTAGGCAACTGGCTATCCCTAGCTTAGTCACTGGCGTTCACCAATACACAATGATCTAGTGTGATTAATCGCCACACACTCCCTAAATCATCCCTGAAACTAGAGAGCGAGGTATTCATACCGGCTGGCCAGGCGGGCATAAAATAGAAATGAACACAACAATTAACCAAGATGCATCAAATCAATATTTATTACTAGAGATTAAGCACGACAATTACATGCTTCCTAACCAACGCCTAAAGATACTTAGTTCATAAAATGCATGGAAACACACGTTACAATCTGAGTAAGCATATCCATATTCACAAAATAATACAAGAAAATATTAAGTCCCTTGATCAGCTTGCAAATGATGGTTTCCTTGTTGGTCTCCAATCTCTCTCCTCTATTCGGCTCCCAAAATGGAAATGAGAGTGAACTCGTCCCCAAAAGTGGAATGAATTTGACTTGGGCGGCTATCTCCTTTTATAGAGTGATAGGAGGCTTGAATTAGGTTGATCTAGACACGTGGATGGCTCTCCTTGCTCCATAAATTCGAGAATAGCTTAACAGAACTCAGTTTGTTAAATTGGCTAACGAGCTGTGACGTGGTAGATTTTGCTCCCAGCTTTGCTCCAGCACAGATTTTGCACCCTCAAGTCGCCCAGCAACATATTCTGCACAAAATAATTTCCAAAGCTTCCATTCCTCCAAATGGGTTAGAACATGCAATATTCATCTAAAAGCAACCCTATTAAGCATAAAAAAACAGACAAATTCCTATAGAATTAAGGCCTAAATAACTCTCTTTTGGAGAGTTATCACACCCCAAACTTGAACTATTGCGCGTCCCGAGCAATACTAACCAACCTTCTCTTAAGAATTCAAAACATTAGACAAAGCATAGCTTAATCAAACCAGATAATCCAACATTACCTTCAACCTTTACTTGAGCATTCTGCAAAACCAAGCTCTGCTGCAGCAAAATAGTTCTTCCGGCATGGACAAATAATCACCACTTTTAACTCAATTCTAAGAACTTGCCACAACTTAGCTCTATCATCATACATATTAAAACACATTTCTAAGGGGTTTATATTTTTTTTCTTCACACTTAAAGCAGCCCTACAGTCATAAGTTCTTAACCATGTGATGACCCACTTTATGGTGCAGTATACCCTTGCCTCAAACTCATCACCAACTAGGCTAAATACTCTTTGTAAAGCTAAAAAATCCTTAGTTATTCTATCCCTTGCCCCTCAGAATGGTGACATTTTATGATGAAGCTCACCTAAGTTCTGGGAGACGAAAAAACTGCTGGATCATCATTCATCCTTCAAAACTTTTGCTCTATAAATTTTCTCAGCAAAATTTTCAACAATCAACTTTTTTCAGCAAATAATTTTTTCATTTTTCTTATTTCCTAGGTTACCTTTTGACGCAAAGACAAACTGTGGGTGTCACAAATGTCCCTGGTTACTCAACAACCTAACAAATTATTTAATGAAGGAGAGGAATGCTTGAGCAAAACTATTGGAGTAGCAAAAAGTCCCCCAAACTTGAATTATTCATTGTCCCCAATGAATCATTAATTTTGTGAAGTATACCCCCAAACTTAATTTTTCCTATCTGAATTTTCAACCTAAGCGTGGGACTAGGACTAAGCTTAAAGTGGATCAAATAAGTCAGCACTACCTCCAAAATCTTCTTGCCGCAGCAACGACCAGGCCAGAAGAAATGCTCAAGCAAAAGGTTTCTGGAGATCAGAATACTTTGGTCTAATTAAGCTTAACCAGTCCAAGCTTCAAAAATTCAGAAGAAATCAGTTAAGTTAGAATTACTCAGTGCCATAGAACAGAAACAACTTGGAAATTTCATTAAAAACAAAGAAAGAAATTACAAAAACAGATATATTTTTTTCAGAGACAGAAAAATTAAAAAGAAGCAAACATAACATCAACAGAAGAGGAGGTTAGAAAATGCGCGAGCAAACAAAAATTCCAGAACAAAAATTATGCTCGCTCAGGGCCACTTAATTCGTCAGTCCTCTTGGCCCTGCTCATTTTCATCATCCTCTTCTTCTCTTTCAATCGGTGGGGGTGGAATCCAGGGGTTCAATAAATCTTCAGGAATGCTGGAAGGGCTGGATACGGTTTGAAAAAAATTCTCCTGCAGCGCCTTCTTCAGATTGGCATCACGACTTCTAACATAGCTCCAGAAGGTTAAAGCTTGCCTCTCGGCAAACTCCTGCCTGCTGACCGACAGTGCCAGTTGTTCTAAAATCGTGTTGATGCCATAGGCAAGCCCACCCTGACGTGCCTCTTGCGTACGCTGAAGCCGTGCCAAGTTGGGTGTGTCGATAATTCCCTTGTCAAATAAAATAACATCACCTTCATTCTCTGGAACCCTTGCTCGCTTGCAAAGCATGGTAATGGTATTCGGGAAAAACAGCTTCCCCACTTTCTTCTTCCAACATCCAGATATTTCATCAGCAATAATCTTCCCTACATCAATGCTTAGAGACCTCAAAATTGCGAACGCCAGAAGAACACGTTCCCTAGAAACCGTCGAGTCATGAGTCGTTCGAAGCAATCTCTGTTTGATAAACCCCATCCATGTGTTTGCTTCCTTCTTCAGATAGGCTGACTGAAACGTCCTTTTCTCTGTTTTTGAAAGCCTCCACTGCGCCCCTTCAATACCAACTTCCCTCATAGCATCGCTCAGCTGCTCATTAGATGGCACCACAGCCATCTCATTGTATGTTGCGTGGGGGAAATCTTGAAGGTTGTACAGTGCATTAATAGCACCAGGACTCCAGTCGACCTCAATACCTCGAACAATCGCTAGGAAACCTTCTTCTTTGTCAATATTTGCATAAAACTCGCGCACCACCTGCACGTTCACAGATTCAGGCTTTGAACAAAACTGCTCCCAACCTTGGTTCGTAATGCTGGCCCTCAGAAAATGTGGAAGATCACCACTAAATCCCCTTTCAAACAGGAAGTCTCTTTTCAGCAGCTCAGCATATTTTGCTCTGGCAAGATTGTTGACGAAGCGAACATACAACAACTGTGGCTCTTCTATTTCATCAGGTTCCTCCAATGCTGCAGCAACACTCTTGCCCCTGTCTGCCCTTTGCTTGAGCAACCGTTCTTCTTCAGCCTTTTTCTCTGCTTCCTCTCTTGCTTTTTCCTCGGCCTCTTTCTTCTCCTGCTTCTCTCTCTCTGCATTTTCTCTTTCAGAATCAGTGGTTGGAGGCGAGGGGGTATCAGTTCGGACTACTTTGACGCGTCTTGCCTTGCGCTTCACGCACTACAACAAATATTACCTTTAATAGCATTTTAGGATAGCTTTTTAGAAAAAAAGCTATTAAAAACAAGGAAAAATGAGCGGGAAGTAAAAATGAAATAATTGGAGCACGGTCACAATACAGAAAAAACCATCTCCTTTTTTCTTTTCTCTCACTTTCCCTGATCTCTCCCCCGATTTCCCTCCCTTTCTCTAATCTCTCCTTTTCTTCTTCTCAATCATAAGTAGGTAGCGCCGCCACTGCCCTCTCTCTCGCCTCCGATCGATCTCCGACGTCCACAGAGAGCATCAACAGAACTTCTCCCTTCCATCTCTGGCGTCGTGTGCATGTGTCTGTCGTAGGCAGCAGCGACAACAAGTTCTTCTAGTGTGGGTTCTGTTTCTGTGTGTTTCCAGCGATTCAAGCGGCTTCGACGTTGTTTCCACATCGTTCAACAAATAGATGGTTGTGAGTTCGAGCAGGGTGCGCTTCTCGATAGTATAAGAGCGCGAACTGTAGTGGCGTGTTTTCGGCAACTATTTCGCAGACAACAACGTTCTTCTTCATCATTCCGGCCATTTCGATCAATTCGAGCAGTAGGTAAGCAAGATTTAGTAAATTTCAGGTTTATTTAGAACAAATTTTATTCTAAGCCAAATGTATTTTGCTACCTCAGAGGTCACAACAATGAAGAAAAAATTGTCTTCTCCCTGTTATTTTTTGTCGCCTAATAAATAGAAGTTGAAGATACATCAAGTGGGTAAATGAAAGTTATGATACTAAAATATGCTGGACATGTAAAAATTTTAGTATAGCTGAGGGATGCACGAGAGATATTTTACCAAGAGATATTTTACCAGTCTTCAGTGTGAACATTACAATCTTATGAACCTTGGCATCAATTTAATGTTGGGACTTGTTGCAAACTGAAAACAACTTATTTAGTGTGCAAATTTCGTGTGCACTTGTTCCTTCTTTCTCATCATAATACCATGAGAATACACATGCTTTAAAGAAAAAGGTCATTGTGCTTTAGAATCAATAATGTCTCAATATGTAGGGCTAATACTTTATCAGATTAAACAACAATCACGAAGATACGTTATAAAAAGAGTTGAGAAAATAGAATAATCACAACAGTGACTACCTCTTAGGATTTAAAATTTTGTAAATTTCTTGGACAGTCATTGTTTGTTCCTCGAAATTAGTTGAGGTATGTTAGAGTTATTATATTAGTATAATAAGTGTAATTATATAGAGTTGTCCTTTATTGTCTTTTTACATTCTCCTACTTAGGGTTAACCTTGTACACTTGTATATATATATCTTTTATGTGAATGGAATAGAGAATTCTGATTCTCTCAAACCTTAGAGTTTACATGGTATCAGAGCGGGTCTAGGGCAATTAGGGTTTTGTCTCGTTGGAGATTTGTGAACGGTTAGGGTTTTGGTTTGGAACACCTTTTGAGAGTTTTGGGTTGCCCAAAACGTTTGCTGCTCGAAACCGCCGCCGCCGCCACCAGATTCCGCCGCCGCCGCCACCTGAAACCGCCGCCGCACGCCGCCGTTTTGGTCTGTCGCCGGAGGATTTTTTTGTCACCGCCCAGTCCAAAACGTAGCCCACTCGCCGATCTGTTGGTCATCAAAATCCGAAGCCGAAACTCCCTGCGCGTGGCCCTCACGCGCCGCCTCCAGAATCTGCGTCAGTCTCACGCGCCGGCGCGTGTGAGCGCGTGCGCCGCCGTTTTTTTTTTTTTGCTCCTTTTTTTGTGGGTCGCCTCGGTTTGGTCTCCTCCTTCCAGTCGTGTGTTGCTTTGGGCCATATCGGGTTTGTTTGGTTATGTTTGAAAGCCATAGTTTGTTTGGAGGTTTAGGGTTTGTGTGATTCAGATTTCAGCTCTACTTTTTGGTCTGTTTTTTGTTGAGGTTATGGCTGAAAAGAAGGCTTTAGTGCTGTCCGAGATGATTCCAATGGTATCCAAGATTACGGAACATAAGTTGAATGGTTCTAATTTTTATGCTTGGCGGTCGAATATTCATCATTATATTCGGAGTCTTGATATGGATGACCACCTGACTTTAGAATCACCGCCAAACGATGATACTAAGAAGAGTTGGCTACGGGACGAGTCTCGACTTATTCTACAAATCAAGAATTCTATTGAAAGTGCCATCATTGGGCTCGTTAATCACTGTAACTCAGTCAAAGAGCTCTTGGAATATTTAGATTTTCTTTACTCTGGGAAAGGAAACATCAGTCGGATATTTGATGTATGTAGAACTCTCTTTCAACCTGATCAAGGCGAGAAGTCTTTGTTGAGTTATTTTATGGAATGCAAAAGAGCATATTCAGAATTTAATGAAGTGTTGCCCATGAGTACTGATATAAAAGTTCAGAATGTCCAACGCGAACAACTGTTTATCATGAGTTTTCTAGTTGGTCTTGCTTCGAAATATGACACAGCTAAAGATCAAGTTCTCTCGAGTTCAGACATTTCATCGTTGGAAGATGCTTACACTCGGATACTACGTACAGAGCGGTCGCCAGTGATAGTGCCATCTGAATCTAACAGTGCTTTAGTTGGACAGACCACTGAATATAGAGGTAATCGAGGGGTAGGATCGAACATGTCCAGAGGAAATTCTACTGCTCCAAAAGCAAATTCAGGAGATATTGTTTGCCACTATTGTCATAAGCCAGGGCATATAAAACGTGATTGTCGGAAATTACTTTATAGAAACCAGAGGTTTCCATCTGCACATGTTGCCTCTACTTCTGATAATTCTGACAAGTCTGTTTCGATCTCAGCTGAGGAGTTTGCTAAATTCCGACTGTATCAAGAGTCATTGACGGCTTCATCCTCCACTCCTGTTACTGCCATTGCCAACACAGGTAACACATCTACATGTCTTCTTTCCTCCTCTTCGAAATGGGTCATAGACTCTGGCGCTTCCGATCACATGACAGGTAATCCCCGTTTATTCTCTACCATTTATCCATCTACATCTTCCCCTAGTGTCACTATAGCTGATGGAACCACCTCTCCAGTCTTAGGGATCGGCAATGTTCGACTTACCAACTCACTTTCGTTGTCTTCCGTTTTGAGTTTACCACAGTTTTCCTTTAACTTGATTTCTGTTAGTAAACTCACTCGTGACCTTAATTGTTGTGTCTCATTTTTTCCTGGTTATTGCTTATTTCAGGATCTTACGACGAAGAGGACTATTGGTAAAGGGCGTGAATCTAGAGGTCTCTACATCTTTGAACCAGAAATATCAACAGTCGTTGCGTGTTCTAAAGTGTCATCTCCATTTGAAGATCATTGTCGTTTGGGTCATCCTTCTATTTCAGTATTGAAGAGTCTTCGTCCTCAGTTTCATTCTTTGTCTTCTTTAGCTTGTGAGTCATGTCAGTTTGCTAAGTTCCATCGTGTGAGTCTGTATCCCCGTGCAACTAACCGAGCTAATGCTCCATTTGAATTAGTTCATTCTGATGTTTGGGGTCCGTGTCCTATTGAGTCAAAGAGAGGGTTTAGATATTTTGTTACCTTTGTCGATGATTTTTCTCGTGTAACTTGGTTATATTTAATGAAAAATCGCTCTGAGTTGCTTTCTCATTTTCGTAACTTCCATGCTGAAATCCGAACTCAATTTAACGGTTCTCTTAAAGTTCTACGGAGTGATAATGCTAAAGAATACTTCTCTCATGCTCTTAATTCTTATTTAGATGAACATGGCATCCTCCATCAATCCTCATGTGTTGATACTCCATCTCAAAATGGGGTTGCAGAAAGAAAGAACCGTCATCTCCTCGAAACAGCCAGAGCCTTAATGTTCCAGATGAATGTTCCAAAGTATTTTTGGGCCGATGCTGTATCCACAGCTTGTTTCTTAATAAATCGCATGCCCTCCTCAGTTCTAAAGGGTGAGATACCTTATCGTATTTTATGTCCCACACAACCTTCATTCTCTCTTCCTCCCAAAATCTTTGGTTGTATTTGCTTTGTTCGGGATGTTCGTCCTCATCTCACCAAACTTGATCCCAAGTCCTTAAAATGTATCTTCCTTGGTTATTCTCGTGTTCAAAAAGGGTATCGGTGTTATTGTCCTAGTCTCGATCGTTATTTTGTCTCTCCTGATGTCACCTTCTTTGAGGATTCTTCTTTCTTTTCCTCACCTTCAAGTCAGCCTAAGGGGGAGCGTAATGAGGAAGATGATGATTTTCTTGTCTATACCATTCTCTCCTCTTGTGAGCCTTCTACTGATTCACCTCCATCTATACCTGTTTCTACTCGTCCACCTATTACTCAGGTTTATTCTCGACGACCACCCCCTTCAGTTACATGCCCTGAACCAGAGGCTTCTTCGTCATGGGATCCAGGAACGAGCGATGACCTTCCCATTGCTCTTCGTAAAGGTAAACGTCAATGCACTTATCCTATTTCCAATTTTGTTTCATATAATCATTTGTCATCTTCTACCTGTTCTTTTATTGCATCATTACAATCGGTATCTGTTCCTAAGACTGTTCATGAAGCTTTGTCTCATCCTGGTTGGCGTGCTGCAATGGTTGAGGAGATGAATGCCTTAGATGACAATTGTACTTGGGATTTAGTTTCACTTCCTGCAGGAAAGAAGCCTATTGGTTGTAAGTGGGTATTTGCGGTCAAGGTCAATCCAGATGGATCTGTGGCTCGCTTGAAAGCTCGCCTTGTTGCTAAGGGTTATGCACAAACCTATGGGGTTGATTATTCTGATACCTTTTCTCCCGTTGCTAAATTGGCTTCTGTTCGGCTGTTCATTTCGTTGGCATCCATTCATCATTGGCCCTTGCATCAGCTTGATATTAAAAATGCCTTTCTTCATGGTGATCTTGAAGAAGAGGTGTATATGGAGCAACCACCAGGGTTTGTTGCTCAGGGGGAGCATGGAAAGGTATGTCGTCTTCTTAAATCCTTGTATGGATTAAAACAGAGTCCACGAGCTTGGTTTGGAAAATTCAGTCAGGTGATTGTAAATTTTGGAATGAGGAAAAGTAAATCAGATCATTCTGTTTTTTATAAGCGATCTGAAAATGGTGTTATCTTGTTGGTTGTGTATGTTGATGATATTGTTATTACTGGCGATGACACATCAGGTATCCAAGCACTCAAAACCTTTCTCCATAGTCAATTCCATACAAAAGATTTGGGAACGTTGAAATACTTTCTAGGAATTGAGGTAATAAGGAGCAAGAAGGGAATCCTGTTATCACAGAGAAAATATGTAATTGACTTGTTGACTGAAACAGGGAAGTTAGGGGCTAAACCATGTAGTACCCCAATGATGCCAAACTTACAGCTTACGAAAGAGGGAGAGTTACTTAAAGATCCTGAAAGGTATAGAAGGTTAGTAGGAAAACTCAATTATCTTACAGTGACTCGGCCTGACATAGCCTATTCAGTGAGTATTGTGAGCCAGTTTATGTCTTCTCCTACAGTTGATCATTGGGCTGCATTGGAACACATTTTGTGTTATTTGAAGGCAGCTCCTGGACGTGGTTTATTATATAAGGATTATGGACACATGAACATTGAATGCTTCTCAGATGCTGACTGGGCAGGATCTAGAGAAGATAGAAGATCAACTTCAGGATATTGTGTATTTGTGGGTGGTAATTTGGTTTCTTGGAAAAGTAAGAAACAAAATGTGGTGTCACGTTCAAGTGCTGAATCAGAATATAGAGCAATGGCACAGTCTGTATGTGAATTAGTCTGGATACGTCAACTTCTTGTTGAATTGGGATTTGATATCACAACACCGACAAAATTGTGGTGTGATAATCAGGCAGCTCTTCATATTGCATCTAATCCGGTATTTCATGAACGGACTAAACACATTGAGGTTGACTGTCACTTTGTACGTGAAAAGATACAAGAAGGTTTGGTGTCAACAGGATATGTGAAGACTGGAGAGCAATTAGGAGATATCTTCACAAAGGCACTAAATGGAGCTCGAATAGATTATCTCTCTAACAAGTTGGGCATGACGAATATATATGCTCCAACTTGAGGGGGAGTGTTAGAGTTATTATATTAGTATAATAAGTGTAATTATATAGAGTTGTCCTTTATTGTCTTTTTACATTCTCCTACTTAGGGTTAACCTTGTACACTTGTATATATATATATCTTTTATGTGAATGGAATAGAGAATTCTGATTCTCTCAAACCTTAGAGTTTACAAGGTACTAGGTGGCTTGAATATTCACATATATTAAAAAGAAAAAAAAAAGAGGTTTTTTTATGGGGTGGATTGATTTTGCTACTTGGGTGCCCGAAGGTTTGGCTATCTATCACCTACATGTTCAGATCTTTTCCTTTGATTCTCTATATCTCTGTTATAAATTTTACACTTTAGCTCTGTTTACAAATAGGTGATAAAGGAAAGAAGCTTGAAGAATAAAAAGGCATTGTCATCCACTTTGTAATTGGCCACATGTGCTTAGATTATGTAAAATTTTAAGTTATTTAGAGTGAAATATTATACCTTTTGATAACTTGTTCTCATTGAGAAAGAAAATGGCAGTGGGCTGAAGTTGATTGGCTTATTTTTTAACTGACCAAATAAGTTACACTTTCCAAAACATTTTTAAAACGTAGATTACAAAAGATTTATAATTTATTTGTATGTCTTGCTAGTACTACACAAGGTGGTATTCTGGATTGAGCTATCGAAGTCGAGGACAAAAGGCATGGTGATTTTTTTAGACTGGTACCGGCTTCTCTCTTATATTGCCTACATTTTACTTGTTCATGTAATCAGTTAAAAAAAAATATTGATTTGTGATGATTGTGTTTGAGGAATGGAAGCTTACATTTTTGTTAGTCATTGTTGGGACAGGATCATGTTAAAAAAGAAAAGAATCCATGGTTGTAATTTTATTTTATAAGGAGAATAGAAATTATGCTTTTGAAAAGTGGCCTTCATTCAGAATCTTCCTGGCCATTTTTTATTTTTGTTTTGTTGGCTACAGGTTGGTGAAGTTAATCTATGGTTCCTCATTATTGTCTAAGTTAGAAAATAGCATATAATTTGAACCAAATAGTTTGCTTCTATAGAATCCAAAGTTTTCACCCATCTAATTTCTCTTTTCCAGCCCTTGCCAGTTTCTCTGCAATGAAATTGTTTCTGATGTGCAATGAGAAGTTTAAGAGACTTACCTTTGTGATTTTGTGATCTATTGATTATGTTGTGATCTTTTGCTTATGAAATAGATTAAATTTGCACTACAACAAAAACGAATCCATGCTCCATCTCAGGGAAGGCGCTAAGAAGCGTAAGAAGACCTACACCAAGCCCAAGAAGTTCAAGCACAAGTGCAAGAAGGTCAAGCTTGCCATCCTACAGTTCTACAAGGTCGATGACTCTGGAAAGGTGCAGAGGCTCAGGTCGATGACATGCTAAAATTTATGTATGCACACATTGAAGTTACTATTCATAAATCCATGACATTGAAAGGAATGACAACCTCATTCTTTTTCTTTTTTCTTTTTTTAAAAAAAGAACTAGATCATTTCTGAGAAGACACTAAAAAGAAAAAGAAAAAGAATTATCCAAAACATGTTTTCCCTTTCCATATATCGGTTGGTTAATTGGTTATTTTCGTGCTTTAATGTTAAGTTTATCTAGTGAATTGTGTAACTTATGGAACATGGTTAATTTGGTTGTTCAAAGGCATATAGAGTTGTGAAGTGCCCCATTATCTGCTGACCTGACCTTACAATGTGAAGTATAATGATTGTTTTTCTTTTCTTTCCTTTTTATTGACAGGGTATACTGATCCTGCAAAAGTTGATCTCCCCAAACTGCATGAATGGTATTTTAGATCTGGCCTGGTCTATATCTGGATCATCGGCATCATATATGCATACTATCACCCCAATGTAAATTAGTAAATGTTTGATGACATCAGAGTTTCATAGATCTTGCTTCCTTGGTCCTTCAGAAATTGACTTTTAAGTGTTCTTGAATTCCAGGTTGAAAAATGGATGGAAAAATTGGAGGAAGCTGAAACAAAGAAGAGAATTTCAATCAAGACAAGCATTGTCACCGTTTCTGTTATAGTAAGTGGCATAATTTAATTTGGAGTGCTATAACTGGTTTGGTTTGAATATCTCCTTTCATACCTACAGTTCTATGGATCTTATTCTGATTTCCATGATTAGGCTGGTTATATGTGGTATGAGATGAGTGCATCTACAAGCTGGAAAAGGTGACTTACAATAAATATCACCCCTACACATCATGGATTCCCATAACGTGAGTGTTTAATATATTATTTTACCTTAATCAAAGAAAAGTTTTGAAAACATCTCCCAAGATGGGATGGCAGATTCGGAATTTGGGTGTATGGAAATGACCACTATCTTAATGTTTCTTTTGCTTTATGTGGTTACCGTGTTTATATTTGCTTGCAGAACTTCACTCAGTAACTGCGAAGCTACTCTGTGACCCATTTTGCGTATGTATCTCTCTTTTGTCTGCCAACTATAAAGCTCAGAATTGATTACGTTAATTCTCAATTTGCACATTCATTTATTTGTTCACTGCGTTGATAGGTGGCTTGGCAAGATTACATTGGAGACGTATATTTCACAGTTCCATATATGGTTGAGGTATGTTAAGATGATTTTATAACTACTCTATCATTTACTCTTAATCTTTAAGTTTTTAAATTGGTATTGAAATTTCCTACATACCGTACTACTACAGAAATGGCTTCAGGTTTTTCAGCCCTTTTTCCCCATGCACCAAAATCAACATTTGGATGTATTTAGTATAGCTCTGCTATGTTGTGCTAATTGACCACGTCGATGGGGTCAGTCATCATTGAGTAAATAAAATACTGATTGCATTTGAAATATAAAACCTGAAATGGAAGGAAAATTTCGACCCCTTTAAAAACTTTCTTTAAAAACTGAAGGATAAGAGGAAAGAAAGATGAATGGAAAGAAAAATTTCATTATTGGGGTATTGGTTCAACTAAAAGAAAAAATATTCAATGGACAGCCAAAGTGGCTTCTCTCAAGCATCCCAGAATACCCGATGCTCAACTTCATGCTTACAACGGTCATTTATGTCATAGTAAGAACGTTCTCAGTCTAAAATCTTTGAGAGCCAGCATTGGTTGCTAAACACCCACAATTAATTTTGCGTTATTATACTTTTTCTGTTTTGCAGGTCTCCCTCTGGATTTTTGAGTTAACCAATACACTAAAGACAACTTTTGTACCTACAAAAGACAATAGACGGTTGTTGCATAATTTCCTTGCTGGAGCTTCAATTTCTGTATGTTTATATTGCATCTTGCTGGTTGTTCTTCTGATCCCTCATTAAATGGTAAGCCCCCTTTCTACAATTCGACCTCCTTTACTCTAGTCCATAAGGGTTGGAATTTGGATTGTTTCAATACTGATCATTACATTGACATCACATGTTTAATATTTGGAATATATAGATTCGTCCAAATTCCATATGCATCAATTTGCATGTTCATCCAAATTCCTAAAGTTTTAAAATTATGCTATGAAAAGAAATGAAAAGAAAGCGGAAAAGGAGGCGCTAAAAAAACTTTAGTCGCCCGCCCAATTTTAGGAAAAGGTCCAATGTCATCTCCTTACCATTAAAACATTCATCCTTCTCTCACTAGATCCCTTCCACTTTCCCTTCTTTGTTCTCTACCATCACGCTCAAGAATGGGAGGTAAAAATGCATTCTTCTTTACCTTTTTTTTCTTCTTATCTTGTTCTTCTCTCCCCTTTGCTTTCATGCTCAAAATTAGGGTGTGTCTATTCAATCAACTATACCCTTTCTATTATTGAGAAGTTTCGGAGGTAGAGTTTGTTTTACATCTTGCTTTCGTTTCTTATGTTTTTCCTGGTTTCCTACTCCACTATAGGTTCCTTCAATTTGGAAAACTTTTCGTATTAGCTAGTGGCAATATTATATTTTCAGTAAGATTCAATGTTTTATTCATATGCTTCAGTTAACTTTAAGAACTATGATTGAAAACTTTTTTGCTATGTACTTTTGAATTTGACAATTCTATTTTGTAGGTAGACTTCTATGAATTTTACGCTTCTACGAGTTTGTTTTCTTTTTGTGTCGTGAAAATGGTCAAAAGAATATTAGTCAGATTCTTTCTTTTGGCTTGGTCATAAGATTATGTTTTAGTTTCCTAATATGAACGATATCATGAAATTAAATGTGCATCGGGTAAGTAAAATTTCTCTTACATTCTGGTAATTTGTTTTTTCTTCTTTTATTTGAACTACAGCCGTTGGTAGGGTAGTTAGAGCATGGAGATTAGTTTTGGATGGGAGATTTCTGTTACTTAATGAGTGGTGTGACTTTGTTGAGGTACCCTTTTTCCCCTTTTCTTTCTTTTCTGTACTTTAAGAACTTAAAGAACTCGGTAATACAACCTATAGAAAGATCTTTTGTTCAAATAAAGTCACTTTTCATTCCTTTCCTTTCTTTTTGGTCGTAAATTTAACTTCCACGAGCGAGCTTTAAATAAAATGTATAATGATAATAATCTGGAAACCAGAATTTCTATCCGAAGCTATTTTCATCAACGTGGGTTCATATGGCCTAACAATTATGAAATATACTTACATTCTAAATACCCATGAACGAACATTTCTTTGTTATTGGTTGCCATCTGCAAACACACTTGGATACACGTTCAATTTGTTATGAGCTTCATAACTAAACTTTTATGAAATATGTTTATGTATTGATAGGCTTCCTTTGATTCTGAATTTAAAAAGATAATTCTTTGTTGAATTGGATTTGGTGCGGATGGTTTAAAAAAAAACACAAAAGATATTACACTTAAATCTTGGCTTTTTGAGTTTAAATATTAGGTTGGGTTTTTGGTTTGGAAGTTTCTAAAAGGTTGTTTTTGCTTGGGGCTCATGATGACACTTAAATCTTGGCTTTTTGAGTTTAAATATTTGGTTGGACTACCGTTTTTCGAGTTCAATTTTGAGCATTTTGGTTGGTTTTTTTGTCTGGAAGTTTCTAAGTAGTTTTTTTCAATGGAACTCATGGTCACTACAACAAATATCCTTTTTATAGCTTTTCAAGATAATCTTTTATAAAAATCGCTATGGAAAAATGATGGAAAATCAGCGTATGTAGTGGAAGGGAATAAGTTTTTATTTATGTGAGTTTGTACTCTTGGTTATATTAAATGTTTTGTTGTTTCTCTCCAGGCTCTCAAATTTGAAGATAGGAGAAACGTTTGCTTGATGTAGCTAAAAATATGATTATGGCTGAGAACTATATTGATATTAAAGCTACTGAGGATTCTGGTTATGAGAAGTCTTTGATATCTCGTTTGGCTCTAAAGCTTGGAAAGGTACTGTATATATTTTTTCATTCTTAGCTACTTCTTTGGCTTCTTGGGAGTGGTTTTGATGGTTAGAAAACTATTTTTTCTTTCATACTATTATTGTGTATTTCATAATTGATGAATGCGGAAGCTAATCACTCAAATAGGTTAATTCATACGTTAACCAAGGAGTTTTAACCCATTAATTCTGATATCGCTATATAAGTCTGACTGTGGTGTGCGTTTTTGTCAAGTACCTCTTAAAGATGAGTCCTAATGTCTATAGTTTTAACTACTTCTCATACTTTCAACATTTCTGATTTGACATCGTACGTCCCACCAAATGAGCATTAGCGTGCTTCATGTACTTTCTGTCAGCTTTGTAATTTTCTTTATGATCTTTTTTTTTTTTTTTTTTTTTTTTTTTTGTGGGGGGAGGAGAGTTAGCTTTGTGAATTTATATTGATATTTTCATGTAGAAATCTGGTTTCAAAGTGACTTCAATGGTTTTGCTTGGTTCGGGGAGGGGGTGAAGAGTTTAGGAGACACCTTGTGACTTTGTTGTGATCTCTTACTTATGGGATGGCTAAAATTTGGTCGAAAAATGACTTCAAGATTCTTTCCTTTCACGAGGGGGGGGGGGGTGGAACAAGTGAAATTTTTTTCAAAAAGACTCCAAGGGTTTTGCTTTATTGTTTTATGGAAAATGAGAGACTACGAGTGTTAGCTTTGTGACTTTTTTCTTGATTTATTGTGTTTTTAGTGGTAGTTTAGTTTATGACATGGTAGTTTTTCTTAAAAGAAGTAAAATTTATAGTATCATGGTTTATACTAACCCACCACTAAATTTTGCAATCCGCAGCAAGTAATAAGTATTTATCGAATTCAAGGTCTAAATTAGCTTTCACTTTATCTATTTTGTTTAGCTTTTTAATGGTTTCAAGAATGGTTAAAATGATTGGTTTTGATATAATGCTGAAGCAAAAGAAATGACAGAACAGAAAGTAAACAAATAGGCAGACGGATTAGAAACAGGCGCTGGTCAGGATTCAGTAATTGTTTTAAAAGATGCTCTAGCAATATTATTGATCATGCAAAACTCTCACAGTATTACTAGCGGATTCCTCCCGGAACTCCGGATTTTTTAGAATATGTTTCAACTCCAATGAAGCTTTACCGATCAAGCACTAGGCAACTGGCTATCCCTAGCTCAGTCACTGGCGTTCACCAATACACAATGATCTAGTGTGATTAATCGCCACACACTCCCTAAATCATCCCTCAAACTAGAGAGAGATATTCATACCGACTGGCCAGGCGGACATAAAATAGAAATGAACACAACAATTAACCAAGATGCATCAAATCAATATTTATTACTAGAGATTAAGCACGGAAATTACATGCTTCCTAACCAACGCCTAAAGCTACTTAGTTCATAAAATGCATGGAAACACACGTTACAATCTGAGTAAGCATATCCATATTCACAAAATAATACAAGAAAATATTAATTCCCTTGATCAGCTTGCAAATGATGGTTTCCTTGATGGTCTTCAATCTCTCTCCTCTATTTGGATCCCAAAATGGAAATGAGAGTGAACTCGTCCCCAAAAGTGGAATGAATTTGACTTGGGCGGCTATCTCCTTTTATAGAGTGATAGGAGGCTTGAATTAGGTTGACCTAGACACGTGGATGGCTCTCCTTGCTCCATAAATCCGAGAATAGCTTAACAGAATTCAGTTTGTTAAATTGGCTAACAAGCTGTGACGTGGCAGATTTTGCTCCCAACTTTGCTCCAGCACAGATTTTGCACCCTTAAGTTGCCCAGCAACATATTTTGCACAAAATAATTTCCAAAGCTTCCATTCCTCCAAATGGGTTAGAACATGCAATATTCATCTAAAAGCAACCTATTAAGCATAAAAGACACACAAATTCCTATAGAATTAAGGCCTAAATAACTCCCTTTTGGAGAGTTATCAATGTCATATTAGAATCCCACCTTGTTTATAAGCATGCACATGCATTTTATTATATTGTAATTGTTATAATGTGTAGATAAAATGCATGGAGATTTTCATGAGTGATTTAATATAGGTGTATATTAAATATATGAAAATGAATTAGCATGAAGCATGTCATTACTTAGATTAAATATAAATAGTTATGTTTAATGTGATGAATGCAACATGCTTGAGTGATTTTCTTGTTTGGCATTTATCAAACGGGCCCTATATAATTGTTATATTAATAATGATAAGGAAATCTACGATGCATGTAGCATGAAACATCCATAGTAATTAATATAATTGTTATATTAAAGTTCATGCAATGCATATTATATGGTTTAATTATTTAACTTGAATTTGATTGTTAATTGTTTTAAACCATAGAACATGATTATAGGGCTAATCATTAAAATTTGAAAATTAGTTTTAAAATTAATGATTAAAAACTGTTAATCTATAATCAAGAGTTGCATGCAAACATAAGATCATAGGTTTAATTAATTTTAAATTGGTTAAAATTAATTAGACCTGAAATCATTATTCTTACTTTTTTTTTTGAGTACATCAACATTTGGGGGTGGGAGGATTCGAACCTCTGACCTCATGGTCGAGGGTACATGCCAATTACCGCTGAGCTAAGCTCGCTTTGGTAATCATTATTCTTACTTAAAATTAAATAATTTAAATGAACTAAGTAGTTAAAGCATTGCTATGATTATAAGGGAACTCTGCTGGTTAAGTTCTGTCTAAGGTTGGAGGTACTTAAGTTGACGGTTTACAGAATACCTCCTACCTGAGAACTGACCCGGAACACCTGAGTTGAATTAATCATAGTTTAATGTTAGCATGCAATGTCAATAGGTTAATTAAAAGTGTTTAATTCACCTAGAAGATATCGTAAAGTTCTTATTATAAGTGTTTAATTCACTTAGTCGGATTTATCTAAGTTAAATAAGCCTAAATATCCGGTAGGACACTTTAGTGGGAGGAAAAATACAAAACGAGATTTAAATAAAGTTTTGCTCCTACGCCCCTATATTCACAACGTGAGATTCATGCTTGGCTTCGTGTCGCCTTGGGTGTGGCCTCCCTTAAAAGTGTTTGCATGGGTCAATAACAAGGTGAATGGGGAAAGTGTCTATAGTAAGTGGGAGCGGCATGCATGTCAACGTATCCCTCGGTCTCCATCCTTAAGTCACACCGTGAGAGTTCTATGGTCTGCCTGTGTGTTGCCCTAGAGCAACCATCCATTCAGAGTGTCTGATCATAAGATTCGAAACACCGTGAACTCCTGAAAAGGATAGGGTCTCTTAGGTTAATTACCAACAGTTGTCTTTCCTATCGGTAGTCTATTGGTGCATACCGCTGAGATCTGAAAGTGGGAGGGTTACACTTACGGGGATGAGTTAAATGTGTTAACAAATCCTTGACCGAACAACGTTGGCTAATGTCTATAGGAGCAGGAGATATTGTTTTGCTAAATTGATTGGATTGTATGATATTGTTTGCTTGTGTGATGGGTTAAGGCAAAGATAATTAATACAGTCGTTGTTTATTTAATTTTAGCAATGTCTTCCTCAATTGTCTCTTTGCTTAAAAATGAGAAATTAACCAGAGAAAACTATTCTACATGGAAGTCGAACTTGAATATGATTCTTGTCGTCGATAATCTGCGATTTGTCTTAACGGAGGATTGTACTCCAGCCCCTACTGCTCGTAACGTATCCCAAACATCAAGGGATGCTCATGATCGCTGGACAAAGGCCAATGAAAAGGCCTGAGTCTATATCTTAGCCAACTTATCTGAAGCTTTGGCTAAGAGACATGAGGGAATGGCTACAGCGAGGGAGATTAAAAACTCTCTCCAGGAGATGTTTGGACAACTGATAAAGGGTAAAAAATATACCTATTTTACCCTTATATTTAGCTCATTCCTTGGTCAAATATTGAGTGTTTAGGTCAATTTTACTATTTATGAGCTCAAAATATGTTAATTTGATAAGTTAGGGTGTTAAGAGTCACTTTTGTTGAATTATGCTTAGTTATGCCTAAAAAGACTTGATTTAAAGCAAATTTGACTTAGTTTGCTGTTGTGCAGAAAAAACAGAGTTGAAGTTGGAATTGCCCAGAAATGCGGGAAGGCAAAAATGAAATGCGACCGCATTTCTAGAAAAACAGAGGCCGTTCCGAGTCGCACGCGGGTCGTTGTTGACGAGTCTTCTTGGCACCTAACCGGTTGTTTTGACCTCGAAACTGACTGGGTAACCTTCCAGCACCTATTTCGCAGCTCCTCAACCAATTTCTACACTATATAAGCTCGAGATTCGAAGCTAAATTCAAGCAGAACTCACTTGGAAGAAAAGGGTGGTGACAAAACCCTGGCTCGACGACAATGAGTAAGGATGCCCGAGGTCATTCTTAGATGACCAAATTCTAACCCGAGAGAGAGTTAGACATCAAACCTTGTGGTTTGTAGAGAGTTTCACCCATTCCCATCTTGTAAAAGTGAGAGAGTGGAGTGTCTTAGCGAACTCTAGAAGGATTGTGTAAACAAAAAACCCATAATATTTAGTTATCTCTTTTATTTCCAGCTCTTGAATCTCTTCATTACTTTGTATTCTTTACATCATTGTTTCAATGAAAATGTGTTCATTTGCTTTTTATCCCACCATGAGTATCTAAATCCCGTTGAGGGGTTCAATGTGGTGAATTCCCTTAGGGTTTAACGGCTTGAAAGTGTTTTATTTGCTTAAGTAGGGTTTAATGCATGTCATTCTTTATTGAATATCATTCTGATCTTGCTGAGTTTAATTTGATCACTTAGACTTTGGATGCTATGTGAGTTTGATCTCGAAAGGGACAAACGATATCGGTTCTCATAAAGTTGATATAGGAGAAAAAGCTCGAAAGAGATTGTTCGGCGGTATTGGGCAAGCTGCCTAAGGCACCCTATATCGACTATAGGGTTATAGGTTGCAATCGTGAATTATCTATGTCGGAGTCGAGTCCCAGAAATGGGCACAACGGTACTCGCTTAGCCTTCTTACGGTTTTTGGAAACAAGGGCCAAAAGGAAGTTAAATCTGACCCAATGCATTAAACACTCTTAAGTTAGATCTTGCATAAGTATGGTTGTTACCCTAGGGATGAATCCATGTTGAATACCCCGTTTTATCTTATTGTTATTCTTTATTTGCCATTTGCATGTTTTAGTTATCTTTTCAAAAACCCAATCAATCAACTTATTTTCTTTGGTTACCTTTTTCAAAAGCAATCATTTGAGCAGTTTCTTCATCAAATCTGAATTTCCAGTTTAGTCCTCGTGGGATCGATACCCTTGGAATACTTTCTAAGGTTTTTTATTACTATGTGCGACAGTGTATACTTGCACTTAAGTGTTGACTGAATTATTCTTTATTATTTCACTTATCATCTTATCTCACATCCATCTATTCAGCTAGCCACGCACCAAGTTTTTGGCACCATTGTCGGGGACCAAAAGTGAAACCAGTTTTGTTTTTGAAATTGCGATCAGATTGCGATCGTATTTCTGTCTCAAAGGGACTTTGACTTTGGTTTGCATTTGTTTTCCTTTTGCAGATTAGAGTTAGTGCATGAGCAAGGGGTATCCACTCCTTGACATTGACCTTGAGATAGAAAGAAAGAGAAATAGGAGTTGAGCGCACGGGAACATCTTGAAGAAGCTTCTTACACTTGAGAGCTTCTAATAGATCTACCCGGAGTCGATCCTCCTGTTGGCCAAAAAAAAAAAACAGAAAAAAAGAGAAAAAGGCGATAGAAGATAAACATAGTTGAAGGGTTTGATAGCTCAAGATAACCCACATGTGGAAGAAGACATCATATCAACCTTGAGTGCACAACTCACATCAATGGCTTGTCACTCTAATTTCTTTTGTGTTTATTGTGCTAATATTCATTCTTTCTTTGAAACTTGTCCATCTAATCCTTATTATACAGGGCAACCAGACAACCAGAGTCCTATTTTCAATCCTTACCAAGGATGGTTGCAACACCATAAAGATGTTAGCAACAATAATCCAACACCTCATTTGGAGCAAGAATGCCTGTTTACTTTGGAAGACCAATATCAAGATCAGTACGCCCAACAAGAAATGCAACAAGAGGTGGAACCACAAGTGTCAACCAGCTTGGAAGAACTCATAAGAGAATACATGGCAAGGAATGATGCCACGATAAAGAACTTGGAGATTCAAGTAGGACAATTGTTGGAGGAGTTGAAAAACAGCCAACAAGAAATCTTGCCTATAACCAAAGAGAATGTGGAACAAGAAGCACAAGAGCAATACAAAGAGATGTCATTTCAAAGTGAATTGGAGCATGAAGACCCTGAACTCCCAGTAGATGCAAGAAGCATTCCAACACTTGAAACTACTGAGGAGACAAAAGAGAAAGAAGTGATTAGAGAAGAATCGCCTCAAAAAGAGAATAAAGAGAAGGCACCAGAACAAGAAGTTGTAGTGAGCCATGCAGATGTCACTTCACAGCAAGTGAACTTCGATGTGCTCCGGGCATTAGAACATCCTGAGGAACTGAATGGATGTTTTGATTTTGATCCTATTGATTCTTCTACTTGTTGTAGCTTGTAGAAAATGCTATTCGTGGAAGAAATCAAAGAGGGCATCATGGAGGATGAAAATATGCAGTATACGACAGAGGATGAGACTGCAAAGTCTGCATTCAAGAGCAGATTGAGTGAGCTGATGATAGAGACAAAGCACTCCATGATTAAAACGCCTCAATTAAGACTCAAATCTCGTCCATTATCAAGACCTAGGGTCAAGATGAAAGTTTGTGGTGGAAGAAGTAGGAATAAAGCTTTAATCCCCCTTTTGGAGATCAGCTAAGTCATTCTTTTTCTTTGCCTAAATAAGTAAAAGTAAAAAAAAAAAAAAAAAAAAGGAAAATATAACATATTTGAGCTTTTGAACCTTTTGATTTGTTTGTTTATGATTCAGGAAGTTAAAGGAAATAGATAACATTTATGCATGCTATCACAAACCTTCAAAGCTAGACTTATAGCAAAGGGCTATACGCAAAGAGAAGGGGTTGACTATGAGGAAACCTTTTCTCCTGTTGCTATGTTAAAGTCTATTAGAATTCTCTTGTCCATAGCCACTCATTATGACTATGAGATATGAAAAATGGACGTCAAGACTGCCTTTCTGAATGGTAATCTTGAAGAGAATATCTTCATGTCTCAACCTGAAGGGTTCATAGCCCAAGGTCAGGAGCAAAAGGTTTGCAAGCTCAATCGATCCATTTATGGGTTGAAACAAGTGTCTAGATCTTGGAATATTAGGTTTGATACTGCAATCAAATCTTTTGGTTTTGACCAAAATGTTGATGAACCTTGTGTATACAAGAAAATCAACAAAAATAAAGTAACTTTTCTAGTACTGTATGTGGACGATATCCTACTCATTGGGAATGAAGTAGGATACCTTACTAACATTAAAAACTAGCTGGCGACCCAATTCCAAATGAAAGATTTGGGAGAGGCTCAATATGTTCTTGGGATCCAAATCATTAGGGATCCTAAGAACAAAACACTAGCGTTGTCTTTAGTAACGTATATCGACAAGATGTTGTCTCGATATTCGATGCAGAACTCCAAGAAGGGTTTGTTACCTTTCAAGCATGGGGTCCACCTATTTAAGGAACAGTGTCCTATGACACCTCAAGAAATTGAAGATATGATACGCATTCCCTACACCTCAGCTGTGGGCAGCTTAATGTATGCTATGCTTTGCACTAGGCCTAACATATGTTATGCAGTGGGAATAGTTAGTAGGTACAAGTCCAATCTCGGGTTAGACCACTAGGCAACGGATAAGAATATCCTCAAGTATCTTCAGAGAACGAGGGACTACATGCTAGTGTATGAGGCCAAGGATTTGATCCTTACAGGATACACCGACTTTGACTTTCAGACTGATAAAGATTCTAGGAAATCCACGTCGGGGTCAGTGTTCACCCTTAATGGGGGAGATGTAGTTTGGAGAAGCGTCAAACAGGGATGCATAGCAGACTCAATCATGGAGGCTGAGTATGTAGCTCCTTGTGAAGCAGCTAAGGAAGCAATTTGGCTCAGGAAGTTCCTAACAGATTTGTAAGTTGTTCCAAATATGAACTTGCCCATAACATTATATTGTGACAATAGTGGGGCTATAGCTAACTCTAGAGAACCTTGCAGCCACAAATGAGGAAAGCATATAAAGAGGAAGTATCACCTGATACGAGAGATTGTGCAACGAGGACATGTGATCGTCACCAAGATCGCTTTGGAGCACCACATCACTAATCCGTTTACGAAGGCTCTCTCGGCTAAAGTGTTCGAGGGTCATCTAGAGAGTTTAGGTCTACGAGACATGTATGTTGTATAATCTAGGGCAAGTGGGAGATGTGTAATAGGTATCAGGATGCACTAGTTTATTGTATTATTTGTATATTTACCTTTCATGTAATATACATTGTATATTACATTTCTAGCTTTAGATTATTGCATTTACTTCCCACTAACTAGAGTTTTAGTTCAAGTGGGAGTTTGTTCAGTTTTATGCCCTAAATAACCCTAATCCAATAAACTAAACATCCTAGGTTGTGGGATGAGTCTTGAAGTGTATGTGGAGACATACTGGGATCACTGTTCAAGAGACAGCCTGAAGGGTCTATAGTATAGGGATAAGGCTAGATACCTTATCCTGGTAGCTGACGTGTGGCATGCGAGTGCAAGTATACACTATCAAGTAATAAAGTGGAGAGTACTCTGGATATAGTACCCAAGGGAGATGGTGACTAGTTGAAAAACACTAGATTATGCAAAACAAGAATCTCCTCTAAATTTGCAACCGAGGATGGTAACCAAAGAAATAATTTGATTGGGGTTTTCCACGGTCTTGGACAACAGAGTCCCACCTGCAGCTGCATCAACAATCGTTTTTGTACTAGGAGTTAAACCATTATAAAACAATTGAACCTGGAGCCAGTCGGGGTAGCCATGCTGAGGGCACTTCCTTAGTAACTCTTTAAATCGCTCCCAGGCCTCGAACAGCTGTTCATCATATTGTTGTTGGAATGTCCCAATCTCGGTCCTCAACTTGACCGTCTTTGCAGGAGGGAAGATTTTTTTAAGAAAAGCCTGGACCAAAGCATCCCAAGTGGTGATGCTCCCAGGGGGAATGGACTGCAACCAATCTCGTGCTTTATCCTGCAAAGAAAAGGGAAATAAACGTAAGCGAATAGCATCCTCAGACACTCCATTAATTTTTACCGTCCCACAAATATCCAAAAATGATTTAAGATGAGAATTTGGATCCTCGGTGGGCGATCCTCTATATGCACAGTCTCGAGCCATCTGAATGAGACCGGTCTTCAGCTCAAAGTTGTTGGCATTGATCTGGGCATAGACAATCCCCGATTGTTGCCCCTGAAACACGGGCTGGAAGTAATCTCTTATAGGCCTAGGCTCCTCAGGTGGATTTTGGTCAGCCATCTGAATAATTTCTCTATTTTCCCTTCGAAGCCTATGAATTGTTCTTTCAATCTCGGGATCCAACGGTATCACTTCTCTACTACTACGCATACAAAAAACAAATCTACCCTAAAAAGGAAAGAAAACAATTATGGAAAGAAACAAAGAAAAGAAAACAACTAATCTAAATATGGAAAAATATAATCTAGAAAAGGAAACAAAATAACCTAATATGGAATGCAAAAATAAATATGGCAAAACACAAATAAGGAATCTAACAAATAAAGAAAAACTAATCTACAAAGGAAAGAAAACACTAAAAAGGAAAAAGAATCTATCTATGGAAAAAAATCAAACAACCTAAACTAGAAAAACAAATATGGAAAGAAAAACAAATAAGGAAAAAAAATGCAAACAACCTAGAAAAGTAAAAATACACCCTAAATTAAGATCAAACAATTTTTTCACAATATCAATCTAGCTAAATGTGCCAATCCCCGGCAACGGCACCAAAAACTTGATGTGGACTTTTCCTTACCGCAAGCGCACAGGTCAAGTAATAATATAGTGAATGTAATTCGAATGTCGTCCTCTGGATTGGATTTTTAAGCAAATCAAGTATTGTGAATTATCTCGCTCAATTTTATTTAGGGATCAAAAAGTGATGAATGAATGGTATGAAAACTAAATCGAAGCAAGTAAAAAGAGTGGAAATTCAATTGGGAAAAATACTTAGGGAATTGATTTCGCCGATTAGTCTAGGATTGATTTTAAAGGAGTAAGTTATTATGCACAATGAAATTATGAGCCAAAGACCCTTTAATCACAACTACCTCTCCCGAGTATAATTGATTCTCATGCAAATTAACCAACTTGATATCCCTATCTAAGTTTATTCATATGCAAGGCAATGAGATCTTTTGACCAATTCTAAAGTTAATCTAAAACCGTCACGAATTAGAAAATAAACTTTAGTCATGCAATCTTGAGTATGTCTATATCAAATCCCCTCTCCCGAGCTAGATTCAAAACATAAATCATCCAACTAATGGCCAATTAATTGAAAGCATTAAATCAAGATTACAAACATAATAAACATTGCACAACTTAAACTATAAATCAATCCATAAACTCAATCAACTACATCAATCCCTAAGCTATGAGTTTAGCTACTCATGAATGTAATTACAAGCTCAACTAAACATAATAAAGCCATAAATCTAACTAGAGAAAAGGAAAGGGAAAAGAAAACTCAATGTAGGCCGAGACCGAACGTCCCCGTCACGATCCCCACGAACGATGGGTTGATTTCCGCTTTTCTCCCTCTTGTTCAGCCTCAATCCTTTGTTTTCTCCTCTGTTTTACGGCTCCCAAAGGTCCCAAAATTGAATCCCCCAAAAACCTAGCCAAAAAGAACTATAAATACTGATTTTTCGTCGTAGCGTCGAGACGCTATCTAGACAGCGTCTCGACGCTGCCTCTAAAACACGCGCGTCTGGAATGGAAATAACGGTAGCGTCGAGACGCTATTGTCACAGCGTCTCGACACTGTGAAGCTGCCGCCTCTTCTAATTAAGGAAAACCAGCGTCGAGACCCTCCAAGAGTGGCGTCTCGATGCTGATGGGAAGAATGCCCTCTCTTGGCTCCTTGTTGCTTGAACTTTCCGGTTATTTGGCATATTTTCACGTCCCGAACACCCGATTAACTCCAATTCCACGTTTTAGCTCTAATCATCGCTTTCCTACAAAATAAACAATAAAGCACAGTAAAATGGCCCAAAAATCATAAAAGACTAGCTAAATTAAATAAGTAAAAGTAGCTAGCTATGCTCGCTATCAGTTTCGCTGTAGGTGTCTTTAGAAGACTAAGCTAACTAGACATCTATTTCTAGGGCTAGCTGAAACTTAGATAATTAATACTCACGACTCTTAAAACTCTAGTGGTTTCAGTCCTATTTCTAGGATGCAAGAAAACAAAGCCCTATTTCTAGGATATTTTCCACTATTGTTTTTGTGAACTTGCGCATTCAACTCCAATCTTTTGGCCATCAGCTAAACACAAACTATGCTAACTTAATGTTAGCTTTACGAGCTTCAATCATACTATATGTTTTGATGATAACAAAATTTAATTTACTAATTATTTTAGTGTTTTAAAGTGTTCATAATGTAGAGCTCGGAAAGACGATTCCAACGCATCTTGAATCGCTCGAATCGGAGTTCAAACGAGAAAGTTATAAGCAAAAGAAGATTGGAAGAGAAAATCCTACGTGGCAATGACACGTGGCACCATGATGACGTGGCACACAAACGGTCACAATTGATAACGTGGCACTGACGTGGCGGATGACGTGGCAATCCAAAAACGGTCCATTTTGCTGACGTGGCGGTGACGTGGCAAATGACGTGTTGATGCGTGGTCCAATGATGTTGTGACACGTGGCAGTTGAATTTCTTTAATAATAAAGAAAGTCAAATGGTCAACTCTTGAATATAATATTATTTTATTATTAATTTTGATTTTTTTATTGCAGCCAATCAGAGAGCGACACGTGGCAGCCAACGACTAGTTTAGCCATTTTTGGTCTATTTAAGGCTCGAAAAAATTCCGAAAAAAATGTAAAAAAATTCTGAAAAATTCTACTCATCTTGGAGAGCATTTCAACTATTTTTGAGGAATTTGTTAGCTTCATTTTCCTTCATCCAAATTTCTCCAAAATTCATAAATTACACCTCATTCAAATTTGAATTCTTTCCAAATTTCATAACCTTTCAAATCCCCATTTTATTCTCAAATCTCCCAATTTCAATCTTTCAAATTTCATTCTTAATTTCAAAATCTCTTAATATATTCTCAATCTCATTTTTAAATTCAAATCATTTCCTTTTTTATAAAATTAAATCTTCACCATCCATTTTGAAATTAATCCAATGGCCAAAATTCAATTCCTCCATCTATAAATTGAGTCATTTTCTTCTCCTCCAACACACACTCAAAGACATCAAAGTCTTAAACTCTCAAGTCTCCTTACTCTCCATTCTTGTCAAAATTCCTCCCTTTCTCCTAAATTGGCCTATTGTTATTTTGTGAGGTTTTATTATTGTGAGTGCTCAACCTTGTGTAATTAGCCTTCAAGAGGTATTTTATTTTGTGAGCTTCTTTTCTTCTTTTATTATTGGGAACTTGTAATAAGGTGTGGGTGCACCTTGGGAATTGAGTGAGTGGTTTGATCCTGAACCCGAAAAAGGATTTGTAGTGGTTTGATCCTGAACCCGATTAAAAAGGATCCTAGTGGTTTGATCTTGAACCCGTTTAAAAAGATCGGTATAGGTTGGGTCCTGAACCTGTAAAAGGATCGGTAAAGGTTTACTCTTGAACCTGAAAAAGAGTCGGTTTGGTTCTCACCCGTAAGAGAGCTGTTGCAGTAAAATACCCAAGAAGGAGTCTTGGGGAGTGGAGTAGGAATTTCCGAACCACTATAAAATTTCCTGGTGTTATCTCTTTCTCTCTACTCTTTTAATTTCTGCTATTTCATTTTTATGAGTAGATTGCATGCCTAGGAAAATTGTCAAATATTTCTAGCATACTTTATGCTTTATAGTGCTTATTAAATTTATTTAGTTTAAATCAATTCCTTTTAATTAAAAATTTTATTAAGCAACTCTATTCACCCCCCATCTAGTGTTGCCATACGATCCTACACTTAAGTGATCAGTTTAAGATAATAATGAAACTTAAACTTCAACAAAAACAAACAATGCTAAGAGGAAGCAAGGTTGCCTTTGCATAGGTGGGGCTTTCTTCTACTCAAGGTATCCACATATTTGAATCCCCGAGAAGAAGCTTAGCTCATTAATGAAAGTAAAATGCAAGACATAAAGTAAAGAGTGCACAAAATAGAAGAATAAACTAAATTCATTTTAATTAAATGGAATGAGTACAAGAATAATGAACTTACAACTGAAAAAGTAAAGAAAATCATAAAAGATACAACAGTTGAAATAAAAGACTAAACAAAAAGGAAAATGCAAGACTCGACTAAGGATCTTCCCTTCTCTATCTAGCTTGCTATTAACCTTTTTCAAGGAGAGACAAACCTTTCTCTTCTTCTTATTTCGAATGGAAGAGCTGACAGAGGCTGAAAGATCCAGAACTCGGAGTGTTTACAAGATGTGAAGAGAGAAAAGCTAAAAAAAAAACTATCCTAAGGATGAATTTCCAAGCTTCTCTAGCTTCTTGCACTTTGGACGCCTTTTATAGACCTTGGAAGGTAGGGTTGGTTGCAGAGATCAGTGTGAGAGAGTCTTTGAAGGTAGAAATCTACGATCCTTGGAGATTTGATATGAGATTTTTGATTTTCGGATGATACTGTGAAGATCTTGTGAATCTCAAAATTATGTCGGAAAGCCCAATTGAGGCAACAAAGTTGGGCGCAAAATCTTCAGTGCACTGCTTTGGCACTTCTGTCTTCAGTTGGGGCTACTTTCCTTATTAGTTTGCGGGGTCAATTCGAACGCATCTTCCACATCTTCAGGACCAAACGTGGACGCAAATCTTCAACTTCAACTCTTTTGCTCTGCTTCTTTTAATCTCCACTTGCGGGCATATTTCCCTTGCAAAACTCTATGCACAAAAACATTAACTTTGGATAAATTCTTGTAAAAGCTATCTCTTTTTTGTACATTTTAAGCATAAATTCTATACTTCTAAGATTTTTAATATGATTCTAAGACTTTTGCTAAATTGACTAAAAAAGATAAGATTTTAAGCACTAAGTCCTTGCTTTCCTAACAATAACCTAAGTTTTTAAGGCTACATAACGCACATAAATGAGCGTTATCACACCCTCAAACTTAAGCCATTGCTTGTCCTCAAGCAATTTCAACAAAATCAAAAGAATCAAGAAAGAAAAGATGTTCATTTCATAGGTAAGTTTAGTTTGAGGGCGCCTTTCAGGAAAGAACTCAGCTCCTAACACTTTAAGTTAACAACAAGATTTTTCTAACACTAAGCCTTCACTCACTCCTCTCAAGATAAAACATTCTCATGTATTACCACCTCTATTACTTGTTATTTCACCTAGCCTTTATTCAGAGTAGCTTGTCTCTTTTGCAAGTTATCCTAACTCTCAAAATGGAAAAGAAAATTTAAGTTCCCTCCCCCAAACTTATTTGAAGTTGCTGCTAGGCTTCATTCTCTTTTTCTTTTGTTTTTCTTTTCCTTTCTTTTTAATAGGAGAGTCTCATAGTCATCTACACCTTCGTTCCAACATACTAACACTTTGTGATGAAAGTAGCTGACTACGAGCATAACTCACTATTGAGATTGTAGTACATACTCGCTTCCCAAACCAGCCTTTCATGCAGTGGAAATCGTGGGTGTCATGACCGCCCTTGGTTACTCAATTTGCTCAAGAAGGAGGACTATCTCCTTGTTTTTTCCACTTTTTTAGCACTAGCAAAAGACAACATGACACATGATACATAGAGAGTATACAAAAGACAAAACTGCCCCTCCCAAAACGAGTTAATGTCCCCATTGACTAAACATGAAGAACATAATAGGAGAGACTAAATAGGATGGACAAGCTAAGATCAAGTCTAAACTTTCCTAAAGGTTTCGGTAGTGAAAGCCTAGGGTGAGTTTGGACTTGAATGTGTTATGGAGAGAAAAGTTTATTTAGGTTTCATGCTTTGAAAAACTCGAGGCTACTAAAGTATTTAAATAGCAGAGAGAGCTTTAGTTATCATCATCAAGGGTGCTAAAAAACAAACAAACCACTAAAGCACACTAAACTTTCAAAAATCTTTTAGAATACTTTTCAAAGAGATATACTTTTTAGAATTTTTCCAAACAAAACTCAAACAACAAACGACCTATCTAAGAATAAGAAATGCAAGAAACAAATAAAAGATTCACTAACCTAACAAAATAAAACAAACAAAAACAAACAAAACAAGACAAAAACAAAACAAACAAAAGCAAGTAAAGATAACTAGACCCTATTTCTTATCACTTATCAATAAAAGAATAAACAATGAAAGAATAGAAAAGGTGAAAAGAAAATTCCCCTAGGTGTTTGAAGGGCCGACTCCATCGCCTCTAGGTGGGTCCATGTTGATTTTGGGGAATGGAAGGAGATAATCGTTGAGGTCCTCTACAAGCTCATTGAAGACCTTTCTTATGACATGATCCCAAAGTTGGGCATATGCCATATCGAATCTGCATTGCTCCCTCATATACTCCAAGTCTCTTCGCAGTTCCACTATATTGTCTTCAAGATGTTGTGGGGGAACTTGCGGCTAAGGGGTTGGAGCTTGCAGCTTATTTGCAGCCGCATCTCCTTTTTCTACTGTAGGAGAAGTTTCTGCAGGTGGCTGTTGGTTTGGAGCCACATTTTCTACATCAGCCGCAGTGGCAGGGATGCATTGAAGGTTGGGCTGTAGGAGGAGTTGCTTGAGCTTTCTTCTCTTGAGAGGTCACCTTCAATCATGCATTTGTAATGAGCTTCTCGATCAAGCTCAAATCTATTGAAGTCCTGGCGACCTCCTTTTCTTCTTTCTCCTCCGGCTCGACTCCTGCAAGCCTGCATAGCTTGTGATTAGACTTGGGAAGAATAGCTTTCCCACATTCTTGTGCCCATAGGCAAGAATCTCTATCTAGATGATTCGGCCAAGGTTGAGATCCAAGCCTTTGTACATGCTATACAACAACATGACATGCTCTTGGGAGATAGTCGTGTCATGCTTTGTAGGCATGATCCTATTATTGTTCACTTAAAGCCAGACTGCTGCCTTTGGCTTCAAATCTCCAGATATGAGAGTCCTGATCCCTATCCTGGACTTCTGCCACTTGACTCCCTCGTGGGCCACCAAAGATAGGGCCTCTACCAGCTGCTCGGTCGTTGGCTCCTCCATGGCCATGTTTTCAGCTGGATAATGTAGGGATGGCAATCGAAAAATCTGATTGATTTGCTTCGCTGAGAACTCCACCACTCGGCCTCTCAAGAACATGACCGTCCTGCATCTCTTCCCCAATTTGTGCATAGAATTCTCAAACCAAGGGGATGGAGGTTGCTTTTAGCTCCTTGCTTAGTCGGTCCCAGCCATACCTGTGCAAAATATCTTCTATGAAAGCTGGGAGAGGTCTTGTCTTGGTGGAGAATGCCTTCTCAAACATCAGGACCCTTTTCTTCATGATGGTCAGGCGGGCCTGTTTGTCAGCATGAGGCCCCATCTGTCTTTCCACCCTCGATTTCTTTGTAGGAGTTTTCTTTACCCGAGGAGTGGAGGATTCTCCCTTCGCAGGTTGTGGTGGTGGTGGTGTCTGTGTGGGTCTTATGTCCTAAAACTCGTAGATAGGGAACGTTAATGAATTATACACTTGTATCAATAAAGCGTTATTGAGGTTTATGCAATAAAGTGTTATTGTCATATTAATACAAAAATTACACAATATAACCCAAATCCAATAAACTAAGATCCAAGGTTGTTAACATGTAACTTGAACTAGTATGTGGGGACATACGGGGATCAGTGTTCAAGTAACAACCTAAAAGGTCTATAGTACATGGATAAGGCTGGGTACCTTATCTTGGTAACGCTATGTGATACGACTCGCTTTGTATTCGATACAGACGTATTGATCCAAGGCGTCCATGTAGGAGACATGCGAGCGGGGGTATCCTATTGATAACTCTCCAAAAGGGAGTTATTTAGACCTTATTTCTATATTGATTTGTGTGTCTTTTGTGCTTAATAGGGTTGCTTTTAGATAAATATTGCATGTTCTAACCCATTTGGAAGAATGGAAGCTTTGGAAATTATTGTGTGCAGAATATGTTGTTGGGCGACTTAAGGGAGCAAAATCTGTGCTGGAGCAAAGCTGGAAGCGAAACTGCCACGTCACAGCTCGTTAGCCAATATAACAAACTGAATTCTGTTAAGCTATTCTCGGATTTATGGAGCAAGGAGAGCCATCCACGTGTCTAGGTCAACCTAATTCAAGCCTCCTATCACTCTATAAAAGGAGATAGCCGCCCAAGTCAAATTCATTCCACTTTTGGGGACAAGATCACTCTCATTTCCACTTTTAGGAGCTGAATAGAGGGGAGAGATTGGAGACCATCAAGGAAACCATCATTTGCAAGCTGATCAAGGGAATTAATATTTTCTTGTATTATTTTGTGAATATAGATATGCTTACTCAGATTGTAACGTGTGTTTCCATGTATTTTATGAACTAAGTAGCTTTAGGCGTTGGTTAGGGAGCATGTAATTGCCGTGTTTAATCTCTAGTAATAAATATTGATTTGATGCATCTTGATTAATTGTTGTGTTCATTTCTACTTTGTGCCTGCCTGGCCAGCCGGTATGAATACCTCTCTCTAGTTTCAGGGATGATTTAGGGAGTGTGTGGCGGTTAATCACACTAGATCATTGTGTATTGGTGAACGCCAATGACTGAGCTAGGGATAGCCAGTTGCCTAGTGCTTGATCGGTAGAGCTTCATTGGAGTTGAAACATATTCTAAAAAATCTGGAGTTCCAGGAGGAATCTGCTAATAAGACTGCGAGAGTTTTACATGATCAATAATATTCCTAGAGCCTCTTTCAAAACAATTACTAAATCCTGACCAGCGCCTGTTTCTAATATGTCTACCTATTTGTTTATTTTTTGTTCTGTCATTTCTTTTGCTTCAGCATTCTATAAAAACCAATCATTTTAACCACCTTTGAAACCATTAAAAAGATAAACAAAATAGATAAAGTGGAAGCTAATTCAGACCTTGGATTCGATAAATACTTATTACTTGCTGTGGATTGTGTATACTCGCACAGAGTTCTAGAGTCTTTTTATCTCTTATTTTTACTCACTCTGGAAACCCAACACCTATGCAATGAGTTTGCATAAGACCGGACCACGAAATAGTAAACCACTAGATGTAACACCGTTAACTAGTTAGTTTACTATTTCAATAGGATGACCTAGGTAACTCAGTCTTAATCCTGAGTGTGTCATGAACTCCTTCTCACGAGGGATTTTACTTTGATTAGTATGGGTGAGAGTGGCCTGCACACTGACTCAATAAGTCTACCTTCTTGGGGACGAGTGATAAGGGTAAAAAATATACCTATTTTATCCTTATATTTAGTTCATATCCTGGTTAAATGTTGTATGTTGTGATCAATTTACTGTTCCCGAGCTCAAAATATGCTTAAGTTGATAAGTTAGGGTGTTGAAAACCACTTTTGACAAATTGTACTCATTTGTGCTTAAAAAGACTTGATTTTAAGAGAATTTGACTTAGTTTGTTGCTGTGCAAAAAAACAGAGGAAAAGCTGGAATTTCCCAGAAGTGCGACCGCATTTCTGGAAAGGCAAAAATGAAATGCGACCGCATTTCTGGAAAAACTGAAGTCGTTCCGAGTCGTTCGCGGGTCGTTGTTGACGAGTCTTCTTCGCACCTAACCGATTGTTTTGACCCCGAAACCGACTGGGCAACCTTCCAGCACCTATTTCGCAGCTCCTCAACCATTTTCTACACTATATAAGCTCGAGATTCGAAGTCAAATTCAAGCAGAACTCATTTGGAAGAAGAGGGTGGTGACAGAATTCTAGTTGACGCCTATGAGTAGGGTTGCCCGAGGTCCTTCTTAGATGACTGAATTCTAACCTGAGTTAGAGATCAAACCTTAGGGTTTTTAGGGATTTTCACCCATTCCCACTTGTAAAAGCGAGAGAGTGGAGTGTCTTAGGGAACTCTAGAAGGATTGAGTAAATAGAAAAACCCATAATATTTAGCTATCTCTTTTATTTCCAGCTTTTGATACTTTTCATTATTCTGTATTATTTTCATCCTTATTTCAATGGAAATGTATTCATTTGCTCTTTATCTCACCATGAGTAGCTAAATTCCGTTGAGAGGTTCAATATAGTGAATTCTCTTATGGTTTAATGGCTTGAAAGTGTTTTATTTGCTTAAGTTTCTGTTCAATACATGTCATTCTTTATTGATTATCACTCTAATCTTGTTGAGTTTAACTTGATCACTTAGACTTTGCATGCTATGTGAGTTTGATCTCGAAAGGGACAAACAATATCGATTCTCATAAAGGTGATATAGGAGAAAAAGCTCGAAAGAGATTGTTCGGAGGTATAGGGCAAGCTGCCTAAGGCACCCTATATAGACTATAGGGTTATAGGTTGCATTCGTGAATTATCTATGTCGGAGTCGAGTCACAGAAATGTGCATAAAAGTACTCGCTTAGCCTTCTAACGGTTCTTGGGAGCAAGGGCCAAATAGAAGTTAAATCTAACCCAATGCATTGAATAGGCTTAAGTTAAATATTGCATGACTATGGTTATTACCTTAGGGATGAATCCATGTTGAATACCTCGTTTTATTTCTTATTGTTATTCTTTTATTTACTTGCTTGTTTTATTTATCTTTTAAAAAACCCAATCAATCAACTTATTTTCTTTGGTTACCTTTTTCAAAAGCAATCATTTGAGCAGTTTCTTCATCAAATCTGAATTTCCAGTTTATTCCTCGTGGGGTCGATACCCTTGGAATACTTCTAAGGTTTTTTTTATTACTACGTGCGGGAGTGTATACTTGCACTAGGGTTAGCTGAGTTATTTTATTATCTCACATCTACTAATTCAGCCTCTGTCGCACCAACGAGACCGAGTGGGGGGCTGGGGACATGACAACACAAGATGAAATTCACTCCTTCCCACTTCTGGGAGAAGTAGATGAGTGTTTCCTTCAGTGGTGACTCCGGGTCTTGAACAAAGGGATCCTGCCCTCACTGGCCTGAGAGGGACTTTCTGTTTACTGGTTGGACCATAAACAGGTTGTTCATTAGAGGAGCACTGGTACTTAAGGAGCGAAAGGTAACTCAGGGATAAAACGGTAATTTGACCCATCTGAAGTTACGAACACTCGTGAAGGATTGACTTACCGTTATTGGTCAATATCGGTGGACACAGAAATATTCTATAGTGAGAAGAGTGCAACTGTGGGTCTTTAGTGGAGTGACCCACAGTTAATGAATATTGGTTAACTCAATTAATGAGTTTAGTCAGTTAACCTCATATCACTGGAGCTTCTGATCTGTAGGTCAATTAGGTCCCCCTGCTAGCTCGTAAAGAGAAATTGGGAACAATTTTGTCTTGAAAGAATTTGAATAGTTCAAATTTATCTTGGGAATCAAGTTAATTTATATAAGAAATCTATAAGAGAGGAATTCTCTTTGTGATTCCGTTAAAGCATGAGATGTCATTTGAGTGAGGGAAAAGATTTATTTCAAATTTTTAATTAATTAAATAAAACGAATTTAATTTAATTTAATTAATTATTAATTAATCAATCACATTAATCAATTAATCTTATGTGCATTTAAACCATATTTAAATGCATCATCCTCACATAATTTATAGTTTCAATTAATTTAACTAAATCCAATTTAATCAAATTAATTTAAACCAACTAATTAATTAATTCATAACTAATTAATTCAATGATTAACTAAATATCACATATTTAATTAACCCATCATTTGAATCACATTCAAATATGCATATCTCTTATAACGTATAGTTTTAATATGAATCATATTCACATTAAAATAATCTATAAATTTAATTTTATTAAATCACATTTAACTAAATTAAATTGAATAATTAATTAATTCAAAATTAATTAATTTTATAATTAATTAAATATCTACCATATTTAATTAATTACATATTAGAATCATATTCTAATTTATATCTCTCATATAATATAGTTTAATTAAATCACATTTAATTTAAACTAAATTGAATAATTAATTAATTTATTAATTAAATATCATATATTTAATTAATTATATATTTGAACTCCTTCAAATATATTATTCTCTCAATTTAATAAAGTATAATCTCACATTAAACTTTATATTATAATGTATCACTATAATTATTTTAATTGTATCTCATACAATTAACTTGATTCCCAAGATGAATTTGAACTATTCAAATTCCTTCAAGATAAATTGCTTTCAATTACTCTTTACGAGCTAGCAAGGGGACCTAATGAACCTACAGATCAGAAGCTCCAATGATATGAGGTTAACTGACTAAACTCATTAATCGAGTTAACCAATATTCATTAACTGTGGGTCACTCCACTAAAGACCCACAGCTGCACTCTTCTCACTGTAGAATATTTCTGTGTCCACCGATATTGACCAATAACGATAAGTCAATCCTTCACGAGTGTTCGTAACTACAGCTGGATCAAATTACCGTTTTACCCCTGAGTTACCTCTGGCTCCTTAAGTACCAGTGCTCCTCTAATGAACAACCTATTTATGGTCCAACCAATAAACAGAAAGTCCCTCTCGGGCCAGTGAGAGGGCAGGATCCCTTTGCTCAAGACCCGGAGTCACCACTTAAGGGAACACTCATCTACTTCTCCTAGAAGTGGGAAGGAGTGAATTCCATCTTGTGTTGTCATGTGCCCAGCCCTCCACTCGGTCTTGTCCCAAGAAGGTAGGCTTATTGAGTCGGCGTGCAGGCCACTCTCACCCGTACTAATCAAAGGACAATCCCTCGTGAGAAGGAGTTCATGACACACTCATGATTTAGACTGAGTTACCTAGGTCATCCTATTGAAACAGTAACCTAAATAGTTAACGGTGTTACATCTAGTGGTTTACTATTTCGTGGTTTGGTCTTATGCAAACTTATTGCATAGGATACCCCTGCTCACATGTCTCCTACATGGACGCCTTGGATCAATACGTCTGTATCGAATACAAAGCGGGCCGTATCACATAGTGTTACTAGGATAAGGTACCCAGCCTTATCCCTGTACTATAGACCTTTTAGGTTGTTACTTGAACACTGATCCCCGTATGTCCCCACATACAAGTTCAAGTTACATGTACACAACCTTGGATTTTAGTTTATTGGATTTGGGTCATATTGTGCAATTTTAGACTTAATATGACAATAACACTTTATTGCATAAACCTCAATAACACTTTATTGATACAAGTGTATAATTCGTCAATATTCACTATTTACGAGTTTTAGGACAAAAAACCCAACATGTTGCTAGTGTATTAGTATTTCATAATTCTAAATTAATTACGAACGGTTCTTGAAACCGCTTTCACTACATCGGGACCCCATTCCCTACAACCACGTTCCCAGCTATCTACCCGTTCCTATCCTTGAAATGGTGGGTTTATTGAGTCGGTGATGATGAGCCACTCTCACCCATGCAGATCTAAGGATAAGCCCGAATAAACAAGAGTTCATTGTTAGCTCAGGATTAAGATCGAGTTACCTAGGTCATCGCATGAAATAATCAGTCTCAACAGTAAACGACGTTATAAAGTGAGAGTGACTTATTTCTCGATCCTTGTCTTATGTAAACTAATTTCATAAGACGCCCCCACTCGCATGTTTCCACATGAACGATTTAGGATCACATCGTTTGTCCTTATGACACAGTGGGCCACGTCACATAGTGTCCCCAGGATAAGGTACCCAGCCTTATCCCTATACTATAGACCGTTTTGACTATTTAGTCAAGCCTGATCCATTTTTATGTCACCACATAAGGCTCAAGTATACATACAATAACAAGAGATCTTAGTTTATTGGATTTGGGTTATTTAACGTGCAATTCACTTACTTAATTACTTAAGTGAACAAACCTCGATAACGATTTTATCGAACAAGTATGTTATTTGTTTCATTCATTATCTACAAGTTTTAGGGCACCAACCCCAACACTTAGGCCATCTCTTTTCGAGTTCTCTGTATTGCTTGGTAGGGTCCATATTGGTCTATTCTTCATCTCCTTAGCTAACTGCCCAATTTGAGATTCAAGATTCCTCAAAGAAGTCGTTTGACTTTGAACCATAGAATCATTCTTGGTCATTAACTCCCTCATAAGATTCTCCAAGTTTGATGTTGATTGGGGTTGCACTTGCATTGGTTGTTGTTGCATTGGTTGTTGTTGCATTTGCAGTTGCAATTACGGTTGCAAAGGCTGTGTAATCTTTAGTTGAACTTGTCCATTGAATCCTGGTGGTCCTCCCTGCTTAACAAAAGGGGTTGCATTGGAAGTACTAGCATTTTGTCCTCCCCATGAAAAGTTAGGGTGTTGTCTCCATTATGATTAAATGTGTTGGAGTAAGGATTTATCTTGTTCTGTGCACCTACAAAATATACTGAAGTTGGATTTTGAGGACAATCTTCAAATGAGTGTTCTTTAGTGTAAGTAGTGCAAATGGGGTTTGAAGCTTAGCTCACGACTGCAACTTGAACTTGATTCCCTAAAGTAAGATTGATAAGCATATCGTTCATAGTTAATATCCGCTCCGATAGTGTCTTTAGATGATTTACTTCTTGGACCTTGACACTGCTTCTAGATGATGTTCTTCTTCTCCCCATTGACTATTGTTTGCAACAATGGCGTCAAGAATCTCGTTTGCCTCATTGAAAGTCTTTTTAAGCAATGAACCATTAGCTGATGCATTTACTACGACTCTGGAAGCTTGAGTAAATCTGTTGTAAAAATGCTCTATAATAAGACAAGCAGGCAAGCATGGTATGGACATTTCCTTGTCAACTTCTTAAAGCGCTCCCATGCTGTGGTTACTCCTACTTGAGGTCCCTGTTTAAAAGTGATATTTTCCCTCGGATTTGTACATTCTTTGTAGGCAGAAAATATTTCAAAAGAAAATTTTCAGCAAGCCCATCCCATGTGGTGATGCTATCCGGTGGAAAAGAATCTAACCATGCTTCTGCATTACCCTACAAAGAAAATGGCAAAGGTTTCAAAAGAAAAGTTTCATTGGATACTCCATTAAGCTTGAAAGAATTGCATATTCTCAAGAATTGCTTCATGTGCTTGTGGGGATCTTCACTAGGAAGTCCTGAAAATTGGCCTATGGTCTGAAAGCATTTGGATCATGATTGGCTTGGGCTCGAAATGATTTGAATCAATGACTGGCTCAACAATTCTTGTATTGAGATTGTAGAAAGTTGCGGCCGCATAATCCTTGATGGCTCTATCCCTTTCATCTACAATAAGAATAGGATTATATGCTGGCGCAGCTTGTTGCTGCACATTGTTAGGTTGTGCACCTCTTTGTTGCGCATCGAGAGGGTCCCCAACAGGTTTGATTTGGGGTTTTGAATTTCCAGGCAAAAGTAAATCAAGCAAGAAGATAAAGACAGATAAAACTATGAGATAAATAGGGGAAATCAAATAGTTTCAACCTAAGCTTAGATTACGCCCACCTATGCGTCCACAATTTACTCAGGCAATGTAGTCAGCTGAGAAACACTATCTATGTTGCCCACATAGACATGGTGAAGATAGCTAATAACACCTGATTAATGCTATTTTATTACCTCTAATCTAAACTTGTTAGAGGAATTTTATGTTTTATTTGTCTCATTTACAGATACTTCGAGCATAGATGATGTCGGGAGCCAACCGCACAAATTGGTGTTATTTCGGGCCAATTATGGAGTTTTGGAGCCATCTTGATGTTTTTGGACGGTGAGGAGATGAAAAGACCCAAGTGGATTGAAGTGGGCCTGAAGAACTACACCGAGAATTGGAGGTTGAAGCCCCGTATCGAGAAAGACTGAGACAAAACTAAGAAAAAAGGCGACAAGGCTCGAATTAGGGACAGCGTCGAGAAGCTGCCCCTAGCGTCTCGACACTGACACGAAATCAACACGGAATACAAAGTTCGTGGCATCGAGACGTCGAGCCTGGCGTCGAGACGCTGCGATGTTTTCTATAAATATAGGGCTTCGGTTTAGTCCGCCGTTAGGTTAGATTCTTCGTCTTTTTATGATTGTTTTCGCCTCTTTTCGTTTTTATCTACTGTGCAAACCTTTTTAGGTCAATTTTTATGTATTCTTTTTGATCTATTTGTTGTTCTCCATTCTCTATGAGTAGCTAAGGGCCCGTTTGGTAACGTTCTCGTTTCTTGTTTCTTGTTTCTAATTTTATTAAGAAATCTAAGCATTTAATAACTATGTATGTTGCTTGTTTCTCATTTTTTAGAACACTCCCAAAATTTGTATAGAACTTTTGGGAACAACTACAACTACTTTCTCCTTTTTTGTTCTTGTTTCCAATTTTTTCCAAACATAAATAAGAATATAGGTTTATTATTATTGAATGTATAGATGTTAGGATCATGAAATTCTATTTCTCTTTATTAAAAATGAAGAAACGGAAACAAGAAACGTTATCAAACGGGCCCTAATTTACTTGGAATCGTTGGATTGGATATATGCTTTGAATATCATGATGCTTGGTTGAGTTTTCTGGGTATTTATATGCATGAGATTAATGTCTTAGAATTGACGACTCTAGGAGATTTCTTTTCGTGCATTCTATTTTGAGATAGCCACTAGGCCGAGACAAGTCCATCACTATTGAGTGTAGCTTCTTGATAAGCCTAAGATACATGTTAAAGGTTGCGTTAATTGAATCTAAATTCCGTTTATGTTTAGTTAATGCAATTCCGGACCCATGAGTTTAAAGCGGCTAATGTATGTAAGCAATTGCGAGGTTCTGGGTTGTTTATTTTATATTAGTTAGATATAGCATGGTCGTCATTGGGCTATGCATGTGGGATAGTAGGCAATCAATCTAAAATTAATTAATTATGTTAACTGCAGGGTTCTAGGTTGATTGATTAATTAAACACAGGTTAGTGTAGGGGGTAAAGGATTGGAATTCCGTAATTCCGTAAAGCGGAAGCGTGATTGGGACCGATTCGTAATTAATTTTGTTTAATCTAAAATACCAATACATTGGCAATAATATTAGAACTATTCTAAATATATATTAAGGCTAAGCATACAAAAATATTAGATCTAAATCTAATTTATAAAGTAACAAATTACTTACTCTCGTTGACGACTCAAATTAAATTCACCAACTGCTTGTGAATTAATCACGAACTAGTGCGAACACCACCACTATGGCTACACCGTATGACTCTGAGACTTCTAGAGGCAGGAGACTTGTGGGAGCCTTTGGGAGAATTCTCTGAGAGTAGGAGAATGAATGGGATGCCTTTCACCCCACCCCAGGGGTCCTATATATAGTAAATGCCAAGACCTTTTTCCTAATAGGAAAAGGGAGACCTTTTTCCTAATAGGAAAAGGGAGACCTTTTTCCTAATAGGAAAAAGTCTCTAATTTTAACAAATAATTAATTAATTCCATAATTAATTAATTTCCCAATTAAATATCATATATTTAATCTTAGGGATTTTATTAAAAATTAAAATTAATATGAATCCAATTCATATTAAATTTATTTGAACTCTTTCAAATATTTTCTTTCCTAATAGGAAAAGGTCTCTAATTTTAATAAATAATTAATTAATTCCATAATTAATTAATTTACCCAATTAAATATCATATATTTAATCTTAGGGATTTTATTAAAATTAAAATTAATATGAATCCAATTCATATTAAATTTATTTGAACTCTTTCAAATACTTTCTCTCAGGAATTAATTAATTCAAAAATTATATTATAATGCATCAATATACATTATACGATTCCCCAAATAAATTGAACACTTTCAATTTACAATTTATACTTAATTGCCTCAAGTCTCTTTACGAGCTACCAGTGGGACCTAATGGACCTACAGATCAGAAGCTCCAACGATACGAGACTAATTGGCCAAACTCATTGACCAAGTTTAGTCAACATTCGTTAACTGTGGGTCACTCCACTAAAGACCCACAGTTGCACTCTTCTCACTATAGAATATTTCTGTGTCCACGGATATCGACCAAGCAGTAAGTCAATCCTTCACATGTGTTCGTAACACCAGCTGGGTCAAATTACCGTTTTACCTCTGGTTCCTTAAGTACCACTGATTCCTCTAATGAACAAGTTGTTTAGGGTCCAACCACTAAACAGGAGTTCCTCTCAGCCTAGGAGAGGACGACGCGTCTTTGTTCAAGCCCTAGAATCAGCCCTTAAGGGAACACACATCTACTTACCCCAATAGGGGAAGGAGTGAATTCCATCTTGTACTGTTATGTTCCCAGCCCCCATTCGGTCTTGCCCTTGAAATGGTAGGCTTATTGAGTCGGCGAACTGGCCACTCTCACCCATACAAATCTAAGGACAATCCCTCCTGAAAGGGGTTCATAAAAGACTCAGGATTGAGATTGAGTTACCTAGGTCATCCTATTGAAATAGAAACCTAAACTAGTTAACGGCGTTACATCTAGTGGTTATTATTTCGCGGTCCGGTCTTATGCAAACTCATTGCATAGGATACCCCCACCCGCATGTCTCCTACATGGATGCTTTGGATCATTGCATCTGTATCGAATACAAGGTGGGCCGTATCACATAGTGTCACCAGGATAAGGTACCCAACCTTATCCCTATACTATAGACCATTTAGGTTGTTACTTGGACACTGATCCCCGTATGTCCCCACATACTAGTCCAAGTTTCATTTAAAAAACCTTGGATCTTAGTTTATTGGATTTAGGGTTTATTAATGCAAACTCGATTATTCAATAACCAAATTACTGAATTACTCAAATAACACTTTATTGAGATCGATTAATTTGTTTCATTTACTATCTACGAGTTTTAGGGCATAAAACCCAACAGGGGGGGTCCTCTGAGTAACCAAGAAGCTAAACCGGGTTCTTATAAATAGCATTGAATGATTATTAGAGAAAACTAGGAAGCCAAGTAGCATAATATTCAACATAGCATTCCCAATCCAGCGATCCCTTTTTAAAATTGAATTTTATCTTGTCTCTCTTTATTGCATGTTTGTCCTGCTTTGCCTTATTTTTATCCAACATTTTAGGGCTCGTTTGATAACGTTCCCATTTCTTGTTTCTTGTTCCTGTTTATCCTTTTTTAAGAAACAGACTTGTTTCATAACTCATCCATGTTTTCTGTTTCTACATTTCTAGAAACGTTTCTAAAAAAGAGGCCAAATTTGAGAAACTACAAAAAGTTGTTTCTCAAATTCTGTTTCTGTTTTTTTTTTTCTATCTTTCATGCATGTATCCATCTCTCCCTCTCATTCCTACACCAATCTCTTCTCCTCCTCTATTTTTTTAACCACTTCCTCGTTTTTTTTAAATTTCTTTCTTTTTTTTCGTTATTTCTTTCTCTTTCATTTTTTTATTATTTATGTTATTTCTTACCTTTTTTCCTTTTTTTATCACCTCCGTCAATCTCTGACTATTGGGCGCCGCTGACCTCCACCGTCTGGCCACCATTGTTGACCTCCGACTATCGTTCGTTGCCGACCTCTGCTGACCAGCCGCCACCGTCAACCTTCGACTATCGGTCGTCGCCGACCAACCACCTCTATCGACCTTTGACTACCGGCCGGCATTGACCTTCGCCGACCGACTGCCATCATCGACCTCGAACTACCGACCGTCGTTGACTTCTATTGACCGATCGCCACCGTCGACCTCCAACTACTGGTCGTCGCCGACCTCCATCGACCGGTCGCCATTGTCGACCTTCGAATACCAGTCATGGCCGCCTGCTACCGTCAACCTCCAACTATCGGCTGTCACCGACCGATCGCCACCGTCCACCTCAGACTACTAGTCGTCGACCTCCGACTACCGGTTACGGTCGACCGCTACCGTCAACCTCCGACCATTGTCGACCTTAGCTGACAGACCTCAACCGACCGACAGCCACCGTCGACCTCCGACTATTGGCCTCTAACGACAAACCACCATCGTCGACCTCTAAATACTGGTCGCGACCGACCGCTACCGTTGACCTCCGAAGACCAGCCGTTGTCGACCTCCGCCGACCGACCGCCACCATCCACCTCTGACTACGGTCGTCGCCAACCTCTGTCGATCGGGTGCCATCGTCAACCTTTGACTATTGGCCGCGACTGACCGCAACCTACGACCTCCAACGACCGGCCACCGTCGACCTCCGTCAACCTCCACTGATAGACCGCCACTGTCTACCTCCAACTGTCGATTGTCTTCGACCTTCGTCAATCGGCTGCCATCGTCGACCTCTGACTACCGTTTGCGACCGACCGCTATTGTCGTCCTCCGACGACCGGCCATTGTCGACCTCCACCGACCAACCACCACCATCGACCTTCGACTATTGGCCGTCGCCGACCTCTGCCGACCGACCATCACCGTCCACTTCCGACTATCGGTCGTCACCGACCTCCGTCGACCTCCGATTACCAATCGCGACTGACTGCTACCGTCGACCTCTGACTACTGGCCGTTGTCGACTTCCGACGACCCATCGCTGTCAACCTCCGTTGATCGACTACCACCGACCGGTCGCTACCGTTGACCTCAAACTACTGGCTGGCATAGACCTCCACCGACCGGTCACCATGGCTGACCTCTGACTATCAGTTGCCGCCAACCTCTACTGACCGACCGCCACTGTTGACCTCTAACGACCGAGTGCCACCATCGACCTCCGACTATCGGCCTTCGCTGACCGGCCGCCACCTTCGACCTGCGACTACAGGTCATCGTTGACCTCCGTCGACCTCTGACTATCGATCGCCGCTGACCTCTGCTGACCGAGCGCCACTGTCGACCTCTGACTACTGAGCGCCACCTTCGATCTCTGACTACCGGGTGCAGCCGACCTCCGCTAACCGACCGGCCGCAACCTTCGACCTTCGACTACCGGTCGCCACCGTCAACTTTCGACTACCGAGCGCCACCGTCGACCTCTGACTACCGTCCACCACCGAACTCCGCCGACCAGCCGCCACCGACAACCTCTGACTATAATTTTAATGTATGTTATTGATAACTGCCCAAAAGGTAGTTATTTAGGCCTCATTTCTATAGGGATTTGTGTGTCTTTTGTGCTTAATAGGGTTGGTTTTAGATGTAAATTATATGTTTTAACCCATTTGGAAGAATGAAAGCTTTGGAAGTTATTTTATGCAGAATATGTTGCTGGGCAACTGGAGGGAGCAAATTCTGTGCTGCAGCAACACTGGGAGCAAAACTGCCACGTCACAGCTCGTTAGCCAAATTGCCAAACTGAATTTTGTTGAGTTTTTCTCGTGATAAAGGAGCAAGGAGAGCCCTACACGTGTCCAGGTTGACCTAAGTCAAGCCTCCTATCCTTCTATAAAAGGGAGTAGCCGTCCAAGTCAAAGTCATTCCACTTTTGGGAGAAAACATTCCATTCTTGGGAAGTTCCTTCCACCTTTGGGATCCGAATAGAGGAGAGAGATTGGAGACCACCTAGAAGACCATCATTGCAAGCTGATCGAGGAGATTAGCATTTCCTTTTATTATCTTGTAATTATGGACATGCCTACTCAGATTGTAACGTGTGTTTCCATGCATATTATGAACTAAGTAGCTTAGGCGTTGGTTAGGACACAATGTGATTGTCGTGCTTAATTTCTAGTAATAAACATTGATTCTATGCATCTTGATTAATTGTTGTGTTCATTTCTATTTTATGCCCGCTTGGCTAGCCGGTATGAATACCTCTCTCTAGTTTTAGGGATGATTTAGAGAGTGTGTGGCGATTAATCACACTACGATCATTGTGTATTGGTGAACGCCAGTGACTGAGCTAGGGATAGCCAGTTGCCCAGTGCTTGATCGGTCGTACTTCATTGGGGTTGAAACACATTCCAAAAAATCCAGAGTTCCGAGAGGAATCCGCTAATAATACTGCGAGAGTTTGCATGATCAATAATATTGCTAGAGCATCTTTTAAAACAATTACTAAATCTTGACCAGCGTCTGTTTCTAATCTGTCTGCCTATCCGTTTACTTTCTGTTCTGTCATTTCTTTTGCTTTAGCATTATTCTTATAAAAACCAATCATTTTTACCATCTTTGAAACCATTAAAGAATTCTACAAAATAGATAAAGTGGAAGCTAGTTCAGGCCTTGGATTGATAATACTTATTACTTGCTGCGGACTGTGTATACTTGCACAGAGTTCTAGAGTCCTTTTATACCATATTTTTACTCACTCTAGGATCCCAACAAGTTTTTGGCGCCGTTGCCGGGGACTTGAATAAGTTTTTATCTGATCTGTTTTGTGTATGTGTTTTGGTGGTTTGGTGCTAGAACTTTTTGATTGTTTCTTTTGTTTTTGCAGGTGTGAGTTTGGTGCATGAGCGATCCGCTTGGGGTAAGGTTCGAGCTTGATCCAGAAATCGAGAGGACATTCAGGATAAGAAGGAGAAAGCAGCGTAGACAACAAAATCAAATGGCTGACGTGCCGTGTCTTCCGCAGGGTCCTGAAGATCCAGCGAACCCCCAGCACAATCGTTTGCTGCAGCAAAACCCACCGCTGGAGCAAAATGAGCAGCAAAATAATCAGGCTGAGAATCCTATCTTGGTAGCAAACGATAGGACCAGAGCCATTCGAGCTTATGCTTTTCCAATGTTTGATGAGTTGAATCCAGAGATTGCACGTCCTCAAATTCAAGCGGCAAATTTTGAAATGAAACCGGTAATGTTTCAGATGTTGCAAACCGTGGGTCAATTCCATGGTTTGTCATCTGAAGACCCTCATTTACATCTTAAGTCTTTTCTAGGAGTTAGTGATTCTTTTGTAATTCAAGGAGTGCCTAGAGATGCTCTTAGATTAACTTTGTTCCCGTATTCTCTTAGGGATGGAGCGAAGGCGCGGTTAAATTCTTTTGCTCCAGGATCAATTAGGACATGGGATGAGTTAGCTGAAAATTTTTTGAGTAAATATTTCCCACCTAATAGAAATGCTAAATTAAGGAGTGAAATAGTAGAGTTTAGGCAACTTGAAGATGAGACTTTTAGTGAGGCTTGGGAGAGGTTTAAGGAGCTTTTGCGAAAGTGTCCCCACCATGGCTTACCACATTGTATCCAAATGGAAACATTTTACAATGGATTAAACGCGGTAATTCAAGGTATGGTTGATGCTTCGGCTGGAGGGGCCCTTTTGGCAAAGACTTTTAACGAAGCCTATGAAATTTTAGAAAGAATATCTACTAATAGTTGTCAGTGGTCGGATGTTTGAGGCACAAATAAAAAGGTTAAGAGTGTATTAGAAGTTGATGGTGTGTCCACCATTAGGGCTGATCTTGCAATGATTGCTAACGCTCTTAAGAATGTGACAGTGATTAGTCATCAGCAGCCGCCAGTTGTGGAGCCTGCTGCAGTGGTGAACCAAGTTGCAGAGGAAGCTTGTGTCTATTGTGGTGAAGATCACAACTACGAGTTTTGCCCCAGCAATCCAGCTTCTGTGTTTTTTGTAGGTAATAAGAGGAATAACCCTTATTCTAACTTTTATAATCCAGGTTGGCTCAACCACCCCGTGGGGAGGACAAGGGAGTAATGTGCAAGCACAGCAGAAAGTGAACCAGCCGGGATTTGCTAAAGCGCTGGTATTGCCCTAGCAAAATAAGCAAGCTTTGCCCCAGCAAAATTCGGGGAATTCTCTCGAGGCAGTGATGAAAGAATTTATGGCTCGTACAGACGCCGCAATTCAAAGTAATCAAGCTTCAATGAGAGCCCTTGAATTGCAAGTGGGTCAGCTAGCCAATGAGCTGAAGGCAAGGCCTCAAGGGAAACTTCCTTCAGATACTGAACACCCTAGAAGGGAAGGTAAGGAGCAGGTAAAGGCAGTGACTCTTAGGAGTGGTAAGCCACTGGAAGAAAGCGTAGAGCCTAGTAAAACCCAAGCTGTAGGAAAAAATGGTGATAGAAATGTTGTTGTTGAGAAAGAGTTGGAGTCTGGTCAGGGTGCTGGAGGCAGCAATAAAGATGCTGGAGCATCTGGTTCTATTCGAGATGTGGAACCACCTTATGTGCCGCCCCCACCTTATGTACCACCTCTACCTTTTCCACAAAGGCAAAGGCCTAAGAATCAGGATGGTCAATTTAAAAAGCTTTTAGAGATTCTTAAGCAGTTGCATATAAATATCCCTTTAGTAGAAGCTATTGAGCAAATGCCTAATTATGCTAAATTTCTTAAGGATATTTTAACTAAAAAGAAGAGGTTAGGTGAGTTTGAAACTGTATCCCTCACTGAGGAATGTAGTGCTATTCTTAAGAATGGGCTACCACCCAAGGCTAAGGATCCAGGATCATTTACTATACCTGTATCTATAGGTGGAAAAGAGTTAGGTAGAGCACTCTGTGATTTAGGTGCAAGCATTAACCTTATGCCTCTTTCGGTCTATCGAAAGCTAGGTATTGGTGAAGCTAGACCTACCACAGTCACACTCCAACTAGCTGACAGGTCTATCACATATCCAGAGGGTAAAATTGAGGATGTCTTAGTAAAGGTAGATAAATTCATATTTCCTGTTGATTTCATTATTTTAGACTATGGGGCTGATAAAGATGTCCCAATTATTCTAGGACGTCCATTCTTGGCTACTGGTAGGGCGTTAATAGATGTCCAAAAAGGGGAATTAACAATGAGAGTCTGTAATGAGGAAGTAAAATTTAATGTGTTTAAGGTCATGAAGTATCCAGACGAGATGGAAGATTGCTCTTTCATTAGGATTCTGGAGAACACAATTATTGAGACAGCAGTTCGGGATTCGGCAAATAAGCATTTGTAAAATCATGGAGAGGTTAGTGTAGAAGATTTAGAGGTTTTAGAAAGAAAAAATGAAAAAGAACTGTCTAGGTGTGAGGATGTTTTTTAGTCTTTAGATTTAGATCAAAGAAAAGCTCCTCCTATTAAGCTATTCCTGATTGAGGCACCCACTTTAGATTTGAAGCCCTTGCCAGATCATCTAAAGTATGTGTATCTTGGGGAGGGTGAGACGTTGCCCATTATTGTTGCATCAGATTTAATGACAGAGCATGAAGAGACTTTAATAAAGTTGCCTTTGTGTATTCTTCTCAAATCAGTGTTTCAAGTGTGCTTCATTGATAAGCGGTTATTTACAGTAGCTCATATTAAGGTAGTGAAAACACCTTGGTATGATGACTTTTCCAATTACCGTAATTTTGGAAATTTGCCTCCTGGTTTATCAAAAGAACAGATGAAAGAATTTTTCCATGGGGTGAAGTTTTATATATCAAATGATGCATCTATGGTTAGACAATGTGTTGATGATGACTGTGTGTTCAAAGTGAATGGTCAGCGTGTGAAACATTATTGGGGAGAGGAGTTCCAGATGAAATATCCTTCCCTAAAGTTGGTTGATGATTGAGAGAGCAAGATGTTTGCGGGAGCATTTCACAGAGCAATATTTTGAGCTCCCAGTGTTTATTTTTATTTTTCTCGCTGATATGATTTGATTTTAATTAGGTTAGATTTGTTTTGTTTAAATTTTGCATGATTTATTTTTACTTGTTGTGTTTTTAATTCCGTAGATTTTATTTTATTTTCGCTAGTTATTTTATTAGTTCAGAGTAGAGGTAGTTTTAAGTTTATTTTCTGTTTAGATTAGATTTTTATTCCAGTTTTTATTTTCGGTTATCACTACTACAAATTTGGCCTTTGTTGACGGCTAAAAAGTATCAACTATCACTTTCATTGATGCTTTTTAAAAGTCAACTGAAGTGGTATCAATAAAACTAAAGCGTCAATATTACTGTTTTCATTGATGCTTATTGGACGTCAACGAAGATGTCGTTGTTGACGTTTATAAGCCATCAACAAAGACATTATTGACATGTTTTATCCGTCAATGATATTCATAAAGCGTCAATATAGGCACCTTTGTTGACGTTTACTAGCCATCAACAAATCGTATTATTGACACGTTTTATTCGTCAATGATATCAATAAAGCGCCAATGTTGCCATATTTATTGATATTTATAAACCGTCAATATAAACTTATGTTGACGTTTTGTAAATGTCAATTATAGGATCGAAAATGTCAATATATATATATATATTTATTAACGCTTATGAGCTGTCAATATATCAATTTATTGATGTTTATTAGTCGTCAAGTTACCGTATTAAATTGTCAAATTGTGTATGTTCATTGACGGTTAATATATGTCAATTATGGTGTTTGTTATGACGTTTTTTAACCGTCAACGATACATATTTGGAAAAAATAAAAAAAAAACCTCACGTTGGTTTTTGCCCCTGCATTTACACAATAGTAGCCAGCTACCAATTGTAATGCGTCCAAAAATCAACATAATATAGATTGTATTTCTAAATTTTACTCTGTAACCAAGTTTGATTTACCAAAAATCCGACAGCATAACGACGTAATTATAACTAACCAAAATTTTTTTGGTACCTGAAAAAACAGAAATATGCACTTCTAAACCCATAACACAACCTTCCCTTCACTTGACAATAACATAACATGTTCAATACATTATATGAAAGTAACACCAAAACTCAAGTATTCATAATAGATTTCATTAACGAAAAAGTTATCTAAGAACACAACTTAAGTAAGTCATAATATTCATTTCATCAAACTAAGAACATATCACAGTGTCTAACAAGAGTTGTCTACAAAACGAATAAAAAAAAACTAAGTATAACATTAGAAAACAATCATTCCATGTATTATGCTACACATTCACATAATTCAACTCTTATCTCATCGAATTCTGATTGGCTAAATGCAGTTCCTCTCGTCAACTGCAAACAAACAAAAATTAAGTAAACATACTACATTACAAAAATTATAATAAATATAAAAAGATAAGTTGAATACAAGGTTAAATCGATCTTTACTACATCTGTAATCACTCTACTCCTATGGGATACTATATCTCGTATAAATTTAAGAGTGTAGTATCCACAGTGAGGACAATTAGATGCATCGACATATTCTTTTCTATATAGGCAACAGTCGTTGGGGCAGGCATGAATTTTCTCATATGTCATTCCTAGAGTGACTAAAGTCTTTTTTGCCTCGTACGTAAATGTTGACAACTCATTATTTTCAGGTAATATATCTTTCAACAAGGTTAACAGCTCTGTAAAACTAGTATCACTCCACTCAAATTTTTCTTTTAAGTGATACAATTTGACTAATGTACCCAATTTAGTAAATCTTTTACAGCCTGGATATAGAGGTTTTTCGGCATCTGCAAGCAATTTCTTAAACTTTTTCGGATCATCTTCATAATTTTTCTGTGCAGCTTCAACCATCTCAACAACATTATCATCAGACTTATCCTCAGACATGGGATTATAAGTATTATAATCTAAAGTTGGCTCTAAATTTCTTCTTGAATAACTTGCTATGGTTTCTCCGTGCCAAATCCAATTACTATATCTTTGGTCAATACCATTTGCAAACAAATGATTTCTCACCTCATTAGTACTGAGATTCTTATAGTTCACGCACTTAACACATGGACATTTTATAGAAGTTTTACCATTCGCATGTCCCTGTGCAAACTCAATAAAAATCTCAACACCTTCTTCATACTCCTTTGATAATCTATCTTTCGACATCCATGATTTATCCATTATGTTATAACCTAATCAAATAAAGTTAATGACCAAGTAATTTTCTATTAATATAAATAAAATAGACAAATACAAAGCACCTAAACCAAAACCTAACAATTCAAAAAAAAAAAAAAACTTATAGAAGAACTCCAAAACTAAACTAAACAAAATCATCTAAACTCAAAACGATCACTTAGTGTAACATCTCAGGATTTTAGAACTATCCTAGTGACATTACTATCTCCTAAACCAAACTAACCGAATGCACCGAAAATTTCGGCAACATAACGACATACATAGGACTAAACCAAAATTTTTCCTTAACCTGTTAAGCATAAAACACACTTCTATAAGCCAAACAATCCACAACTACTACACCACAGCACCACAGATACACAACAGAACACATTCCACAAACTAGCGAGTCAGATCTCGCATTCTCATTTAGCCACAATCAAGCAACAGAAACACCACATACTAGTTAAAGGCTCATAACACAATTACTAGAATAATATCTTTATTAACCGAATAAGAACTATCCTAACGACATTACTATCTCCTAAAAGCTCGTTGCCTAATTTCCAAACAATGCAAAATGCTATATTTAAAACAAATAAAAGCTCGTTAATTCCTATCATTATAAAATCTAATACAATGCAAAACAATCGTGACCACTAGAACATCCAAACTCTCTTGATATATTATGTAGAAATCAATTCAATATGAAATAACTAACTATAAAAACTTTGCATATAGCAATCAATAATATTGGTAATCATGAATAACTATATTTACAAATATACAATAATTAATTCTCAATATATCAGCTGTTGGGACATATGTAACTCAATTATTTATATTTATACAATTTTATTATTTAGTAATCAACAATTTAATTACTAAAGGTTTACATATAGCAATCAATTCTCACCTATTTATTAGCAATATAAATGATGAGTTTACATCCCCCACCCCCAAATGTTGATGTACTCAAAAAAAAAAAAAAAAAAAAAAAACACACTTTCCAAACAATGCAAAACAAATAAAAGCTCATTGGAATTTGGCAACCAACACTAATTTCCAAATTGAAAGACTATAAGCTGCATATAAAGATATAACTTCACAAGGCTAAGAGCATTTAGCATGAAATGCTAGATGGAGATTACTTAGGGCCCGTTTGGTAATGTTCTCGTTTCTTGTTTCTTGTTTCCAATTTTATTAAGAAATCTAAGCATTTAATAACCATGTATGTTTCTTGTTTCTCATTTTTTAGAAACACTCCCAAAATTTGTATAGAACTTTTGGGAACAACTAAAACTAGTTTCTCCTTTTTTGTTCTTGTTTCCAATTTTTTCCAAACATAAATAAGAATATAGGCATATTATTATTGAATGTATAGGTGTTAGGGTCATGAAATTCTATTTTTCTTTATTAAAAATGAAGAAACGGAAACAAGAAACGAGAACGTTACCAAACGGGCCCTTAGCAGCTGAAATAAAAATAAATCATAAAAAGATATTGGCCGCACTAAGAAATCATCCAGAATTAAATTAATTTTGAAGCAATAAGAAAAGGAAATATGGTTTATGCCAAACCACCGGGCTTGCAACATTTTGTTATCATACCATACATATTAAGCAAACCAAAAATTAAAGACGGGCTGATTAGTGAAGTGAAAAGCAGAGGAAGACTTAATAAAGCAAAAGATAATAGCTATGTTTATATATTTGATATATAGTAGCATTATAAATAACAAAACAATAGAACTTCTCAAGACAATAAGTGCATATACAAACTACTTGAATTTCTTAGAAGACTATCATCTAATTTGTGCCAAATTACCCTAATAATTTTATCTATAGAGTTCATTAGTTCATTCACAGGTAACTTAGATCAATAATCATCTATACCAAATAACTCAAATAAGCTCTAACTGATGTCAAGCTACAAGTAAATAACTTTTAGCATCAGAGACTAAATAGGGAGCCTACCAAGAGTTTTAACAAGGCTTAAAAAGGTGAAGAAACTTACCGACCACGCTAAACAAGCCTAAAAGCTTGCTGGAATTTGGCAACCAACACTAAAGCTCTTTGAATATGCACTGCCTGAGGTCTAAACTGGGTCCAACTACACTTTAAATAGCACCACATGGTCATAAGCTATTCACAAGCTAACTTAAACAAATTCTAAAGGTTTAAAGATGTTGGAACTTACCGAATAACTCCAAATTTCTGCTGGTTTGTGTTCGAATTAATCCCAACAACCAAGTTCCCAAGCCGATGGGCTATGAGTAACTTGATTTAAGGCCGTTCAAGTTATGGGTATTCGTTGAAAACCAATTTCAAGTCCAAACGCTTGCTGGTTGGCTTTCAAAGAACCTTAAACCTGTGAAATTGAAGCTACAAAACAATGGGTAATCCGAATTCCAAGTCGAATAAGCATGGGTCATGATCTAGAACAATTTTGAATGCTAAAACTACATTGGCATAAGCTGAAAAATGAAGAAATCGAATGGGTCGAGGCTAAACTTACCAAAAGGGGCTGAATGGCGGGTCTTTTCGAAGAAGAAGACGGGCTAAACAGACCTAGCTGTGCGAACGCGTGTAACCGACCGCATGAACGACGTGTAGCCTGAATAACGGCTTGAACGATGGCTTGAACGTGGCTGAATAACGGCATGAACAACGGCTTGAACGTGGCTGAATCGGCGTGGGCTGCGCAGCTTGAACGGCGGCTTCAACGGCGAGAACGTGACTCAATCGGCAGTGGGCTGGGCGGCTTCAATGGCGAGAACGGGACTGAATCGGCAGTGGGCTGGGCGGCTTCAACGGAGACTTGTAACCGGCGGCTGAACGGCGGGCTGAAGAAATCGAGACTGGGCGTCGACGTGGAGTTCCTGGTGTGGCTGGTCGAGACTGATGTTAGCGTTTCCTGGTGTGGGAGGCGTGCGTGAACGAGAATGGTAGGGAAAAAGATTGAGGAAGGAGATGTTAGGGTTTTTTTCCTTTTCTTTAATTTTTTTTTCTTTTTTATTTTATTTTTCTTAATCCACCCAAATAAACAAAACAAAGGAGAGTTTAGGTTTTTTTTTCAACTTTATCTATTTTCCAATTAAAAACCTAATTTTAATGACAAAAAAAAAATTAAAAACTTAATTTAAACTCCTAAAATCAATTCAAATAATTTAAACTTAAATCCAAAATCTCAAAAAAACTTAAATTTTTTGACGTTTAATACCCGTCAAGAAACCTCCATTAATATTGACGTTTATTGCGCGTCAATATAGTAATGTTTATTGACGCCTATTAGCCGTCAATGAATGTTGTTTCATTGACGGCTAATAAGCGTCAATAAAAACCGTCAACAAAACCCTTTTTATTGATGGTTTTTGACCGTCAACTATATGAAAAGGCGGAGTTGGACGAAAATCTACGTAAACTAATTTTTTAATCACATTTATTGACGCTTTTTGCCCATCAACATACATCGGATCATTTCTTGACGCTTTATAACCGTCAATATACCTATTTATTTATTAATAATTTATTTTAAAGTACAAATGATATTTTTATTGACGTTTTTTTGTCACAAGCGTCAATAAACCTAAAAAACCAAGCGTCAATAAAGGCCAAATTTGTAGTAGTGTATTTAAATTTCTGTTTAGATTAGATTTGAATAAAATTTCTCCTTATTTAATTCGGTTTTGAATAGTAAAAATAAAAAGATTTGATTTGAGCGGTTAATATTTGAATTTCCGGATTTGATTTTTCTTTTGAATTTAAATTTTCCGTATCCGAGATTCTTAAGGTAATCTTTTCAGAAGGTTGTTGCGGCAAGGTTATGGCTGAAGCAAATCTTCAGTCCGAATAGAAGGGATTTTATTGTAAATTTATTTTTACCGTTTGGATTTTCTTTGAATTTTTACAGGTTAGGTTGCATGCGTAATCTGATGAGGCCACGTGTCGAACAGTGATCATCCAAGGGCGTTGAGGACAGCACATGATTATTTACCATGGACGATTAAAATTCGAGAATTTACCGTTGATGGATTCAAATTTCAGGATTGCATGCGGGTTTGAATGGTAAACTCAATTAATGTGAGCAAAATCTTTCGGTTAGGATTCAATTTGCTGAAGCCCTATTTATTAACACCTTCTGGTAGGTAAGTTTCACTTCATCTTCTTGATTCAAATCTTTGCCTGTTACATTCTTCTTTCTTTGTTGTTATTCTCTGTCAACCCCTTGCGTCTTCAATGGCCAAAACGAGAGCTAGAAAAGAGAGGGAGAATGAGGACGAAGAGGTACCGGTTACCCCTGAAGTACAGAAAGCGAAAACGAAAAAGAAGAAGACGCCAGAGGAGAAAGAAGCGAAAAGGAGGAGAAAGCAACAGAGGGCCGAGGATCAGGAGGCTCTGTAGAAAGCGACGGATGATGTGGCTGCCACAGTAGTTGAAGAAAACCCGAAAGAACCAGAAGAGCAGAACCTAGAACAGACTGAGCAGAGAGTCGCGGATACAGGAGAAGTTCAAGAGGAAAATACCAAGGAAGTTCGAGAGGAAATTACAGAGGAAGTTCAAGAAAAGCAGGCCGAGGATGTGCAAGAGCAACAGGCAGAAGATGTTCAGGTAACGGATAATGAGCCAGTGCAGGAGGCTCAAGTGGAGGTGATCATGCCAGAGGTACCGAAACGTCGCCTCGTTAAGAGGAAAGCAGGCCGCGTTAGGGTTGTCCGAACGGATACTCCTTCGCCTCCAACCACTGATTCTGAAAGAGGAAATGCAGGAAGAGAGGAACGAGAAAAGAAGGAAGCTGAGGACAAGGCTAGAGAAGAAGAAGCAAAGCAAGCAGAAGAAGAGATTTTGCCCAAGCAAGCGGAAGACAAGGGCAAAGGTATTGTTGAGGCATCGGGTGAGGCTGACGAGATTGAGGAACCGAGATTACCGTACAATCGCTTCATCAATAACCTTGCTTGGGCAAAGTATGTTGAGATGCTGAGACGGGACTTCTTGTTTGAACGAGGATTTGGCGATGATCTGCCACGGTTCTTGAGGACTGGAATAGTGAACCTCGGCTGGAGTCAATTTTGTGAAAAGCCAGAACCTGTTAATTCAAACATTGTTCGGGAATTTTATGCCAATATTGACGATCACGAAGAATTTTAGGTTATCGTTCGAGGAGTGCCCGTTGACTGGAGCCCAGGAGCCATTAATTCTTTGTTCGACCTCCAGGACTTTCCACACGCAGGCTTTAATGAGATGGTGGTCGCACCATCTGACGACCAACTAAATGCGGCTGTCCGAGAGGTTGGCATCGAGGGGGCCCAGTGAAGATTGTCGAAGATGGAAAAGCGCACATTTCAGGCTGCTTATTTGAAGAGCGAGGCCAATACATGGATGGGTTTCATCAAGCTGCGCTTACTGCCGACAACTCACGACTCAACGGTGTCTCGAGACCAGGTTTTGCTTGCCTTTTCTATTCTTCGTTCGATGAGTATTGATGTGGGTAAAATAATTTCTTCTGAGATTCTTGATTGCTGGCGGAAAAAGGTGGGGAAGCTGTTTTTCCCCAACACTATCACGATGCTATGCCGAAGGGCAGGGGTGCCAGAGGATGAGGATGATGTGCCACTAATAGACAAGGGAATAATTGACACACCAAATCGGGCTAGGCTTCAGAGGACGCAGGAAGCACGCCAAGGAGGTTTGGTGTGCGGCATCCACCAAATGCAGGAGCAATTACAGCTGCATTCCAGTAGGATGGAGTTTGCTGAAAGGCAATTTCAGACTTTCTAGAACTATGTGAAAAGGAGGGATGCCGCGTTGAGGGTAGCCTTGCAGTCGAATTTTTCTGAGCCATATCCGGCTTTACCCGTATTCCCTGATGACCTACTGAACCCTTAGGTTCCACCCCCACCTGTTGAACGAGAAGAGGATGGTGAAGAGCAGGGTCAGGAAGATTGATGGATGAGATGATCTTCAGCGAGCATTTCTTTTGTTCCTATATTTTTGTTTGCTCGCGCATGTTTGACCCTGCTTACTGTTCTGTTTGCTTGTTTCTTTTTGGTTTTTTTGTTTCTAAAAAAATATATCTCTGCTTATGTAATTTCTTTTCTATGCTTTTAATGAAATTTCCGAAGTTATTTCTATTCCATAAGCGTTGAGTAACTCTAACTTAACTAATTCTCTTTCTGAATTTTTGAAGCTTGGACTGGCTAAGCTTAATTAGATCAAGGTATTCTGATCTTCAGAAACCTTTTGCTTGGGCATTTTCTCTAGCCTGGTCGTTGCTGCGGCAAAGAAAATTCTGGAGGTAGTGTTGACTTATGTGATCCACTTTAAGCTTAGGTCTAGTCCCACGCTTAGTTTTAAAATTCAGATAGAAAAATTTAAGTTTGGGGGTATAATTGCAAAACTGATGATTCATTGGGGACAATGAATAATTCAAGTTTGGGGGACTTTTTGCTACTCCAATTGTTTTGCTCGAGCATTCCTCTCCTTCAAGTAAAAATTTGTTAGGTTATTGAGTAACGGGGGACATTTGTGATACCCACAGTTTGTCTTTGCGTCAAAAGATGACCTAGGATGTGAAAAAAAATGATGAAAGATTATTTGCTGAAAAAAGTGATTGTTGAAAATTTTGCTGAGAAAATTCATGGAGCAAAACTTTTGAGGGATGAATGATAATCCAGCAGTTTTCTGTCTCCCAGAACTTAGGTGAGCTTCATCATAAAATGTCACCATTCTGAGGGGTAAGAGATAGAATAACTAAGGATTTTTGAGCTTTACAATGAGTATTGAGCCTAGTTGGTGATAAGTTTGGAGCAGGGGTATACTGCACCATAAAGTGGGTCGTCCCATGCTTAAGAGCTTATGACTGTAGGGCTGCTTTAAGTCTGAAAAACAAAAATATAAACCCCTTGAAAATATGTTTTAATATGTCTGATAATAGAGCTAGGCTGTGGCAAGTTCTTAGAATTGAGTTAAAAGTGGTGATTATTTGTCCATGCTGGAGGAATTATTTTGTTGCAGCAAAGCTTGGTTTTGCAGAGTGCTCAGGTAAAGGTTGAAGGTAGTGTTGGATTATCTATTTTGATTAAGCTATGCTTTGTCTAATGTTTTGAATTCTTAAGGAAAGGTTGGTTAGTATTACTCGGGACGCGCAATAGTTCAAGTTTGGGGGTGTGATAACTGCCCAAAAGGTAGTTATTTAAGCCTCATTTCTATAGGGATTTGTGTGCCTTTTGTGCTTAATAGGGTTGGTTTTAGATGTAAATTATATGTTTTAACCCATTTGGAAGAATGGAAGCTTTGGAAGTTATTTTATGCAGAATATGTTGCTGGGCGACTGGAGGGAGCAAATTCTGTGCTGCAGCAACACTGGGAGCAAAACTGCCACGTCACAGCTCGTTAGCCAAATTGCCAAACTGAATTCTGTTGAGTTTTTCTCGTGATAAAGGAGCAAGGAGAGCCCTACACGTGTCCAGGTTGACCTAAGTCAAGCCTCCTATCCTTCTATAAAAGGGAGTAGCCGTCCAAGTCAAAGTCATTCCACTTTTGGGAGAAAACATTCCATTCTTGGGAAGTTCCTTCCACCTTTGGGATCCGAATAGAGGAGAGAGATTGGAGACCACCTAGAAGACCATCATTGCAAGCTGATCGAGGAGATTAGCATTTCCTTTTATTATCTTGTAATTATGGACATGCCTACTCAGATTGTAACGTGTGTTTCCATGCATATTATGAACTAAGTAGCTTAGGCGTTGGTTAGGACACAATGTGATTGTCGTGCTTAATTTCTAGTAATAAATATTGATTCTATGCATCTTGATTAATTGTTGTGTTCATTTCTATTTTATGCCCGCTTGGCCAGCCGGTATGAATACCTCTCTCTAGTTTCAGGGATGATTTAGAGAGTGTGTGGCAATTAATCACACTAGATCATTGTGTATTGGTGAACGCCAGTGACTGAGCTAGGGATAGCCAGTTGCCTAGTGCTTGATCGGTCGTACTTCATTGGGGTTGAAACACATTCCAAAAAATCCGGAGTTCCGGGAGGAATCCGCTAATAATACTGCGAGAGTTTGCATGATCAATAATATTGCTAGAGCATCTTTTAAAACAATTATTAAATCCTGACCAGCGCCTGTTTCTAATCTGTCTGCCTATCCGTTTACTTTCTGTTCTGTCATTTCTTTTGCTTCAGCATTATTCTTATAAAAACCAATCATTTTTACCATCTTTGAAACCATTAAAGAATTATACAAAATAGATAAAGTGGAAGCTAGTTCAGGCCTTGGATTGATAATACTTATTACTTGCTGCGGACTGTGTATACTTGCACAGAGTTCTAGAGTCCTTTTATACCATATTTTTACTCACTCTAGGATCCCAACAGTTATATACAAGTTTTATATTATATGTACTAAATTTTATTTCAACTAAAAATCAATAAACGAGAAACAGTTATCAAACACATATCTGTTTCTGTTTCTTTTTTTTAGAGAAACAAGAAACAGAAATAGTTATCAAACATGTTTCTGTTTTTAGTTCTTAAAAAAAAGAAACAGAAAACAAGAAACAAGAAACGAGAAACGAGAATGTTATCAAACGAGCCCTTATTTACTGTTTTCACCTATCCATTCCAAAAACCCCCTCTGTTGTGTGAACACAAGAGACTGCATCCACTAGATTCCCCTTCCCTGTGTTTGACCCTGGCCACTATTTCTACAAAATAGTTGTAGTGTCGTGGATTATAAATTTATTTGGCTCGGACCTTCGACAAGTCCTGCCAATAGCATCTATTTCTAGGGCTAGTTGAAACTTATATAAATGTGCTTACGACTTCATAAAACTCTAGTGGTTCCAGTCCTATTTCTAGGATGCAAGAAATCATAGTCCTATTTCTAGGATCTTTTCCACTATTGTTCTTACGAACTCGCACATTCAACTCCAACCTTTCAGTCATCAGCTAAATACAAACTATGTTAACCTAAGTGGCCAATTTAAGATAACAATGAACTTTAATTTTCAGTAAGAACAAACAATGCTACGAGGGAGCAAGGTTGCTTTTGCGTAGGTGGGACTATCTTCTACTTAAGGAATCCACATCTTTGAACCCCCAAGTGGAAGCCTAACTCATAATTGAAAGGAAAGTTCACAACATAAAGGAAAAAAAACTCAATATATAAGAACAACTTGAATTCATATTAAGCAAAAACTTGAGTACAAAACTTAGCTTACAATTAAAAAGTAAAGACAGACAAATACAATAATGCTGGAAAATGAAAAAACAGAAAGTACAAAGCTTAAAGACAAGTCTACTATGGATTTTCCCTTCTCTATCTAGCTTGCTCTAATCCTCTCTCGAGGGGAGACAAGCCTTTCTCCTCTACTTCTTTTGAATGGAGGAGCCGACAGAGGCTGGAAAATCCAGAACTCGGAGTGGTTACAAGATGAGAAGAGAAAACTAAAAGAATCTATCTTAAGGACGAAAAACTTGAAGCTCTCTTTGCTTCTTGCACCTTGGTCCCCTTTTATAGACCTTCGAAGGTAAGGTTGGCTGTCGAGATCAGTGTGAGAAGGCCTTGGAAGGTAAGATTCCACGATCTTCGGAGATTTGATATCAGATTGTGGATTTTCTGATGATTTTGTGAAAATCCCACAAATCTCGGAATTCTGTCGGAAAGCCCAGTTGCGGCCGCATATTGGGCTCATTTTCCTATGTGTTCTACTTTGACAATTCTGTCCTCAGCATGGGGCTACTTTCCTTATATGGCTTGCGAGCAAATCTTGATCGCATTCCTCACATCCTCAGGTCCAGACGCAGGCGCAATTCTTCAGCTTTGACTTCTTTTGCTCCGCTACCTTTTATCTCCTTTTGCGGGTGCATCCTCCTCGCAAATACTTATGCACAAAAACATTACTTTGGATAAATTCTTTACAAAAATAATCTCCTTATGTACAATTTAAGCTTAAATTCTATAATTCTAAGATTTTCTTCATGATTCTACAACTTTTACTAAAATGACTTAAAATGATAAGGTTTTAAACACAAAGTCCTTGCTTTCCAAACAATAACTTAGGTTTTTAAGGCTAAATAACGCACATAAAAGAGCATTATCACACCCCCAAACTTAAGTCAGTGCTAGTCCTCAAGCAATATTAACACGATAATAGAAACAAGAAAGAAAAGATGTGTGTTTTATAGGTGAGTTTAGTTTGTGAGTGCGCCTTTCAAGAAAGAACTCGACTCTTAATACTCTAAATTAACAACAAAGTTTCTCTAACATTAGGCCTTCATTCACACCTCTCAAGATAAAACATTTGCATGCATTCCCACCTCTTTCTGCCTGTTATTCCACCTAACCTTTATCCTATCTCTTTCACAAGCCATCCTGACTCTCATAGATGGAAAAGGAAAGGAAACTTCCTTCCCCCAAACTTATTACAAATGCTGCTAGGCTTTCATTTTTTTTAGAGAAAGGAGAGTCTCATAGTCATCTATACCTTCGTTCCAACATACTAACACTTTGTGGTGAAAGTAGCTGACTACGAGCATAGCTCACCATTAAGACCATAGTGCATGCTCACTTCCCAAACTAACCTTTCATGCAGTGGAAATTGTGGGTGTCACTACCGCCCCTGGTTACTTGGTTTATTCAAGAAGGGGTATCTCCTTGCTTTTTCTACTATATATATATATATATATATATAGGCTAAATTATAAAAAATACCCTTGAACTATGGGGCTTGTTTAAAAAATGCCCCTGAACTTTGAAAAGTTTCAAAAATACCCTTGAACTTTGAAAAATGTTTCAAAAATACCTTTGTCGTTAATTTTTGGATGGAAACCGTTAGAATTTACGGTGAGAATAGGAAAAAAGAAGAAGCATTTTTCAATAAGGGTATTTTTTAATTTTTTTTTTGAAAGTTCAAGGGTATTTTTGAAACTGAAACTTTAACAGTTTTCATCCAAAAATTAACGGCAATGGTATTTTTGAAACATTTGAAAAGTTCAAGGGTATTTTTGAAACTTTTCAAAGTTCAAGGGTATTTTTGAAACTTTTCAAAGTTCATGGGCATTTTTGAAACAAACCCCATAGTTCAGGGGTATTTTTTATAATTTAGCCATATATATATAGGCAACAATACAACAAAGGGTAGAAAATACAAAACTGCCCCCCCCCCCAAACTTAAACGGGTCAATGTCCCCATTGACTAACATGAAGATTATAACAGGAGAGACTACAAAGGATTGGCAAGTGAAGATCAAGTCTATCCTTCCTAAAGGTGTCAGTAGTCAAAGCCTAAGGTAGGTGAGTTTGGACTTGAATGTGTTATGTAGAGAAGAGTTTATTCAGGCTTCATATTTTCAAAACTTGAAGCTACCAAAGCATTTAAAGAACCGAGAGAGCTTTAGTTATCATCATTAAGGGTGCTCCAAACCTAATAAACACACTTCTCTTTGAAAATCTCTTAGAATTCTTTTTCTTTCTTTTAAAAGAGATATATTTTTTTTCTCAAAATTTTATCCAAAACAAAACTTTAAGAAAAAAAATAAGCAAACAACCTATCTAATAAACAAAGAATGCAAGAAACAAAAAAAACTAACCTAACTAAACAAAATAAAAGAAAGCAGTAAAAGATAGATTAGCCATTTTTCTTTTCACCTAAAAAGACTAATTAATACAACATAGAGTGAGTGAAAATAAAACTCCCCTAGGCATTGGAAGGGCTGGCTCCATCGCCTTTAGGTATCTCCAGGTCTATGTTGGGGAATGGTGGCATCTGCTCATCAATGTTTATCCCTAGTCCATTGCAAAATTGTTGTAGGACGTGGTCCCGAAGTTGTGCATATGCAATGTAGTATTGCCACTGGGCTTTTATGTACGCCAGATCCCTGCTTATGGCTACCATACTATCTTGAGACTGTTGGGTTTTATGTCTTAAAACTTGTAGATAGTGATTGTTAACGAATTATACACTTGTATCAATAAAGTGTTATTGAGGTTTATGCAATAAAGTGTTATTGTCATTTTAAGTCTAAAATTGCACAATATGACCCAAATCCAATAAACTAAGATCCAAGGTTGTGTATATGTAACTTGAACTAGTATGTGGGGACATACGGGGATCGGTGTTTAAGTAACAACCTAAAAAGGTCTATAGTACAGGGATGAGGCTTATCCTGGTAACACTATGTGATACGACCCGCTTTGTATTCGATACAGACGTATTGATCCAAGGCATCGATGTAGGAGACATGCGAGCGGGGGTATCCTATGCAATGAGTTTGCATAAAGACGGGACCACAAAATAGCAAACCACTTGATGCAGTGTCTATCAGCTTCTGATTTGAGTCACCTTCTTTCTCTTGGAGACCTTGACGTCACTAGGGAGATCATATACATCACCCAAGCATCAGAGGAAACATTTCACGAGTATTGGGGTCGCTTCAATGGTTTATGTGTGTGTCCTCATTTCCCAATGACAGAGTTTTCCTTGATCGAGAGCTTTTATGATGGTTCGACGTTGAAGAATAGAGGTTTTCTCAACGCAGTGAGTGGTGGTGATCTATTTGCCAAAACACCTAGTGAAGCGAGGGAGATAATTTCAAATATGGTAGAGTTCTTGGTTCCTCGCAATGAAAGCTCGTGACAAGGTGTTGAGTCAAATTCAGGAGCAGAAGAACACTCAAATAGCCACCTCTCTCCATGAGCTAGAAGTCCAGATTCCAAAGCAGCAAGAAGGTAAATCAAAAGAAAATCACCATGAGGTTAGTGAAGTTGAGCTTGAATTTTCTTTAGATTCTGAGCCTGATGCATGTGATTCACCGTGCATACTAGTAGAGGTAGGTGCTAAGCATGTTGAAGTAGCTTCAGCTAGTATTATACCATTTTTTGTTCCTCCAAGGTTTTACTACAATAATTCACATGATTTAGGCTTAGTAATTCCAATGACCGATCATTCTGTTACTAAGAGTAAAGTTGTTCTGATTAGCATGTTGAGGTTGTCGGATGATTCGTTTGAATATTCTTATGTCGTGCACACCGTGTGCACGTTTAATTTATCTATGTAGGAGTTGATCAAAAAGAAGAGGAAGAAAAAGGATGTCCTCAAAATAAAAGAGGTTGATTTTGGATGAGAAAGAGAGGAGAATGTGGTCGAGCAAACGACCTTAAACATTTGCAATGAATAAGTTTACTGCTTTCTGTCAATTCTTTTTCTTAGTTTAGTTTATTTTTGTTGGTTGCTTTGATTCTTCTTTGTTGTTTTGTTTCTTTTAGGATTGGTGGTACCAAAGTGTGCCCTTATATTTGTATGCAAACGTGATCCACCACCCATGAGCTCAAATTCAGGGAATTAGTTTTCTATTTTCCTTATGCATAGTCCCATTTTATATGATCTATTACATTGAGGACAATGTAAACTTTTAGGTTGGGGGTGGGGGATTCTGCTTTGTATTTCTGTTGGGCCTTGAGCATCTGTGCATCAGGCCAGCGTTTGTGCTTAATGTATGTCTTGCATGCCTGTTGTGTATATACTTTTTTTAGTGATAATGATTTCCTAGGATTGGTTCAAATTTTTTGAAAATTTATAGCTTTCGATGAGTTGTGACCGCGAGTGCCCCAAAAGGGAGCCTTTTTAAAACTTTTCTTGGATATGTCTTGCACAAGTTGGGTGCCTTTCTTGCTTTAAAGTAGGACTTGAATGCCTAGGAGCGAGATACTTAGCTCATATTCCTGTTGTCACCCCGATAGGTATAAGGTTTAGTGAGAGAGTCCAAATTTTTTGCAAAATAGTGTGTGGAGTCTTGCCTAGGAGAGAAAAAGAAAATACGCTTGCTCAAAAAAAAAAATAGTGGAAAAATGAGTTAGTGAGCGCGAGCTTACAAGAAAAAATCATATGCTCGTCTTTCTTATTTTTATTCTTGAGAAAAAGCATGCTTGCATTGTATTGAGCGCTTAGGGGTAAAAAGAGCTACCTGCAGTGTGATCAGTTAGGCCAACCAAGGGTTAAACTCGGGTTATGGGTCCCTACATTGTAGTGTGAAAGCTAGTGCCCCGTCCTAAAAAGAAATGCAAAAAAAAAAAAAAAAAAAAAAGAAAAAGGAATTCCTTATTCAGACACCTAGGCAAAGACGAAGCAACCTAGTTTGTTCCATTTAGGCCTTTTAGCGAGACCTTAGTGCCAGTGTAGGGGGAAGATAGGATGAGAGTTTAGTAAGCTAATCCCGGGCTAGTAAAGTCTTCTTTAGGTGAGATAGAACTCTCTTGTGCAAGATTATCTTTGAAAACTTTTGATTTGTCTCCTCATTGGGTCTCATGCAAATGTCTTTTGATTGCTTTAGTTTTTAAAATGTTTGAGCTTTGAGGATTAAGTCACTTTGCACTTATATGCACAACATCTTTTTCTTTGGTTTGTGTGTGTCTTGCTCGAGGACTAGCAAGATTTAGGTTGGGGGTATTTGATAGGACCAAATTAGTCCTATTTTATTACCTCTAATCTAAACTTCTTAGAGGGATTTTATGTTTTATTTGTCTTATTTACAGATACTTCGAGCATAGGTGATTTCGGGAGCCAACCGTGCAAATTGGTGTTAATTCGGGCCAATTATAGAGTTTTGGAGCCATCTCGTGTTCTTGGACGGTGAGGAGGTGAAAAGACCCAAGTGGATCGAAGTGGACTTGAAGAACTACACCATGAACCAAAGGTTGAAGCCCCGTACCGAGAAATACCGAGACAAAACCGAGAAAAAAGGCAACAAGGCTTGGATTGGGGACGGTGTCGAGACGCTGCCCCTAGCGTCTCGACGCTGACGCGAACTCGACACGGAGATTAAAGTTCATGGCGTTGAGTGATGCGTGTGTGGACTGAATGATGGATGTTAGAAAAGATGGTAAATAAAGATTAAGAATAATTCAGCCAACCTAGTGCAAGTATACACTATCACATGTAGTAATAAAAATCTCTGGAAGTATTCCAAAGGTATCGATCCCACAGAGACTAAATTGGAAACACAGATTTGAAGAAGAAACTGTTCAAAGATTGCTTAGATAAGGTAACCAAAGAAATAGTTGATGATGGTTTTTGCAAAACAAACAAAATAAACAAGTAAAGAATAACAATGATAAATAAGCGAGGTATTCAATATAGCTTCAACCCTAAGGCAAATAACTCTAATCATGGCTTATTTAACCTAAGTTTATTCATGCATTGGGTCAGATTTAACTTCTATTTGGCCTTGCTCCCAAGAACCGTTAGAAGGCTAAACGAGTACCGTTATGCACATTTCTGTGACTCGACTCCGACATAGATAGTTCATGCATGCAATCTATAACCCTATAGTTGTTATAAGGCAACCTTTTCCTATAACACCGAATACACTCTCTCGAGTCATTTCTCCTATATCACCTTTATGAAAACCGGTATTGTTTTTCCCTTTCAAGATCAAACTCACATAGCATGCAAAGTCTAAGTGATCAATTTAAACTCAGCAAGATTTAGAATGATATTCAATAAAGAGTGACATGCAATGAATAAAACTTAAGCAAATAAACACTTTCAAGCTATTTAAATCATAAGGGAATTCACTATATTCAACCCCTCAATGGAATTTAGCTACGCATGATGGAATAAGATGCAAAAGAATAACTTTTCATTGACATAATGAAGTAAAAATATAGAAATAATGAAAAGAACAATTGTTGGAAATAAGGTGCAGTAGCTAAAACTAGGGTTTTTTCTTTTATCCAATCCTTCTAGAGTTCGCTCGACACTCTACTCTCCTTTATAAGTGGGAATAGAGTGAAAATCTCTACAAACACTCGGGTTGATGTCTAACTAAAGGTTAGAATTCAGTCTTCTAAGAAGGACCTCGGGCATCCCTACTCATGGGCGTCTACTAGGGTTCTATCATCACCCTCTTCTTCCCAGTGAGTTCTGCTTGAATTTCTCTTTGAATCGAGGCCTTATATAGTGTGGGGAGTAGTTGAGGAGCCACGAAAATGGTGCTGGTAGGTAGCCCAGTCAATTTCGGAGTCAAAACAGCCGGTTAGGTGTGCAAAACACTCGTTCAAAACAACCCACGACGAACTCTGAACTGCCTTCATCTGCCCAGAAATGCGGTCGCATTTCTAGAAAATTCCAGATATCCTCTATTTTCCTGAAAAACACCAAACTAAGTCAAATTCTTATAAAAAAATGGGTCTTTCTAAGCACAAATAAGCATAATTTGACATACATGACTCTCAACTCCCTAGTTCATCAACTTTAACACTTTTTTGAGCTCGAGAATAGTAAATTTGATCTAAAACATACAACTTTGACAAGATAATGATCTAAATATAAGGGTAAAATAGGTATATTTTTAACCTTATCATCGAGACATCGAGCTTGGCGTCTCGACGTTGCGTCGTTTTCTATAAATATGGAGCTTCAGTTTAGTCTGCTGTTAGGTTAGAATTTTGGTCTTTTTACGATTGTTTTCGCCCATTTACGTTTCTATCTACTGTGTAGACCTTTTTAGGTAAATGTTTATGTATTCCTTTACATTTATTTGTTGTTTTCCATTGTATATAAGTAGCTAAGCTTCTTGGAATCGTTGGATTGAGTTTATGCTTTGAATGTTATGACATTTGGCTGAGTTTTCTGGGTTTTACATTCTGATTCTTTGTTTTCTTTTATGAGTTTTACATGTACTCTCGTTTAAACCAATGCATGGGATTGATTTCTTAGAATTGACGACCCTAGGAGATTACTTTTCGTGCATTCAATCAGTTATTTTTAGATAGCCACTAGACCGAGGCAAGTCCATCACTATTGAGTGTAGATTCTTGATAAGCCTAAGATGCATGTTAAAGGTTGCATTAATTAGATCTAAATTTCATTTATATTTAGTTAATGCAATTTCGGACCCATGAGTCTAAAGCGACTAATTTATGTAAGCAATTGCGAGGTTTCAGATTGTTTATTTTAGATTAGTTAGACATAGCTTAGTGGTCATTGTGAGGTTTCGGATGGTCATTGTGTTATGCATGAAGGGTAGCGGGCAATCAAGTTAATTTAATTAATTATGTTAACTGCAGGGTTCTAGGTTAATTGATTAATTAAACACGGGTTAGTGTAGGGGGTCCTCCGAGTAACCAAGAAGCTAATCAGGTACATAAAAACAACATTGAATGATTATTAGAAGAAACTAGGAAGCCAAGTAGCATAATATTCAAGCATGAGAAATCTTAATCCAGCGATCCCTGTTCAATATTGGATTTTATCTTGTTTCTTTTATTGCACGTTTTCCTGCTTTGCCCTATTTACATTCAGCACTTTACTTTCTGCTGCCCCTATCCATTCCAACCCCCCTGTTGTGTGAACACAAAATTCTGCATCTGCTAGATCTACTTCTTTGTGTTCGACCCCGGTCACTATTTCTAAAAAATAGTTGTAGTCCCGTGGATTATAAATTTATTTGGCTCGGACCTTCGACAAGTCTCGTCAGATGCATGCATAAGGAAGGGCTTATTCCCTTAATATCTGTTATCGTCCAACCAATTGCTTGCTTGTGCTTTGATAGAACCTGCAATAAAGAAAGTTCATGTTGTTTCGATAATTTGGTTGAGATGATGACAGGAAAAGTTTCCTTCTCTCCAAGGAACATGTATTTGAGATGAGCTGAAAGAGGCTTCAATTCCAATTCTGGTGGTTCTTCAATGGAAGGCTTTATTGGCATTGTTCTGTCTGGATCTGTATCTGTTGGTCTTAGTTCTTCGATTGTGGTTGCATAGTTCATCGTGTTGTCTTCATTAGAACTTTCCTCTTCCTGATTGTCTTCTTCTGGATCAATTATGCTACCGCAAATTTCCACTTTGTTGCAGTCCTCTATTTCCCCAGGGTAGCGTAATGCATTGAGCACATTGAATTTGATTTCTTGATCATTCACCCGCATTGTCAACCCCAACTTTCCTCTTCCTGATTGTCTTCTTCTGGATCAATTATGCTACCGCGAATTTCCACTTTTTTGCAGTCCTCTATTTCCCCAGGGTAGCATAATGCATTGAGCATATTGAATTTGATTTCTTGATCATTCACCCGCATTGTCAACTCCCCTTTTTGGACATAAATGATTGTGAACTCCCCTTTTTGCTAGGAATGGTCTTCCAAGGATGATTGCAACCTCTCTATCAGCTTCACAGTCAAGGATAATAAAGTCTGCAGGGAAAACAAATTTATCCACTTTTACAAGCACATCTTCTATCTTCCCAATAGGTCTTACCGCCCACCAAATTAAGACCGAACAATTTTCCACAATATTAATTTAACTAAATATGCCAATCCCCAGCAACGGCGCCAAAAACTTGGTGGGCAATTTGCTTACCGCAAGTGTACGGGTCAAGTAATAATATAGTGTTTTCGTGTAAGACGAGTGTCATCCTCTAGATTGGTTTTATAGCAAATTAATTACCGTGAATAATCTTGTCCAATTTTATTTAGGGAGCAAAACTTAATGACAAAAGATAAATCTAAAGACAAAAAGCATAAAATAAAGGGTGGAGACTCAAATGGAAAGACTCTTAGGGAATTGATTTCATTGTTGAGATTGAGGATTAATTAATGGGATGAATTTAGCATGCAATTATTCTACCAAGTCTAGGCAACTATCTCTCCTGAGCATAATTGATTCTCATGCATGCAACCAACTTGATATCCCTATCTAAGTTCATTAACATTCAAGACTATGGGTTTAGTTCTTCTAACAACTTGTAAAGTAATTCTAAATTCCGTCACACAGGGGATGGTGAAACTGCCTGGATCTTGAAGTTTAGGTGGCACTTTGCTTATAATCAAAGCACTACAATTCTTCGTGAGCGTGACTGTTTCAAATTCTCCTAGCTTACGTTTCTTTGATAGGATTTTGATAACTCTCCAAAAGGGAGTTATTTAGGCCTTATTTCTATAGGGATTTGTGTGTCTTTTGTGATGAATAAGGTTGCTTTTAGATATATATTATATGTTTTAACCCATTTGGAAGAATGGATTGCTTTGGAAGTTATTTTGTGCAGAATATATTGTTGAGCGACTTAAGGGAGCAAAATCTGTGCTGGAGCAAAGCAAGGAGCAAAACTGCCACGTCACAGCTCGTTAGCCAATTTAATGAACTGAATTCTGTTAAGCTATTCTCGGGATAAAGGAGCAAGGAGAGCCATCCACTTGTCTAAGTCAACCTAATTCAAGCTTCCTATCACTCTATAAAAGGAGAAGCCGTCTCAAGTCAAATGTATTCCTTTCTGGGGAGGAACATTCCACTCTTAGGAAGTTCATTTCCACTTTTGGAAGCCGAATAGAGGAGGAAGATTAGGGATATCAAGAAGACCATCAATTACGAAGTTGTTCAAGGGAATTAGTATTTTCTTGCTTTGATTTGTAATTATGGATGTGTTTACTCAGATTGTAACGTGTGTGGCTATGCACTTTATGAACTAAGTAACTCTAGGTGTTGGTTAGGGAACATGTAATTGTCGTGCTTAATTTCTATGCTATAAATATTGATTTGATGCATCTTGATTATTTGTTGTTCTTATTTACATTTTATGCCCGCTTGGCCATCCGGTATGAATATCACTTCCTAGTTTCAGGGATGATTTGGGAAGTGTGTGGCATCTAATCACACTAGATCATTGTGTATTGGTGAACGCCAGTGACTGAGCTAGGGATAGCCAGTTGCCTAGTGCTTGATCGGTAGTGCTTCATTGGAGTTGAAACACATTCTAAAAAATCCAGAGTTCCGGGAGGAATATGCTAATAAGACTGCAAGAGGTTTGCATGATCAATAATATTGCTAGAGCATCTTTTAAAACAATTACTAAATCCTGACCAACGCCTGTTTCTAATCTGTCTGCTTATTTGTTTACTTTCTGTTCTATCATTTCTGTTGCTTCAGCATTCTATAAAAACCAATCATTTTAACCACTTTTGAAACCATTAAGAAGCTAAACAAAATAGATAAAGTGAAAGCTAATTCAGACCTTGGATTCGATAAATACTTATTACTTGCTACGGACTGTGTATACTTGCACAGAGTTCTAGAGCCCATTTTTATATCATTTTTACTCACTCTAGGAACCCAACAAGTTTTTGGCGCCGTTGCCGGGGACTTGAATAAGTTTTTATAAGATCTGTTTTGTGTATGTGTTTTAGTGGTTTGGTGCTAGAACTTTTTGATTGTTTCTTTTGTTTTTGCAGGTGTGAGTTTGGTGCATGAGCAATCCGCCTAGGGTAAGGTTCGAGCTTGATCCAGAAATCGAGAGGACATTCAGGAGAAGAAGGAAAGAGTAGCGTAGACAGCAAAATCCAATGGATAACGTGCCGCGTCTACTGCAGGGTCCAGAAGATCCAGCGAACCCCCAGTAGAATCGTTTGCTGCAACAGAACCAACCGCTGGAGCAAAATGTACATCAAAATAATCAGGCTGAGAATCCTATCTTGGTAGCAAACGATAGGGCCAGAGCCATTCGAGCGTATGCTTTTCCAATGTTTGATGAGTTAAATCCAGGGATTGCACGTCCTCAAATTGAGGCAGCAAATTTTGAAATGAAACCGGTAATGTTTCAGGTGTTGCAAACCGTGGGTCAGTTCCATGGTTTGTCATCTGAAGACCCTCATTTGCATCTTAAGTATTTTCTAGGAGTTAATGATTCTTTTGTAATTCAAGGAGTGCCTAGAGATGCCCTTAGATTAACTTTGTTCCCGTATTCTCTTAGAGACGGAGCAAAGGCATGGTTAAATTCTTTTGCTCTAGGATCAATTAGAACATGGAATGAGTTAGCAGAAAAAAATTTTGAGTAAATATTTCCCACCAAACAGGAATGCTAAATTGAGGAGTGAAATAGTAGGGATTAGGCAACTTGAAGATGAGACTTTTAATGAGGCTTGGGAAAGGTTTAAGGAGCTTTTGCGAAAGTGTCCCCACCATGGTTTACCACATTGTATCCAGATGGAAACATTTTACAATGGGTTAAATGGAGCAACCCAAGGTATGGTTGATGCTTCAGCTGGAGGGGCCTTTTGGCAAAAACTTTTAATGAAGCCCATGAAATTTTAGAAAGAATATCAACTAATAGTTGTCAATGGTCGGATGTTAGAGGCACAAATAAAAAGGTTAAGAGTGTGTTAGAGGTTGATGGTGTGTCCACCATTAGGGCTGATATTGCAATGTTAGCTAACGCTCTTAAAAATGTGACAGAGGTTAGTCATCAGCAGCCGCCAGCTATGGAGCCTACTGTAGTGGTGAACCAAGTTGTAGAGGAAACATGTGTCTATTGTGGTGAAGATCACAACTACAAGTTTTGCCCCAGCAATCCAGCTTCTGTGTTTTTTGTAGGTAATCAGAGGAATAACCCTTACTCTAACTTTTATAATCCAGGTTGGCGCAACCACCCCAACTTCGCATGGGGAGGACAAGGAAGTAATGTGCAAACACAGCAAAAGGTGAACCAATCGGGATTTGCTAAAGCGCAGGTATTGCCCCAGCAAAATAAGCAGGATTTGCCCCAGCAAAGTTCAGATAGTTCTCTTGAGGCAATGATGAAAGAATATATGGCTCGAACAGATGCCGCAATTCAAAGTAATCAAGCTTCAATGAGAGCCCTAAAATTGCAAATGGGTCAGCTAGCCAATGAGCTGAAGGCAAGGCCTCAAGGGAAACTTCCTTCAGATACTGAACACCCTAGAAGGGAAGGTAAGGAGCAGGTAAAGGTAGCGACTCTTAGGAGTGGTAAGCCACTAGAGGAAAGAAAAGAGCCTAGTAGAACCCAGGATGTAGAAAGGAATTGTGATAAAAATGTTGTTGTTGAGAAAGAGTTGGAGTCTGGTCAGGACGCTGGAGGCAGCAATAATGATGCTGGAGCATCTGATTCTGTTCCAGATGTGGAACCACCTTATGTGCCGCCCCCACCTTATGTACCACCTCTACCTTTTCCACAAAAGCAAAGGCCTAAGAATCAGGATGGTCAATTTAATAAGTTTTTAGAGATTCTTAAGCAATTGCATATAAATATCCCGTTAGTAGAAGCTATTGAGCAAATGCCTAATTATGCTAAATTTCTTAAGGATATTTTAACTAAAAAGAAAAGGTTAGGTGAGTTTGAAACTGTATCTCCTACTGAGGAATGTAGTGTTATTCTTAAGAATGGGCTACCAACCAAGGCTAAGGATCCAGGATCACTTACTATATCTGTGTCAATAGGTGGAAAAGAGTTAGGTAGAGCACTTTGTGATTTTGGTGCGAGCATTGACCTTATGCCTCTTTCGGTCTATTGAAAGCTAGGTATTGGTGAAGCTAGGCCTACTACAGTCACACTTCAACTAGCTGATAGGTCTATCACATATCCAGAGGGTAAAATTGAGGATGTCTTAGTGAAAGTAGATAAGTTCATATTTCCTGTTGAATTCATTATCTTGGATTATGAGGCAGATAAAGATGTCCCAATTATTCTTGGTCGTCCATTTTTTGCTACTGGTAGGGCATTGATAGATGTTCAAAAAGGGGAATTAACAATGAGAGTTTATAATGAGGATACACTATTAGTTTCTATTAGTGATAAATTTCTATTGGTGATAGAAATCTATCACTTGATTTCTATCAGTGATAGATTCTATCTACGATCAGCGATAGAAATCTAACACTGATAGAAATCAAAACAGGGACAAAACGGGAATTAAAAAAATGAATTAAAAATTTTGCTATATTTGCAATTTTTTATAAAATTTACTATATCTGCAATTAACCATAAGAATTTAGTCATCCATTACAATTTTCCAATTATTTGATTTAGTATTGGATATTAAATTAAATAATTATAATTAATTAAAAAAGTTTAATTAATTATATTAATATAAATTTCATTTAAACTTAATTACCTCATTAATTCTAAATGTTGAAATTATTTAAATTGAAATGGGAATTTCAATTTTGAGGTGGCATTATTAAGCATGAAGTTGTTCATGCAATTGATGTCAATTTGACACCAAATTTGGTGACAAATTGAGTTCCGCCAAGCCTTGTTCCCTCGTAATTAAGGTCGTCTTCTTCTTTCCAAAGAGAGAATTTTTGCTAAATGTGATTCATGTGTAAGGACAGTTCAAATCTCTCTCAAAATCAACAACTCTTTTCCATGATTTTTACTTGAACCTTCTAGACAAATCTCCCAAATTCATCCCGTTCTTGAGTCCCACAACACGTACTAAGGCCGTAGGATAGTGGGGAAGACCATGGTGGTTGTCCACAAGCCGATCATGATCATAATTCATCCACAGAGTTGAAGAATTTAGCTTCCAAAGGTTGGTCAAATTCAAACTTTGTTTTTCGGTTTAAAGCTTGCATGTTTTCATTTCTAAAATTAAAGAAATTTGAGTGGCTTCGATCCAAACCGCTTCCACTAGTGTCTTACACACTATTTCAAATTTTCCATGTTGGCCCAAATGGAAAGTCATTAATGAGATGGATAGAAGGTCTCCAAAATGATATTAGCCTCAAGTTGTCTCTATGAAGGTACGTTAGACCCCTCCTAGTAGTTATGTTACTTATTGAGTATTTTTATGTTAACTCTTTCTAAAATATTTACTTTCGAGCAAGGGCATACAGGGCACATGACGGATTTGTTGTTGTTGAGCCATGGAAATCATGTGATCATGATTTTTGCTTAGTTTAGTTTATTCATTTTTTCGTTGCTTCATTCATTCAAAAATGGGGTTTAATTTGCGTTTCTAGATTATTCTTAGGAGACTTTGTCCTTTAATAGTGTATTTGGTTGGGTGATACTTTTGTACATATCTTTTGTTTTTTCTTTTTGTTTTTTGTTTTGTTGAGGTCTCCCCTTCTTTAAATTTCAACTTCCGCTTTGTGTTTTTCTTTTCTTCTGGTTCAATTTTCATGTTGTTTTGCTTCGACATCTATAAAAACAAAATCCGTGACATAGGTTTTAGAAACAAAAATGATAGTTTTCTATTAGTGATAGAAATAACTTTCTATGAATGATAAAAGATTTATATCTCTGATGGAAAGATAATTTTCTATCACTGATTTTCTATCAATGATATTACCTTCTATCATCGATAGAAATCAATCTTTCTATCAGTGATAGAAAAATAGATTTTCTATCAGTCTTATATCACTGATAGAAAATCTATCTATATAGTGATAAAAGATTTTATATCACTGATAGGAAATCTATCCTAATTTGAACAACTAAAACCAATCACCTTATTAAATCTATCAGTGACAGAAAACAATAGCAAATTCCAAACAAAACGCAGAAATAACTAATAGAATTCTATCACGGATAGAATCTATCAATGATAGACTTGATAGAAACGAGAAGAAGGAAAAAAATGGGTTGAACAACTACAACCAATCACCTTACTAAATATATCAGTGAAAAAATCAATAGCAAAGTCCAAACAAAACGCAGAAATAACTGATAGAATTCCATCACTGATAGAATCTATCAATGATAGACTTGATAGAAATGGGAAGAAGGAAAAAAAACGGGGTAATCATGTCAAATGGGCTTTTTAGTAATTTAGATGGGTTGAATGTTAAATTTTGCTATTTTTGCAAATATTTTAATATGTTGCTAATTTTGCTATTATTTTAGTTGGGTTTTCTATTTGTGCAAGCAGCCCTAAATAATTTCCCCAATTTCGATCTCTCTCCAAACCGATATGAATCCCTATTCATATTTAAACCGAAATGTGTATCGAATACACAATTATAATATTTAAATCTCATTTCAATATTCCCGACTCTCTCTATAGTTTAATTCGTAATTAAACTATCATATGTTAAGTATATCACACATAATTAACGTTAACTCCCTAAACCGAAGTTAAACGATTCAAATTCTTTCATCACACTATTGTAAAGGTTTAGTCCGTATGAGTTAGCAGAGGGACCTAATGGACCTACATATCATGGGCTCCAACAGTTTGAAATTAACTGGCTAAACTCATTAACCTAGTTAACCAACATTCGTTAACTACTGGGACACTCCACTGTAGCTCGATAGTTGCACTCCCCTCACCATAGATATATTTCTGTCCACACGATATAACCATGATTAGTAAGTCGATCCTTCACAGGTCGTTCGTAACTACAACTGGGTCAAATGTCCGTTTTACCCCTAAAGTTACATCTAGTTCCTTAAGTCCCATTGATCATCTAATGAACAGCTGGTTTGTGGTCCAACTGTTGGGTTTTATGCCCCAAAACTCGTAGATAGTAAATGTAACACTTGACTTGCTTTAATAAAGCGTTATTGATTCTATATATTTATTTTGCCTATAATAACCACAAATCCAATAAACTAAGAACCCTTGACTATATTATGTATACTTGAATTTTTTGTATGACATAAATATGGATCAAGTTCAACTAAATAGCCTAAATGGTCTATAGTATATGGATAAGGCTAGGTACCTTAATCCTGGGGACACTATTGACGCGACTCACTTTGTTTCCAATAACAAACGACGTGATCCTAGCCGTTCATGTATAGACATGTGAGTGAGGACGTCCTATGCAATGAGTTTGCATAGAGATCGGACCGAGAGATAAGTCACTTTTGCTTTATAACGTCGTTTATTGCTGAAACTGAATATCTCATACGATGGCCTAGGTAACTCGATCTTAATCCTGAGCTAACTATGAACTCCTGTTTATTTAGGATTGTCCTTTGATTTGCATGGGTGAGAGTGGCCAAACATTGCCGACTCAATAAGCCTACCATTTTGGGGATGAAACTGAATAGATAGCTGGGGACATGGTCTCGCAAGATAGTATTCACTACCCGATTAAGGGTTAGTAAGAAGGTTGTTGATAACTCTCCAAAAGGGAGTTATTTAGACCTTATTTCTATATTGATTTGCGTGTCTTTTGTGCTTAATAGGGTTGCTTTTAGATAGATATTATATGTTTTAACCCATTTGGAAGAATGGAAGCTTTGGAAATTATTTTGTGCAGAATATGTTGCTGGGTGACTTGAGGGAGCAAACTCTGTGCTGGAGCAAAGCTGGGAGCAAAAACTGCCACGTCACAGCTCGTTAGCCAATTTAACAAACTGAATTATGTTAAGCTAATCTCGGGATAAAGGAGCAATGAGAGCCATCCACGTGTCTAGGTCAACCTGATTCAAGCTTTCCTCAACTCTATAAAAGGAGATAGCCGCCCAAGTCAAAATTCATTCCATCCTTGGGAGAAAACATTCCATTCTTGGAAAGTTACTTCCACCTTTGGGAGCCGAATAGAGGAGAGAGATTGGAGACCATCAAGAAAACCATCATTCGCAAGCTGGTCGAGGAGATTAATATTTTCTTTTATTATCTTGTGATTATGGATATGCTTACTCAGATTGTAACGTGCGTTTCCATGCATTTTATGAACTAAGTAGCTTAGGCGTTGGTTATGAACAATGTGATTGCCGTGCTTAATTTCTAGTAATAAATATTGATTAATGCATCTTGATTAATTGTTGTGCTCATTTACATTTTGTGCCCGCCTGGCCAGCCAGTATGAATACCTCTCTCTAGTTTCAGGGATGATTTAGGGAGTGTGTGGCGATTAATCACACTAGATCATTGTGTATTGGTGAACGCCAGTGACTGAGCTAGGGATAGCCAGTTGCCTAGTGCTTGATCGGTAGTACTTCATTGGGGTTGAAACACATTCCAAAAGATCCGGAGTTCCAGGAGGAATCTGCTAATAAGACTGCAAGAGTTTTGCATGATCAATAATATTGCTAGAGCATCTTTTAAAACAATTACTAAATCCTGACTAGCGCCTGTTTCTAATCTGTCTGCCTATCCGTTTACTTTCTGCTCTGTCATTTCTTTTGCTTCAGCATTATTCTTATAAAAACCAATCATTTTTACCATCTTTGAAACCATTAAAGAATTATACAAAATAGATAAAGTGGAAGCTAGTTCAGGCCTTGGATTGATAATACTTATTACTTGCTGCGGACTGTGTATACTTGCACAGAGTCTAGAGTCAATTTACATCTTATTTTTACTCACTCTAGGAACCCAACAAGTTTTTGGCGCCGTTGCCGGGGACTTGAATAAGTTTTTATTTGATCTGTTTTGTGTATGTGTTTTAGTGGTTTGGTGCTAGAACTTTTTGATTGTTTCTTTTCTTTTTGCAGGTGTGAGTTTGGTGCATGAGTGGTCCGCCTGGGGTAAGGTTCGAGCTTGATCCAGAAATCGAGAGAACATTCAGGATAAGAAGGAGAGAGCAGCGTAGACAGCAAAATCAAATGGCTGACGTGTCGCGTCTCCCGCAGGGTCCAGAAGATTCAGTTGATCCCTAGCAGAATCGTTTGCTGCAGCAAAACCAGCCGCTCGAGCAAAATAGACAGCAAAATAATCAGGCTAAGAATCCTATCTTGGTAGCGAACGATAGGGCTAGAGCCATTCGAGCGTATGCTTTTACAATGTTTGATGAGTTAAATCCAGGGATTGCACGTCCTCACATTGAGGCAGCAAATTTTGAAATGAAACCGGTAATGTTTCAGATGTTGCAAACCGTGGGTCAATTTCATGGTTTGTCATCTGAAGACCCTCATTTACATCTTAAGTCTTTTCTAGGAGTTAGTGATTCTTTTGTAATTCAAGGAGTGCCTAAAGATGCCCTTAGATTAACTTTGTTCCCGTATTCTCTTAGGGATGGAGCAAAGGCGTGGTTAAATTCTTTTGCTCCAGGATCAATTAGGACATGGAATGAATTAGCAGAAAATTTTTTGAGTAAATATTTTCCACCAAATAGAAATGCTAAATTGAGGGGTGAAATAGTAGGGTTTAGGCAACTTGAAGATGAGACTTTTAGTGAGGCTTGGGAGAGGTTTAAGGAGCTTTTGCGAAAGTGTCCCCACCATGGTTTACCACATTGTATCCAAATGGAAACATTTTACAATGGATTGAACGCGGTAACTCAAGGTATGGTTGATGCTTCGGCTGGAGGGGCCCTTTTGGCAAAAACTTTTAATGAAGCCCATGAAATTTTAGAAAGAATATCAACCAATAGTTGCCAGTGGTCAGATGTTAGAGGCACAAATAAAAAGGTTAAGAGTGTGTTAGAGGTAGATGGTGTGTCTACCATTAGGGCTGATATTGCAATGTTAGCTAACGCTTTTAAAAATATGACAGTGGTTAGTCATCAACGGCCACCAGCTGTGGAGCCTGCTACAGTGGTGAACCAAGTTGCAGCGGAAGCATGTGTCTATTGTGGTGAAGAGCACAACTACGAGTTTTGCCCCAGCAATCCAGCTTCTGTGTCTTTTGTAGGTAATCAGAGGAACAACCCGTATTCTAACTTTTATAATCCAGGTTGGCGCAACCACCCCAACTTCGCATGGGGAGGACAAGGAAGCAATGCGCAAGCATAACAAAAGGTGAACCAGTAAGGATTTGCTAAAGCGCAGGTATTGCCCCAGCAAAATAAGCAGGCTTTGCCCCAGCAAAGTTCGGAGAGTTCTCTTGAGGCAATGATGAAAGAATATATGGCTCGTACAGATGCCGCTATTCAAAGCTTCAATGAGAGCCCTAGAATTGCAAATGGGCCAGCTAGCTAATGAGCTGAAGGCAAGGCCTCAAGGGAAACTTCCTTCAGATACTGAACACCCTAAAAGGGAAGGTAAGGAGCAGGTAAAGGCAGTGACTCTAAGGAGTGGTAAGCCACTAGAAGAGAGAAAAGAACCTAGTAAAACCCAGAATGTAGAGAAAAATTGTGATAAAAATGTTGTTGTTGAGAAAGAATTGGAGTCTGGTCAGGGTGCTGGAGGCAGCGATAAAGATGCTGGAGCATCTGGTTCTGTACCAGATGTGGAACCACCTTATGTGCCGCCCCCACCTTATGTGCCACCTCTACCTTTTCCACAAAGGCAAAGGCCTAAGAATCAGGATGGTCAATTTAAAAAGTTCTTAGAGATTCTTCAGCAATTGCATATAAATATTCCTTTAGTAGAAGCTATTGAGCAAATGCCTAATTATGCTAAATTTCTTAAGGATATTTTAACTAAAAAGAAGAGGTTAGATGAGTTTGAAACTGTATCTCTTACTGAGGAATGTAGTGCTATTCTTAAGAATGGACTACCAACCAAGGCTAAGGATCCAGGGTCATTTACTATACCTATGTCAATAGGTGGAAAAGAGCTAGGTAGAGCACTCTGTGATTTAGGTGCAAGCATTAACCTTATGCCTCTTTCGGTCTATCGAAAGCTAGGTATTGGTGAAGCTAGGCCTACCACAGTCACACTCCAATTAGCAGATAGGTCTATCACATATCCTGAGGGGAAAATTGAGGATGTCTTAGTAAAGGTAGATAAGTTCATATTTCCTGTTGATTTTATTATCTTAGACTATGAAGCTGATAAAGATGTCCCAATTATTCTAGGTCGTCCATTTTTGGCTACTGGTAGGGCGTTGATAGATGTTCAAAAAGGGGAATTAACAATGAGGGTTTATAATGAGGAAGTGAAATGTAATGTGTTTAAGGCCATGAAGTATCCAGACGAAATGGAAGATTGCTCTTTCATTAGGATTCTGGAGAACACAATTGTTGAGACAACAATTTAGGATTCAGCTAGCAAGCATTTGGAAGATCATGGAGAGGTTAGTGTAGAGGATTTAAAAGTTTGTTCTTTAGAAAGAAAAATCGAAAAAGAGGTGTCTAGGTGTGAGGATGTTTTTGAGTCTTTAGATTTAGATAAAAGAAAAGCTTCTCCTATTAAGCCATCCCTGATTGAGGCACCCACTTTAGATTTGAAGCCCTTGCCGGATCATCTAAAGTATGTGTATCTTGGGGAAGGTGAGACGCTGCCCATTATTGTTGCATCAGATTTAATGCCGGAGCATGAAGAGGCCTTAATAAAATTACTGCAGCAATACCGCAAGGCAATAGGTTGGACATTGGCTGACATTCAGGGAATTAGCCCGTCTTTTTGTATGCACAAAATCACTCTAGAGGAGGGATCCTTTAGAAGTATTGAACAACAGAGAAGTCTTAACCCTGCAATGAAAGAGGTTGTTAAAAAGGAGGTGATTAAATGGTTGGATGCGGGCATTATTTATCCGATTGCAGACAGCAATTGGGTAAGCCCTGTCCAATGTGTTCCTAAGAAAGGAGGTGTCACGGTGGTGAGCAATAAAGATAATGAATTGATCCCAACTAGGACAGTAACTGGCTGGAGGGTTTGCATGGATTACAGGAGGCTTTATAAAGCCACCCGTAAGGACCACTTCCCTCTACCATTTATTGACCAGATGTTGGATAGATTGGCTGGTCAAGCCTACTACTGTTTCTTAGATGGTTATTCTGGGTATAACCAGATTACCATTGTCTCTGAGGATCAGGAAAAAACCACTTTCACCTGCCCTTATGGGACGTTTGCTTTTAGGTGAATGTCTTTTGGCCTTTGCAATGCTCCAGCAACATTTCAGCGGTGTATGTTAGCAATTTGTTCTGATATGATTGAGTCCACTGTTGAGGTATTTATGGACGATTTTTCAGTTTTTGGAGGGTCTTTCCAGAGTTGTTTGGATAATTTAGGTGGTATTAAAAAGATGTGAGGATACCCATCTAGTTCTTAATTGGGAGAAATGCCACTTCATGGTGAAGGAGGGCATAGTGTTAGGTCATAGGATTTCTAAGAATGGTCTAGAAGTTGATAGAGCAAAAATTGAGGTTATTGAGAGACTAGAACCACCGAATTCAGTGAAAGGGATTCGGAGTTTTTTAGGTCATGTTGGATTTTATAGAAGGTTCATAAAGGATTTCTCAAAAATCAGTAAACCTCTTTGTAACTTATTGTGCGCTGATCATGTTTTTGACTTTAATGCAGATTGTAGGAAGGCTTTTGAGACTTTAAAGGCTGCTTTAATCTCAGCACCCATTCTTTGTGCACCTAATTGGAATTTACCATTTGAGGTAATGTGTGATGCGGGTGATGCTGCAGTAGGTGCTATGCTGGGGCAAAAGCAGGGCAAATTTATTCATCCTATATATTATGCAAGCAGGGTTTTAAATGAGGCACAAGTCAACTATACAACTACTGAAAAGGAGTTGTTAGCTGTGGTGTTTGCTTTTGAGAAATTCCGGCCATATTTGGTTGGATCCAAAGTCACAGTGTTCACGGATCATGCAGCAATAAGGTATTTAATGTCTAAGAAAGATGCAAAGCCTAGACTAATTCGTTGGGTTTTATTATTGCAGGAATTCGACTTGGAGATAAAGGACAAGAAGGGATCAGAGAATGTTATTGCAGATCACTTGTCTCGTCTTGATCCATCATCATCTTTGCTGAAGCAATCTGCCATCTCAGATTCTTTTCCAGATGAGCAGCTCTTTGCTGTGGAGGTAAAGGTAGTCAAGGATGTCCCTTGGTATGCTGATATTGCCAACTTTTTGGTCAAGGGGGTCACTCCTATTGATATGGAGTGGAGGCAGAAGAAAAAGTTTAAGCATGATGCAAAGTTTTTCTATTGGGATGAGCCATTTATGTATAAACAATGCTCTGATGGTATTATTCGTAGGTGTGTTTCAGGTGATGAAGCAAAAGAAATCCTGGAGCAATGTCACTCTTCACCGTATGGAGGCCATTTCAGCGGTCAGAGGACAGCTATGAGGATTTTGCATTGCGGATTCTTCTGGCCTTCCTTATTTAAGGATGCCCATTGGTTCTACAAGCAATGTGATGCTTGCCAAAGGAGAGGAAACTTGGGGCCTAGAGATGAAATGCCTCTTACTTACATTTTGGAAGTTGAATTATTCGATGTATGGGGTATTGATTTTATGGGGCCATTTCCCCCTTCTAATGGTAATGTTTTTATCTTATTGGCAGTTGATTATGTGTCCAAGTGGGTGGAGGCCATTGCATGCCATCAGAATGATGTCAAGACGGTTTCAAGGTTTCTCCAATCGCACATCTTTACGCGGTTTGGGACACCTAGAGATTTAGTAAGTGATGAGGGTACACATTTTGTTAATAATATCTTAGCTAAGCTTTTAGCTAAATATGGAATCAGGCATAGGATAGCTACCCCTTATCACCCACAGGCTAATGGTCAGGCTGAAATAAGTAATAGGGAAATTAAATCAATTCTAGAAAAAGTAGTCCATCCATCTAGGAAAGATTGGTCTTTTAGGTTGGATGAGGCTCTTTGGGCTTATAGGACAGCCTATAAGACTCCTCTAGGTATGTCTCCCTATCGGTTAGTTTATGGGAAAGCTTGTCATTTACCATTAGAGCTAGAGCATAAAACGTTTTGGGCTTTGAAAAAATTAAATTTTGATCTGAGTCGTGCAGGGGCAATTAGGATGCTGCAGCTTAATGAATTGGAAGAATTTCGCCAATTTTCGTATGAAAATTCAAAAATGTATAAGGAGAAGACTAAGTTGTGGCATGACAAGAGAATTAAACCTAAAGAGTTTGTCAAAGGTCAAAAAGTGTTGCTTCATAATTCTAGATTAAGGTTGTTTCCTGGGAAACTTAAATCTAAATGGTCAGGGTCATTTATTGTGATTGAGGTTTTTCCCCATGGAGCAATTACTTTGCAAGATGAAAAGGATGGGAGAGTGTTCAAAGTGAATGGACAGCGTGTAAAACATTATTGGGGAGAGGAGTTCCAGTCGAAATATCCTTCCCTAAAGTTGGTTGATGATTGAGAGAGCAAGATCTTTACGGGAGCATTTCACAGAGCAATATTTTGAGCTCCCAGTAGTTGTTTCTGATTTTATTTCTCGCTGATTTGGTTTGATATTATTTTGAATGATTTTAGTTTTGGTTTGTTTAAATCTTGCATGATTTATTTTAAGTCGTTGTTGTTTTTAATTCAGTAGATTTTATCTTTGAGTATTTTTATTATTTGCGGTAGTTTAATTTTTATTTATTCTGATTAGATTTAATTAGATTTTAATTCAAATTTTATTTTCCGTTATTTAAATTTCTAGTTAGTTTCAGATAGTTAATAAAGATTTTCTTGATTTATTCGGCTTCAAATAAAAAATAAAAGAGATTTGATTTGAGCGGTTATTTTAAATTTAAATTTCCTGATTTGATTTTGTTTTGAATCTGAATTTTCCGTATCCGGGATTCTTCCAGAGGATAATCTTTGTTCAGAGGGTTGTTGCGGCAAAGTTATGGCTGAAGCAAATCTTCCGTCCGGATGGAAAGGGTTTGTTGTGAATTAATTACTTTTACCGTTTGATTTTGAATTTTCTATGGGCAGGTAAATTGCATGGATGCTGCCACGTGTCGCACAGGGGTGATCCAACGGTTTAGCCGTTTGACAGCACATAATTATTTACCATGGGCGATTGAATTTCAGATTTTACCGTTGATGGATTTAATTCTCAGATTTGCATGAGATTTGAACGGTAATTCCATTTAATGAGGGGCAAAATCTTTCGGTTACGATTTGTTTTGCTGAAGCCCTATTTATTTACAAGCCTTCGGTAAGTTCTTCTCACTTCATCTTCTTGTTCATCCCTTGCCATTTGTATTCTTCTTCTTTTTCTATGTGCGGTAAAAATTCCTTTGAGTCTAAAAATGGCTAAAACGAGAGCAAGAAAAGAGAGAGATAATGAGGAAGAGGAGGTCTCGGTTACCCCCGAAGCACCGAAAGTTAAAACGAAGAAGAAGAAAACACCAGAAGAAAAAGAGGCTAAGAGGAGAAGAAGACAGCAGAGGGCTGAAGATCAAGAAGCTGTTCAGAAAGCGGCGAGGATGTTGTTGTGGAAGAAGATCCGAAAGAACCAGAAGGACAGAATCCAGAGCAGACTGGCCCGATAGTTGCGGATACAGAGGCAGTTCGAGAAGAAAATGCAGAAGAAATTCAAGAGAAGTAGACTGAGAATGTGCAAGAAGAACAGGCAGAGGTTGCGCCTGGAGAAGTTAATGAGCAAAAACATGAGGCTCGTGTGGAGGTGATCATGCCGGAAGTGCCCAAACGCTGCCATATAAAGCGAAAAGCGAGTCGTGTTAAGGTAGTCCAAACTGATACCCCCTCGCCTCCAACTACTGATTTTGAAAGAGAGAATGCTGAGAAAGAAGAGCAGGAGAAGAAAGAGGCCGAGGAAAAAGCAAGAGAAGAAGCAGGGAGAAAGGCTGAAGAAGAAAGGTTGCTAAGTGAAGGGCAGACAAGGGTAAGAGTGTTGCTGCGGCATCGGAGGAACCTGACGAAATAGAAGAGCCACAATTGCCGTATGTCCACTTCGTCAACAATCTTGCCAGAGCAAAATATGCTGAGTTACTGAAAAGAGACTTCCTGTTTGAAAGAGGATTTAGTGGTGATCTTCCACATTTTCTGAGGGTCGGCATTACGAACCAAGGTTGGGAGCGGTTTTGTTCAAAGCCTGAATCTGTGAACGCGCAGGTGGTGCGCGAGTTTTATGCAAATATTGACAAAGAAGAAGGTTTCCTAGCGATCGTTCGAGGTATTGAGGTCGACTGGAGTCCTGGTGCTATTAACGCCCTGTTCAACCTTCGCGATTTCCCCCACGCAGCATATAATGAGATGGCTGTGGCGCCATCTAATGAACAGTTGAGTGACGCTGTGAGGGAAGTTGGTATTGAAGGGGCGCAGTGGAGGCTTTCAAAAACAGAGAAAAGGACGTTTCAGTCAGCCTATCTGAAGAGGGAAGCAAACACATGGATGGGGTTTATCAAACAGAGATTGCTTCCAACGACTCATGACTCGACGGTTTCTAGGGAAAAAGTTCTTCTGGCTTTCGCGATTTTGAGGTCTCTCAGCATTGATGTAGGGAAGATTATTGCTAGTGAAATTTCTGGATGTTGGAAGAAGAAAGTGGGGAAACTGTTTTTTCCGAATACGATTACCATGCTTTGCAAGCGTGCAGGGGTTCTAGAGAATGAAGGTGATGTTATTTTATTTGACAAGGGGATCATTGACACGCCTAACTTGGCGCGGCTTCAGCGTACGCAAGAGGCACGCCAGGGAGGACTTGTCTACGGCATCAACACGATTTTAGAACAACTTGCACTGTCGGCCAGCAGGCAAGAGTTTGCCGAGAGGCAAGCTTTAACCTTCTGGAGCTATGTTAGAAGTCGTGATGCCAATCTGAAGAAGGCGCTGCAGGAAAATTTTTCCAAGCCAAATCCAGCCCTTCCTGCGTTCCCTGAAGATTTATTGAACCCCTGGATCCCGCCCCCACCGATTGAAAGGGAAGAAGAGGATGATGAAAATGAGCAGGGCCAAGAGGACTGACGAATGAAGTGGCCCTGAGCGAGCATGATTTTTGTTCTGGAATTTTTGTTTGCTCGCGCATTTTCTAACCTCCTTTTCTGTTGATGTTATGTTTGCCTTTTTTTTAATTTTTCTGCTTCTGAAAAAAAATATATCTGCTTTTGTAATTGTTTTTTATGTTTTTAATGGAATTTCCCAAAGTTGTTTCTGTTCTATGAGCACTAAGTAATTCTAACTTGATTAATTTTCTTCTGAATTTTTGAAGCTTGGACTGGTTAAGCTTAATTAGATCAAGGTATATGATCTCCAGAAACCTTTTGCTTGAGCATTTTCTCTGGCCTAGTCGTTGTTGCGACAAAGAAAATTTTAGAGGTAGTGTTGACTTATGTGATCCATTTTAAGCTTAGGTCTAGTCCCACGCTTAGTCTGCAAATTCAGATAGAAAACTTTAAGTTTGGGGGTATACTTTCAACTGTTAATGATTCATTGGGGACAATGAATAATTCAAGTTTGGGTGACTTTTTGCTACTCCAATAGTTTTGCTCGAGCATTCCTCTCCTTCATTAAATAATTTGTTAGGTTATTGAGTAATCGGGGACATTTGTGACACCCACAGTTTGTCTTCGCGTCAAAAGGTGACCTAGGAAATGTGAAAAATGATTTGCTGAAAACAGGTTGATTGTTGAAAATTTTGCTGAGAAAATTCATGGAGCAAAAGTTTTGAAGGATGAATGATGATCCAACAGTTTTCTGTCTCCCAGAATTTAGGTGAGCTTCATCATAAAATGTTGCCATTCTGAGGGGCAAGAGATAGAATAACTAAGGATTTTTTAGCTTTACAAAGAGTATTTAGCCTAGTTGGTGATGAGTTTGAGGCAAGGGTATACTGCACCATAAAGTGGGTCATCCCATGCTTAAGAGCTTATGACTGTAGGGCTGCTTTAAGTCTGAAGAACAAAAATATAAACCCCTTAAAAATGTGTTTTAATATGTCTGATAATAGAGCTAGGCTGTGGCAAGTTCTTAGAATTGAGTTAAAAGTGGTGATTATTTGTCCATGCCGGAAGAATTATTTTGCTGCAGCAGAGCTTGGTTTTGCAGAATGCTCGGGTAGAGGCTGAAGGTAGTGTTGGATTATCTGTTTTGATTAAGCTATGCTTTGTCTAACGTTTTGAATCCTTGAAGGGAAGGTTGGTTAGTATTGCTCGGGACGCGCAATAGTTCAAGTTTGGGGGTGTGATAACTCTCCAAAAGGGAGTTATTTAGACCTTATTTCTATATTGATTTGCGTGTCTTTTGTGCTTAATAGGGTTGCTTTTAGATAGATATTATATGTTTTAACCCATTTGGAAGAATGGAAGCTTTGGAAATTATTTTGTGCAAAATATGTTGTTGGGCGACTTGAGGGAGCAAACTCTGTGCTGGAGCAAAGTTGGGAGCAAAAACTGCCACGTCACAGCTCGTTAGCCAATTTAACAAACTGAATTATGTTAAGCTAATCTCGGGATAAAGGAGCAAGGAGAGCCATCCACGTGTCTAGGTCAACCTGATTCAAGCTTTCCTCAACTCTATAAAAGGAGATAGCCGCCCAAGTCAAAATTCATTCCATCCTTGGGAGAAAACATTCCATTCTTGGAAAGTTACTTCCACCTTTGGGAGCCGAATAGAGGAGAGAGATTGGAGACCATCAAGAAAACCATCATTCGCAAGCTGGTCGAGGAGATTAATATTTTCTTTTATTATCTTGTGATTATGGATATGCTTACTCAGATTGTAACGTGCGTTTCCATGCATTTTATGAACTAAGTAGCTTAGGCGTTGGTTAGGAACAATGTGATTGTCGTGCTTAATTTCTAGTAATAAATATTGATTAATGCATCTTGATTAATTGTTGTGCTCATTTACATTTTGTGTCTGCCTGGCCAGCCGGTATGAATACCTCTCTCTAGTTTCAGGGATGATTTAGGGAGTGTGTGGCGATTAATCACACTAGATCATTGTGTATTGGTGAACGTCAGTGACTGAGCTAGGGACAGCCAGTTGCCTAGTGCTTGATCGGTAGTACTTCATTGGGGTTGAAACACATTCCAAAAGATCCGGAGTTCTGGGAGGAATCTGCTAATAAGACTACGAGAGTTTTGCATGATCAATAATATTGCTAGAGCCTCTTTTAAAACAATTACTAAATCCTGACCAGCGCCTGTTTCTAATCTGTCTGCCTATCCGTTTACTTTCTGTTCTGTCATTTCTTTTGCTTCAGCATTATTCTTATAAAAACCAATCATTTTTACCATCTTTGAAACCATTAAAGAATTATACAAAATAGATAAAGTGGAAGCTAGTTCAGGACTTGGATTGATAATACTTATTACTTGCTGCGGACTGTGTATACTTGCACAGACTCTAGAGTCAATTTACATCTTATTTTTACTCACACTAGGAACCCAACAGTTGTTTCCTTAGTACTGACTCCGAGTCTTGGACAAGGGGCCCCGCCCTCTCAATGAGAGGGACTTGGTTCAGTGATTGTATCATGAACCAATTGTTCATTAGAGGATCAGTGGAACTTAGAACAAGATGTAACTATAGGAGTAAAACGGACATTTGACCCAGCTCTAGTTACGAACAACCAGTGAATGATCGACTTACTAATCATGGTTATATCAAGTGGACAAGAAATATATCTATAGTGAGGGGAGTGCAGCTACGGGCTATAGTGGAGTGTCCTGGAAGCTAACGAACGTTGAATAACTAGGTTAATGAGTTTAACCGGTCATTCTCGTATCGTTGGAGCCCATGATCTGTAGGTCCATTAGGTCCCTCTACTAGGTCGATAGGAATAAAACTTGGAACAATATGATAGGTTAATGTTTGAAACGTTCAAATTTGGAATAGGGCATAAATGTCAATTATATACGATATTAACGACATATTGGTTTAATTTCGAATTAAACTAAATTTGAGAGTTGGTTATATTCAAATATGATTTAAATATTAAACACATGAATAGGGATTCATGTTCGAGGTGTTAGATTGAAAGAGGTCGGGAGTGAGGTGTAAACTATTAATTTAATATTTGATATTAAATTAATATATTTAATTAAAATTTTTTAATTGATATTTGAATTTAATTTAATTTAATATTAATTTTGGAATTAATATTATTTAAAAATTCAGAAAATAAAAATCAATTTTAAATTAAATATTAAATTTAGAATTAAATTTTGATTTAATTAAATCTTTGATTTTTAGGAGGTGGTGGATTACACCACCTCCATGCACTAATCCCTTGTAAGACACCTCTCTAATCCAAGCAACATCACTCCCTTAAGCTGTCAATCTTTTGTGCATTCTTGATGCATAAACTCTCTTTATAAATAGAGGGTTCAGTGAAGGGAATTGCATGGTTTTGATACTGAAATGCTGGAGAAATTCACTCTCAAAGACACCTTGTTCAAGCTCTCAATATTTGAGCTTTCAATCTCTTCCCTCCCATAATCCCTATCAATTAAGGATCCCACAATCCGTTGCAAGGCCTAAGGATAGTAGAGAAGATATTAGTGGTTGTCCTAGATCTATTGGTGTGAAGATACAACTCACGGATTGCTCGAATTGGGAGCTACAAGAGGTAGGTGTTTCTTTGCTCTATTTTTCTTAAAAGGAACAACATGTCTTCTTGAGTCAAATTGATGAAATTGTGTGTCTAAGATCCTAAATTGCTTCCGCATGCAAATGGTGGGTAGCATTTGCATGTTGAATTATTTTGGGTGCTGAAGTGGATATATTACGGTTTTGACAATTTATTTCTCTTAAATTTGTTGATCAATTTGTAATTGCTCACATGTATATGAGCATTAATGTGTTTTGAAGAGTCTGTAATTTTTATAGGGTCATTAGAGTCTATTTAGACCTTCAATTGATCAAGAAAAGAGGAACAACTCAGCTGGCCGAAGAATAGGGAACTGCCCAGACGAGTCAGCGTCTCGACACTGCTGTAATTCAAGCCCTGCGATAATTTTGATTGTGAAGCGGGAAATTTTGGTATGGTCCAGTTCAACCTATTCTCGATCCGGTTCAACAATTCTCGGTCGGTTTAGGTAGGTTCAACCCTTTGGAGGTCGGTTCAAGATGGTTCGAGACTCTCGAGAGTGGTTCAAGATATTTTTCAATATTATTTGTAATAGTCTAGTTATTGCTTGCTCCAAATTGCCAAAACCAGTCCATTTTAGTGTGATTTAATTAATTATGCATGAATGGATGTATGTTTTAATTAAATAGCCTATAATGTGCATAAAGCATGTCATATAGATTTAAAATCCCGCCATAGAAAGCATGATACATGCATTAAGCATGTTATAATTAGTTATAATATTAAGATGCATGTTTAGGTTTCATGTTAGATGCATGCGGAATAAATTAATTACGTTATCGTTCGATTGTATAAACGTTAGATTAACTAATCGAAAACGAACAAAGCATGCTACATGAAACTACCTTAGCTCGATTTTAAGTGTTACGATCGAATAGAAGCATGTTATAGGTTATCGTCGTTATAATCGTTATAAAACCGACATAGATGTTAAAATCTATAACAAATATAAAATCATGCTCACTTAGGATTAAATTGAACTCAAAGATCGATCCATGCAAAATTAGTTTTAGGTCAATAACTTGTAAAGCTAAGGTTACGAGAGAACTCACCCAGTTAGATGTTGTCTAAGGCTGGAGGTATTTAAGTTGACGGTTTACAGAACACCTCCTACCTGGGCATCGAATCGGTACTTGAGTTATGTTAACTCGATTTTATGAGCATGCGTGAGCGATGTGAGGTTATAATGTGAATTTATCACCTAGACATCATAGGTTAAGTCCTTTTACGGATGTATCACCTAGACTTAGGTAAAGTTTATTAGCCGGATTCTATCTAAGTCAAAATTAAAACCCTAAAATATAATAGGACACTTCAGTGGGAGAAAAAGTAATAAAAACGAGTGAATTCTGTCTTGCAAGACTACGTCCATGGATCCATTCCCAACATGGCTACTCCCGGGGCATGGCTCTGATACCACTTGTTAAGGGACTACCGGACACACACATATCTCCACAATGGTATGATATTGTCCACTTTGGACATAATCCCTCATGGATTTGCTTTTGGTTCACCCCAAAAGGCCTCATACCAATGGAGATACTTGTCCTCCCTTATATACCCATGATCATCCCCTTATCTAGCCAATGTGGGACTTTGGTTGCACTCCCAACATCTTTTAATCGCAGGCCAAATCTTCGAAGAAATGGCGGGAGATGATGGATATCATGATCCTCTCTAGTGGCTATGAATTTACCAATAATAAACCTAGCCTTGGTTGGCTCTAGACAAGATCACGGATGAAGTTTATTGTTGTATTGCATTCATACAAGTCGTAGTCTGTCGCATGTACCTTTTCAGTGTGTGTATTACGCTAATTTCCAAATCAAAATGAGAAAATAATTAAGACGACATAATTTCTTTCCCGGTCACGCATGGCTGTGTTGGTATTTTCTAATTTCTGAAGTGGGATTTGGAATTTGTAATTTTGTGGAATTTAATTCTCACTATTTGATCTTATTATTAGCTATTTGTAGCATAGTGCTATCTCATTGAATCATAATATAAACCACCAGTGCTACAATGGTGTTGCTTGGTTGGCCTCAAGATTTTCTAATAAATGTTTGAATTTTTGTTGATCTTCTGAATACAAGTGGTAGATTTCTGAAGGAAAAAGAATGTATTTGCAAGATGTCTAGCTTTCTGAAATACTGCTGAACCATGCATTGGACGACCAAATTTTATTCAAATTACTTATTGGTTCCCTTAACTGAAGTTGAAATGAAGCATGTTGTTTGATCTTGGAGAAGAAATTGACATTTGTAGAAGTCCCAAATTTAAGCATTAACTATAATAAATTGACCTTATAATTGTGCTAAATTTGATATTGGAGAGACTATCTTAGATGATTCGATAATATCGAGTTTTAAAATTCTCTTAAAATTGAATTCGGAATTGCATATACATTCAAAGTCAAATTTGAAACTGCTTAAATAGTTTTCGTTAAACAATAGGTTCCATCCAATTTTGCAACTTTCTTGAACGAAAAAATAATAATACGAGCCACTTCTGCAACTACTGTGAGAGCCCATAGTTACGTTTGTTTTCACAAGACAGATTAATAAAAAATTCAGACTAGATATCAAAATCTTTCCGAGATAATATATTGCTAAAAGTTGAAAATTAACATGGAAAAGTTTGGGTAATTGACAAAAATAGGACAAAAAAGATACCATTAAAGAGATATAGGACTGGTTTTAAAATGAAAGATTAATAGGATTGTTAGACAGTGAAATTACAAAATTACCCTTACTAAAATCTCCAAAAGATGTACCCTAACTTTCACTTTTACATCTCACGCTTCTCACTCTTCTCCCTCCCTTCACGCACGCAGACAAGGAACGAAGAAGACGTCAACCAAGGCACGACGACGGCGACCAAGAGGCGACGAGCAGGCGACGACGAAGACGATGAAGTTGACGGCCAACAAACGACGATGACAGCAACCACAACGAAGGAGAAGCAGCACATTCACGGTTGGAACGACGAGCTGACGGCAACCAAGCGATGGTAATAGCAACTACAACGAAGGAGAAAGCAATATATTGATCGACTCATTGGATAAGTTTTAGAAACTTTCTTTTGTACTTTTTTTTTTTGTTACTAAAATAGTTTTTTTTTCATTATATTGTTACTTGAGAAACAAAATATGAATTGTTTAGTGTTTTTTTTTTCTTTCTTTTTTGAGATATTTGACAGAAAATTTTTTTTAGCCAAGATGAATTTCACAGGCAGCATAAACTAAATTTGTTGTACTCATTCAGATTAAGATTAGGAAAGACGGGAGTGCCAACATGAATTTCATTCGGATTAAAGATTGAAGGGCCAAGATATACCCAAGCAACATAAAATAAATTTGGTTGTACTCTTTATTGAGACATGGCAAAAAGAGAAAAATGAAAGTCTAATTAGTGTCAACTAGGATCAATTTGTTGTGATGTTGTTCAGCCATAAAGTGTTGTTCGTTACTTTAATTATTTTACTTTTGTATTGTCGTTATGATTTATTTGAAGTTAGTACTTTGATTTTGATATTTTACAGGTACGAGAAACTATGAGAAAAAAACATAATGCAAAAGTAGTCTCTTTCTTGGTTGCTCTACTTTTGTTATAGTATTTTTGGAATGTTTAGTTAGCTATTGCCTTCTTTAAATTGTGGTTGTTGTTTTGTTTTTGGCTTAATCTTTTGTGATGTTTTTTGTTCGATTAAGTTTTGGGTTTGAAGTACTTTTTGTTAGTCCATGGATGAATTGCTGAAAGGAGCATTTTCAGTAGGATTTTGATTCCATTTCTGACCGTGGAGTCTTGGTCATCTGATTATTGACGACATAATTTTCCATCCATGGGTTCAGTTAAGTAATAAATTAAAATTTTCCCTATCTGGTTCAATTGGTTCTTGTTCCAAATCCGTGCTTTGGGGGATTTTAGATTCTTTCTCTTGATTTAAGGATCTGAGCATCGTAATTTTATTCAATCTGTGTTACTTTTGGCCTTGCTATTAATTATGCAATGGAATTGATGTATGCTTCTGCCACTTTCAAGATGAAAGAGATGGTATTGCTTGTTCAGGTAGGAGGGCATTTCTCAGATTCATTATATTTCTTAATCATATGGCTTTGTTGGTCGGTCTCTTTGGTGAAAAGCCTACTGTTTAATTCATTGGTTTTCCATAGTCCTTGTTGTCAGTTATTATTTTAGCCCAATACTGTAGCTTCCATCACGTATGCTTACAGATGGAGATTTTTATGGCGAAATCTACTTGAAAAAAAAAGTGCAATGCAGTGTAGAATTTGAATGGTAGCATTTAGCATAATTGAACTCATTGTTGCTTTTAAGAATGAGATCATTAGTGCCGACTTGAACATAACTCATTTGGTTAAGACATTATACCCTCGTCCAAAAGATCAAAGGTTCGAAACCCCTCACCCCTATATGTTTTTTAACTAAAAAGAACAAGATCATTTGTCTGTCAAATGGTATGCTTGCTTCAATTGAGATTTTGGATGTATTGTTTGTGAGTTCAGTTCCACAACAAAATTTTCATGTCCTATGTGATTTATTTTATAATCCACCTCGGTATCCACTAACTTGTGTAGCGTGGACTCTCAAATTTTGTTGAAAAAGCTTTTGTGGAAGATGTGATAACTACATATCAACACGTGAATTAGAATTCATGATTTTTACTTTGCTTATGTTAATTATTGCATTAGTTATTAGTAAGTGCGAGAAACTGCAAGAAAAGAGAGCAATATGAAACTAGTTCATGTGTTACTTTGAATATATTGTAACTGGATCTGATTTAGCTACCTTGTGTCAAAATAACATGTCATATTTTAGAAAGCAATTGACATTCCAATTATGGACCAATACCCCGATGTATTAAGAGACTAGATTGTAATTCAAGTAAATATATGTTATATAAAATGTCGAAATATTTGTGATGATGCTTACTCTACAGGGATGTGATGAAAAAAAAAATTACAGGGGATTGCATTCACTGTTTTTTTTTTCTTGTTTGAAACAAAATTTCTCACAGTGAGAAATTGCGAGAAAAAAAACATCAAGTCGTTTTATATATGTTACATTAAATGTCGAGATATTTTTTGTGTCTTGCAACGTGCAATTGCAAGAAACAAGGCAACAAGTCATTTTAAGTCGTTTTTTTTTTAGAAATAATTTGAGCTACTGATACTCCAAATAACGTGAAACTTAAATATATGTTATATTAAGTGTCGAGATGTTTGTGGCGATGCTTACTCTACCGGGATTAGTGATGAGGAATAAAATTACAGGGATTATTCCTAAATGTTGAGATGTTTGTGAAACTTAAATAATTGTTATTGTTATATTAAATGGTGAGAAAAAAATTAAAAAATTCTCCCAGCGAGATTGCGAGAAAAAAAATTCTCCCATCGAGATTGCGAGAGAAAAAAATTCTCCCAACGAGATTGCGAGAGAAAAAATTTCTCCCAGCGAGATTGCGAGAGAAAAAAATTCTCCCAACGAGATTGCGAGAAAAAAAATTCTCGCAGCGACTTTGCGAGAAAAAAATTCTCACAGCGAGACTGCGAGAAAAAAAACAGTAATCACCAAAACGAACTAAAACACGAACTTGAGTCAAACTTTGCATTCCGTTTTTTTTCCCCTTCTAAGACAAACAAAATAACAACCAAATATTCATAATCAAATACCTAAAAAAAAAACAAACTACATACATTTTGTTCCTCAAACAACAAAGTAAAAGTGAAGAAGCAAATTTTTTCATCAACAAAAAGTATAAAATTGTGAAGAAAGTTTCTCAAGCCTACCCAAAGAGGAGGATTTCAAGGTTGATGTGCAGCTCTGCTATTCAATCACTTGGAGTGATGGTGGGTGAAGGAGAAATGTGCATGAAGGAAGAGAGTTGCGTGAGAGGCTAAAAAAAAGGTGAAGTTAGGGATTTTTCTAAGAAGGGCAACATGGTAATTTCATACCCTCAAAAGAATCATCCTAAATCTCTTTAACCCCATCATTTTGTCCTATTTTTTACAATTTCCCGAAAAGTTTCCAGGGAAATTTCGTACATTTTCTTTATCCAAAGTTAGCCGCAAAATGGAAACCAAAAGCGTACCTGTGTGGGATCTTTGGCAATCTCAACCACCATATATTATCTATTTTTAGCTGCTTTTCCTGACAAGTGAAGCTCAAATTATGAATAAGAAGAATTCATTGTAATGAATACAAAGGTAGGGAAGAATCAAATGCTCAACAAAACTATAGTGATTGTTTTTACACATCAAAAGGACATTCCAAGTACTACAATAAATCATATTCATCCAGGAACACACAATATACATATGTGTAATTACATGAGATTGAAAATTCTCAAAATCTTGCCCCCTCCCCCCTCTCCTTAAGGGAGTCAAAAATGAAAAACCTATCACTGCATCTACTTTCCTGTTTATATTTCTGCCTACTTGGGCATGATATAGAAATTCTCTAATGTCTACTTTCTACAACCAGAACTTATGTACACAGATTTGGACATTGCCACTATACAGTATAAACAAGATCTACCCAAAAAATCCTAAAGCATCATTAGTACTTCATCTAAGAGCTCATCAAGAATCAAATCCTCCAACTCAAGTGATATGTACTCTGTTTCAGATTGGAGGTTCATCCAATCATCACCTTTACTTAAATCTCGTCCCACGACATCATCTAAAGACTGGTCTAGTTCTGGTCCCAAGCACAGGTACCAGACAATTTTTTCTCGGACCTCCTCGAGAAGATATTGCCCAAGTGGCATTGGACGGAGTTGGATCTTCAAGGAGAAGGTTTTGAGGAAATAAATGAATGATTTTTCAAATGCATTATGTAATGTCTCATAAACTAAATCAAGCAGAAGCTGGTGATCAGAATCTTCGTCAACCTTCTCCCAATAGCATTCAAGTTTTTTATAAAAGTGGGCCTCCTCTCCATCAAATATCGTAGAGCTGAGTGGCCAGTCTATCGTGTGACCACTTTCAATAAAGCTGGAGAGCTGAAGAATATACCTCATATAGTTGAAGTCGGCATTATTGAGTCTACCAGATTTAGAATGTAGAAGGAGATAGTTAGAAATCTTTTCAGCATCATCAAAAATCTCATGATTGACAATGGTTTCAAAAGCTGGTAAAGCTTCTATACTGGCCTTGCTAGGCTGGTCATCGAAAGGTTCGAGTTCATTTGCAATACTGCAACCAAGATTTAGTATTGCACCTGACACAATTTAACCAAAACCATGAGTTATTATTTCTAGCAAAATTGATAAACAAAGATAAGCATTTGGAAGATATCGTATAAAAAAATATCTTGCTGAAGAGGTAATATGCCTTTCTAGTAGATCCGTTTAATTCAACAGAGGACAATAGATCGTACTAAAGCTGTAATTACAGAGCAAATATTGATATATTAAGGCATGTTATATCTTTTCATATAAGCTTCATAAAACAAGATAACATTATTTAGAACAAGACTGAATAGCTTCCCATATTTACCTTCTGAGTTGGAGAACTTTAAAGTTTCATCATCTTCGAAACAAGTTTCAAGTTCTAAGACTTGATTGATGTGTAAAAGCTTGGTGACATCATCGACAGTCTCACCAACAACTTCAACTCTGCATTCACTACCTGACAATACTTGCTGGTGTTTATTGTCTGAAATATCTAGGTGAAGTATTTGCTCCTCAAGTTCATCTGCCCAAGCAGCTCCCTCATTCTTTTCAACCTCGTTTAAACTACCTGAATAATCAACAGGAATGTTGTCATCACTTTTTTCTGTCACACTCTGTGAATGACTATCCAGTGCTTCAGATATATCTGCGTTTGATAGATGGGCTGGATTCTTATCTCTCTGAATATTATTATCTGTACGGGAATGCACCAAAACCCTTTTCGGTTTTTCGGTGCCAAAAACACCATGAGTAGGGTCAGTAAATAATGTACAAAAGAGGTCAATATCAGGCATAGAAAGATTCCTTCCAAAAGATTTTCGAGGTTGCTCTCTATTCGAAATTTTATCTTCACTTTTCAGCCTTAAGCTTTGTGAGTGGTAGCACTTGGCCTCTCTGTTTTTATTGGAACCGTTCTCAGCTAGTTGAGAATATCTTTCCAGAGAAGCATTTAATGAAGTTGTCCCTGTCTTGGTTTGAACTCCATTAACGAGATTTTCATTCTCAGATCTATCAGTCTCACTATAACCTCTAATGCCTGAGCCATCTTCACGAGCAGTAATTTCCAAACTCTCCTGTGCCTCTTCTCTGTCAAGGGGAAGTTCATGTCCAGAGGGATCGGCAGTTGGTATTCCTTTAGCTGTTTTCTGGTTATTTCCCTTCTTCCTCTCCTTGAAAGAGTGCCTTATTTTCTGCTTAATAAAATTGAAACGCTTAATAACCAATTGATTCCACCCCCCATACCTTAGTCCACGGTTTGGGCCCAAAGAAGAAGAGGTTGTTTGTTGTCTTATGTTATGGCATGAAGTACTATCAGAGTCACAAGGCATCATATCTTCATGAAAATTCTTAGGAGATTCAGATTCAACTAGCTTTGATGGTTGGGGGACAGAAACAGATTTTTGTCCCTTCGGAAAGGAATCATTCTGCTTGTGTTGGAGTGAGCTAAGCTTTTTATATCCTTTTCGCGCTACACCAGGAGCAGGAAAGGATCTTGATTTCGCTAGACTTGCTGAGGACTTCTTATTTTTCGGGGGTTGGAGAGTGTGGTTACCATGTGCACCCTGCAACAATTCAGCAAATAGTTTTCTGTTTGCCCTAAATATCTCTTGGATGTGAGAATCTTCCTTAAACGAGCAACTGGAGATGTTTTTGTTGACCTGGTTAGTTTCTAAGTTTTTCTTTACTCCATTAGATTTTTCTGTAAAAGATGTTGTCCGGATAGCAATCTTTCTCTGGATGTAGTCCTCAGTATCCATGGCATTCAGAGAACTACTCTTCATTATAGCAGTTCTTTGTTGAGGAGTGATTCTGCTATCTCGAATATCACCATTATTTCCTGGAGAATAATACGAAGGCTCTAAATGATGAATAGAGTGTGTTCGACTTAACCTTCGTTTTGAATTGGAGTTTAATTTCCAATATTGTTGCCTTTCTTCCTCTGACATCACTTTAGTTACCACTTCACTTACATTAACTTCTCCAGGTCTTCGGTCAAAAGGGCAACTCTCTGAAGTACACTGGTAAAAAAGATAAATTCAGAATTTACTAATACTATCTCACAGTAATATCCAGTTATATCTGATAATGTTACCGTAACCTTACCAGTAGAGGCTTGTTTTCATCATTAATTTGTTCTGGCACTTCGGCAACGTGGTGGTTGTTCAGAGTCAATTTTGGACCTCCCTTGCCTGCATATGAGGTTTGAACTAGGACTTAAAAAACTTGGAAAACGAAAATGAAATTCGATAAACTAAATCCCCAAAAATCTAAAATAAGATTCAGTTGGCCCAATGACCATTGCTATGTTGACGTGAAAACCAGCTTGAACCAATAATTTTCCCAATTTGTCCCCTCTTAAAATACAATTGATCCCCTCTAACAACTAATAGTTGCACAACATCAGAACCTTTTTAACCTGAAAGTTAGATGTAGACTAGACTACACAAATACCCCCCCACCAAAAAAAAAAAAAAAAAAAGGAAAAATGAAACCAGAAGAGATTTATAACACCAGTGAATGAAGATATCAGAGAATAAAAAAATCTCCAACCATTTGAAATGGCGCCAACAGAAACTTTGGTGACTGAGAACAAAATTTAGAAGCAATAAATTAAAGTTTTTCGACATGTGCTCCAAACTTACTTCTTGAATGTTTTCTGTAAGGAAGCATCTTTTTAACATTATGCCAGGGATGGTAGTCAATAGTATGGAATATGCTCCAGAAGCAACCTGGAACATTTCTGTTAAACTGCAGATTGGAGCCCTGGCGCCGTTGGGCGTGCTTTTCCATTTTAAACATGATGAGAAGTCTTCCAAGCTCTCTACACACTTAGATTGGAAATTAAGCTCAGCCTCTTTTGTTTGCTATCATCCTTTAGGGGTCTAGGTACAAAAAGAAAACTTATACCACTTCAAAATCTACCCAAGATTTTATCTACATGAACTGAACTAAACATGATATAGGAAGTTCCCCAACCAATTTTCCCAAGTTCAGAAATTTAGATAAGACATAGAACACCATGTAATAAAGACTCAAAAAAGGAAATCTTAACCGTATTGGGAAAGCTCTTAGCTTGAGTTTAAAACATGGAAAGCAGACATGAAAAGTATCAAGTCCAGTCCAATACTCAAACAATCACGATTGAGGAAGGTACAAATTGAAGAATTGTGTAGAAGTCGAATTGAGGGAAAAAAAAAAGGTCTATATTTCAACAGTGATGTTCTTCAAAAATAGAGGATAATATTAGCACGAACATTTTCAAACCCGGATATCAAAGAAAAGGCTAAAACTTCAATAAAATAGTAAAAGAAAACATGCAGATTTTTCAGATGAAAGCTTTAGAAAAAGGGGAAGAAAAAAACAAAAAACGTTAAAACAGAGCTCGCCCAGAAGAAACTCTCACAAGACAATAAATGGATTAGAACACACAAACGAAAAACGAAAAAAGGGAAGGGATTAGAACTTTCAGATGTATTCCAAAAGCGCACCAAATAAACATAAAGACACGAGACCAAAGAACCCATCCATATCCAATTCAAAACGATTCCAAAACAAGAAGAAACGATAATAATCAGCACCAAAAACAAAAACCGTTAATGAACAGAAGAACATTAAATTAGGAAGAGATTCAAAAGGGAACTGGAAATGATCGAGAAATGGGGGCAAAAATAAATTCATCCCAATACCTGAGATCCCTGAACAGGTAAGAATTCCGGCGATGGTGATGATTCAGAAAAGGAGGGAGGCAGGCCAAAAAGAGAAGAAAAAAGGAAGCTGAAAGCGAGACAATTATTGCTAAATTGGTGCAAAGGAGATTCTGTCTCCAACTTCTGTTTGGTTGAGCGTTCGAAAGAATTGATGATTCAGAGGGGGTGTGGGAGAAGTACAGGGGAGGTGATGGAATTGGAAATGAATGAATTTTGAAGAAGAAGAAGGAAATGGATGATGATGATAATGAGAGAGAGAGAGAGGTAAAAGAGAGAAAGTTCAGAAAAAAAATGGGAGAGAAAGTTAGAAACTGGAAGGGAACGGAATATTCGTAAAGATTAGTTTTTCTTTTCCCTTTTTTTTTTCTTTTTCCTCTCTTTCCCAAGCTAAAATATAACCTCAATTGTTAAAAAAAATGAAGAATTTAGGGTAAAATACCTTTTTGGTCCCTCATGTTTCAAGTCAGTTTCTAATAGGTCCCTAAGTTTCAAAATCGGATAATCAAGTCCCTACTGTTTTGGAAATGTTTCTATTGAGTCCCTCTAGGGCTGATGTGGCAATTTAAAATAATAAAATATTGATTTTTAATTAAAATAATAATATAATAATAATAAATTAATAAAATTATTATTATTATTATTATTATTATTAAAATATATTAAAAAAAATATTATTATTATTATTAAAAAAAAATTCTCTCTCCTCTTTCCCACTTTCCCTCTCTTTCTCCCCGCCGCCCCACATTTTCTTTCTTCTTCTCCCCGCCGCCGGATCTGCTCCCGTTGCTGCCGGAGATCCTCCCACCGCCGCCGGAGATCCTCCCCACTATCCTCAACCCATCACTCGAGACTTCCCACTCACAACAAACTCCTCCAACTCAACCCCACTGCTATCCTCCGCCATCGACCTCTAAGCCATCTCCACCGCCAATATCGCACCGGAATCTCCCCCTAATTCCTGCAGCGCTGCCTTCTCCGTCTCTGTCGCCTTCTGATCGTTCTCCAATTTCCTCAACACCATCGAAGAATCAATCGTCGTAAAGGGCACCCGCTCAAGTAAACAAACCGCCACCATCTACCGCACTACCGACCAGGGGCTTCCACTATCGTCGATCGAAAACTTCCAGTCGTCCTGCTGGCGAGCTTGCTTACGATCGGAATTCGATTCCAACAACGCCTTTGCATTTTGTTTCTTCTGAATCGTGGGTTTCACTTCTCTTGAAGGTAGAAGATTAGGGCGGGATTTGTGGGGCACAGAGTTACCAGGGGACAAAGGGTATTTAGAGGGTTTGTTTTTGGGTTCAGGGAGAAGGGGTGTGGGAGTAAAGGGGCGGCCATTGAAGGAGGATACGACCTTGAGAGAGAGGTCGAGAGAAGAGACGGGACCAGACCCGAAGGGGAAGAACTGGTTCAAGTTCGAGATTTGGGTTTTTCTCAAAGCCATCAACCTTTCGCCGGACGTTGCACGCAGCAGCGGTGATGAGCTCCGGCGGCGACGGGAGGAGATCCGACGGCTGGGAGAGGAAGAAAGAGAAGGTGGGGGCGGCGGGGAGAAGAAGAAAGGGGAAGTGAGAGAGGAGAGAGAGAAAGTTTTTTTTAATAATAATAATAATTTTTAAAATTTTATTATTATTATTATATTTTAATAATATTAATAATAATGTTTTATTATTTTATTATTATTATATTGTTATTTTAATTAAAGATCAATATTTTATTATTTTACATTGTCACGTCAGCCCTAGAAGGACTCAATAGAAACATTTCCAAAACAGTAGGGACTTGATTGTCCGATTTTAAAACTTAGGGACCTATTAGAAACTGACTCGAAACATGAGGGACCAAAAAGGTATTTTACCCAAGAATTTAAATGTGATCGAGTGACTTTTTAAATTTCCTTATAAATTAATTACAAAAAAAGTGTTGAATTCATTTTTGGGAAAAATACTTTTGAGAAATAAGTGCGGTTAGTTTCTTGAGTTTTCACAAATAACATTTTAAGTCTGAGTTTTTGAGAAATATGTTTAAAAGGTTTCTAAAATTTCAAAATAGATATTTTTAGTCTTTGAGTCTTGAGAATTAGGTTTACGAGGTTTCCCACATTATTTTTTTTCAATTTTTTAGTTAATATTTTCTTTGTATTATTTTGTAATATTGAATGGTTTTTTAAATTAAAAAAAAATAAAAAAAGTACTACTTTAAAAAATTGAAAAAAATAATAGGATAATTGTAATGGGTGGCAATGAGGGTAAATAATGGCAAATATAGCAATTTTTAAAAATATTTGTAAATATGGCAAAATTTTTTAATTAATTTTTTATATTTCTAAATTGCCCCTGCCCCTGATTGGCGAGCGTATCTTCTTCTTCCTCATCAGTTTTTTTTTTTTTTTTATATTGATAGAAATCTTCTATCACTGATAGATTCTATCAGTGGTAGAAAAATTTTCTATCAGTGATAGAAAGTTTCTATCACTGATAGATTCTATCAGTGGTAGAAACATTTTCTATCAGTGATAGAAAGTTTCTATCACTGATAGAATAAAGTTTCTATCACTGATAGAAAAACTTTCTATCAGTGATAGAAGATTTCTATCACTGATAGAAAAACTTTCTATCAGTGATAGAAGATTTCTATCACTGATAAAAACTTTTTCTATCACTGATAGAATCTATCAGTGATAGAAAAACTAATTGGCGCCCACATCTTCTTCTTCCTCGTCAATTTTATATATATATATATATATTGATAGAAATCTTCTATGATAGAAAGTCTTTCTATCTTCTATCAGTGGTAGAAAAATGATAGAAAGTCTTTCTATCACTGATAGATTCTATCAGTGTAGAAAAATTCTCTATCAGTGATAGAAAGTTTCTATCACTGATAGAATAAAGTTTCTATCACTGATAGATTATATCAGTGATAGAAAGTTTCTATCACTAATAGAATAAAGTTTCTATCAGTGATAGGAGATTTTTATCACTGATGGAAACTTTTTCTATCACTGATAGAATCTATCAGTGATAGAAAAACTGATTGGCGCGCGCATCTTCTTCTTCCTCGTCAATTTTTATATATATATTGATAAAAATCTTCTATGATAGAAAGTCTTTCTATCACTAATAGATTCTATCAGTGTAGAAAAATTTTCTATCAGTGATAGAAAGTTTCTATCACTGATAGAATAAAGTTTCTATCACTGATAGAATAAAGTTTCTATCACTGATATTTCTATCACTGATAGATTATATCAGTGGTAGAAACATTTTCTATCAGTTATAGAAAGTTTCTATCACTAATAGAATAAAGTTTCTATCAGTGATAGGAGATTTTTATCACTGATAGAAACTTTTTCAATCACTGATAGAATCTATCAGTGATAGAAAAACTGATTGGCGCGCACATCTTCTTCTTCTTCGTCAATTTTTATATATATATTGATAAAAATCTTCTATGATAGAAAGTCTTTCTATCACAAATAGATTCTAGCAGTGGTAGAAAAATTTTCTATCACTGATAGAAAGTTTCTATCGCTTTCTATCAGTGATAGAAAATATCAATGATTGAAACTTCTATCACTGATAGAAAGTTTTCTATCAGTGATGGGCATTTTAGTAATTTTACTTTTCTGATGGTGAGATTTTGCCATCTTTGCAAATATTTCTGCGGGTTGCTACTTTCGCAATTAGTTTGGGCCATTTTGCTACTTTTGCAACTGGCCCAAATTAATATGAATAATCTTTTAAACCTATTTCTCAAAACTAAAGGACTAAAAGTTATTTCGAAAACTTAGGTATCTTTTAAACCTATTCCTCAAAACTCAGTGACTAAGAATGTCCATTTTGAAAACTGAGGACCAAACCCACTTTATTCCTCAACACTCATGGATCAAAAAGGTATTTTCCCTACATTTTTAAACTTCCAGTTTGTATTTAATAGGTTCTCTAACTCAAAATTGTTTAGTTTGTAATTTCAATAGGTTTTTAGCATATTCAACCTTTTTAAAAAAAATAATATAATTATTAAATATAAGATTTAATTTTATGTCTTATAGAACATGAACTTTTAACTTTATATCTAATAAGTCTATCAATTCAAAAAAAAAAAAAAAATTAGCAATTCAAAGATTTATAAAAACACATTTTAAAGCTTAAAAACCTATTAGACACAAGCTTATTAAACATAATTTTGAAAGTTAATTTTTAATATAACCTATATCTTCTTTAGAATATAATTAGAAGTTTAAAAACCTATTAGACACAAGTTTATTAAACATAATTTTGAAAGTTAATTTTTAATATAACCTATATCTTCTTTAGAATACAATTTTCTAATTATAGAGTGATGATTTGAATTGTCAACCTATAGTACCGTTAACAATGAAGGATGAAGCAAAACCCATGGTTCATCTTAGATTGAAAAGATTATATAAAAAATGAAGATTTTAAAACACTTTAAATTCTTAAAATTTGGGTAGTTAAAAATTGATATAAAAAAAAAATCTTAAAATTGAAGATTATACGCACAATATAAAGTTTGAATGTAAATGTTTGTCCTTACTGTGAAAAATTTTTGTTTCATTGGTCTTGAGATGGATCTTTGTAATGATATAAAAAATTTATATTTGTTTCATTGATGTTTACTCTTGAAATAATAATACCAGGCTGGTCCCAAATGAAATGGGGCCCTGTGATATTTTTCAAAATGAGGTCCTAAAATATTTTATAACATACAAAATTGTAAAATATCAAAATTCATCGTACTATACGATTGTTCTTACAAAAAAAAAATAGAATATATGAAACTAAGAAAATGTGTCATCCTCCAAACTTTCTTTGAAGCAAAATTATCAATCAACTCCTTATAGTCAATTCTCTCCAAGATATCATTCTCAATCGCTATCAATACTAACCCATTAAGCCTTTTATGTGACATTGTAGAGCGCATATAGGTGTTAAACAACTTCAATTTGGAAAAACCTCTTTTTGCGGATGCAATTGTCACAAGAATAGTTAGTAGTGTGTAGGAATCTTCTTTCTTGCCTTTTAGATTATTTGAGTTTAGTATAATTGAAGAAAGATTGAAGCTAGAATGAGGTTAAATAAGTTTTTTTTCCGTTAAACCCCATAAATTTGGTGGAGAAAATTAAACGTTTTGATGTTTAATTTAGCATAGAAATTGACAAAAGGAAGAACTAGAATAGTTTTTCTTGGTTGAAAAGGTGAGGAATTGATAAGAGAGAAAAGTTTGATCAACTTCTATTTGTTTCTAGGCACACAACCATTGAAGATTTTTTTTTTTTTGTTAAGCAACTTTTCCAATTTGGGGCCCTGTGATAAATCACAACCCACACATGCTAAAGACGACCCTGAATAATACTTGTTGTATACAAGTATGTAGGGATCCATAGGGATGTACATGAGTTGGGTTGGGTTGGGTTGAGGGAATTTTTTGGACCAACCCGAAAATTCGGGTTGGTCAGGTTGACTACCTGAGAGAACCGAATAAAGTTGGCAACCCAACCCTGTTAGGGTTTATGTTCTAGAACTCAAGTTTTGATATCCTTTATATAATAAAGATGTTATTCAGTGAAATTGTTTATTTTATCTCTTAAATCCAATAGAAACATCTATGGTTATAATATGAGATACTCGAACTATATCGTGAATATAGACAGGGATCAAGTTCGAGTATATAACCTAAATTGTCTATAGTAAATGGATAAGGTTGGGTACCTTATTCTGGTAACACTATGGATGCAAATAAGGCAAACGACGTGATCCTGGATCGTTCATGTAGAGACATGCGAGTAGGGGCATCCTGTGTAAAAGATGTTTACACAAGACACGACCGATAAATAAGTCACTCTTACTTTATAGCGTCGTTTACTGTTAAGACTGACTATTTCATACGATGACCAAGGTAACTCGATCTTAATCCTAAGCTTGCTATGAACTCCTGTTCGTTTAGGGTTGTCCTTTGATCTGCATGGGTGAGACTGGTCTAAATGTACCGTTCAATAATCCTACCATTTTGGGGATAACACTAGATGGATGGCTGGGGATATAGTAAAGCAAGACGAAATTCACTCCTACCCGATTCAAGGATAGTAGAGAGGTTGTTCCCTTAAGTGCTGAATCCAAGGCTTGAACAAGGTGCCCCACCCTCTCAATGGCCTGAGAGGGACCTTGTTTATTGGTTGGACCATAAACAAATTGTTCATTAGAGGACCAGTGGATTTAAGTAACTAAGATGTGCTATAGGGGTAAAACAGACATTTGACCTGACTATAGTAACGAACGACCTGTGAAGTGTTGGGTTTTATGCCCTAAAACTCGTAGATAGTGAATGTAAACAAATTGTATACTTGTTTCAATAGAGTGTTATTGAGTTTCTACAATAAAGTGTTATTGTTAAATATTGCACAATTTGACCCAAATCCAATAAACTAAGATCCAAGGTTGTTTACATGTGACTTGAACTAGTATATGGGGACATACGGAGATCGGTGTTCAAGTAACAATCTAAAAGGTCTATAGTACAGGGATAAGGCTGGGTACCTTAGCCTGGTAACACTATGTGATACGGCCCGCTTTGTATTTGATACAGACGTATTGATCCAAGGCGTCCATGTAGGAGACATGCGAGTGGGGGTATCCTATGCAATGAGTTTGCATAAGACCGGACCACGAAATAGTAAACCACTAGATGTAACATCGTTAACTAGTTAGGTTACTGTTTCAATAGGACCTAGGTAACTCAGTCTTAATCCTAAGTGTGTCATGAACTCCTTCTCACGAGGGATTGTCCTTTGATTAGTATGGGTGAGAGTGGCCTGCACGCCGTTCAATAAGCCTACCTTCTTGGGGACAAGACCGAGTGGGGGGCTGGGGACATGACAACACAAGATGGAATTCACTCCTTCCCACTTTTAGAAGAAGTAGATGAGTGTTCCCTTAAGTGGTGACTCCGGGACTTGAACAAAGGGATCCCGCCCTCTCATTGGCCCGAGAGGGACTTTCTGTTTAATGGTTGGACCATAAATAGGTTGTTCATTAGAGGAGCGCTGGTACTTAATGAGACAGATGTAACACAGGGGTAAAACGGTAATTTGACCCAGCCGTGATTACGAACACTCGTGAAGGATTGACTTACCGGTATAGGTCTATACCCGTGGACACAGAAATGTTCTACAGTGAGAAGAGTTCAGCTGTGGGTCTTTAGTGGAATGACCCACAGTTAATGAATATTGGTTAACCTGATTAATGAATTTAATCAGTTAACCTCATATCATTGGAGCTTCTGATCTGTAGGTCCATTAAGTCTCCCTGCTAGCTCGTAAAGAGTAATTAGGAACAATTATATCTTGAGAGAATTTGAATATTTCAAATTCATATTGGGAATTAAGTTAATTGTATGAGATACAAAATAATACAATGTATAGTGATGCATTAAAAGATAAAGTCTAATTTGAGTTAAACTTTATTAAATTGAGAGATTAATATATTTGAAAGAGTTCAAATATATGTCTAATTAAATATATGGTATTTAATTAGAAGATGTATTAATTAATTATTCAATTTAGTTTAAATTAAATGAAATTTAATTAAACTATAGTCTATGAGGGAATTATTAGAATATAATTATAATGAGTAATTAATTAAATATGGGTGATATTTAATTATGAAATTAATTAATTATTGGAATTAATTAATTGATTAGTTTAATTGAATTAATTAAATGCGATTTAATTAAGTTAATTAAACTATATATTATGTGAGGGAATTACATTTAAATAAGATTTAAATGTGCATGGGATTAATTAATATGATTAATTAATTAACATTTAATTAATTGATTTAATCAATTAATTAATTGATCTTGATCTAACGATCAAGATTGTTTCCTAACCTCACATTAGGGTTTCCTCTCTTATAAAAGGAAAGGTTATGAGAACCCTAACTCTAAGGTTTCATTCTAGCCTCCCTCTCATATTCTCTCAACTCAAGCACTCTAGAGAGAATTTTACTCTCTAAGGCACTCTAGAGAGAATTTTACTCTCTAAGAGTTTTTCCCAATCAAGATTAGGTAGTCCCACAACTACGTTCCTAATCTCAGAGTTATAGCGGGGAAGATCAAATGGTGGTGTCCCAATTGTTGACGCAAATCAAGAAAGACGTTCTTGAAGAATTCAGAGACGACAACGACGGTATGTTTGCTTCTCCCCTTTAGAATTAGTTCAAAGGTTGTATGTTTAGCCTTAATAATTGATTTAAAATAGTTTTCTAAATTTTGCCAATGTATTGGTATTTTGGTGAAAACAAAATTAACTACGAAACGGTCCAATTGCGCTTCTGCTAACGGAATTGGGGAATTCAAATCCTTCATGACGGATTGACTTACTAATCATGGTTATACCGAGTGGATGGAAATATATCTACAGTGAGGGGAGTTCAACTACTAGGCTATAGTGGAGTGTCCCGGTAGTTAACGGATGTTGGTTAGCTAGGTTAAAAGAGTTTGGCCATTCTTTCTTCCATAGTTCTTGTCTCAGTCATCATAACAGTCACTATGTCAGAATCAGGTTCAAACAAAGGGTTATACTTAACAAGAAACTTGTCATTGGTACATGCCTCCTGAAATGTTGTTTCTTCGCTTGCAATGATAGAAGCTTTATCTTCTTGCAACCTCAGTTCATTGAAGCAACAATGGGCAGTAGAACCCATGTAAGACTTGTTCCTGACAGCGGTCATCAAAGAAGTCTTGAATGACATGTTTACACTTATGTTTTTAGATAAGAGAGAGAGATGAGAGGTAGAGATTATCCCACTGGGCGTGCCAATTTGTTACACGTAACTTCGAAGATGGAGACACGTGGAATAAATAATATATATTGTATTGATGTAATATGCGTGTGGGTGTACAATCTCTAACTTTAATCCTCTGATTCTCTCTCTTGTGTGTGAATGTGTTTCACTCAAGGGTTATAGCGCTTGTTCTCGAGTCTGAAGCTTCAATTGATTCTTGGAGCTTTTGAAGTCTTGGAGTCTTGAAGAGTCTTTGGTCTTCAAGAATTGTTGAAGTCTTCTAGTCTTGAAGGGTCTTCAGTCTTCAAGAAGTCTTGGGGTCTTGAAGTCTTGAAGAGTCTTTGGTCTTCAAGGATTGTTGAAGTCTTCTGGTCTTGAAGGGTCTTCAGTCTTCAAGAAGTCTTGGGGTCTTGAAGTCTTGAAGAGTCTTTGGTCTTCAAGGATTGTTGAAGTCTTCTGGTCTTGAAGGGTCTTCAGTCTTCAAGAAGTCTTGGGGTCTTGAAGTCTTGAAGAGTCTTTGGTCTTCAAGGATTGTTGAAGTTTTCTAGTCTTGAAGGGTCTCCAGTCTTCAAGAAGTCTTGGGGTCTTGAAGTCTTGAAGAGTCTTTGGTCTTCAAGGATTGTTGAAGTCTTCTGGTCTTGAAGGGTCTTCAGTCTTCAAGAAGTCTTGGGGTCTTGAAGTCTTGAAGAGTTTTTGGTCTTCAAGGATTGTTGAAGTCTTCTGGTCTTAAAGGGTCTTCAGTCTTCAAGAAGTCTTGGGGTCTTAAAGTCTTGAAGAGTCTTTGGTCTTCAAGGATTGTTGAAGTCTTCTGGTCTTGAAGGGTCTTCAGTCTTCAAGAAGTCTTGGGGTCTTGAAGTCTTGAAGAGTCTTTGGTCTTCAAGGATTGTTAAAGTCTTCTAGTCTTGAAGGGTCTTCAGTCTTCAAGAAGTATTGGGGTCTTGAAGTCTTGAAGTGTCTTTGGTCTTCAAGGATTATTGAAGTCTTCTAGTCTTGAAGGGTCTCTAGTCTTTTAAGAAGTTTTGGGGTCTTGAAGTTTTGAAGCCTTGGAGTCTTGAAAACTTGAAGAGTCTTTGGTCTTCAAGAATTGTTGAAATCTTCTAGTCTTGAAGAGTCTTCAGTCTTCAAGAAATCTTGGTGGAGTTTTTCTGAATTCTCTGACTGTGGCTGAGAGCTTCCAAGTTCTCCCCCCTAAAATGGAAGAGAACCCCTCTATTTATAGAGTTCTCGCTGGATGGGCCCTGGTGACTTTTGGGCCAACAACTTGGGCTTGGGCTTTATTGGTTTTGGGCTCAACTATTTAGTCTTGGGTCTGGTTCATATTTGACCCAAATTTGATCCAAATAATTATTTTTTTAATTAATTGATCAAATTAATTAATTTGATCAAAATAATTTAATTTTAATTAATTGATCAAATAGAAATTTGGCTCTATAAATTTATAATTGGCCAATTTTGTCTTCAAATTAAATTTGGGACACATGTCAACTTATAATTGGTCCCAAATTTAATTATTTGTAATTTCGTCATTAATTTTAAATAATGACGTGACAATTTGTGATTGGTCAAAATTTCTCCTTCAACAAATGCCCATTTTCGAGATTTATGCACAAGTTATGTGTGGGTGAATCTCGAAAAAGATATTTTGGAATCAAAATGCAAAGTATTTTTTCTTGATTTTGATTCCATTTGATGTGTCAATTTAATCAAAACATGAAGTCAATTCTTAGTTTTGATTTTTTTTCTTGCTTGACACATATTTTACGCCAATTAATCAAAACTTGAATTTTGGACAAAATCTTGATTTTCTTGTTTGGCGGCAACTTTAATTTGTACTTAAGTTTGGGACAAAATTTTGATTATGCCCAAACTTTAATTTAAGCAAATTTAATATTGCATCTAAAATTTGGTGGGAATTTGGAATAAAATTTTCATATGGAACTTAGAAAATTTGATTTGAGATAAGAGTTGGATTATACTCAAATTCAGTTTAATTCAATCTAAATCAATTTAGGAGTCTACTCAATCAATTTGAATTTATCTCCCAATTTGATTTAAATCAAATCTCATACTTTTGGGTTAAAATTTGAAACAAAATCTCCCAAATTTTTATCTTTCAATCAAATCTCATATCTTTGGGTTAAAATTTGAAACAAAATCCCCCAAATTTTTATCTTTCAATCAAATCTCATATCTTTGGGTTAAAATTTGAACCCAAAATCCCAAAATTGATGAAGATTGTCGTTGGAGATAAGATTTGTCTATTTGAATCCAAACTTTCCCTTCTATAAATAGGGTTGAACCTCAGTTAGGGGAGAGCACACATCAATTGCAGAGAGCATTCAAGAAAGGATTCAAGTAGGAAACTTTCTTCTTTTTTTTTTTTCTTTTTTTTTCTTTTTTTTTTCTTTTTCTTTTTTTAATTTTCGTTTTTTTTTTGTTTTTATTATTATTTTTTTTTTTGCAATTTGTTTCTTTCTTGCTTGAATGTGTAAGCTTCGTGCAACAGTAATCACCAAATTCACTTACAGTGATTTCACCACCTGTCTAGACCAGTCACTTTGATGACTGTAATTTCCTGCAGGGGTGGTCACCACAGTTGTCATCAACTTCACTTGCAATGATTTCACCACCTATCTAGACCAGTCACTTTGATGACTGTAGTTTCCTGCAGGGGTGGTCACCACGGTCGTCATCAACTTCACTTGCAGTGATTTCACCACCTGTCTAGATCAGTCACTTTGATGACTGTAGTTTCCTGCAGGGGTGGTCACCACGATCGTCATCAACTTCACTTGCAGTGATTTCACCACCTGTCTAGACCAGTCACTTTGATGACTGTAGTTTCCTGCAGGGGTGGTCACCAGACTTTTCTACAACGGTCGTCATCAACTTCATTTGCAGTGATTTCACCACCTGTCTAGACTAACCCCCTATTTTATTGGGTGATTTGAGTAGCTTGCAGGAATGATAACAAAAAAATTTTTAACAATACTTTTATTGTCTTTCTTTCTTTCTTTTTTCTTTCTTTTTTTTTTTTTTTTTAACTTGCAACTAAGATGCATCTTCCAGTCTAGACACTTTCAAGATAAAGCCAATGTTAAAGTCACTCATCTTTGCAGATGTTTTAAAACAAAGACTTCAACCATCAACTTTTGAATATGAAGCGGAAACGAAGCATTCAAATGCCAACCTTTGAAAATGAAGTGAAGTTGTCAACCATAACTTTTGAAGAAGAAGCGAAGCCGCCAACCGTCAATTTTTGAAGATAAAGTGAACTTGTCAATCGTCAACTTTTGACTAGAGGTAAAATTCTATCCAATTTTAACTTGCACTTGGAATAGAATTTGAGTTTGGACTTTGGTTGATTTTTGGTTTGACAAGATTTGGATTGACCAATAAACGAATGTTCATCAAAATATTAACAAGCGAATGTTCATAAAAAGACTTGCATGAGAATAATCTGAGTTAACTGAATAGTATATATATATATATATATAAACAAACGAATGTTCGTCAAATACTTGCATGATCTAATGGTTTAACAGTTAAGTTAGATATATAGAGGTCGTGAGTTCGAGTCTCAAAATCGTCAATCTTAATTTTTAAGATGCATATTTCCCAACCTTCGAACTTGGAGAGAGAAGGGATTGCCAACGTACGAAGCACATGAACTTTCAAGAAGGAACTGCAGCAGCAAAGCATCGTGAGAACCTTCGAACTTGGAGAGAATGAACTCCGGCGGCGAAGCGCGTGAGAACCTTCAAATTTGGAGAGAATGAACTGTAGCAAAACATATGAGAACCTTCAAACTTGGGGAGAAGAAATTTCAACGAAGCGCGTGAGAACCTTCGAACTTGGTGGGAAGGAACTCCAGTGAAGCACGTGAGAACCTTCAAACTTGAAGAAAAGGAAACAACGAACTTATAGGATGACTGAAACACCAAACTTGAGGCTAGCGAGACATTGAATTTGGAGGAATGAAGTTTTCTTTTATTCATCCAACTCGTAGCTTCACATTCATAACGGTGCAGGACTTCAATTTTTTTTTTTGTGTTGCCCCCAGTAATGATGAGTTTCTTCAAATTGTCTTTTCGTGCTTCAATATTTGTTGCACTTTAATCATGGTCTTGATTAGATCCTTCATTTATAGGATTGGTCAAGATAATGAAATTTGGCTTCACCTTCAAGGAACCTTTTGTATTTATGAGAACAGAGAACTTCCTTTTCATACGTGACAGGACAATACTTTGAAGCTTTTTGTCACTGCTTATTTCATCGAACAGCTTCACCTCCAAGTCATCCATCTTTCTTTGAGGTTGATCGTCTGTTACTTTGAGGCGATCAAAGACAGATGTTGAAGATCGACTTTTCTTCGATGTGGAGACACTTGGTCTTTGGAAAGCTGAAGGTCGAGTGGAGGTGAACATCGAACATTGATTTTCTTCTTCTGTCGCGACCATACTCATTCTTTGGAATACCGAAGGACGAGTAGTTGAAGGCTTGTTGCGATCAAAGATGGAAGTCCTTTGTTCACCCTTCTTGGAATTGTCAACTTCTTCTACGTCGATGCAATAGGAAGTTGCAAAGTTTTCTTTTTCTTTTTTGTGGAAATTTTTGGAGAAGGATTTATTCAACATCACCAGTTGTTGAGGTTGAGAAAACTTTTTACTTCTCTTCCTCATGGGTTGAAGTTTCTTAGGATCCTTATTTCTTTGATGTTTGTTCTTTCCTTTGATTGTAGCAAGATTTGATTGAGCTACTTCATCAAGGTCGAGCTCAATTTTTCCTTCCTTAGCTAGCTTTAGAATTAAGTCCTTTAGGATGAAGCATCTTTCCACTGGGTGACCAATAACTCGATGATACTTGCAATACTTGGGATCATCGACTTTCTCAATCTCTTCCGGTCGCTTACACTTAGGAAGCTCTATTAGTTGTGCTTCTAGTAGTTGTTCCAACATGTCAGAAATGTCAGAATCAAGGAAGGGATATATTTTCTTCTGTCTTTCCTTAAAGGTTAAGCGACGTGTTCCATTTTCATGTCGCTTTTCTTTTGAAGATGACTTGAGAAGAAGTGTGTTTACAGCCATAGATTCTTCTATAATCTCTTCATTGTTCTTTTCCTCTATCTTCAAGTTAGGAAGTAGAAGGTCTTGGTTTTCTTGACTAGCAATACTTAGCTCCATATCGTGGGCGCAAGTTGCTAGTTCTTCAAGGGCGCGAGTTGCTAGTTCTTCAAGGGTGCGAGGCTTTATACCTTGAAGGATGTAGAGGAGTTCCCAATGCATGCCTTGAATGCACATCTCAACCGCAGAGAGTTCAGTGAGGCGATCCTTGCAATCTAGACTCATGGCCCTCCAACGATTTATGTAGTTAATAACGAGTTCACCTTTTCGCTGTTTAGTGTTGGTGAGCTCGAACATGCTAACGGTTTGTCTGGTGCTATAGAAGCGATTCAAAAACTCTCTCTCAAATTCCTCTCAACTGTCTATTGACTCAGGTTCTAGATCAGTGTACCAGTCAAAAGCTTTTCCTTTAAGTGTTCGAACGAACTGCTTGACTAGTAGGTCCCCTCGAGTACCAGCGTTCTCGCATGTCTCAATGAAATGGGCAATATGTTGTTTAGGATTGCCATTTCCATCAAATTGCTGAAACTTTGGTGGCTGATACCTGATTGGCATTCTCAAGTTATCAATCTTCTTAGTATAAGGTTTAGAATACAAGAGGGAATCTTGAGTAGGTCCACCGTACTGAGCTCTGATACAGTTTGTGATCATATCTTGGAGTTGTTGGATGGATAGTGAAGCGTGTAGGTGTTAATATCACACATGCGGAAGAAATTTTGGATCTTAGGCACACAATTTGATCAATTTAATCCTAGAAGACATGCTGTCCATAAGAACAAAAATAGAGTAATAAGGTACCTACCTCTTGGAGCTCCCAATTCGTATAATCTGATGCTTTATAATTCACACGAACGGCTTTTGGACAACCACTTGGATCTTCTCTACTATCCTTAGGCCTTGAAACGGATTGTGGGATCCTCAATTGATAGGAATTGGAAAGGAAAGCTTATGGGTATAAGCAAGCTTGAGAGTATGAACATGGAAGTTCTTGGGAGAATTTTGGCAGCATTTTATATTGAAAAATCCCCCAATTCTCATCAGCTCATCCTCTATATATAGAGGAAAATTATGCACAAGAATTGCACAAAAAATTGACAACAAATAGGGATCATTTTGAATCACAAGATTAGGTGGTGCAATAAGGCTAATTAAAAGTGATTAGTCATTAAGCACCACCTCCAAAATTTGCTAACTTTTGAATTTCTTTTAAATTCAAAATTTACAAATAAAATTTTGAATAATCCCACTTTCTTTTATTTTTATTTTTATTTAAATATCATTTATTTAATTAAAATAAAATTATTTAATTTAATATCTCATATTAAATTAATACCATTTGTGCAATCTTGGTTTCTTTCTCCCAACGAATTTTCTCGAACATGAATCCCTATTCACGTGTTTAATATTTAAATCATATTTAAATATATAATTCTCATTTTAAGTTTAATTCATAATTAAACTAATATGTCGTTAAATATCGTATATAAGCGACTTTTGTATCCTTTTCCGAATTTGAACGTTTCAAATATTAACCTATCATATTGTTCCAAGTTTTATTCCTATTGAGCTAGTAGAGGGACCTAATGGACCTACAGATCATGGGCTCCAACGAAATGATGATAACCGATTAATCTCATTAATGTAGTCATTCGTCGTTTGTTAACTTCCGGGACACTCCACTATAGCCCGTAGCTGCACTCCCCTCACTGTAGATATATTTCTTGTCCACTTTAGATAACTGATAACTCTCCAAAAGGGAGTTATTTAGGCCTTAGTTTCATATTGTTTTGTGTGTCATTTGTGCTAAATAGGGTTGCTTTTAGATGAATATTATATGTTTTAACCCATTTGGAAGAATGGATGCCTTGGAAGTTATTTTGTGCAGAATACATTGCTAAGCGACTTGAGGGAGCAAAATCTGTGATCCAGCAAAGTAGGGAGCAAAACTACCACGTCACAGCTCGTTAGCCATTTTAATGAGCCGAAGTTTGTTGAGCTATTCTCGGATTTAAGAAGTTTGGAAAGCCTGCCACGTGTCCAAATTGACCTAATTAGGGCTTGCTATCACTCTATAAAAGGAGAGGCCGTCTCAAGTCAAATTCATTCCATTCTTGGGAGGAACATTCCACTCTTGGGGAAGAGATCATTTCTCATTTCCATCATTGGGAGCCGAATAGAGGAGGAAGATTGGAGATTACAAGAAGACCATCAATTACGAAGTTGATCAAGGGAATTAGTATTTTCTTATATTCTTTTGTAATTATGGATGCACTTACTCAGATTGTAACGTGTGTTACTATGCACTTTATGAACTAAGTAACTTTAGGTGTTGGTTAGGAGTCATGTAATTGTTGTGCTTAATCTCTATGCAATATATGTTGATTTGATGCATCTTGATTATTTGTTGTGTTTATTTATATTTTATGCCCGCTTGGCCAGCCGGTATGAATATCACTTCCTAGTTTCAGGGATGATTTGGGGAGTGTGTGGCATTTAATCACACTAGATCATTGTGTATTGGTGAACGCCAGTGACTGAGCTAGGGATAGCCAGTTGCCTAATGCTTGATTGGTAGTGCATCATTGGAGTTGAAACATATTCTAAAAAAACCAGAGTTTCGGGAGGAATCTGCTATAAGACTGCAAGAGTTTTGCATAATCAATAATATTGCTAGAGCATCTTTTAAAACAATTACTAAATCCTGACCAGCGTCTGTTTCTAATTTGTCTGCTTTATTTGTTTACTTCCTGTTCCATCATTTCTTTTGCTTCAGCATACTATAAAAATCAATCATTTTAACCACCTTTGAAACCATTGAAAAGTTATACAAAATAGATAAAGTGAGAGCTAATTCAGACCTTGGATTCGATAAATACTTATTACTTGCTGCGAATTGTGTATGCTTGCACAGTGTTCTAGAGTTTAATTTTCACCTTATTTTTACTCACTCTAGGATCCCAACAATAACCATGATTAGTAAGTCGGCCCTTCATCGGTTGTTCGTAAATAGAGCTAGGTCAAATGTCTGTTTTACCCCTATAGTTACATCTTGTTCCTTAAGTTCCACTGATCCTCTAATGAACAACTAGTTCGCGATACAATCACTGAACCAAGTCCCTCTCAAGGTTATGAGAGGGCAGGGCCCTTGTTCAAGACTCGGAGTCAGTACTTAAGGGAACAACCTTTACTAACCCTAAAACGGATAGCAGTGAATTCCTTCTCGCAAAGCTATGTCCCCAGCTATCCATTTAGTCTTATCCCCAAAATGGTAGGCTTATTGAGTCGGCGATATTTGGCCACTCTCACCCATGCAAATCAAAGGATAATCCTAAATAAAAAGGAGTTCATAGTTAGCTCAGGATTAAGATCGAGTTACCTAGGTTATATGTATGAGATGTTCAGTTTCAATAGTAAACGGTGTTGTAAAGTGAAAGTGACTTATCTCCTGGTCCGATCTCTATGCAAACTCTTTGCATAGGACGCCCTCACTCACATGTCTTATTGATAACTTGCAAAAAGCAAGTTATTTCTCCTTTAAACTTAAGCTAAAATAAGGCTAAAAGATACATTGATGTGTTACTTCAACGCAATAAGGAAGGAAAATGCGATGGTTTTCTGCGGTAGGCTATATTTATGGATGCGGTACGAAATTATAAAAATATAAGGTGCTAACGCATTAATAATGCAGTTGTTTGTTGCCCAAGTTTCTCTCAGCGCAGGCACACATCTCGAGATGATCATGAATAGAAAAGATGGATGAAAAGACCATGCTGACACAACTGACGCGCAAGTGGGCGAAAGATGACTGAAGCAAGTTTTCTAATTCCTTGGAGAAGTTAGTCTCCTTCGCCTATAAATAGAATCCACCTGCTCAAAGAAAAGGGAGGAGAGAGGAGAGGACGAAGATCAAGGTAGGAAGGAGAAAGAGAAATCTCAACAAGCTGTGGTTAAGGGTAGACTTGCATTTGTGATGTATTGCACAATGTATTGTTTTGCTCGCATGAGCTAATTTTCTTCATCAAGGCTTTGCGCAAGCACCCATGCAGTGATAAGTCTATTTTGTAAGCGCATACTTTGATTTAATAAAACATTATTGCCTTCTACTTAGATGCGATACTATTTTCATTACTAACTCCCGCCTGGCCAGCCGGATGCGGTAGCAGCATGATAAATCCCTGACAGGTAATGCATGTGGAAATATCTAAGTAGAACAAGCTAGCGCATTGCATGTAGTCTTGGTAGCATTAGATAAATACTACCGCTATAAGATAGTGCATGAATGAGCTTTGATTGTGTTAAGACTAACGCAGTCCCTTGTAAGTTGTTAGAGAACTAAGCCCACGCATGAACTAGCCAAACAAACAATTGATAGTTTTATGCCAAACGCAGAAGTAGTACCGGAAGGGAATCTTTTGATATTTTCTCACTTAGGCATTAATGGATCAATTAGTCATAGTATGCGCTACAAAGTACTTATAAACGCATGAGGTTGCGACCGCAACAGCCTTGATAATATTCTCATTAAGACTTTCCTTAAACTCTCAACGCATGCTTTACTTTCCTGCAATATTTATTCTTCATACTCATCAAATCTCTTATTTAATTTTTCATAATATCACTCGTTTTTTAGTTCAGATCAGCAAAAATTATTAAAGCCTTGTAAATAACCTTTCCCTATGGATTCGACCCTAGACTCACTAGGTATTACTTGATTGTGTCAATTTATACTTGGATTGATACATATCTGCGATAATTTTGTATTAATTTATTGGCATACTGACAATCGATCACTTATACATGAACGATTAGGATCACATCGTCTGTCTCTAAAGAACAAAGTGAGTCACGCCAATAGTGTCCCCAGGATTAAGGTACCCAACCTTATCCATATACTATAGATCGTTTAGACTATTTACTTGAACTTGATCCATACTTATGTCACACATAAACTTCAAGTATACATAATATAGCCATGGGTTCTTAATTTATTGGATTTGTGGTTATATTTAGGCAAAACAAATATATAGAAATAATACTTCATTGAAATAACTACCCAAAAGGTAGTTATTTAGCTCTCATTTCTATATTGATTTGTGTGTCTTTTGTGCTTAATAGGGTTGCTTTTAGATGTATATTATATGTTTTAACCCATTTGGAAGAATGGAAGCTTTGGAAATCATTTTGTGCAGAATCTGTTGCTGGGCGACTTGAGGGAGCAAAATCTGCGCTGCAGCAAAGCTGGGAACAAAACTGCCACGTCACAGCTCGTTATCCAAATTGCCAAACTGAATTCTGTTGAGTTTTTCTCGTGATAAAGGAGCAAGGAGAGCCCTACACGTGTCCAGGTTGACCTAAGTCAAGTTTCCTATCCTTCTATAAAAGGAAGTAGCCGCCCAAGTCAAAATCATTCCACTCTTGGGAGAAAACATTCCATTCTTGGGAAGTGTTGGGTTTTATGCCCTAAAACTCGTAGATAGTGAATGTAAACAAATTGTATACTTGTTTCAATAAAGTGTTATTGAGTTTCTACAATAAAGTGTTATTGTTAAATATTGCACAATTTGACCCAAATCCAATAAACTAAGATCCAATGTTGTTTACATGTGACTTGAACTAGTATGTGGGGACATACGGGGATTGGTGTTCAAGTAACAACCTAAAAGGTCTATAGTACAAGGATAATGTTGGGTACCTTATCCTGGTAACACTATGTGATACGGCCCGCTTTGTATTCGATACAGACGTATTAATCCAAGGCGTCCATGTAGGAGACATGCGAGTGGGGGTATCCTATGCAATGAGTTTGCATAAGACCGGACCACGAAATAGTAAACCACTAGATGTAACACCGTTAACTAGTTAGTTTACTGTTTCAATACGATGACCTAGGTAACTCAGTCTTAATCCTGAGTGTGTCATGAACTCCTTCTCATGAGGGATTGTCCTTTGATTAGAATGGGTGAGAGTGGCCAATACGCCGACTCAATATGCCTTCCTTTTTGGGGACAAGACCGAGTGGGAGGCTGGGGACATGACAACACAAGAAGGAATTCACTCTTTCCCACTTCTAGGAGAAGTAGATGAGTGTTCCCTTAAGTGGTGACTCCGGGACTTGAACAAAGGGATCCCGCCCTCTCACTGGCCCGAGAGGAACTTTCTGTTTATTGGTTGGACCATAAACAGGTTGTTCATTAGAGGAGCACTGGTACTTAAGGAGACAGATGTAACACAGGGGTAAAACGGTAATTTGGCCCAACTGTAGTTACGAACACTTGTGAAGGATTGACTTACCGGTATAGGTCTATATCCGTGGACACAGAAATGTTCTACAGTGAGAAGAGTTCAACTGTGGGTCTTTAGTGGAATGACCCACAGTTAATGAATATTGGTTAACCTGATTAATGAGTTTAATCTATTAACCTCATATCATTGGAGCTTCTGATCTGTAGGTCCATTAGGTCCCCCTGCTAGCTCGTAAAGAGTAATTAGGAACAAATATATCTTGAGAGAATTTGAATAGTTCAAATTCATATTGGGAATTAAGTTAATTGTATGAGATACAAATTAATATAATGTATAATGATGCATTAAAATATAAAGTCTAATTTGAGATTAAACTTTATTAAATTGAGAGATTGATATATTTGAAAGAGTTCAAATATATGTCTAATTAAATATAGGGTATTTAATTAGAAGATGAATTAATTAATTCTGAATTAATTTAGTTTAAATTAAATGAGATTTAATTAAACTATAGTCTATGAGAGAAATAAATATTTGAAGAAGTTCAAATATTAATATGAATTTGATTCATAATAAATTTATAGGATATAAGGGGCTGTTTGGGGCACTGAGTTGGTTATAATAGCTGGGGGTTATAATAGCTGGGGGATTATAATAGTCTGGGGATTATAATAGTCTGTGTTTGGGGTGCAGATTATTATAATCTGGGATAAAATAGTCTGTGTTTGGGGTGCAGATTATTATAGTCTGGGATAAAATAGTCTGTGTTTGGGGTGCAGATTATTATAGTCTGGGATAAAATAGTCTGTGTTTGAGATGTAGATTATTTTAGTCTGGGTTCAAATAGTCTATGTTTCAAGCTGACTATTTTTTTTCCTGACTTTTTTTTTTGTTTATTTTCCTCATACAACTTTGTACTTCAAATATTAATAAAAAAAAAATATATTGGGTTTAGTTGTAAAAAAAATAAAGTTTTGGGTACATGGGTTAAATTATGTGTTTAACTTAAAAGGAAATTAAGGGTTGATTTTCTCTGTTTTAGAGTCATGGTTTTTTCACAAAATAAGTCATTTTATAATTTCATATAGAAAAACCATAACCATATTTGTTTCATTTATGTATTTCCAACATAAAAATGGTGATGCTTATTCAAAACTCATTTTACCTTCATTATCAAAAGAATCAAATAAAATAGAAATCACATAAAATAAAAACTTGAGTAGTATTTTTTAAAAAAATTATTATTATCACAGTAAACTTAAATACGATAAGTATAATTTGAAATGAAAAATATGGTACGATGAAGGTAAACATTCATATACTTCATTATCAAAAGTAATTATGTAATAAAACTCCATATTTATATATGTACAAAGACAACCAAGTATCTAACTCCCTATAAATTTTCTGATTTTTCCGACAACCACCAACAAATTTTTCGGCGACTGAAATTTTTTCCCCTCTTTTTTCCTTTCATTTTCTTCTACCTCTTTTCTTTTTTTTTCTTTCTTTATTTTCATTTTTTATGTTTTTCGAAATGAAAATGAGAAGAAAGATTTTTTTTTTAAAAAAAAAAGTTGCCGGAAAAAGTCGTCGGTGATCGCCGAAAAAGTGGCCGGAAAGTCGACGGCGGTCGTCGGAAAAGTTGTCGGTGGTCGCCGGAAAAGTCGTCGGTAGAAAAGTCAATCAGTCACATGGAAGAAGAGAGAAAAGAGTTACTGTAGAGAATGGATAGAATAATTGGGTGAGTTGAATAGTGGTTACTGTAGCAACACGGAGGGGAAAAATAACCAACTCCACCCCTTATTTTTGTTGATGCCCCAAACACTGGGTTGGTTATAATAGCCCCCACTATTATAACCAACACAGTGGGCCAAACGGCCCCTAAGAGAATTTGAAGGAGTTCAAATTTTAATATGAATTTGATTCATATTATAGAATTAATTAATTGAAGGCCTGAAATAAAATATATGATATTTAATTGGGTAATTAATTAATTAACTAATAGAAGGTCTGAAATTAAATATATGATATTTAATTGGTGATTAATTAATTAAAGAATTAATTAATTGGAAATTAATCAATTATGAAAATGATTAATCACTTATGGAAGTAATTAATCATTTATGGAAATGATTTAATCACTTATGGAAGTGATCAATCATTTATGGAAAAGATTAATCAATTATGGAATTGATTGGTCATGGAATTGGTTGGTTATGGAATTGATTAATTATGGAAAAGATTAAATCAATTATGGAAATAATTGATTTTAAATGAATATTTTATTCATGGCCTTTCTCCTATAAATAGAACACTAAACCTAGGGTTTAAGTACAACAACATAAGGCCACAAGAATGCACTCTTGCATTCTCTCTAGCCTCCCTCTCATATTCTCTCAACTCAGGAACTTTAGGGAGAATTTTCTCTCTAGAGTTTTTCCCATTCAAGATTAGGTAGTCCCACAACTACGTTCTTAATCTCAGAGTTATAGCGGGGAAGATCAAATGGTGGTGTTCTTCGTTGTTGCAGAACAATCAAAAATCATCCGTTGAAGTATTCAGAGTCGTCAACGGAGGTTTGCTTCTCTTTTCTTTATTATAGATTTAGATCTAAATTTTGTATGCTTAGCCTTAAGTTTCTATAGAATTTGTTCTATGTTTTAACCAATGCAATAGTATTTTTGGATAAACAAAATTAACTACGAATCGGTCCCAATTACGCTTCCGCTTTAACGGAATTGGGGAATTCCAAAATCCTTTCAAGGAAGTTCCTTCCACCTTTGGGAGCCGAATAGAGGAGAGAGATTGGAGACCACCTAGAAGACCATCATTGCAAGCTGATCGAGGATATTAACATTTCCTTTTATTATCTTGTAATTATGGACATGCCTACTCAGATTGTGGCGTGCATTTCCATGCATATTATGAACTAAGTAGCTTAGGCGTTGGTTAGGAATTATGTGATTGTCGTGCTTAACTTTAGTAATAAATATTGATTCTATGCATCTTGATTAATTGTTGTGTTCATTTCTATTTTATGCCCGCTTGGCCAGCCGGTATGAATACCTCTCTCTAGTTTCAAGGATGATTTAGAGAGTGTGTGGCGATTAATCACACTACGATCATTGTGTATTGGTGAACGCCAGTGACTGAGCTAGGGATAGCCAGTTGCCTAGTGCTTGATCGGTCGTACTTCATTGGGGTTGAAACACATTCCAAAAGATTCGGAGTTCCGGGAGGAATCCGCTAATAATACTGCGAGAGTTTGCATGATCAATAATATTGCTAGAGCATCTTTTAAAAACAATTACTAAATCCTGGCCAGCGCCTGTTTCTAATCTGTCTGCCTATTTGTTTATTCTTTGTTCTGTCATTTATTTTGATTCAGCATTATTCTTATAAAAACCCAGTCATTTTTACCATCTTTGAAACCATTAAAAAGTTATACAAAATAGATAAAGTGGAAGCTAGTTCAGACCCTGGATTGATAATACTTATTACTTGCTGCGGACTGTGTATACTTGCACAGAGTCTAGAGTCTAATTATATCTTATTTCTTATTGCATTTTTACTCACTCTAGGAACCCAACAAGTTTTTGGCGCCGTTGCCGGGGACTTGAATAAGTTTTTATCTGATCTATTTTGTGTATGTGTTTTGGTGGTTTGGTGCTAGAACTTTTTTATTGTTCTTTTGTTTTTGCAGGTGTGAATTTGGTGCATGAACGATCCGCCTAGGGTGAGGTTCAAGCTTGATCCAGAAATCGAGAGGACATTCAGGATAAGAAAGAGAGAGCAGCGTAGACAGCAAAATCAAATGGCTGACGTGCCGCATCTACCGCAGGGTCCTGAAGGTCTAGCGAACCCCCAGCAGAATCGTGTGCTGCAGTAAAACCCGCCGCTAGAGCAAAATGAGCAGCAAAATAATCAGGCTGAGAATCCTATCTTGGTAGCAAACGATAGGACCAGAGCCATTCGAGCATATGCTTTTCCAATGTTTGATGAGTCGAATCCAGGGATTGCACGTCCTCAAATTCAAGCTGCAAATTTTGAAATGAAACCGGTAATGTTTCAGATGTTGCAAACCGTGGGGCGGTTCCATGGTTTGTCATCTGAAGACCCTCATTTACATCTTAAGTCTTTCCTAGGAGTCAGTGATTCTTTTGTAATTCAAGGAGTGCCTAGAGATGCTCTTAGATTAACTTTGTTCCCGTATTCTCTTAGGGATGGAGCGAAGGCGTGGTTAAATTCTTTTGCTCCAGGATCAATTAGGACATGAGATGAGTTAGCTGAAAATTTTTTGAGTAAATATTTCCCACCTAATAGAAATGCTAAATTAAGGAGTGAAATAGTAGGGTTTAGGCAACTTGAAGATGAGACTTTTAGTGAGGCTTGGGAGAGGTTTAAGGAGCTTTTGCGAAAGTGTCCCCACCATGGCCTACCACATTGTATCCAAATGGAAACATTTTACAATGGATTAAACGCGGTAACTCAAGGTATGGTTGATGCTTCGGCTGGAGGGGCCCTTTTGGCAAAAACTTTTAACGAAGCCTATGAAATTTTAGAAAGAATATCTACTAATAGTTGTCAGTGGTCGGACGTTAGAGGCACAAATAAAAAGGTTAAGAGTGTATTAGAAGTTGATGGTGTGTCCACCATTAGGGCTGATCTTGCAATGATTGCTAACGCTCTTAAGAATGTGACAGTGATTAGTCATCAGCAGCCGCCAGCTGTGGAGCCTGCTGCAGTGGTGAACCAAGTTGCAGAGGAAGCTTGTGTCTATTGTGGTGAAAACCACAACTACGAGTTTTGCCCCAGCAATCCAGCTTCTGTGTTTTTTGTAGGTAATCAGAGGAATAACCCTTATTCTAACTTTTATAATCCAGGTTGGCGCAACCACCCCAACTTCGCGTGGGGAGGACAAGGGAGTAATGTGCAAACACAGCAAAAGGTGAACCAGTCGGGATTTGCTAAAGTGCAGGTGTTGCCCCAGCAAAATAAGCAGGCTTTGCCCCAGTAGAATTCGGAGAATTCTCTCGAGGCAATGATGAAAGAATTAATGGCTCGTACAGACGCCGCAATTCAAAGTAATCAAGCTTCAATGTGAGCCCTGGAATTGCAGGTGGGTCAGCTAGCTAATGAGCTAAAGGCAAGGCCTCAAGGGAATTTTCCCTCAGATACTGAACACCCTAGAAGGGAAGGTAAGGAGCAGGTAAAGGCAGTGACTCTTAGGAGTGGTAAGCCATTCGAAGAAAGAAAAGAGCCTAGTAAAACCCAGGATATAGATAATAATGGTGATAAAAATATTGTTGAGAAAGAGTTGGAGAGTGGTCAGGGTGCTGGAGGCAGCAATAAAGATGCTGGAGCATCTGGTTTTATTCCAGATGTGGAACCACCTTATGTGCCACCCCCACCTTATGTACCACCTCTACCTTTTCCACAAAGGCAAAGGCCTAAGAATTAGGATGGTCAATTTAAAAAGTTTTTAGAGATTCTTAAGCAATTGCATATAAATATCCCCTTAGTAGAAGCTATAGAGCAAATGCCTAATTATGCTAAATTTCTTAAGGATATTTTAACTAAAAAGAAGAGGTTAGGTGAGTTTGAAACTGTATCTCTTACTGAGGAATGTAGTGCTATTCTTAAGAATGGGCTACCAACCAAGGCTAAGGATCCAGGATCATTCACTATACCTGTGTCTATAGGTGGAAAAGAGTTAGGTAGAGCACTCTGTGATTTAGGTGCAAGCATTAACCTTATGCCTCTTTCGGTCTATCGGAAGTTAGGTATTGGTGAAGCTAGACCTACCACAGTTACACTCCAACTGGCCGATAGGTCTATCACATATCCAGAGGGTAAAATTGAGGATGTCTTAGTGAAAGTGGATAAATTCATATTTCCTGTTGATTTTATTATTTTAGACTATGAGGCTGACAAAGATGTCCCAATTATTCTAGGTCGTCCATTTTTGGCTACTGGTAGGGCGTTAATAGATGTTCAAAAAGGGGAATTAACAATGAGAGTCTGTAATGAGGAAGTAAAATTTAATGTGTTTAAAGCCATGAAGTATCCAGACGAGATGGAAGATTGCTCTTTCATTAGGATTCTGGAGAGCACAATATTTGAGAGAGCAGTACAGGATTCGGCTAGCAAGCATTTGGAAGATCATGGTGAGGTTAGTGTAGAGGATTTAGAAGCTTGTACTTTAGAAAGAAAAAATGAAAAAGAATTGTTTAGGTGTGAGGATGTCTTTGAGTCTTTAGATTTAGAACAAAGAAAGGCTCCCCCGATTAAGCCATCCCTGATTGAGGCACCCACTTTAGATTTGAAGCCCTTGCCGGATCATCTAAAGTATGCGTATCTTGGGGAGGGTGAGACGTTGCCTATTATTGTTGCATCAGATTTAATGCCGGAGCATGAAGGGGCCTTAATAAAATTGCTGCAGCAATACCGCAAGGCTATTGGTTGGACATTGGCTGACATTCAGGGGATTAGCCCATCTTTTTGTATGCACAAAATCACTCTAGAGGAGGGATCCTTTAGGAGTATTGAGCAACAAAGAAGGCTTAACCCTGCAATGAAAGAAGTGGTTAAAAAGGAGGTGATTAAATGGTTGGATGCTGGCATCATTTATCCAATTGCAGACAGCAATTGGGTGAGCCCTGTCCAATGTGTTCCTAAGAAAGGAGGTGTCACTGTGGTGAGCAATAAAGACAATGAGTTGATCCCAACTAGGACAGTAACTGGTTGGAGGGTGTGCATGGATTACAGGAGGCTTAATAAAGCTACCCGTAAGGACCACTTCCCTCTGCCATTTATTGACCAGATGTTGGATAGATTGGCTGGTCAGGCCTACTACTGTTTCTTGGATGGTTATTCTGGGTATAACCAGATTACTATTGCTCCTGAGGATCAGGAAAAAACCACTTTCACCTGCCCTTATGGGACGTTTGCTTTCAGGCGAATGCCTTTTGGCCTTTGCACTGCTCCAGCAACATTTCAGCGGTGTATGTTAGCAATTTTTTCTGATATGATTGAGTCCACTGTTGAGGTATTCATGGACGATTTTTCAGTTTTTGGAGGGTCTTTTCAGAGTTGTTTAGATAATTTAGGTCAGGTGTTAAAGAGATGTGAGGATACCTATCTAGTTCTTAATTGGGAGAAATGCCACTTCATGGTGAAGGAGGGCATAGTGTTAGGTCATAGGATTTCTAAGAATGGTCTAGAAGTTGATAGAGCAAAAGTTGAGGTTATTGAAAGATTAGAACCACCGAATTCAGTGAAGGGGATTCGGAGTTTTTTGGGTCATGCGGGATTTTACAGAAGGTTCATAAAGGATTTTTCCAAAATCAGTAAACCTCTTTGTAACTTATTGTGCACTAATCATGTTTTTGACTTTGATGCAGATTGTAGGAAGGCTTTTGAGACATTGAAGGCTGCTTTAATCTCAGCACCCATTCTTTGTGCACCTAATTGGAATTTACCATTTGAGGTAATGTGCGATGCGAGTGATGCTGCAGTAGGTGCAATGCTGGGGCAAAAGCAGGGCAAATTTATCCATCCTATATATTATGCAAGCAAGGTTTTAAATGAGACACAAGTCAACTACACAACTACTGAAAAGGAGTTGTTAGCTGTTGTGTTTGCCTTTGAGAAATTCCGGCCATATTTGGTTGGATCCAAAGTCACGGTGTTCACGGATCATGCAGCAATAAGGTATTTAATGGCTAAGAAAGATGCAAAGCCTAGACTAATTCGTTGGTTTTATTATTGCAGGAGTTTGACTTGGAGATAAAGGATAAGAAGGAATCAGAGAATGTCATTGCAGATCATTTGTCTCGTCTTGATCCATCATCATCTTTGCCGGAGCAATCTGCCATTTCCGATTCTTTTCCAGATGAATAGCTTTTTGCTGTTCAGGTAAAGGTAGTCAGGGATGTCCCTTGGTATGCTGATATTGCCAACTTTTTGGTGAAGGGAGTCACTCCTATTGACATGGATTGGAGGCAGAAGAAAAAGTTTAAGCATGATGCAAAATTTTTTTATTGGGATGAGCCATTTATGTATAAGCAATGCTCTGACGGTATTATTCGTAGGTGTGTTTCAGGTGATGAAGCAAAGGAAATCCTGGAGCAATGTCACTCTTCGCCGTATGGAGGCCATTTCAGCGGTTAGAGGACAACTATGAGGATTTTGCATTGTGGATTCTTCTGGCCTACCTTGTTTAAGGATGCCCATTGGTTCTACAAGCAATGTGATGCTTGCCAAAGGAGAGGAAACTTAGGGCCTAGAGATGAAATGCCTCTTACTTACATTTTGGAAGTGGAGTTATTCGATGTGTGGGGTATTGATTTTATGGGGCCATTTCCCCCTTCTAATGGCAATGTTTTCATCTTATTGGCAGTGGATTACCTGTCCAAGTGGGTGGAGGCCATTGCATGCCATCAGAGTGATGCCAAGACGGTTTCAAGGTTTCTCCAATCGCACATTTTTGCGCGGTTTGGGACACCTAAAGCTCTAATAAGTGATGAGGGTACACATTTTGTTAATAATATCTTAACTAAGCTTTTAGCGAAGTATGGAATCAAGCATAGGATAGCTACCCCCTATCACCCACAGGCTAATGGTCAAGCTGAAATAAGTAATAGGGAAATTAAATCAATTCTAGAAAAAGTAGTCCATCCATCTAGGAAGGATTGGTCTTTTAGGTTGGATGAGGCTCTTTGGGCTTATAGGACAGCCTATAAGACTCCTCTAGGTATGTCTCCCTATCGGTTAGTATATGGGAAAGCTTGTCATTTACCATTAGAGCTAGAGCATAAAACGTTTTGGGCTTTGAAAAAATTAAATTTTGATCTGAGTCGTGCAGGGGCAATGAGGATGCTACAGCTTAACGAATTGGAGGAATTTCGCCAATTTTCTTATGAGAATGCGAAAATGTATAAAGAAAAGACTAAGTTATGGCATGACAAGAAAATTAAGCCTAAAGAGTTTGTCAAAGGTCAAAAAGTTTTGCTTTATAATTCTAGATTGAAATTGTTTCCTGGGAAGCTTAAATCCAAATGGTCAGGTCCGTTTGTGGTGATTGAGGTTTTCCCCCATGGAGCAGTTACTTTGCAGGACGAGAAGGATGGGAGAATGTTCAAAGTGAATGGACAGCGTGTCAAACATTATTGGGGAGAGGAGTTCCAGATGAAATATCCTTCCCTTAAGTTGGTTGATGATTGAGAGAGCAAGATGTTTGCGGGAGCATTTTACAAAGCAATATTTTGAGCTCCCAGAGTTTGTTTTAATTTTATTTTTCGCTGATTTATTTTTAATCTCGAGTATTCTAGATTTAGTTTGTTTAATGATTTATTGTCAGTTTGTTGTTATTTTTAATTCCGTAAAATTTATTTAGATTTTATCTATGTCTATTTGAATTTTATTTGATTTTGTTGGATGTTATTTTCAGTTTATTTATTTAATTGAATTATCTTAGATTCGGTTTTATTAGATTTTAGTTTAAATTTACATTTTAATTAGTGTAGGTTTAATAAAGATTTCCTCTAAATAATTCGGCTTCAAGAATAAAAAGAAAGGATTTGATTTGATTGGATCGGTTAAATTTAAATTTGAATTTAAAAAGATTTGATTTTCCTGCTTTGAAATTCGAATTACGTATCCAGGACTCTTCAGGTTCAGAAAGTTGTTGCGGCAAAGTTATGGCTGAAGCGAATCGTCCGAATAAGAAGGGGTTTGTTGGACTAATTATTTTTACCGTTCGATTTTGAATTTTCTATGGGCAGGTAGATTGCATGGATGCTGCCACATGTCATGCAGGAATGATCCAACGGTCTGGCTGTTTGACAACGCATAGTTATTTACCATGGGCGTTTGAAATTCCAAATTTTACCGTTGGATGGTTTAATTCTACCGGTTGCATGGGATTTAAAACGGTAATTTCAATTTAATGAAAGCAAGATCTTTCTGTTAGGATTTTATTTTGCTAAAGCCTTATTTATTGGCAACCCTCAGTACGTTTCTCTTACTTCATCTTCTTGCTTCGATCTTTTGCTTTCGTTTTCGCTTTCTTTCTCTGTTAAACCCTTGAGTCCTTCATGGCAAAAACAAGAGCGAGGAAAGAAAGAGAGAATGAGGAGGAAGAGGTACCTGTTACCCCTGAGGTGCAGAAGGTAAAGGCGAAGAAGAAAAAAACACCAGAGGAGAAAGAAGCCAAGAGACGAAGACGACAACAGAGGGCTGAGGAACAAGAAAAGGCAACAGAAGTTGTTGCTGCAACAGTAGAAGAAGGAGACCCGCAAGAACCTGATGTACAGAAACCAGAGGAAGCTGAGCAGAGAGTCGCGGATACAGAAAAAGTTCAAGAGGAGCAAACAGAGGAAGTTCGAGAGGAAAATACAGAGGAAGTTCGAGAGGAAAATACCGAGGAAGTTCGAGAAGAAATTTCAGAAGAAGTTCAAGAAGAGCAGGCCGAGGTTGTGCAAGAGCAACAGGCAGAAGATGTTCAGGTAACGGATAATGAGCCAAAGCAGGAGGCTCGAGTGGAGGTGATCATGCCAGAAGCACCGAAACGTCGCCGCGTTAAGAGGAAAGCAGGCCTCGTTAGGGTTGTCCGAACTGATACTCCTTCGCCTCCAACCACGGATTCTGAGAGAGAGAATGCAGAGAGAGTAGAGCGTGAAAAGAAGGAAGCCGAGGAAAGAGCAAGAGAAGAGGCAGAGAAAAAGGCTGAGGAAGAGCGGTTGCTCAAGCGAAGGGCGGAAAAGGGCAAAAGTTGTTGGGATTGGTGTCCTAAAACTCGTAGATAGTGAATGTTAAACGAATTATATACTTATTCGATAAAGGCGTTATCGAGATTAATTCAGTAAAGTTATTACTGAATAAAGTAAATTGCACATATAATTACCCAAATCCAATAAACTAAGATCCATGGCTATAGGATGAACACTTGAGCTTTATGTAGAGACATAAAAGTGGATCAAGCTTGAGTAATAGCCAAAACGGTCTATAGTATAGGGATAGGGTTGGGTACCTTATTCTGGAGACACTATGAGACGCGGCCCACTTTATAGATGGTATAGACGATGTGATCCTAAATCGTCCATGTAGAGACATGCGAGTGGGGCGTCCTATGCAATGAGTTTGCATAAGACCAGGACCAAGAAATAAGTCGCTCTCGCTTTATAACACCGTTTACTGACGAGACTGACTATTTCATGTGATGACCTAGGTAACTCGATCTTAATCCTGAGCTAACTATGAACTCCTGTTTATTCGGACTTATCCTTAGATCTGCATAGGTGAGAGTGGCTTAGTATCGCCGACTCAATAAGCCTCCCATTTCAGGGATAGGAACGAGTAGATAGCTGGGGACATAGTCGTGCAAGAAGGAATTCACTCCTACCCGAATTAGGGATAGTAGAGAGGTTGTTCCCTTAAGTGCTGACTCCGGGGCTTGAACAAAGGGATCCCGCCCTCTCATTGGCCCGAGAGGGACTCGGTTTATTGGTTGGACCATAAACCAATTGTTCATTAGAGGATCAGTGGGACTTAAGGAACTAGAAGTACTATAGGGGTAAAACGGGCTTTTGACCTAGCTATAGCTACGAACAACCTGTGAAGGATCGACTTACTAATCATGGTTAAATCAAGTGGACAAAAAAAATATATGTCTATAGTGAGGGGAGTGCAACTATTGGGCTATAGTGGAGTGTCCCGGTAGTTAACGAATGTTGGCTAGCTTGGATAATGAGATTAGTCGGTTAGCCTCGAATCGTTGGAGCCCATGATCTATAGGTCCATTAGGTCCCCCTACTAGCTCATATCGGAACAAAGCCTAGAACAAAAAGATAGGAAGCTTTGAATCGTTCAAAATCGGGAAAACGGGTATTATCGTAAATTGTGTTTGACACAATAATTTAATTATGAATTAAATTAGAAAATGAGAGATGGAGTATTTAAAAGTGTTTTGAATACCATATATATGTATTAGGAATCATATATAATTCATGGCACTAGGTGATAAAGATTAATTGGATTAATCATGTAAAAATTACTTGGAATTGTACTAATTAATTGCCTAGAAATCAATTTCAATTTTGAATTGAAATAGGAATGAATTGCAAGCTGAAAATTGAGAATTTAGATTCAATTTTAAGTGGATTTAGTGGCATTCCCACTCTTGCATGTTGATGCATAGTGGAAAACAACACAACCATGCACTAGTTGCATGTGTTGTGAATTAAACACCTAGAATCCACTTTGAGTTGCAATTTCACCATGTGTCTAGTATCATGAGGCTTCTCTTTGCATGGAAGATGTCTATATAAGGAGTATGAATCAGATTCAAATGAAGGAGAGCCATTTTCCATATTGTTATGCTGCTGGATTTTGGTCTCAAACTCACTCATCTCCATATATCTCTCTAGTGCTTGAACCTTCAAGCATTCCCTTCCCATTCCCTATCTCTATAGACTCCCACAAGTCGTTCTTGGCCCGGAGAATAGTAGGGAATACACTAGAGGTGGTCCACACACCGTTCGTGATCAAAGGAATCAAAGGGAGTTGTTGAATCGGTCTCCAAAAGGTTGGTAAAAATTCTGCTCTCTCCTTACGGTATTTGGACAGCATGTTTTCATTTTCTAAAATTGATGTAGTTAAGTGCCTCCGATCCTAAAATTGCTTCCGCATGTGTTATATGAACACCTTCAAAAGTGTTGCTGAAGCATCAGAGGAACCTGATGAAATAGAAGAACATGGTCGCTTCATCAACAATTTTGCCAGAGCAAAATACGCTGAGCTGCTGAAAAGAGACTTCCTGTTTGAAAGAGGATTTAGCGGTAAACTTCCACATTTTCTGAGGACCAGCATTGCAGACCACGGTTGGGAGCGGTTTTGTTCAAAGCCTGAGGCTGTAAACGCACAGGTGGTGCGTGAATTTTATGCTAATATTGACAAGGAAGATGGTTTCCAGGTGATTGTTCGAGGAGTCGAGGTAGACTGGAGTCCTAGTGCTATCAATGCACTGTATAACCTTCAAAATTTCCCCCATGCAGCTTATAATGAGATGGTTGTAGCGCCATCTAATGAGCAGTTAAGTGATGCTGTGCGGGAGGTGGGTATTGAAGGGTCACAGTGGCAGCTGTCCAAGACAGGGAAAAGGACATTCCAGTCCGCTTATCTGAAGAGGGAAGCGAACACGTGGATGGGATTTATCAGACAGCGGATGCTTCCAATGACTCATGACTCGACGGTCTCGAGGGAACGGGTTCTTCTGGCTTTCGCGATTTTGCGGTCTCTTAGCATTGATGTAGGGAAGATGATTGTTAATGAGATTTCTGGTTGTTGGAAAAAGAAAGTGGGGAAACTGTTCTTTCCGAACACAATCACGATGCTTTGCAGAAGAGCAGGGGTTCCAGTGGATGAGGGAGATGTTATCCTGTTTGACAAGGGAATTATAGATACGCCTAACTTGGCGCGGCTTCAGCGTACGCAGGAGGCACGTCAAGGTGGGCTTATCTACGGCATCAACACGGTTTTAGAACAACTGGCACTTTCGGCCAGCAGGCAAGAGTTTGCCGAGAGACAAGCTTTAACCTTCTGGAACTATGTTAGAAATCGTGATGCCAATCTGAAGAAGGCGCTGCAAGAGAATTTTTCCAAGCCGTATCCAGCCCTTCCAGCATTCCCTGAGGATCTGTTGAACCCTTGGATTCCACCCCCACCTGTTGAAAGAGAAGAGGAGGATGATGAAGAGCAGGGTCAGGAAGATTGACTAGTGTGATGATTTTGAGCGAGCATTACTTTTGCTTTTCCATTTTTGTTTGCTCGCGCATATCTGACCCCGCTGGCTAATATGTTTGCTTGTTTCTTTTTAATGTTTCTGCTTCTACAAAAATATATCTGCTTTTGTAATTCCTTTCTCTTTGTTTTAATGAAATTTCCGAAGTTATTCCTGTTCCATAAGCACTGAGTAAATCTAACTTAACTAATTTCTTCTGAATTTTTGAAGCTTGGACTGGCTAAGCTTACTTAGATCAAGGTATTCTGATCTCCAGAAACCTTTTGCTTGAGAATTTTCTCTGGCCTGGTTGTTGCTGCGGCAAAGAAAATTCTGGAGGTAGTGTTGACTTATGTGATCCGCTTTAAGCTTAGGTCTAGTCCCACGCTTAGGTTTAAAATTCAGATAGAAAAATTTAAGTTTGGGGGTGTCATTTGAAATTTTAATGATTCATTGGGGACAATGAATAATTCAAGTTTGGGGGACTTTTTGCTACTCCAATTGTTTTGCTCAAGCATTCCTCTCCTTCATTAAATAATTTGTTAGGTTATTGAGTAACCGGGGACATTTGTGATACCCACAGTTTGTCTTCGCGTTAAAAGGTAACCTAGGGAATGTAAAAAAATATGATGAAAAATTATTTGCTGAAAAAAGTGGTTGTTGAAAATTTTGCTGAGAAAATTCATGGAGCAAAAGTTTTGAAGGATGAATGATAATCCAGCAGTTTTCTGTCTCCCAGAACTTAGGTGAGCTTCATCATAAAATGTCGCCATTCTGAGGGGCAAGAGATGGAAAAACTAAGGATTTTTTTGAGCTTTATAAAGAGTATTTAGCCTAGTGGGTGATGAGTTTGAGGCAAGGGTATACTGCACCATAAAGTGGGTTATCCCATGCTTAAGAGCTTATGACTGTAGGGCTGCTTTAAGTCTGAAAAACAGAAAATATAAACCCCTTGAAAATGTGTTTTGATATGTCTGATAATAGAGCTAAGCTGTGGCAAGTTCTTAGAATTGAGTTAAAAGTGGTGATTATTTGTCCATGCCGGAAGAATTATTTTGCTGCAGCAGAGCTTGGTTTTGCAGAGTGCTCAGGTAAAGGTTGAAGGAAGTCTTGGATTGTCTGGTTTGATTAAGCTGTGCTTTGTCTAATGTTTTGAATTCTTGAAGGGAAGGTTGGTTAGTATTGCTCGGGATGCGCAATAGTTCAAGTTTGGGGGTGTGATAACTGCCCAAAAGGTAGTTATTTAGGTCTCATTTCTATATTGATTTGTGTGTCTTTTGTGCTTAATAGGGTTGCTTTTAGATGTATATTATATGTTTTAACCCATTTGGAAGAATGGAAGCTTTGGAAATCATTTTGTGCAGAATCTGTTGCTGGGCGACTTGAGGGAGCAAAATCTGCGCTGCAGCAAAGCTGGGAACAAAACTGCCACGTCACAGCTCGTTATCCAAATTGCCAAACTGAATTATGTTGAGTTTTTCTCGTGATAAAGGAGCAAGGAGAGCCCTACACGTGTCCAGGTTGACCTAAGTCAAGCTTCCTATCCTTCTATAAAAGGAAGTAGCCGCCCAAGTCAAAATCATTCCACTCTTGGGAGAAAACATTCCATTCTTGGGAAGTTCCTTCCACCTTTGGGAGCCGAATAGAGGAGAGAGATTGGAGACCACCTAGAAGACCATCATTGCAAGCTGATCGAGGATATTAACATTTCCTTTTATTATCTTGTAATTATGGACATGCCTACTCAGATTGTGGCGTGCGTTTCCATGCATATTATGAACTAAGTAGCTTAGGCGTTGGTTAGGAATTATGTGATTGTCGTGCTTAACTTTAGTAATAAATATTGATTCTATGCATCTTGATTAATTGTTGTGTTCATTTCTATTTTATGCCCGCTTGGCCAGCCGGTATGAATACCTCTCTCTAGTTTCAAGGATGATTTAGAGTGTGTGGCGATTAATCACACTACGATCATTGTGTATTGGTGAACGCCAGTGACTGAGCTAGGGATAGCCAGTTGCCTAGTGCTTGATCGGTCGTACTTCATTGGGGTTGAAACACATTCCAAAAGATTCGGAGTTCCGGGAGGAATCCGCTAATAATACTGCGAGAGTTTGCATGATCAATAATATTGCTAGAGCATCTTTTAAAAACAATTACTAAATCCTGACCAACGTCTGTTTCTAATCTGTCTGCCTATTTGTTTATTCTTTGTTCTGTCATTTATTTTGATTCAGCATTATTCTTATAAAAACCCAGTCATTTTTACCATCTTTGAAACCATTAAAAAGTTATACAAAATAGATAAAGTGGAAGCTAGTTCAGGCCCTGGATTGATAATACTTATTACTTGCTGCGGACTGTGTATACTTGCACAGAGTCTAGAGTCTAATTATATCTTATTTCTTATTGCATTTTTACTCACTCTAGGAACCCAACAATAGTCATAATATGCGGCTATGGACAAGAGAATTCTAATGGACTTAAGCATAGAAATAGGGGAAAAAGTTTCTTCATAGTCAATTCCTTCCCTTTGGGTAAAACCTTTTGCTACGAGTCTAGCTTTGAACGTTTGCACATTTCCAATTGCGTCTCTCTTTCTCTCATAGATCCACTTGCATCCTATGGGTTTTATCTCGTTAGGTGGATCCACAAGATCCCATACTGAATTGAAGTACATTGACTCCATTTCAAGGTCCAATGCTTTGACCCATTGGTCTTTATCAACGTCATTCATTGCCTGTTTAAAAGTCAATGGATCCTCGATGCCGTCATTCGGTATGACGACCTGTGTTTCAGTTAAACCTAGGTAGCGGTCAGGCTGTATTATAACCCTACCACTGCGTCGAGGCATACTCAACGATTGAGCAAGACGAGATTGACCAGAAGAACTAGCTCCAGTACTATCGAAAGTAGGTGAACCAGTTTGATCAACAACTTTTGTCGTTTCTTCAGTAGTTTCTTTTAATACTAATTTGCTTCGTGGTTTATGATTTCTCAAATAGTCTTCTTCTAAGAAAGTAGCGTTTGTAGAAACAAACACTCTATTTTCTAGTGGGTCGTAGAAGAGACCACCTCTCGTTTCTTTTGGATATCCAACAAATTGGCATAATTTTGAATGTGGTTCCAATTTCTTAGGATTCGTCACTAACACATAGGCAGGACATCCCCAAATTCGAAAATAGCACAAACTAGGTTTACGTCCTTTCCATAATTCGAAGGGTGTTTTGGAAACACTTTTCAAAGGAACATTGTTCAAAATTTCTACTGCAGTCTCTATTGCATGTCCCCAAAATGAGCTGGGCAACTGAGCGTAGCTCATCATTGATCGAACCATTTCCATCAATGTTCTATTTCTCCTTTCAGATACACCGTTCTGTTGTGGTGTTCCTGGTGCTGAGAGTTGTGATTTGATTCCATGTTCTATCATATAGTCTTGGAATTGTAAATCCATATACTCTCCTCCTCGATCAGATCGAAGAGTTTTGATTGTTTTTCCTAATAGGTTTTCAACTTCAGCCTTATATTCTTTGAACTTTTCAAGTGCTTCAGATTTGTGCTCCATTAGGTACAAGTAACCATATCTCGAATAATCATCTATGAAAGAGATGAAATATTCGTATTCTCCTCGAGCTTTTACATTCATTGGACCACAGAGGTCTGAATGTATAAGTTCTAGAGGTTCTTTGGCTCTATAACCTTTTGCCGTAAACGGTCTTTTAGTCATTTTTCCTTCTAGGCATGATTCACATGGAGGTAATGACTCGTCTTCTAATTCATTTAGAAGTTCATTCTTTACCAATCTTTTGATCGTATCAAGATTAATGTGGTCTAGCCTTAGATGCCAAAGATAAGCATTACTATTTGGAGAAATGTGTTGCCTTTTTCTTTGAGTATCAGTAGTTCTAAATAACTCGTGATTTTAAACTGTTTTTGTTACGGTTGGTCTTATGACATACAAGTTGTTTTCTAATTTTGCTGAACAGACGAACATTCCTTTTCGAGAGATGAACGCTTCATTAACTTCAAAGTTTATAGAATATCCTTGTTCGATTAGACAGGAGATAGATATAAGATTCCTACGTATTTTAGGAACTATATACAGATTTTCCAAAAGCAAAAACCTATCTCCTACAAACAACTTGACATCTCCCATTACAGAAGCTGAAATGACGTCTCCTGTTCCAACCTTGAGCGTCATTTCATCTTTCTTTAACTGCCGAAATGAACTATTTTCCTGCAAAGAAGAACAGACATGATTAGTAGCTCCGGAATCAAATATCCAGGCATCTTGATCATGTTCTAAGAGACAAGTTTCTAAAACGAGTAAATCGAATTTACCTTCTTTTTCCTTCTTCTTTTAAGCGAGGTATTTGGGGCAATTTCTTTTCCAATGCCCCTAAACGTTGCAATGGAAGCATTTGCCTTTATCAGCTTTCTTCGCTTTCTTCTTTCCTCGATTAGCAGTAGCGCAAGCCTTTCCCTGTACACCTTCCTTTTTCTGGATATTCTTAAATCCAGAATTTTGAGGTGCAGACTTTGTTCCTAAGGATGAACCCTTCAGGAATTTTCTCTTGGAATGGGTTGTATTTGCCTCTCCTTCTTTCAATTCCTTACCTTTCATAAGTGATTGAAATGTTTGTAACTCATTTAGGAGCGTAGTCAAATTGTATTGAATCTTATTCATTACAGCGTTGCTTCGGAATTGTAGGAAGCTTTTTGGAAGTGACTCCATTATAAATGCTCCTTGACTACGTTCGTCAATGACCGCTCCATTTACTTCAGCAACATTGAAATGGACCATCATATCAAGAACATGTTCTCGAACAGGTTGGCCTTCTTTCATGCGACAACTGTAAATGTATTTGAGGGCTTCATGATGGAGTTGAAAGGACGGTTGTCCAAACATTTCCTGAAGTGAATTCATGATCTCTCTTGCTGAGACCATTCCCTCATGTTTCTTGGCTAAAATTTCAGATAAACTAGCCAGAATATAGACTCGGGCCTTTTCGTTGGCCTTCATCCAGCGATCATATGCATCTTTAACAAATTGTGATGCAGTACGAATAGGGACCGGAGGACATTCCTCTGTCAGGACAAACCGCAGATCATCAATAACCAGAACCGTGTTCAGGTTAGATTTCCACGTTGCATAATTTGCGCCGGTTAATTTATCGTTTTTAAGCAGTTGTAATATTGAGGAAGACATGCTGAAAATAATAAACAATTGACTATATTAGTTTTTGCCTTTAACCATTTAAATAATCCAATCAATTTTAGTAAAACTTATTTAATCAAAGTAACCCTAATAAACTATCGATAGTTGATACTTCAGAGGTTTAGAATAACAGTCACCGAAGGGTGATCAGCTATTCCTCCACTGAATTGAGACTTATCTCAGCCAATATCTAAAACCAGAACATCTCATATTCTTTTAGTTTATTAGCTACCGTTTGTTTGGTCAATAACTCATTCTTGTAAGTGTGACCCTCCCACTTTCAGATCCCAGAGGTATGCATCAACAGGCTACCGTTGGGAAAAGACAACTGTTGGTGACCGACCTAAGTGATCCTATCCATTTCTGGAGTTCGCGGTGTTCCGAATCCTATGATCAGGCCCTCCGAAGGGATGGTCGCTCCCAGGGCGACACGCAGGCGGATCATAGCAATCTCACGTTGCAACCTAGGGGTGGAGACCGCAAGATACGTTGTCATGCGTCCTTCTCCCACTTACTATGAACACTTTCCCCATCCACCTTGGTATTGATGCATGCTTAATGCTCTCCGAAGGGAGGCCGCTCCCAGGGCGACACGAAGCCGAGCATGCATCTCACGGTGTGAACACAGGGGGACGCGGGAGTAAAAACTTGATTTTAAATATCTCATTTTATTTCTTTTCCTCCCACTGAAGTGTCCTATTATATTTTTATGGTTTTAATTTTGACTTAGATAGAATTCGGCTAATAAATTTTACCTAAGTCTAGGTGATACGTCCATAAACGGACTTATCCTACGATGTCTAGGTGGAAAAATCATATTATAACCTCACATCGCTCACGCATGCTCATAAAACCGGGTTAACTTAACTCAAATACCGGCTTGATGCCCAGGTAGGAGGTGTTCCGTAAACCGTCAACTTAAATACCTCCAGCCTTAGACAGCATCTAACCGGGTGAGTTCTCTTGTAACCTTAGCTTTACAAGTTATCGACCTAAAACTATTTTGCATCGATTGATCTTTGAGTTCCTTTTAACCCTAAGTGAGCATGCTTTTATATTTGTTATAGATTTTAAATGTCTATGTCGGTTTTATAAAAAAATAAAACGACATTGACCTATAACATGCATTTAATCGATTGAAACACTTTAAATCGAGCTAAGGAAGTTTCATGCAGCATGCTTTGTTCGTTATCGTTTGATTAGACGTAATTACTTCATTCAACATGCATCTATCATGAAACCTAAACATGCATCTTAATATTATAACTTAATTATAATATACTTAATGCATGTAACATGCTTCCTATGGTGGGATTTTAAATATATATGACATGTTTTATGCATATTGTTGGCTATTTAATTAAAACATACATCCATCCATGCATAATTAACTAAACCACACGAAAATGGACCGATTTTGGCAATTTCTAGCAAGCAACAATTAAATTATTGTATTTAATAATTAAAAAACTGCTTAAATTATCCATGTCTGGTCAGCCCCACAACCATCTGGTCAGCCCGATTGGTCAACTCGTCTGGTCAGCCCAAATGGTCAGCCCGTCTGGTCAGCCTGTCAACCATCTGGTCAGCCCGTCTGGTCAACCTGTCAACCATTTGGTCAGCTTGTCAACCATTTGCTCAGCCCGAATGGTCAGCCCGAATGGTCAGCCCGTCTGGTCAAGCTGTCAACCATCTGGTCAGCCCGTCAACCATCTATCAACCCGAATGGTCAGCCCCTCTTCTTTGGCCAGCTTGAGTTCTTCTTCTTTCGAGCAATTACACTACTAAATGGACTCTAATGACTCTCAAAAATTACAGACTCAATAAGGCTAATTACAAGTGATTAGTCATTAAGCACCACCTCCAAAATTTGCTAACTTTTGAATTTCTTTTAAATTCAAAATTTGCAAATAAAATTCTGAATAATCCCACTTTCTTTTATTTTTATTTTAATTTAAATATCATTTATTTAATTAAAATAAAATTATTTAATTTAATATCTCATATTAAATTAATACCATTTGTGCAATCTTGGTTTCTTTCTCCCAACGAATTTTCTCGAACATGAATCCCTATTCACGTGTCGTTAAATATCGTATATAAGCGACTTTTGTATCCTTTTCCGAATTTGAACATTTCAAATATTAACCTATCATATTGTTCCAAGTTTTATTCCTATTTAGCTAATAGAGGGACCTAATGACCTACAGATCATGGGCTCCAACGAAATGATGATAACCGATTAATCTCATTGACGTAGTCATTCGTCGTTCGTTAGCTTCCGGGACACTCCACTATAGCCCGTAGCTGCACTCCCCTCACTGTAGATATATTTCTTGTCCACTTTAGATAACCATGATTAGTAAGTCGACCCTTCATCGGTTGTTCGTAACTAGAGCTAGGTCAAATGTCCATTTTACCCCTATAGTTACATCTTGTTCCTTAAGTTCCACTGATCCTCTAATGAACAACTAGTTCACGATACAATCACTGAACCAAGTCCCTCTCAAGGTTATGAGAGGGTGGGGCCCCTTGTTCAAGACTCGGAGTCAGTACTTAAGGGAACAACCTTTACTAACCCTAAAACGGGTAGTAGTGAATTCCTTCTTACAAAGCTATGTCCCCAGTTATCCATTTAGTCTTATCCCCAAAATGGTAGGCTTATTGAGTCAGCGATGTTTGGCCACTCTCACCCATGCAAATCAAAGGATAATCCTAAATAAACAGGAATTCATAGTTAGCTCAGGATTAAGATCGAGTTACCTAGGTTATATGTATGAGATGTTCAGTTTCAATAGTAAACGGTGTTGTAAAGTGAAAGTGAATTATCTTCTGGTCCAATCTCTATGCAAACTCTTTGCATAGGATGCCCTCACTCACATGTCTTATACATGAACGATTAAGATCACATCGTCTGTCTCTAAAGAACAAAGCGAGTCGCGCCAATAGTGTCCCCAAGATTAAGGTACCCAACCTTATCTATATACTATAGATCGTTTAGACTATGTACTTGAACTTGATCCATACTTATGTCACACATAAACTTCAAGTATACATAATATAGCCATGGGTTCTTAGTTTATTGGATTTGTAGTTATATTTAGGCAAAACAAATATATAGAAATAATACTTCATTGAAGCAAGTCAAATGTTACATTTACTATCTACGAGTTTTAGGGCATAAAACCCAACACATGTATGTTCTTCTGCACAGGAAATTAGTTCCTGGAAGACTCTTGAAGAAGGTGAGGTGACACTCAGAGTAGGGACGGGAGATGTCGTCTCAGCCGAGGCAGTAGGAGTGATGCAGCTTTGCTTTAAAGATAGATATATTTTGTTGCAAAAATATTTTATATGTTCCTAGTATGAAAAGGAACTTAATATCTCCTGTTTAATGGAACAAAACTATAAAGTATCTTTTAAAGTCAATGAAGTGTTTATATTGAAAAGAAATTATCATATTTGTTCTGCTAAACTTGAAAACAATCTGTATGTGTTAAGACCGAATGAAATAAAAGTTGTTCATAATACTGAAATGTTCAAAACAGCACAGACTCAACTCTCAGCACCTGGTACACCACAGCAGAATGGTGTATCAGAGAGGAGAAACATAACCTTATTGGATATGGTTCGGTCTATGATGAGTTACGCACAACTACCTAATTCGTTTTGGGGTTTTGTAGTGGAAACCGTTGCATATATTCTGAACATGGTTCCCTCCAAAAGTGTTCCAGAAACACCTTACGAGTAATGGAGAGGACGTAAAGGGAGTTTACGACACTTCAAAATTTGGGGATGCCCGGCACATGTGTTGGTGCAAAACCCAAAGAAATTGGAACGACGTTCAAGAATATGCCTATTTATAGGATACCCTAAAGAAACAAAAGGAGGTCTGTTTTATGATCCTCAAGACAACAAGGTAATTGTTTCAACCAATGCCACATTCCTTGAGGAAGATCATATGAAAAATCATCAAACACACAGCAAACTAATACATAAAGAAATTTCCGGGGAAGCTACAAACAAACAAACAAAAGTTGTTAGTGAAGCTGGTCCTTCAAAACCATCTCAAGAGATGAGAATGCCTTGTCGTAGTGGGAGGGTTGATTGAGTATCAGTATAGTTGGTAGAATAGTCGCAGATTTAAATCAATCCAAGTATAAACTGATTAAATCAAGTAGTACCTGATGAGTTCAGGGTTGAATCCACAGGGAAATGGAACAAAAAAAAAATTATAAATTCACTGATTTAATCTCTCCACATGCTAGGTAAGTAAAGAAAATTGAGTGGTGTAGTTTGAAAAAATAGATGTATTGCGGAAAGAAAATAATATAATTTGAGGAAAGGACTTAAATGCGAAAAATATCAAGGCTATTGCAGTGGCAACCTCATGCGTTCATAAGAGACTTGTAGCGCTAATTTTTGATTAATTGATCCATTAATGCTTAAGTAAGAGAAGAAATCATTAAGCTTTCCTTCCGGTGCTCCTTATGCATTTTAACAATAAACTAGCAAATGACTCTGTGCCTAGTTTTATGCGTGAAGTTCAGTTCTCGTAATACTTACAAGGGATTGCGTTAGTCATAATGCAATCAAAGCTCAAACATGCAATATCTTTTAGTGGTAATAATTAAATGTTACCAAGACTACATGACATGCGCTAGCTTGTTCTACTTAGAGAGATCCATATGCATTACCTGTCAAGGATTTATCATACTGATACCGCATCCAGCTGGCCAAGCGGGACTTAGCAATAAAAGAATTAACACAACTAAGTAGAAAGCAAACAATGTTTCTATTAAACTAAAAATATGCGCTTACAAGTGATGCTTATCGCCGCATGAGGCGCTTGCGCTAAGCCTTGATGAGAAGATTTAGCTCATGAAAGCAAAACAGATAAACTTGAAAAGATACATTACACACAAGTGTATTCCCCTTTACAGATTTCTGCAGCTCCTCTCTAAGGTTCTTCTCCTCTCTTTTCTCACCCTCTTCCTTTGAATAAGTGAGTTCTATTTATAGGTGAGGGAAGCAAACTTCTTCAAGTCACCAACGGTCAACTTGCAAGTCCACTTGCGCTAGTTGTGTTAGCTTTAATCATCATTTAGGCCACTTGCGCCCTTTTTTAAACCTCCTTTATCGCCTACTTGTTCTGGCTGCGCCGGCGCTTGTCTTTTCACCCATCTTTTTCTGTCTTTTGATCATCTTGGAAAGTGTGCCTGCGCTGAAAAGATACTTAAAATGTCTAGATTAGTTGCGTTAGCGCTCTGTGTTTATAATTTCTTATCGCATACATGAATATAGCCTTCCGCTTATATCAAAGCACTTTCCCTTTTCTTTATGCGCTAAGATAACGCATTGGAGGCTCTTTTTGCCTTCTTTTAGCCTAAATTTAGAGAGCAAATAACTTGCATTTCGCAAGCAATCAAGGGTTATAATTCAACCTGACCGGTACATGGGTTTAACTGAAACTCAATTCATCATACATGATGATGAAGTAAAGGATCCATTGTCTTATAGACAAGCAATGGATGACAAGGATAAGGACCAGTGGGTCAAAGCCATGAACCTTGAAATAGAATCTATGCATTTCAACTCAGTCTGGGAACTTGTAGATCAACCAAGTGGTGTACAACCTATCGGTTGCAAGTGGATCTATAAGAGAAAATGAGACCAAACTGGTAAGGTACAAACCTTCAAAGCCCGATTGGTGGCTAAAGGTTATAACCAAAGAGAAGGAATTGATTTCGATGAAACCTTCTCACCAGTAGCGATGTTAAAATCAATAAGAATACTCATTTCCATTGCCGCTTTCTATAATTATGAAATTTGGCAAATGGATGTCAAGATTGCGTTTTTTAACGGTAATCTTGATGAGAGTATTTATATGGTCCAACCAGAAGGGTTCGTAGTCCAGGGAGAAGAGCAAAAAGTTTGCAAGCTTAATAGATCCATCTATGGATTGAAACAAGCTTCAAGATCCTGGAATAAAAGATTTGCCACCGCAATCCAATCTTATGGTTTTGAACAGAATATAGATGAACCTTGTGTATATAAAAGAATCATTGATTCTACTGTAGCTTTCTTAGTTCTTTATGTTGATGACATCCTACTCATAGGGAATGAAGTGGGAGCATTGTCTGACATTAAGTAGTGGCTAGGAGCTCAATTCCAAATGAAGGATTTAGGAGAAGCTCAGTACGTTCTAGGGATCCAAATACTAAGATATCAAAAGAACCGATTACTAGCATTGTCTCAGGCATCTTATATCGATAAAATTCTGAATCGATATTCGATGTAGAATTCCAAAAGCGGTTCGTTACCTTTTAGACATGGAATTCACCTATCAAAGGAAAAAAGTCCACAAACACCTCAAAAAGTTGAGGATACGAAACAAGTTCCTTATACATCAGCAGTTGGAAGTATTATGTATGCAATGTTATGCACACGTCCCAACATATGCTATGCGATAGGTATTGTCAGCAGATATCAGTCCAATCCTCTCAAATATGTATCACATACATATTATTAATATTTAAATCATATTTAAATATCTTCAACTCTCTCAAATATAGTTTAATCCATAATTAAACATTACGTTAAGTACGTCGTATATAATTAACGTTAATTCCCTAAAACGAATTTGAACGATTCAAATTCTCTAAACCTTTGAAGTATCATTACAAAAGAATTATGAATAATAGGGTACTTAATTACTTTTGCTAAATTTGATTGGATATAATGTTTAAAGGGTTTAGTGCAATATTTAATACTAGTTATTTGTTTATTTCAGCAATATGTCGAATAATGTATGTGCTTTGTCTGATGCCAAATTAAACGATTTAGATCATACTACTTAGAACGTTAACACTAATCGAGTGGCATACGATTTAAAGGTCTTAAATGAGGATCGTCCTCAAGAAAACTACTTACCTTACGAGAACTCAACTAAAGACTTACTAGTCTTAGAGACGTGCATAGTGGAGAATGATAGTTCGACCTAGATACTCGATTTAGTGGCCACTAATCACGTTTGTTCTTCGTTTAAAGGAATCAGTTCCTGGGAACAGATTGAGGCTGGGTGAGATGACTCTCAAAGTTGGGACTGGAGAGGTTGTCTCGGCTATAGCAGTAGGAAACATAAAATTATTTTTCCACGATAACAAGTATATATTATTAGAGAATGTATACATAGTTCCAAAGATCAAAAGAAATTTGATTTTTGTATCTTGTTTGCTTGGACAAACATATTCTGTATCTTTCTCGTTAAATGAAGTTTTCATTTCCAGAAAGGGAATTTATGTTTGTTCAGCGATAATGGAAAATAATTTATATATTTTAAGACCTATCGAGAGTATAGTAGTTAATAATACTTAAATGTTCAAGACTACTACTACTCAGAGTAACAAAAGGCAAAGGATTTCTCCTAAAGAAAATACCTATCTTTGGCACCTGAGGTTAGGCCATATTAATCTCAATAAGATTGGGAGATTGGTTAAAAGTGGGATTCTAAGCGAATTAGAAGACGATTCATTACCTCCCTGTGAGTCATGCCTTGAAGGCAAAATGACTAAAAGATCTTTTACGGGAAAATGTTACAGGGTCGAAGAACCTCTAGAGCTTATACATTCAGACCTCTATGGTCCAATGAATGTTAGAGCGCGAGGAGGATTTGAATATTTCATCAGTTTTATTGATGATTATTCTAGGTATGGTTATCTTTACCTAATGCATCATAAGTCCAAAGTCCTTGAAAAGTTCAAGGAATATAAGGCAGAGGTTGAGAACTTATTAGGTAAAAAGATAAAAACACTTCGATCTGATCGAGGTGGAGAGTATATGGATTACGAGTTCCAAGACTATCTGATAGAACATGGAATAACATCTCAACTCTCAGCACCTGGTACACCTCAGTAGAACGGTGTATCAGAAAGGAGAAATAGAACCTTATTGGATATGGTTCGTTCAATGACGAGCTATGCTCAGTTGCCTGACTCGTTCTGTTGTCATGCAGTTTTGACTGCTGTTTATATTTTGAACAACATTCCATCCAAGAGTGTTCCTGAAACAACATTTGAATTGTAGAGAGGTCGTAAAACTAGTTTATGTTACTTTAGAATCTGGGGTTGTCCAACACACGTGCTAGTGACTAACCCGAAGAAATTGAAACCTCGTTCAAAACTATGCCTATTTGTAGGCTATCCCAAGGAAACGAGAGGTGGATACTTCTTCGATCCATAAGAGAATAAGGTATTTGTATCGATAAATGCCACATTCTTAGAAGAAGACCACATGAGAAATCACAAGCCACGAAGTAAGATAGTGTTAAACGAGTTATCGAACGAAGCTACGGAAACATCAACGAAAGTCATCGATGAAGCTAGCACCTCAAATCAGTCACGTCCTTCTCAAGAAATAAAAGAGCCTCGACATAGTGGGAGGGTTATTAGACAACCTGATCGCTATTTAGGTTTAGCAGAAACTCCAGTCATACCTGATGACGGGGTCGAGGATCCATTGACCTTTAAACAGGCAATGGATGACGTGGACAAGGATGAGTGGATTAAAGTTATGGATCTTGAAATGGATCCATGTACTTTAATTCAGTTTGGGACCTTGTAGATCAACCTGAAGGGGTTTGGCCCATAGGTTGCAAATGGATCTATAAGAGAAAACGAGACGCTACTGAAAAGGTACAGACCTTTAAGGCACGACTTGTGGCAAAAGGTTTTACCCAGAGGGAGGGGATTGACTATGAAGAAACCTTCTCCCCGGTTGTCATGCTAAAGTCGATAAGGATACTTCTATCTATTGTTGCTTTCTATGATTATGAGATATGGCAAATGGATGTCAAGATTGTGTTCCTGAACAGCAATCTAGAAGAAAGTATCTTTATGTCTCAGCTAGAAGGGTTCATTGCCAAGGGTCAAGAGCAAAAGGTTTGCAAGCTCAAACGATCCATTTATGGATTGAAACAAACGTCTAGATCCTAGAATATAAGATTTGATACTGCGGTCAAGTCTTATGGCTTTGAACAGAATGTTGACGAACCTTGTGTATATAAAAGAATCGTCAAAAGTTCAATAGCTTTCTTAGTTTTGTATGTAGACGATATCCTACTCATCGGGAATGATGTAGGCTATCTGACTGACATTAAAAATTGGCTAGCAACTCAGTTTCAAATGAAAGATTTGGGTGAGGCGCAGTATTGTCTAGGGATCCAAATTATTCGGGATCGAAAGAACAAGACGCTAGCTATGTCTCAAGCATCTTATACAGACAAGTTGTTGATTAGATATAAGATGCAAAATTCCAAGAAAGGTTTGTTACCTTTTAGGCACGGAATTACATTGTCTAAGGAAAGATGTCCTAAGACACCTCAAGAAGTTGAAGACATGAGACGAATTCCCTATGCCTCTGCAGTAGGTAGCCTTATGTATGCAATGTTATGTACAAGGCCTGATATTTGTTATGCAGTAGGGATTGTCATTAGGTATCAATCTAATCCAGGATTCGATCATTGGACTGTCGTGAAGAATATCCTCAAGTATCTTAGGAGAATAAGGGACTATATGCTTGTGTATGGTGATAAGGATTTGATCCTTACAGGATACACTAATTCTGATTTCCAAACCGATAAGGATTCGAGGAAATCCACATCGGGTTCAGTATTTACTTTGAATGGAGGAGCAATAGTGTGGCGTAGCATCAAACAAGGATGCCTGATATTTGTTATGCAGTAGGGATTGTCATTAGGTATCAATCTAATCTAGGATTCGATCATTGGACTGTCGTGAAGAATATCCTCAAGTATCTTAGGAGAACAAGGGACTATATGCTTGTGTATGGTGATAAGGATTTGATCCTTACAGGATACACCAATTCTGATTTCCAAACCGATAAGGATTCGAGGAAATCCACATCGGGTTTAGTATTTACTCTGAATGGAGGAGCAATGATAAGCGCCTAATATGCTAGGTTTACAAAGCTAGAGGTCCTCCTAGGATCCTTGTAAACGGACACAAATAAGACTAACTTATCGAATGATTCCAACCAAGAGTTTAGTTAGAAGATGAATCACTCTTAGATCAAACTTAGAATCTATGATGGTCACTCCTAGATCCTAAGACAACTCACTCCAGAATTAGATTGATCAAAACTAATCCAATGAATCGATTGAACATCAAACCTAAAACAAGATTTGAAAAGAAAAGACAACACCAAAGGGTTGAATAAGTACAAGCTTTTAATATTGATAATCTGTCTTTTCATGAGCATTACAAGCATTTTAAAGGCCAAATGGTCGTGGATAGACCAAGAAACTCAAAAGTCATTCAAATACACTTAATTGCAAATTATAAAAAATAAGACCTAGGAACTTAAAACTTGATTGCACGTCAAACGAGCAGCCATATCTCAAAACTAAAAAGATAGAATTGCTTTAAATTGTCTTAAATGTCTACTATGGGAGGTGCTCCTCATAATGGCAACGTTTGACAAGCTTTGACATCACGAAATCCCAAGAGATGCAAGTTGGACAGCCACCTCTTCACAAATTCTGCACACTTTTTTCGTCCCCCGTGCCATCTTCCAAACTACACAACTTTTCCCATGCCATCTTGACTCCATTCTCTTCTTGACTTGCTGAACTAACATTATACAAAAATTTGGGTTCAAAATTCTTTGCCTCTTGATGTGCATTTGCTAGCTTTTGAACATGCAATGTGAAAGCCTCTTGTATCTTCTTTGCCTTGCTCCTTGTGTTTGGTCCTTCAGGTACATGCAATGGATTATTGATTGAATCCATATCAAATAGTGTGGCGTAGCATCAAACAAGGATGCATAGCAGATTCAACCATGGAGGCCGAATATGTAGCTGCATGTGAAGCAGCGAAAGAAGCGGTATGGCTCGGAAAGTTCTGGAGGGTGCAGTGGCAAATTCAAAAGGACTTAGAAGCCATGGAGGTCGTGTGTGTGTGTGTGTGTGTGCGTGCGTGCATGCGTGCGTGCGTGTGTGCCTGCGTGTGTGTGGTTAAAATGAAATTCAGGTTAAATTGTCATGCAAAATTGTGGTGATTGACACCTTAATATGATGACAAAATTCACTTCCCATATGGTGTCTTCTTCTCCAAGCATTTGAGTGCATGAGGATGGTCCTTAAAAGGAGAAGAAATGAATGGAAAAAGAAGATGATGATGGTGGAGTCCCTAAAACTCTCTCAAACACATCTCTTCCTCTCTAAAGTTCATTTGGAGTCCTACAACTCGTTTTAAGGTCGGAGATTAGCAGGGAAGATCAAAGTGGTTGTCCTAGACGTGTTCGTGAGAAGAAAACACCATAGAGCTTGCTGAATTCAACCATAAGAGGTTGGTTATCTAAGCTCTCTGTTTTCAGTTTGAAATTGTGCATGTTTTCATAACTAAAATTAAAAGAAATTAGAGTGTTTTCGATCTGAATCGCTTCCGCTAGTGTATTGTACACTCCTTCAAGCCCAACCCAACCCAACCCAACCTGAAAATAGAAGGGTTGGGTTAGGTTGGGTTGCCATATACGTTCGGTTCATTCGAGTCGACAACCCGACCAACCTGAATTTTTAGGTTGGTCAAAAAAAATCCCTCCAACCCAACCCAACCCAACCCGTGTACACCCCTACCAATAACAGCAAGTTAGTCCTTCACGAGTGTTCGTAACACCAACTGAGTCGAATTACTGTTTTACTCCTGGGTTACCTCTACATCCTTAAGTACCAGCGCTCCTCTAATGAACAACCTGTTTGAGGTCCAACCAACAAACAGAAATCTCACTCGTGCCATTGAGAGGGCAGGGCCCTTTGTTCAAGACCCGGAGACACCACTTAAGGGAACACTCATCTACTTACCCTAAAGTCGGGAAGGAGTGATATTCATCTTGTGTGATTATGTTTCCAACTCCCTACTCGGTCTTGTCCCCAAATGGTAGGCTTATAGAGTCGGCGTGCAGGCCACTCTCACCCATGCAAATCAAGGGACAATCCCTCGTGAACAAAAGTCCATAACCCACTCAGGATTGAGACTAAGTTGCCTAGGTCATCGTAGTGAAATAGAAACCTAACTACTTAATAGTGTTACAGCTAGCGGTTACTATTTCGCAATCCGGTCTTATGAAACACATTGCATAGGATACCCCCACTCGCATGTCCCCTACATGAATGCGTTGGATCATTGCATTTGTATCAAATACAAAGCGGGTCGTATGCATAGTGTCACCAGGACAAGGTACCCAGCCTTATGTTGAGTTTTATGCCCTAAAACTCGTAGATAGTAAATGAAACAAATTAATCGATCTCAATAAATCGTTATTTGAGTAATTCAGTAATTTGGTTATTGAATAATCGAGTTTGCATTAATAAACCCTAAATCCAATAAACTAAGATCCAAGGTTGTTTAAATGAAATTTGGACTAGTATGTGGGGACATACAAGGATCAGTGTCCAAGTAACAACCTAAAAGGTCTATAGTATAGGGATAAGGCTGGGTACCTTATCCTGGTGACACTATGTGATACGGTCCATCTTGTATTCGATACAAATACAATGATCCAAAGCATCCATGTAGGAGACATGCGGGTGGGGGTATCCTATGCAATGAGTTTGCATAAGACCGGGCCGCGAAATAGTAACCACTAGATGTAACGTCGTTAACTAGTTTAGGTTTCTATTTCAATAGGATGACCTAAGTAACTCAATCTCAATCCTGAGTCTGTTATGAAGCCCTTTTAGGAGGGATTGTCCTTAGATTTGTATGGGTGAGAGTGACCAGTTCGCCGACTCAATAATCCTACCATTTCAGGGGCAAGACCGAACGGGGGCTGGGAACATAACAGTACAAGATGGAATTCACTCATTCCCCTATTTAGGTAAGTAGATGTGTGTTCCCTTAAGGGCTGATTCCGGGGCTTGAACAAAGGCGCGTCGTCCTCTCTTGGACCGAGAGGAACTCCTGTTTAGTGGTTAGACCCTAAACAACTTGTTCATTAGAGGGATCAGCGGTACTTAAGGAACCAGAGGTAACCCAGGGGTAAAACGGTAATTTGACCCAGCTGGTGTTACAAACACACGTGAAGGATTGACTTACTGCTTAGTCGATATCCATGGACACATAAATATTCTACAGTGAGAAGAGTGCAGCTGTGGGTCTTTAGTGGAGTGACCCACAGTTAACGAATGTTGACTAAACTTGGTTAATGAGTTTGGCCAATTAGTCTCGTATCGTTGGAGCTTTTGATCTGTAGGTCCATTAGGTCCCACTGGTAGCTCGTAAAGAGACTTGAGGCAATTAAGTATAAATTGTAAATTGAAAGTGTTCAATTTATTTGGGGAATCGTATAATGTATATTGATGCATTATAATATAAAGTTTATGAAACTTTATAATATAATTTTTGAATTAATTTCAAAAATTAATTCTTGAGAGAAAATATTTGAAAGAGTTCAAATAAATTTAATATAAATTGGATTCATATTAATTTTAATTTTAATAAAATCCCTAAAATTAAATATATGATATTTAATTGGGTAAATTAATTAATTATTTATTAAAATTAGAGACCTTTTCCTATTAGGAAAGAAAATATTTGAAAGAGTTCAAGTAAATTTAATATGAATTGGATTCATATTAATTTTAATTTTAATAAAATCCCTAAGATTAAATATATGATATTTAATTAGGGAAATTAATTTATTATTTATTAAAATTAGAGAAATCCCTAAGATTAAATATATGATATTTAATTAGGGAAATTAATTTATTATTTATTAAAATTAGAGACCTTTTCCTATTAGGAAAAAGGTCTTGGCCTTTACCTATAAATAGGACCCCTGGGGTGGAGTGAAAGGTATCCCATTCATTCTCCTACTCTCAGAAAATTCCCCTCAAGACTTCCTCTAGACTCCCACCAGTCTCCTGCCTCTAGAAGTCTCAGAGTCATACCAGTGTAGTCATAGTGGTGGTGCTCGCACTAGTTCGTGATTAATTCACAAGCAGTTGGTGAATTTAATCTGAGTCGTCAACGAGAGTAAGTAATTTGTTACTGTATAAATTAGATTTAGATCTAATATTTTTGTATGCTTAGCCTTAATATAAATCTAGAATAATTCTAAGTTTATTGTCAATGTATTGGTATTTTAGATTAAACAAAATTAATTAAGAATCGGTCCCAATCACGCTTCCGCTTTACGGAATTACAGAATTCCAATCCTTCACCTTATCCCTATGCTATAGACCCTTTAGACTGTACCTTGAACAATGATCCCCGTATGTCCCCACATATAGTTCAAGTATCATACAAGCATGATTGAGAATATGTATGTTGCATTCTGTGAATGTATGATGTTTTGTTATGGGACCCATGCATATGTATGTTTCATGATATTAAAAGAATCATGTTCATGGCAATTACCCTTAGAGGAAATTGATGTACATCTAGAGGAACCCGAGGTACTGTACGCGAGATTCGACCTCACTAATTAGGTGCCAACTGGCTATTAGATAGGGCGCATTCTCTAGAGGATGTCTACTATATCTCTTAGTTGGGAGAGTAACAGAGAAAGGATCATTGTCCATGTTAAGGCCTTAAAAGAAAATTCATAATTAAGAGGAAAGTGGATTAGGGTCTCACTAGAAATGCATGGACCATGACCACTAGAAATGCATTAACTATGTTGTATGTGTTTGCAAATCCTAACCCCAGTAGTGGGATTACTTATTGAGTATTTAAAATACTCATTCTTTCCATGAATGTGCTTTTTCACGTAAAGGCAAGAGTGTGTTATGGCGATTGATGAGAATTTGTTAAGCAGCCATGGGAGAGACTAGGACTCATAGATTTCATATTTTTCTTCCGCTTTAAGAATTATGTTTTCATTATTTTATTTCTTCTATGAATTTTTTGAGAACTCTTTTGATGCCACGTAACACTGTTAGTTTGGATTTATTTTGAGAATATCTTGTTCTTTAAAGTTTGGGATCCCAAATAAAAGTTGTTTTTACATTGAGGTTTTACTGAAATTATGAGTTTATGTTTTAAAAGTGTTTTAATTAAAAAGGCCTCCATAGCATGCATGTGGTAGCGATCCCGAATAGGTCCATTCTAGAAGTCGGGTCGTTACAGTGAACCTGGAGCAATTTTTGTAAGACATATTTTGAGTGAAGCACTTGTTCTATAAGCACTTTTGAAATAAGTACTAATGAAATGTTTTCATTAGAAGCACTTTAGGTGCTTTTAAAATGATTTTAGAACTTTCAAAAACTTTAAATCCCTACATCAATTTCATTTTATCTCATAGTGTCTAGTGACACTAAGAGATGAAAGACCAAAATTCATCGTGCAATGCCTATCATGCCTAGACGATACTAGATGAAAAGCAAGAATGCAGCTCAACAACGAAGGGAAAAATATATGGGGTAGGTCAAAAAAATTTCCCCTTTATTAAAAAAAGTGTCACTTTTAGGAACAGAAAAAAAAAATAAACAAAAGTGCTTTTTATTTGAAGCTTGGTACAACTTTATGCCAGTTGAGCTATGCTTTTGTTTAGATATACATATATACACTTTATTTATTTATTTATTTCCTATAATATGATGCATGGTAAAAAAATTATATACCTGATGGATTATCTTAAGTGATAATGTCTTCATTTGTTATACTTATATTTAGACTCTCTTCTTTTTTCTTTTTTTGAAAGAAGAACTTCATTAAAAGGAAAAGTAGTTACAACTACCCTCATTAAGGAGGAAAATAAACCAGTTAGGAAAATGAGGAAACAAAAAATACAGCCCTTCCCGAGATTGGGAATTTTCCACAGACATAACAAAAAATCTCTTCGCAGCCAGGCGTGCGATTGAGTGGGCAACCAAATTCTCATCCTTGGGGCAGTGGTTGATGCTCACTTCTCCCCAGCTTGCACAAAGAGGTCGAATAGCATCCCTTAAGTTCTTAACCTCCGATAAATTCTCCGCTTGATTGTTCAGAATCTTCACAATCTCCTTAGCGTTCGCCTCGATGATCAAAGGTAAACGAGGTCCTTTGATGAGATTTAACATATGCTTGCACCCCTCCCAGATTGTTTGGGCTTCTAAAGCTAAAATGTTCCATTTGCAGTTGACTCGTTTTAATCCGAAGCAGATCGGGGATCCGTCGGAGTCACGAACAACCCATGCAGTGCCGCCACAGCCCAGATCCTCGAACCAAGCTGCATCAGAATTCATTTTCCATGAATTTTCCGGCGGGGGTTTCCAGATTTCATGACTCAGATGGCTCCGGGACCGAAAGTGCTCTTGATTAAGGTTAGTGCCCTCCAACTTTTTCAACTCGGATAGGCTAGCTTCCACCCAACTATGAATCTGCTCTGAATTCGGGTGGGAATTGTTTGTCGCATAGAAATTCCTAGAACTCCAAATCTTCCACATTATTGTTATAGCCTTCGAGATTTCCTCCTTCTGAAGATTGTCTGATAGCCATTGCCAATAGTCAAGAGGACTCCATTGCTCCCAGTACAAAGAAAATAGATTATGAGTAATAGGAATATGGAGAGTCCAAAGCCCTTTTACCTACTTGCAATCCCAGATTAGGAGCGATGTAGTTTCCAACTTCTTTCTGCACAGAACACAAGACGGGTTTAGCTTGATCCCTTTCTTGAGAATGTTAACTCGATTGGGAATGGCCTCATTTATGAGCTTCCATGAACAAGCCTTAGCTCTGGGTAAGGCCTTGGAATCCCATAATTTCCTCCAAACTGAAGTCGTCTTACTCTTCTCCGAGGATGAAGCTGCTAGGGATGAAGATATATTATTTGTCAGGTGGTAGGCGCTCTTCACCGAAAAGCAACCCTTCTTCTCATGATTCCAAATAATCTCATCCTTGGCATCTTTATTCCCTAGAGGAGTGTTGATAATAACTTCCGCATCTAATTGGAAAAAGCATTGTCTAATCATATCCTCCCGTCAAGAGTGGTGCTCATCGATAAGGTGATCCACATTTTGCCCTGCTATACTTCCGTTGGTGGGAATTGGGATGCCATTTCCGAGCCTATTAAGCCATGGGTCCTCTCCAATAGTGATATAACGGTCGTTTCCCACCTTCCAGCGGTATCCCTTAATGAAGAGCTCTTTGCCCCAACAAATACTCCTTCATGTCAATGAGGGGTTAATGCCTAGCCGAGCTTTGAGGAAATTACCGTCTTTGAAGTATCTACCGCGGAGCGTTTTGAAGAGCAAAGTGTTAGGGTTTTTTAGGATTCTCCAACTCTACTTAGCCAGCATGGCTTGATTGAAATTGGATATATCCCTAAAATCCATACCCCCAAGATCCTTGCTTTTGCATAGACTTTTCCAATTCTTCCAGTGGCATTTGTTCTTGTCCCCCACCGAACCCCACCAAAATCTAGTGCACATCTTCTCAATGTCTTCACAGATAAAGCGGGGAAGGCGGAAGCAACTCATCGTATAGACCGGGATAGCTTGCGCCACCGCTTTAATAAGGATTTCCTTGCCACTAAGAGAGAAAAATTTCTCCCTCCAACCTTGGAGGGCCTTCCCAACTCTCTCTTTGATCTTCCTGAAAACCAGCCCCTTGTTACGCCCCACTTGAGAAGGCATCCCTAAGTACTGACCCAGGGAGTCCGAACTCTTGATTCCCAAAAGCCTTTCAAAGTTTCCCTTCTTGATATTGGAGATGTTTCGACTAGTCATGAAAGTTGATTTGCCCCTGTTGATGGTTTGCACCGAGGCCGCTTCATACCATTCAAGAATCCGCTTAATGGAAGTCACATCCTCCTTAGCGAAAATTAAACTGTCCTCTGCAAAAAAAGAGATGTGTGAGTGGAGGACAAAATTTGTTAATTCGAAAACCAGAGAGGTTAGAGAGAGATTCTTCCATATTTAGGAGGGTCGAGAAGCCTTCAGCACACATCAGAAAAAGGTATGGGGAGAGAGGATCCCCTTGCTTGAGGCCCCTGCTTGGTCTGAACTCCACCGAGGGGATACCATTGAGGAGGATCGAATAACTAACCGTACTGATGTAGCACATAATCCACTTTCTCCAGCGCTCACTAAAGCCCATCCGGTTCATCACCTCCATAATGTAAGGCCATTCAATTTTGTCGTAAGCCTTACTCATATCAAGCTTTAAGGCTATGGTTCCTTCCTTCCCTTTCCTCTTGGAATTCAAAGCATGGATGCATTCATAACCAACAAAGACATTGTCTGTGATTTGTCTTCCTGGCACAAAAGCGCCTTGTGTGGGGGAAATAATTGAGTCAAGGATTCTCTTCAGTCTGTTAGCCAAGGCCTTCGCTGTTATTTTATAAGCCACGTTACATAAGCTGATCGGGCGGAATTCGCTCATATGCTTGGGGTCATTAGTTTTTGGGATAAGAGTGATGAGAGTCTCATTGAGGGAGTCCATCTCACCCTCCTGGTTGAGGATCCTTAGGCACATATTCGTGGTGTCTTTCCCAATCACTTCCCAATACTTCTGATAGAACATGGCGTGAGCACCGTCAGGCCCTAAGGCTTTAGAGGGACCCATACTCTTCACTGCAATCTCAATTTCTTCTTTAGAGAAGTCTCTGTCCAACATTAAGTTTTGATCCTCCGTGACTCTAGATTGAATGGAGTTAGTGACTTCTTTGATGCACTCAGGAGACGGGTTGGAGAACCTGAAGAGATTTCTAAAATATTCAACAGCAACTACCTCTAATTCCTCCTCACTTTCAACCCAAGAACCATTCTTATTCGTGAGCCCCTTGATCTCGTTTCTTTTCCTTCTCATCGAGGCCTTAGAGTGGAACCATTTGGAGTTTCTATCACCTCCCTTGAGCCACTCCTCTCGGGATCTAACTCTCCAATACAATTCTTCCTCCTCTAAGAGATTCTTTAATTCATTCTCAGCAGCAATAATCACCTCAGGACTGGCCCAGCACCTCCCCTCTCTGAAGTCTTTTATCTCCTTCTCCTTATTTTTTATAGCTTCTTTCAACTATCCATTGAGCCTCTCGGTATTCCATCGTTTCATTGCCTTTAAACTAGCTTGGATTTTCCTTGAAAAATTCTGGGGGGAAGTAGCTTCTTGGTGACCCCACGATTGTCGAAGGACCTCTTTGCATTCCTCTAGGTGCAGCCAACTTTCCTCGAATCTAACGATCTTCCTCTTGCGGTTTCTTACTTTAGTGTCATTGTCCCAACTTAGGCTCATGATAATTGGTTTGTGGTCTGAAGAATGAACTAGAGAGTGCTCAACTTTGTAGCTCTTCAGGGATTGCTTCAAATCAAGATTGATGAGGTATCTGTCCAACCTCTCTTTCGTAGAGTTCCTGTCCCTTTTGTTTTTTACCCAAGTGAATTTATCCCCAGAGTAACCTGCATCCACCATTCTGCAACTATTAACCACCTCACAAAAATCATTTTTTCTTCGAGTTCCTGACCCTGCCTCCACATTTCTCGCCATCTGACAAAATCTCGTTAAAATCCCCCTGATAACCCAAGGAAGGGAAAATTAGTCATTTAATCTTTCCATAAGCTGCCAAGATTGGTTTCTTTTATTCGTTTCGGGGTTCCCATAAAACCCGGTTAATCTCCAGACTTTGTCCTTATACTTAATCACTGTGTCAATGTGCCAGGGGGAGTAGGACTTAATGTCAATATCCTTGTAACGACCCGACTTCATAATAAGCCTTAAAGGGACCGTTACGACAATGCATGCTTTGGAGGCCTCTTTAAATAAAAATAATTTGAAACAGAAACACTAATTTAAACAAAAACTTTAAAACAAAACTTTTATTTGGGATCCCTAATTTCAAAGGTTATAAATAAGCTTAAATAATTTCTAAAACATAAATGTACAAGGCCTCCAAAAATTTTCTTAAAACAAATTTACAATTCAAACAAAGTAAAACAGTGTTCTTAACGCGGAAGAAAATAAAATATGAACTCAGGTCTTCCCATGGCTGTCTATCGGATTCTCATCAATCGCCTTTCATCTGCCCTTGCCTTTACCTGAAAAAATTATTTTTTGAAAAGAATGAGTATTTTAAGTACTCAGTAAGTGACCCTACTATTGAGGTTGGGTCACGCTTTAAAAACATTTTAAAATCAACAACAAATGTAAATTTGGTGGCTCTAAACTTTATTTTTTTAAACTTAGGATATACATCAATTTCATGCATATCCTAGACACATCAATTTCATGTGTATTTCTAATGAGAGAGAATATGCGTCACTTTCATGCATATTCTAGACACATCAATTTCATATGTCTCCTATGGAGGCCGTCAATTTCACGAAACCTCGAGGTCGTCAATTTCACAAACCTCGACTTAGGTACATCAATTTCATGTCCCTAAGCCCTGTGTAGGCATCTCCGAACGTACATCAATTTCATGTACACTAATTTAAACATAGTCCTTTAATGGAATTTAAAAGAGACCACCGGCTCAACTATTTTACACGTTAACAAATGCAAGCGATGATAATGAATTTCATGCTTTCAATAATTTTCATAGACGCATACTCAAATAAAAGATAATAAACTTTCATACAATTCTCATGCTTTTATTAAATAAAATAAATTTCAAGGATAACACATAAGCACGAGAATTTTAGAAAATCAAACACGCGCACCCAATTAAAAGGTTCAATAGTAAGCTCACTTACCTTGGCTTATTAAAATCTTGGTTTCAATTCCCAACAATTCCAGCAAAGGCCAACCTCGACCTTAATCAATTAATCGATTACTAAGGCTTGTTGGTTGGTTCTAAATTCAATCCAATTTAGATAGTTTCGAGCTCCATTTACTTGAGGGGCCCCAAGGACAAAATCGCTAAAAGAAAGAAGAGAAACGTGCCAAAAACTTGATGAACGGGTTCTTAAATTGCTCCAACTTTGGCGATTCACATTCCGATTGATGCGGGTACCTTTAGTTTCGAATCCAATTCAGTGGGTATTCATCAAACGCTCAAAACAAAACCAAAAATACTTCAATCTCACTTACCCAAGATTTAACAAGCTGGAAAAACGCTCAAAATGCCCAAAATCGCTGTTGTTCGCCGGAAAACACCTCACCCACGCTTGCGAAGGCTGCCCGCACGCCACCCCTGAGTTGTCGTCGTGCGCCGCTGCTTGTTCAACGCTACACCGCCGAGAGAGTGCCGGAGAACGTGTGCCGCCACGGAAGGAAGCTGTTGCAAACCCGAAGCTCGAACCGTCACTGCCCTGCTGCCGCGACATGTTCTGCTCGCCAAAGAGACTACGCGCCGCCGTGGAGTTCGTCAGAGGAACGTGCGCTGCCGGAGTTGTTGACTGTCGCCGCCGCCAAAGAGAGGGTGAGATGAAGCTACTGTGGTCGTGGGTTCTAAGGAGGAGGAAAGGATGGAGAAGACACTCCCCTAGGGCTGCGTGCAGCTTTATAAAAAAAGAAACTAGGGCTTGGCTTACACATTTGTTTATTTACGAAATTGCCACTCCAGCCCAATTTTTAAATTCACCAAAATTTTCAATTCTTTTAATCTCCCTCCAACTCCAATTAACCCAAATTAACTCCAAAACTAATGAAATTTGAAATTTTCCTTATATTACGGGCGTTACAATCCTATTGGTTATTCCACATTATAACCAGGCCCCACCCTTCCCTTTTACCACTAACACCAAAAGCATTGTTAAAACCACACTTTCTTCTTAAAATGTCAACCTTATTCCCAGGGTACTTGGTTTCACATAAGAAAACTATATTGGGGTGAAATTTACGGATCTCATACCACAAACCACGGATCGTCCGAGGATTCCCCACCCCTCGGACGTTCCAACATAAAAGAATCATGGTGTCCGGCGGGTCTGATCCACAGCCTCCGCCGATATCCCAACGGTTTCCCCGAAGTATAAGTTGCGTGGTCTCTTGCTGCTAATGTCTGTCTCCTCGCAGTCTCTATTATGTTTCCTTGATACAGTAGTTTCAGCTTCAAAGCTGCTGAGATTTCGTTTCCCCCCTTCGCCTTTAGCTCTTCTTTTTTAGGATCTCCCCCCTTGTGCTCTTTCCCTGTCATGTCGGGTCTCCGGAAGATCCTCGCTTAAATATGTTCTGGTTGGGCCCTGCTCTCCTTCTTCACCCTTAATATCTGTGAGGGAGTTTATTCCTCTTTCCATGTCTGGGTAGTTAACTCTAGGGATGGGTTCCTTAATGGCCTTTTGGGCTTTCAAGGATATTGGGCCTGTCTCCTTGGTCCTAGCTTTTTGTCTGAGAGTCTCTTCAATATTGTCCCCCGTGTATGAGAAAATTCTCTTACCTTTGTCGACTAATTTTGTCCTGATGTGATTAATGCTCTTTGTATCATCTATTCCCTTGTCAGACTAAATTGGTGTCTGGTCAATCATCATTTCAGATTGTTCATCTGACATCTGATTGTCTGTAACAGTCTTGTTTCTTCCAATCTGTCATGCATCTTCCAACGGTCGGATTTTCGCTTCGGTCGATTGTCGGGTTCTCTGTTCTTTCCTCTGAATTATTCTCATCCCTACTGGAGGTTTGATTTTTGTCTGAGTCTTTGTGGTTTTTTGTTTCTAATCTTTTCATCACCTTACCTGGGCCTGGAAGTTTCTTGTTCTCTCCCCTCTACCTCTTCCTCTACCACGGTGGAAAGAGCCTCTCCCTCCCCAACTATCAATCGTTCTTCCCTTATAGAAACCTTTGCTTCCTTTGGTGTCCCTGAGATCTGGCTCGTATGCTCTGTCCTCTGCTGATTTAGTTCCCTCCTCAACACATTCTTGGAGCACGTGACCAATCCTCCTGCAGCTATAACAAAAGTCAGGGAGTTTCTCAAAAGTGATGGGAATCCACTTTTTGTTCCCTAAAAGAAAACACAGAAGCAGGTCTGTTCCCACGAGTCTATTCGTGTGAGGATGCCATCGTTGAGCCGAGACCCACGCATTCTGGACTACTGCTGAGTCGAGACCCACGTCGTCGACAAAATACCCACGCGATCTGGACTGTCGTTAAGCCGATACCCACGCAATTTGGGCTTTTGTTGAGCTGAGACCCACGTCGTTGAGTAGATACCCACAATCTGGACTGCCATTGAGTCGATACGCACGCGATCTGGACAACTGTTGAGCCGAGACCCTCGCGATCTGCACTGTTATTGAGTCGAGACCCACACTCTTGCGGCCTTGTTGCACTGCCGCCAGATCTGGAACGAGCTTTTAGCTTCCATGGGGTTTGTTATTCTTCCTAGTACTAGAGAGGCTCAGCAATTAGGGACCTCCCTCCCTCGTTTCCGGCGTTGAAATCGGGGGAGGGAGGTCTCTCCCTCTCTCCCCATTACATTCTGGTTGTTTTTAATAAAAAAAAAAATAGAAGAAGGAAGGAAGAAGAAGAAGAGAGGAGAAGAGAAAAGAAAGGAAAAAAAAAAAAGAAAAAAAAAAGTCTCCAACGGCCGGCAGTCACCGACGGTGATGGTCGGCGACCGGTGTGGTTGAAGAAGAAGAATGACAAAGAAGAATAATGAAGATGAAAAAGAAGAAGAGGAGAGAGATGGAGAAAGAAATAAAAACAATAATTAAAATATTTTTTATTCAATTTATTAAAAAAATTTTAAAAAAATTAATTAAAATAATAGCACCACATCAACAAACTGTTAAGGTTTAACAGAAAATTGGACGAATGGACCAAAAGTGTAACGAAATTCAAACCTCAGGGGCTAAATTGTTGAGTTTGAAAACTCAGGGACCAAAATAAAACCTAACCCAAACCTTAGGGACTAAAAGTATATTTTTCCCTATTTTAAATTAACCAATTTTTGTCATTTGAGTAATGAAAACTTTTTAGGGTGTGTTTGGTTTAACTTTTCAAGTGTTTAATTTGGAAAAAGAAAATCATTTTGAAAAAATTTCTAGTGTTTGGCAACCACTAAAAATGACTTATTAAAAAATGAGATTAGAAACACTTGAAACCAACTTTTTTTAAAAATACTTTTTAAGTATACAATAACTTGAGTATAAAAACACTTTGAGAAAATGTAACCAAACGTATGAGTCTTTAAATTCTAAACAATTTTATACAAAATGTTTTTAAAAAATGTATTCTTGAAAAACATTTAAATTAAAATGTATTCAAAACGGACCCTTAGTTAGTATTAAAATTCTTCTAAGTTCAATTTGATTTTGAAAATAGAGAAATTAGCTTGAATCCCACGAGCAAAAATGTAAATGATTTAAATAGAAAAATGCATTTTTAGTCTCTCAGGTTTTGAGATGACATCTATTTGGTCCCTAAGATTTCAAAAAAGACACTTTCGTCTCTGAAGTTTGCAAAATGATTATAAATGATCCCTGACTTAACTTTAACCTAACGGAATGTGATTGGTTATTTGTTGATGTGAATTGCTAATATGTTGATCTTGTTTAATTAGTTGGAAAATAAGCTGAAAAATTAATTAAAAATTAACCTCTTGCATAAAAATTAAAATGGTAAAATATTCCAAATATATCTTCCTTTCCAATAATCTACATTAGAGCAATATATCTTCCTTTCTAATAATCTGCATTAGAGCAACATATCTTCCTTCCCAATAATCTGCATTATGTGCCCTGGAATTACTTTTGCCGACCGTAGGCCCACTATTCGTCACCAGCCATTGTGGGCTCCACTGTTTTCGAAGAGTTTCATAGCCCCGCCATTTGTTAGAAGGTTTCAATGGTTGTTTGCAACCTCCTTGAAGGGCTTTAGACCCAAACATGAGGAATCAATCTCCGCCACAATTTGGAGGCAACTTCTACTTTATATTTCTGTCTTATGGAGAACCACCCGATAAATGGAGCCTTTTCGCATATAAAGAATGAGATGATCTAATCGAGGTTTTTGGATTTTCAACCACTGACATTTTATCTAAATTAGTTTCATTCTGAAAAATAATGATTCATCCTATTAAATCATTGGATTTGAATGTTGAAAATCAGTAAACAATGGTTCTCCAAAGAAAGAAGATTGAAACCCAAACTATTTAAAGATGCAGATAAATTGTCCCCAGGCCTTTGAATGGGTGGGGAGGCCACTGAATTTCTTCTAACAGCTTTGAAACTCTTTGAAAAACATCAAGGATGTGAAACTCTACGATGAATGACGTGACAATAGAGGTAGTGATGACCATTTAAAATCATTTTGCAAACCTCAAGAACTAAACTCCAAACTTGAGAGACCAAAAGTACATTTCACCCTACACTATATTAGTCCTACATCATTAATAGTTACAATTAAGCCTATATTTTTTAAAAATATATATAAAATTAATCATGTCACGTTCGCAGAGTGGATGCCTTACGTAACACCACGAGACCGACTTAAAAATTTTTGAAAAACAACCTATACATGTTGGCCTGTCAATATTAAGCTAATAGACAATCTGTGATCCAAAACCGAAGGTAGTTCAATTATTTGCCCAATACCTAAATCACAAGATTTTCAAAGCTAAAGACTTACTCATTGCATGTTCTTTTAAGTACAAGAATCAGACCAATATGCAATAAAAGCCAAAAAAACAAGAACTTGAAGTATGTTTTAACCAAAGTAGAGGCAAAACATCTACATGCACCATATCAGTCAGGCTCCAATGTTATCAAGTTCATGCAAACAAGTAAGAAATGAACTTGAATTAGTAATAAAGTGATTTTTGCTTTAATACTGACTGTCATGAAGAAATCAAACCTCTACCAAAATTGATTACTGAGACCAAATTCTAAGAAAACAATCTCCAGGTTATACAAATATCATCACCAAAACCTGGAGGCAACCTAGCAAGTATAATTAGAAGCCTAAAGAAACCATCCACTATTCCTTTCATTAAAACCAGGAGAAAAGATAAACGGCAAGCATTCCCCAAAACTTAGTCAATTTCCATACCAGAAATTGCTTCATCTAAAATCATCTGTAGTTCTTTCAATCTTTGTCTTGTCAATGCAACACAATCCTGCAACCACGCCATTCACACATGGGTAGCATGTATTCACTTACACTTAAATAACAATTTGTTCACTGAAACTTTGAAAGGTGCAAAATCACAACTGTGGTATACCAGTTACTTTAGTATAAATTATAGTTTTTAAAAAGAATGTGCATCTTAAAGTAAGATAAGAAAAAGAGTCGGAAACTTTTGAGATTGGGTGATATTATAATCTTTTGTAAATAAAAGTGTTTCTGTATAAGCAAATGATAATAATGATCATCATCATCATTAGAAGAATGGCTTGCTTCCTCCATTGAGACGAGATACTTCAAAGCATTTTTTAGAATTTTCAAGAAAACTTCTAAAAAATCCAACACCATATTGAAAATCCAACCAGCTTCACCAAACTTAACAGACAGGGAAAATGTGAAGAAAGAAGAAATACAGAGAACTAATTCATTCTCTAACGAATTGGATTCCATCAATAAACTTGCCAGAGAAAGGAGAGACCAACCTGAACAGCTGATGTGTAGGCAAGAATGGATCCACCCGGCTTGTAGAAGGACACCAGTTGACCAGATGAATCTAAAACCACGGTCACAATAGTTTCCATGACAGACTCCTCCTCTGCATTAGGGTCTGCCAAGATATAGTTCTTGTGGAGTAGGCATGTTAATGAGAAAGGAATAAAGTTCAATTTCAGTTTCCTTTTCTCTTTGTTGACAGGTTCCTTCTCAAAGTTTTCTCCCCCTTCTTCCTCAGAGACAAATACTACTTTTCCATCATCATTTAGAGCAACAACAGGGATTTGCACTAACAATATAAACGAGGAAGTTTAAAATATGGCTCGGTGGAGAAAGAGAGCAAACATTCTAAAAGTGGTTCAAATTACCAAGTTAACAAACAAGATAGAAAAGAAACCTCATATTAATATTTTTGAGCTTTTGAATGGCAATTATTGGATTTCAAAGAAGCCTCAACAAATAGCCATTAATCACTAACATGTTTCATACACATATGACATAAGATCAACAGAAGATAACACATTACAACTTACAAGTTCAAGATTATTCTTCCCTTTGATTGGCCAAAGAAGGGAGGATAAAATAGTTTCCTACAAAATCAAATGAGTTACAGAAAGACTCCAATTGCCACATTATGGCTTATCAACATGCCTATAAAAATTTTTCAGCATAAATCAAGGTAGTCATGATCGTCCAGATGATGTGAAACAAAGAAGGTTTGAACCTAGTTCATGTCATACCCCCTCACCCCGGTGGGTGAACCCTACAAATCTAGAGGAAGAAAACCATTAAACATGGATATTATAGTTAAGGTAAAAAAAAACTCATGTCTGACACATATTGGGAACCTGATGCAGGCTAATCAGTTGTAAAGAGTGATTAGCTTAAGTGTTTTTTTATTGTACCTTCCTAACAGTACTTCACCATGGCAGTTAGTTGGCTTATTAATTTTTAATTACCATTTGTAAAAGCAACTGGGAAGGTTCTAATATCTATAAATAGACATAAAAAATAGGCCTATTTAAATAATCAATGGTCCATCCAACATACTTGTCAGCAACATCTCTTTGCTTACCTAAATGGTATGATAATTGCTCAAGATGGTGGTTAAAAGACAAGGCCAAAGCCATTCGAATTTGTGCAGCTAGAGCATTAATGTGGCTTAATTGGATAAAACAAAAAAAAAAATAGAAAGAAAAAAGAAAAACTTTTAGAGATAGGATTATTTTGGCAAAAAATACAATTTACAATCTCTTCTTGCAGTCCTTTTGTAAGAAATTCTTCTGTAACAACAGTTTTTTCAGGTAAATTCCACTTATGGTTTTTAAGGTTTGGACTTGGTTCCTATTTAGTCCCTAAAATTGGGAAAGCAACACTTTAGTCTTTGAGATTTAAGAAATGTATCTAAATAGTTCTTGAAGATGGTTGACTGTTGGTTGACATAATAGATAAATGATATGGTAGTTTTTCTTGGATTGGAATGCTGTGGAAGTTAAGTTGGTGACTTAATTACTGAATGTCTCCATAAATTGTAATAACAATATAATTTACAGAAATGAATAGTTTCTGAAATATAATCTAGTAACAGTTTTGGCAAATCTGAAGTATCAATCTATGATCTGAATAACTATTCTTAATGGAGAATAAATGTCCTATAACCAGCATTACTGCCATAAGCATAACATAACATCTACCAAATTATGCAGAAAACATCAAGTTATGAACTAGTTGAAAGCCTGAAATCTTACAGTGAGAAAATGCAGCAGCTGCAGAAAGAAGTGCAGCATCGAAAAGAGATCCATCAGCATCCAAGCAATAAATATCCTGGGGAACACAAGGCAAGTCGCTATCTCATTCAAAATAGTTAACTACAATAATAAAGCTGTAATCAGGCCAAAAACATGTTACAAAAAGAAAATTCCAATAAGAGTAGCACGGCACAAGTACAAATTTCAGACAAAAAAAATAAAGGTAAGATGGTAATGGGCCTTACTTCAGACACCAACATACTTCTACAATCAAAAAAGTATAAATACGGACAATGCATAAATTTAAAACATATACCAGGTATGCCATCCAAGCAGCTTTTCCTTTAACAAGAGATAATTCTCTCAAATCAATCATCCCAGAACTGAAAAGTTCACATCATCAGTTTCTTAGTTAGTCAGTCAAGTGCCCAAAGGAAATTGACTTTTTGGATAAGGATAAGAGATCAGAAACATAAAAGTAGTTCGATTCTCTTTACCAGATCTCCATTAAACAGCAATAATCTAATAATTGAAATTTTTAGGATCACATCTGAAGAGCATGAAAAGGGTCGTGGAGAGAACATAATGTTGATGAGTAAACATCTATCATATACCCTTTGGAGAGAACAACTTGGCTTACGGAATAATAAAGAACACAATACAACCACAAGCAGAATAGTTTGCAATAGTTCAGTTTCATTACAAAGGAGGTTAAAACAAAGGAAAGATAAGTCATATCCAAACCTACAAAAAAACAAAGGCAATAACAACACCCTACAATTGGTATAAATCAAAAAGGAGAATAACAACCTAAAAATTTTGACCCAAGAATATGTCAAAGTAATATTGCAAAAAAGGTGAAATGGTACCTTGAAATAGTATCAGACAACTGCTTTGAAATCACAGGTGCTGCTTCAGCTGGTCTCCCAGGCCTAACAATGGGAGAGCATATTGGAGGCATATGAAAGTCAACAGCTGCAAAAAGATAGACCTAATATCACCAAGATGTATAGGATGTTATCGTACAGATTATTATGAACAAGGACCAAAAATATTTAGCAGTTAACACTGGCCAACCTATACAACCCTCATCCGGTGACTCTATGGAAGGCGTCATTACTTCCATTTTAATGGCAGCCAACATTGTCTGCACCATATCAAGTTAAGAACAAAACATCACAAAATCCCAGCACAGATGATAAAGACAAGTGTGGAGGCACTTACCGTAGAACCAATCTTAGCCAGGGCTGACCCATTCGCAGATGATACTGGTCCTTATATGAATAGACGACACCCAAATTCAGTTTTGAGTATCAAAATCAATCAACAATCAAACTCGAGTTAATAAACAAAAGCTAGAAATCATAAAGATATAGGAATTACATGAAAACCAAAGCTTACAACTAACCAAGAGCAATGGTTGTATCTCTAGCTTTTCCCAATGTTCTTCCATCAGGACGTATTGATTCAGCAAGATGGCGCTCAAAAAACTGAATTGGGAAGAGTCGTCTAAAAGCATCAACCTCCATTTCCAACGACAAGTCCCCGGAAGCAGCATTTGGCAGTCCCATTGCTTATGCTCTTATATGTTTTTCCAGAAATTACCCTAGGCTAACGTCATCAAAGAAATTGAGATGAAGCTTTACCAGCAAGTTTTGGAACTCAAAGCACTGGCTATTTCCTTCTCTCTCCCTAACAATGAACCACAAGCTCCAATGTGTATATAAAATTCTGCACTTCTTTATCTATCTTTTCTCTGATCGGAAACCCGGTGGCAGGCTTCAGTTGCGGTGGTTGTGGAGGAGGTGGAGATAGCACGAAGGTGGAGGAAACGAGGAAGTTCGTGTGCTATGGAACAAGTCTAATGGAAAGGAAGAAAATCCGAGAGACTTGGGGGTCTTTGGAAAACTGTCCCAAAATATAAATCAGACTGGAGATTAAATTTTAAAGGAAAAAATCAATTTTTTACCCTAAATTTGTCAACTATCAATCTGTATCTGTATCGATATCGATATCTATATCTGTATCGATATCTATATCTGTATCTATATCTCTATCTATATCTATATACTTATATATATACTATATATAAATGTGACTATAGAGAGAAACTTTATCTCGCCATTTTGCCCTTCAAATTTTAAACATATGCCTATTTTACCTAATTCTATGGGATATATTGGAATTAGGACAAAATACAAGATGGAAACGAGAGAGTGGGTTGGGTCAAGATAGTTGCCCCACAACCCCACCAAGCTAGCTTTTCAATTTACTATACATTTTTAATTAATGTACCCCTGTACTTTTGTTACACAAAAACCTATGAACTCTTCTCATTCCAAGCACCATTCACGGGAGAATTTTAAGAGACACCTCAATTTTCAAAAAACAATTCATTGGCTTCCAACAAAATAATCAAACATTTATTATAATCTTATTTTTATAACACAAAAAACATTCCAAGTACCATTCATTGAATTTCAAGAGACAGACTTCAATTTTCAAAAAATGACTCATTCCCTTCCTACGAAATATTTTAATCCAATAACCCATCGCCATCAATTACAATCTACCATCAAACTAAGTCCAATTTGAGTTGCCTAATGGAAGAGACGACAATTCGCAGACAAATGCAATACCTTCTAACTGGTTTGGTTTTTTTACAATCCAATTCCTTTTCTCTCTGCCAAGAATTCAGTGTCTCATGTGTGTCAAAAAAAAAAAAACGAATGCAGTGTCTCAAAACCATTCTTCCATCGTATAAGTACCAATTGTACCCTCGAGAACAGTCTCCCGTTTTTGTTCCCGTTTTTTTGTTACTATTTGGCTATTGTTATAATAAAAAAAAAAATTAAAAAAAAATCCTCTATTCTTTCATTATACAATCTCTAATTTGTGTTTTTCAAGTAAGCAGAAAGACATAGATGGAGATTGGGAAAATACCAGTAGCGGCAAGCGAGAAGAAAATGGAGGGAGGCTACAGCGGCATGAACGAGGGAAGACGACGGTGGCGGCGGCACGAGCGGAAGAAAGACGACGGTGGTAGCGGCACGAGAACTGCTGAAACGGAGGAGGAAACAGCCTGAAGAAGAGGAAGAGTGGCGTGGCTGTTAGGGCTTCCTTCTTCTTTTATTCATTTTTATTTTATTTTACAGATTGGCTAAAAAAATGGGCTGAGCTTTTCTAAATAAAGAAAGAAAAACAGACGTGTTATTATTATGATTATTATTAATTTTTTTTTTTTTTTTTTGGGTTAAAAATCACTTTTGATCCTTAAACCTTCATAAAAGTAACAATTTGGTCCTGAACTTTGATTTGTAACGATTTAGTCTTTGTACTTTCAATTTTGTAACAATTTAGTTTCTGAACTTTAATAAGTAACAATTTAGTCCCTATACTTTCAAATTAGTATCAATTTAGTCCTTATACTTTCAAATTTGTAACAATTTAATCCTTGTTGCAAAAAAATCTATCAAAATTAAATGTCGATTTTTATTATTTAGTGTTTAAAATTTGTAGCTTATAAACACTAGGTTTTTACTACGTGAGTTGCACGTGTAATGATTTTAGTAAAATATTTTGAAGTAAAATGATTTTAAAAAACTAATTAAGATTAATTCGGTACATTTTTATATAAGTTTTATTTTTTATAATTTATGACGATATCTTCTTCTTTTTTTCTTTTTCTTTTTTTTTTCTTTTTTTGGCAACATTCCATGATGATTTATTGTCAGATAATACACAATTATATTACAGTTTCTTTGCGTATATTAGAAAATAAGGTTATCATTATCGATATTTTATATACAACAAAACATTATTAAATAAATAAAAGATGGATATACATTATAGAAGTAAAATTTATTTTTAATGAAAGCAAAATAATATATAGTCTAACGGAAAGATTACATTTATATTTTAATAAATAAACTATTAAAAATCAAACTAAAAAAAATACCTGAAATACACAAACAATTGAAAGAGATGTAATTTTAGACTTGAAAAATAAAGTTTGAGGGGAAAAATAAATTAAAGTTAGTCTATAACATAAAATATTTGAGAATGATTTTCTTCTGATTAAATTGATAAAATTAAACAAAAATATTATAATTATAATTCAAGAGAAGTACCTGAAACCAACCATAGAAGAGATAAATAGTTTTTTATGTGAAAATTAATGGGATGAGGTTAGGGGTGTGCAGCAGTCGGTCGGAGTCGGTTTTTGGCCAAAACCGAAGCCGAAAACAGACCATTCGGTTTCAAGCGATCGGTGGTAGTCGGTTCTTGAAGGGTTGGTGACGCCGACCGACCGACTACACCAACGGTTGGTCGGTTATAGTCGGTTTCAACAGTCCGGAGAAATGGATGAAGAAATTGAAAAAAGTGAAAGTTTCATGAAGTGAATGAAGAAGAAGACCAAATAAAAGGAAAGAAGAAAAAAGTAAAAAGATGAAGATGAAGAAGAGAAAAAAACAAGAAAGAAATAAGAAGAAGAAGAGAAAAAAACAAGAAAGAAATAAGAAGAGATTCAGAAAAAAGAACTAAGAAGAAGAAGATAAAAAAAAAAAAAAACGAAAGGGAAAAAGAAATAAAAAGAAGGAGAGTATGCAGAGAACTGAGAAGAAATGAAGAAGAGATAAAAAGGAGAAGAAGAAGATATCAGAGATTAGAGAAGAATAAGAAAAAATGAGAAAAGAATAAGAGAGAAGGAAATGAGAGAAAAAGAAGAAAAAAGTAAAAAAAAAAAATGTAAATTCAAATTATTGGGAAGACCATCGGCTGATGGTCTTCCCTAGGCGTGCAGGCAGCGCATTAATGCTGCCTGCAGCGCCTCAAAACACGCACATGCAAATTTTTTTTTTTTTGGTCGGTTCAGTCTGTTCTCGCCATTTTAGGCGGACCGACCGACCGACATGAGTAAAACCGACCCCGACCGCAAATATACGTAAACCGACCGACCGACGTTGGTTCGGTCGGCTCGGTTTTTCGGCTTTTTTTTGCTCACCCCTAGAGGAGGTGAACAATTTATAGAGGGAATTTATATTCAAATTCTAATTTTATTAGATTTTGGATAAGGTTTATAGATTGATAAAATATATATAACATAATATTATTATAGGTTATCAAACCAAAATGATAATAAAAGATAACAAAATCAAAAAGTGAAAATCAAATTTCATAATTGTTATAATTAAAAAAAATCGTATTCTAGTTGTTTTTATTAAAAAAGGAAAAATTAAAAACAAATTGTATTAATCGTTTTAATAATTAAAAAAAAAAAGATAAAAAAAAAATCAAATTTTGTATTATTGTTTAAATTAAAAAAAATAAAAAAATTGTTTTTTTATATTAACAAAAAAGATTTTTTTAATCTTTTATTTTTTTAATGATTAAAACAATTAATACGAAATTTGTTTGTTTTTTTTTTCTTTTTTAATAAAAACAAATAGAATAAGTTTTTTTTACCGGATAAGATGTTTTGATTCTTTTTTATCTTTTATTATTTTAATTATTAAACCATTAATACGAAATTTGCTTTTTATTTTTTTTTCTTTTTTTAATAAAAACAAATAGGATAATATTTTTTATTTTTTAATTAAAACAATTACGAAATTTGATTTCTAATTTTTGATTTATTTATCTTTTATTTTTTTAATTGCACTTTTATTTTTGTATCTGTTATTTTTTTTTTTTAATTTAAACAATGAATACAAAATCTTATTTTTTTTAAAAAAAAAATCTTTCTTTTTTTTTTAATAAAAACAATCAAATAAGATTTCTTTTATTTTTTTTATCTTTGATTTTTAAATTATTAAAACAATTAATACGATTTCTTTTTTATTTTTTAATAAAAACAAATAGGCTAAGATTTTATTTTTTATTTTTTTATCTTTTATCTTTTTTAATTAAAACAATTAGATTTTAACTAAAATAATTATCTTAAATTAAAAGGGGTATTTTAGTCTAAAAATGTTTTTATAGATATTAGGTACCAAGTTAGTTAATTAATCTATGTAGGTAAGAAGCTTCATTAAATCTTTACATTGATTTTTCACGATAGGGACTAAATCATTACAAATTTGAAAGTATAGGGACTAAATTGTTACTTATTAAAGTCAAGGGACTAAATTGTCACAAAATTGAAAGTACAGGCAAAATAAAAAATACAAGGACTAAATCGTTACAAATGAAAGTTCAGGGACTAAATTGTTACTTTTACGAAAGTTTAAGGACTAAAAGTGATTTTTAACCTTTTTTTTTTTTAGGAAAAACAAACGTTGTGTGTGTGTGTGTGTTTTTTTTTTTGAATCAACAAACGTTGTTATTGGTTTTCTTTTTTTTTTTTAAAAAAAAAAAGGAAATTCATTAGGAATTTACTAGGGGTTGAATCTTGTAACCTTTTACGATGATTTGATTTATGTTAATTTTGAATAATATGTATAAATTTAAGGAAAAAATACACTTTTGGTCCCTGAGGTTTGGGTTAAGTTACACTTTGGTCCCTAAGTTTTCAAACTCAACAATTTTACCCCTGAGGTTTGGATTTCGTTACACTTTTGGTCTTTTCTGTTAAACCCTCATGGAATGCTAACGTGGCACATATTTTTTATTAAAAAAATTATTTTTTGATTTTTTAAAATTAAAATATATTAAAATAATTAAAATATATTATTTTTAATATTTTTAATTCCTCCCCTCCTTCTTCAACCCAACCATTCATCTTATTCCAACCACCACCACATATCGCCGGCCGACCGCCGATAAATTTTTTTTTTTTCTTCTTCTTTCTTCTCCTTCCCTTCTCCCTCTTTTCTTAAAAAAAACAGAAGAAAGAAAAAGAAAGGAGAAGAAGAGAAAAAAGAAAGAAGAAAAAAGAAGAAAGGAAGAAAGGAAAAAAAAAACAGTCACCGACCGCCGACGATCTACTAAAGAGGAAAAGAGAAGAGGTTGAAGTTGAAGAAAAGAAGAATAAGAGTGAGGGAGAGAATTAAAAAAAATAATAATATTTTTTATTATCTTAATATATTTTTATTTAGAAAAATTTAAAAATATATTTTTTTAATTAAAATAATAGTGTCACGTCAGCAAACTGTTAGGTTTAACAGAAAATTTGAAGGAGGGACCAAAAGTGTAATGAAATCCAAACCTCAGGGGTAAAATTGTTGAGTTTGAAAACTCAGGGACCAAAGTGTAACTTAACCCAAACCTCAAGGACCAAAAGTGTATTTTTCCCTAAATTTAATCATCTTTCAAAATTTAATTTTGTTATAAGAGAAAACCCCTATCTTTGTTCGGTCTTTTTAATTCACTAGGTTTTAATGCACGTGTAATAGTTTTAGTAAAATATTATAAAGTAAAATTAATTTAAAACTAATTAAGATTAGTTCTATACATTTTTATATTAGTTTTCTTTTTTATACTTCCATGATGATTTCTTTTTTTTTTTTCTAATCTGACTAAGAATTATGATATTTATGGTTAGACATAAAAACCAATTGGAGAACAATGCACAATTTATGAAGGGAATTTAGAATCAAATTCTAATTTGATATTATTTGGAATCAAATTACATATTCAAACTTTCCTATATTTGAAAGAGAAGTTTTCATTTTCATGAAGACAACATTATTAGATTTCAAATAGTGGTTGCAAAATAAGACTTGGTTGAGATGAAATACAACCTCCTACCTATAGCATGTCGTTTCAAAAGTTGAGAGCATCTCATTCACATGTATAAAACAATCTATCAAATGTTATCATATTTAGAGTTATTAGCTCAAGTCGCATTTAAAGCATAATAAGATTATCTTATTATCATTGTTTTGAGATTTAAAGGGGTACCTTTTTAGAAATTGAAAATGGTGAGATTTATTTAAATAAATAAACAAAGAAATAATCTAGAATAAATTTAAATTAACAAAATTCAAATTCAAATTATGCACAATATATTCAAATCAAATTAGGGATAAGCAAGAAATTTTTTTTAAAAAAAAATAGAATATCAAATATCTATAAATATTTGAGAATCATGGTAAGTGATAATATCAATAAAGTTTAATGTTTTTTTTTTTAAAGAAACTAATTGATTTTAAAATTTAAAAATTATTTTTAAAAAAAGTTAATTTGAAAAACACCCTATATAAAGTTATTTGAGAATCATTGTGTAATGATAATTTCAATAAAATTTAAATGGAAATTGATCTTTTTTTTAAGAATAAAAGAAAAATTCCATTAAAACTACCAAATTATTTTTAAAATATGTAATTTAAAAAAAATCATGAATAATTCAAAACCAAAAAAATTATTCTTAGTGCACAAAAAATCTATATTAATTCCCAACACATGAAGTTTTGTTTTTATATTAATAAATTAAAATAATCGACAGTTAAAAAATATTATATTCAGAAACGGACAACTTGTTAATCATAATATATTTTAATTGAAATTGATTATTAAAAAAAAAAACAGAAAATCGATTTTCTAATTACCAAATTACTTTTTAAAAATGTAACTCAAAAACAACCGTGAATAATTCAAAACCAAATGAATTCTTCTAGTACACAAAAAAACTCTTTTATTTGCTTTTTTTTTAGTTTCAATACACAAAAAACTCGATATCATGGTGTAATGATAATTTCAATAAAATTTTAATTGGAATTGATCTTTTTTTTTTTTTTTTTTTAACACAAAAAAGCTTGATATCATGGTATAGTGATAATTTTAATAAAATATAAATTCAAATTGATCTTTAAAAAAATCGATTTTCTAATTACTAAATTATTTTTAAAAAATGTAATTTAAAAACAACCATAAAAAATCTAAAACCAAAAGAATTCTTCCCAACACATAAAATATCTAGATATTGTGTAGTGATAATTCCAATAGAATTTTAATTCATATTGATGTAAAAAAAAAAATCAATTTTCTAATTACTAAATTATTTTTTTAAATTAATTTAAAAACAACCTTAAGAATTCAAAATCAAAAAAAATCTTCCCCGTATAGAAAAAAAAAATAAAATCTTAATTAATTCCCAATACATGAAGTTTTGTTTTGATATTAATAAATTTAAAAAATGGCTATTAAAAAAATACTATATCCGAAAACTGGGTTAATCATAATATAATATTTGGGAAAAACTAAAAAAGTAAAAATAACAACAATAAGATAGAAAATATTTGTAAATATTTTAAAATCATGGTGTAGTGATAATTTGATAGTTTCAGTAACATTTTAATCGAAATTCATCTTTTTTTAAAAAAAAAAAAAAAGAAAGAAAAACAATTTTCTATTTACAAAATAAAAATTTTAAATTATAATTAAAAAAAATTGTGAGGAATCCAAAACCAAATGAATTCTTCAGAGTACACAAAATATGTTGATTAATTCACACCACATAAGTTTTGTTTTTATATTAAAAAATTTAAATCAACAACTATTCAAAAATATAATAATATGATATTCGAGAATCATGGTCCAGATAAATGGACAAAATTCAAATTCAAATTATGTCCACTATATTCAAACTAAATTAGTGGTAAGTGAATTAATTTAGACTCTTAATATGAAATTCACAAATTATAATTTTGGAGACAGCAAAATCAAATTAAGAAAATAAAATATTGAAAAAAAATAAAGGAAAAGAAAGAGATACCCGAAACAGAGATGAATAATTGGATAAGATAACTACTTTTAGACCTGGAAACTACAAAAAAAAAAAATAGAAAAAATGAAATTAAATAGCGTAAAAAAATTCCCAAAAGAATCTGAATATTGTTAACTATAGTATATAATATCATATTCGAGCACAACATTCTCATTAAATTGATGCAAAATTAAACAAAAACAACGTGAAAATAAATATATGTGAATATTTTCTTAAAAATTATTTGAGTATCACATAGGGATAATTTCAAGAGAGTTACCTGAAACGAACAATTGGAATAGATGAGTAGTTTTAGATGTGACAACCAATTGCAGAAGATGGAAAATTTATAGAGGAAATTTAGATTAAAATTCTAATTTGATATGATTTTGAATCAAATCACATATTGTTTTGTCAACAAGAGCTTAGCTCAACTGGCATAAAGTTGTATTGATAACCACAAGGTATGTGGTTCAAATCCCCATTCCCCACATATTATAAAAAAAAAAAAATCACATTGTTTTGAATTTTATTAAATTATGAATTTTGATTGATATATGAGATTTTTCCGATTTTGACTGTTGTAATTAACTAAAATTTAAAGGGGTATTCTAGTCCCAGATCTGGACGGGGAGGAAGGAGGGACTCCCACCTCCTCCATTTTCGGCGCGAAACGGAGGAGGGAGGTCCCTCCTCCCTCTTGAATTTTTTTTTTTAAAAAAAGAAAAGAAGAAAAATGAGGTAAGAGAAGAAGAAGAGGAAAAAAAAAAAAGTCGTCGGCAGCGGCGAGCGGTGGCTGGCCGCCGGCTGCCGGAGATTTGAAGAAGAAGAAGGAGGGGTTGAGGGAAGAGGATGAAGAAGAGGGTTGGGGGTTGAGTTTTCAAAAATAATTAAAATAATAATATTTTTATTGTTTATTTATTTATTTTTATTTTAAAATAAAAAATAATTTTTTGGGAAAAATACACTTTTGGTCCCTGAGGTTTGGGTTAAGTTACACTTTGGTCCCTAAGTTTTCAAACTCAACAAAAATACCCTTGAGGTTTGAGAAAAGTAGCAATTTGGTCCCTGCCGTCCATTTTGTCGTTAAATACTAACGGACTGATGATGTAGCACTATTATTTTAATTAAAAAATTAATTAAATTTTTTTAAATAAAAATATATTAAAAAATAAAAAATATTATTATTTTATTAGTTTTTTAATTCTTTTTCCCTCTCTTTCTTCTCCTTCTTCTTTCTCATCTCCATCTACTTCTTTCTCTTCTCCATCTCCTTCTTCTTTCTCATCTCCATCTACTTCTTTCTCTTCTCCATCTCCTTCTTCCCCATCACCTGCTTCTTCAACTCCGGTGGCCAGCCGGCAAAGGCGAGCGGCTGCCGTCGCCGCCGGATGTTTTTTTTTCTTCTTCTTCTCCTTCTTCCCTTTCTTCTCTTCTTCTAATTTCTTTTCTTTCTTCTGCTTTTTTTTTAACAGCGACGCCGGAAGGGAAATGGAGAAGAGGAGGCTCCTCCCTCCCTCGTTCCAGATGTGGAGTGCTTCTTTTAATGCTCGGTCTCCTTTGAGGCACAAAACAAACACAACTAAACCCTAATCTCAAAATCCCCATCGCCGCCAGGGTCGGGAAATTTCGATCCGATTGAGGATCCGAAAGGGTTTAATCTCGTTGACCCAGTTGAGAGGAACACTTTTGGAGTGCCAAATGGGGGTTGGACTGCCATAAGATTCAAAGCAAATAACCCAGGTGAAGAGAAATCTAATTCCCCTTCTTCTTCTTCTTTTTGGGTCTGAATTTCATTTTTTTTTCTGAGCAGGTGTTTGGTTTTTTCATTGCCATTTGGAAGTACACACGACATGGGGATTAAGAATGGTGTTTCTAGTGGAAAACGGGGAAGGGCCCGATGAGTCTTTGCCGCCGCCGCCCAGTGATCTCCCTTAGTGTTAGGGTTCCTCTGTTTTTAAAAAGCTTTAAAAACAAAGCTTAGAATCTGGTGAAGGGGATTTAGTTGTGTTTGTTTTGTGCCTCAAAGGAGACCGAGCATGAAAGAAGCACTCCACATCTGGAACGAGGGAGAGAGGAGCCTTCTCTTCTCCCTTTCCATTCCGACGCCGCTGTTAAAAAAAAAAGCAGAAGAAAGAAAAGAAAGGAGAAGAAGAGAAGAAAGGGAAAAAGGAGAAAAAAAAAAAATTCGGCGGCGGCCGGCCACCGGAATTGAAGAAGCAGGTGATGGGGAAGAAGGAGATGGAGAAGAGAAAGAAGTAGATGGAGATGAGAAAGAAGAATGAGAAGAAAGAGAGGGAGAAAAAAATTAAAAAACTAATAAAATAATAATATTTTTATTAAAAAAATTTTAAATTAATTTTTTAATTAAAATAATAGTGCCATGTCATCAGTCCGTTAGTATTTAACGGCAAAATGGACGGCAGAGACCAAATTGCTACTTATCTCAAACCTCAGGGGTATTTTTGTTGAGTTTGAAAACTTAGGGACCAAAGTGTAACTTAATCCAAACCTCAGGGACCAAAAGTGTATTTTTCCCTAATTTTTTTATTAAAATAATAGTGTCACGTCAGCAACCGTTAGGATTTAACAGAAAAATAGACGGCGGGACCAAAGTGCTCCTTATCTCAAACCTCAGGGGTATTTTTGTTGAGTTTGAAAACTCAGGGACCAAAGTGTAACTTAACCCAAATCTCAGGGACTAAAAGTGTATTTTTCCTAGAATTAATTAATTGAAGGCTTGAAATTAAATATATGATATTTAATTGGATAATTAATTAATTAACTAATAGAAGGTCTGAAATTAAATATATGATATTTAATTGGTGATTAATTAATTGGGTAATTAATCAATTATGGAAATGATTAATCACTTATGGAAGTAATTAATTATTTATGGAAATGATTAATCACTTATGGAAGTAATTAATCATTTATGGAAATGATTAATTACTTATGGAAGTAATTAATCATTTATGGAAATGATTAATCAATTATAGAAAAGATTAATCATTTATGGAAATAATTGATTATTTGTGAATATTTTATTCATGACATTTTTCCTATAAATAGAATACTAAACCTAGGGTTTAGGTGATACAACATAAGGCCACGAGAGTGCACTCTTGCATTCTCTCTAGTCTCCCTAGCCACTCTCTCATAGGGGCCGTTTGGCCCACTATGTTGGTTATAATAGTGGGGGCTATTATAACCCACTCAGTGTTTGGGGCATCAACAAAAATAAGGGGTGAAGTTGGTTATTTTTCCCCTCCGTGTTGCTACAGTAACCACTATTCAACCCAACCAATTATTCTATCCATTCTCTACCGTAACTCTCTTCTCTCTTCTTCCATGTGACTCATTGACTTTTCTACCGACGACCGACCGACGAATTTTCCGGCAACCACCGACAAATTTTCCGGCGACCACCGTCGACTTTCCGGCCACTTTTCCGGCGATCACTGATAACTTTCCGACGACTTTTTTTTTTAATCTTTCTTCTCATTTTCATTTCGAAAAATATAAAAAATGAAAATAAAGAAAAAAAAAAGAGGTAGAAGAAATGAAAGGAAAAAAGAGGAAAGAAATTTTTGGTGGCCGAAAATTTTGTTGGTGGTCGTCGGAAAAGTCGAAAAATTTCTAGGGAGTTAGATACTAGGTTGTCTTTGTACATATATAAATATGGAGTTTTATTACATAATTATTTTTTTTTTTAAGAAATATTACATAATTACTTTTGATAATGAAGTATTTGAATGATTACCTTTATCGTACCATTTTTTTCATTCCAAATTATACTTATCGTATTTAAGTTTACCATGATAATAATAATTTTTAAAAAAATAGTACTCAAGTTTTTATTTTATGTGATTTCTATTTTATTTGATTCTTTTGATAATGAAGGTAAAATGAGTTTTGAATAAGCATTTACCATTTTTATGTTGGAAATACAGAAATGAAACAAATATGGTTTTTCTATATGAAATCATAAAATGACTTATTCTGTGAAAAAACCATGACTCTAAAACAAAGAAAATCAACCCTTACTTTAGGTTATTTTTGTTTCCTTTTAAGTTAAACATATAATTTAACCTCTATACCAAAAACTTTATTTTTTTTTTTACAACTAAACCCAATTTTTTTTTATTAATATTTGAAGTACAAAGTTGTATGAGGAAAATAAACAAAAAAAAAAAAGTCAGGAAAAAAAAAACAGTCAGCTTGAAACATAGACTATTTTAACCCAGACTAAAATAATCTGCATCCCAAACACTGCACCCCAAACACAGACTGTTTTATCCCAGACTATAATAATCTGCACCCCAAACACAGACTATTTTATCCCAGACTATAATAATCTGCACCCCAAACACAGACTATTATAACACACAGACTATTATAATCCCCAGACTATTATAACCCCCAACTATTATAACCAACTAAGTGCCCTAAACAGCCCCATATTCTCTCAACCAAAAACACAAAGAGGAACTTTTTCCTCTTGTGTTTTTCCCATTCAAGATTGGGTAGTTCCACAACTACGTTCCTAATCTTAGAGTTATAGCGGGGAAGATCAATTGGTGGTGTCCCAATTGTTGACGCTTGGTCCCTATGAAATCAAGAAAGACGTTCTTGATATTTCAGAGACGACAACGATGGTATGTTTGCTTCTCCCCTTTAGATTAGTTCTAAGGTTATATGCTTAGCCTTAATAAATTGATTTAGAATAGTTTTCTAAATCTTTGCCAAGGTATTGGTATTTTGGTGGAAACAAAATTAACTACAAACGGTCTCAATTCGCTTCCGCTAACGGAATTACGGAATTCCAATCCCTACAGTCCAAATATAAGTATAACAAATGAAGACATTCTTTAAAAAAAAAAAACAAAACAAAACAAATGAAGACATTATCACTTAAGGTAATCCTTCAAGTATATAATTTTTTTTACCATGCATCGTATTTTTTTTTGAAAAAACCATGCATCGTATTATAGCAAATAAATAAAGAAATAAAGTGTATATATGTATATATAAACAAAAGGGGAAAGAATTGATGAGCCGACATAAAGTTGTACTAAGCTTCAAATAAAAAGCACTTTTGTTTATTTTTTTTATAAAATTATTTATTTTTTTATGCCCCTAAAAGTGACACTTTTTTTTTAATAAAGGGGAAAAAGTTTTGACCTACCCCATATATTTTTCCCTTTGTTGTCGACCTGCATCTGGATTGCATTCTTGCTTTTCATCTAGTATCGTCTAGGCATAATAGGCATTGCACGTTGAACTTGGTTTTTCATTTCTTAGTGTCACTAGACACTATGAGATAAAATGAAATTGATATAGGGATTTAAAGTTTTTGAAAGTTCTAAAATCATTTTAAAAGCACCTAAAGTGCTTCTAATGAAAACATTTCATTAGTACATCTTTCAAAAGTGCTTATAGAGCAAGTGCTTCACTCAAAATATGTCTTACAAAAATTACTCCAGACTCACTATAACGGACCGACTTCTAGAATGGACCTATTTGGGATCGTAACCACATGCATATTATGGATGCCTTTTTAATTAAAACACTTTTAAAAAACATAAACTCATAGTTTCAGTAAAACCTCAATGTAAAAACAACTTTTATTTGGGATCCCAAACTTTAAAGAACAAGATATTCTCAAAATAAATCCAAACTAATAGTCTTACGTGGCCTCAAAAGAGTTCTCAAAAAATTCATAGAAGAAATAAAAGAATGAAAACATAATTCTTAAAGCGGAAGAAAAATATGAAATCCATGAGTCTAAGTCTCTCTCATGGCTGCCTAACAAATCATCATCAATCGCCATAACACACCCTTGCCTTTACCTAAAAAAGCACATTCATGGAAAGAATGAGTATTTTAAATACTCAGTAAGTAACCCCACTACTAGGGTCAGGATATGCAGACACATACAACATGGTTCATGCATTTCTAGTGGTCATGGTCTTTGCATTTCTAGTGGGACCCTAATCCTCTTTCCTCTTAATTATGAATTTTCTTTTAAGGCCTTAACATAGACAATTACCCTTTCTCTGTTTCTCTCCCAACTAAGAGATATAGTAGGCATCATCTAAAGAATGTGCCCAATCTAATAGTCAGTTGGCACCTAATTAGTGGGGTCAAATCTTGCCTATAATACCTCAGGTTCCTCTAGATGTACATCAATTTTCTCTAAGGGTAATTGCCATGAACATGGTTCTTTTAATATCATGAAACATACATATGCATGGGTCCCTGATATAGGACCAAATTAGTCCTATTTATTTGTTGTTAATCTAGGCTTGCTAGGGTGCACTTTACGCTTTATTTGTCTGTTTTGTAGATTATTTGTGCATTCAGGGCATCAGGGACGAACTACACAAATTGGAGTTAATTCGGACAATTTAGCGAGTTTTCGAGCTAACCCGAGGGCCATGGGTCTCGAGGAGGTGAGAAGACCGTGAGGATCGTGACGAGCCCGAAGAATGGTTCCAAGGAGTCAAAGGTTTGAGACCTAAATCGAGCAAGAAACAAAGAAGGATTAAAGATCGAAGCACGCTGGAAGAAGGTCAGGCGTCTCCATGCCGTGGCTAGCGTCTCGACACCGACCCGTTTCAAACCTTGGGCCCAGTCGACACGGCGTTGAGACGCCATGCCCAGCGTCTCGACGTCGCGATCAAATTCTCTATAAACCCCCCTCTTTTATTCTTCCGTTTGTATGGGAGTTTTAGGGTTTATTTTTGGTTTTCCTCTCGGTTCTCTCTGTTCTTCACGTTCAGAACTCAGAGGTGTAAGTTTTCTTATTGATTTCCTTGTATTTTCTTGTTATTATAGCATAAGGTCGCGGGTTTTAGTCGGCCTAACCGCCGTCTAGACCCGTTGACGCCGATTGGATGATTATTGGGTTATAAAATGAGTTCCTTTGTGAGTTTCATGTTCTGATTGTTCCTTTAAATTCATATTGCAATCGTATTTTGGATTCAGTTTGTATTATTTGCATGCACAGTAGGTTAGATTGACGCCCTAACTTGCAGCTCACAAGTTAATAACTTGCTAAAGAATTGATTTCCAAGTAGCTAATGGATTATTAATTCAATAGTTAGCGCATAGACTGATTCGTGGGCATGGGTCCCAAGAGCAGACTCTGACTTTGTTGCTTGACACGATAGGTCTAGGATTCAAAATAGCGTTAGAAGTAATCTAGACCTAATTATTTCTAATGTCCTAATCAATCCACTAGACTTAAGGCAATTGGTTGATTATTTGATTTGATAGTCTAATCAAATTAATTAGTTAATCAATTAGAGTCTAATTCGATGGACGTTGTATGATCGGGTTAGATGGATTAGGTGGGCTTTGGGTCTTTTCTGGGTTCAGATTAGATCGATTGGGCAATTAAGCAATGCAACTTAGCCTTAACAAGGTAGGTAGACAATGATCAAAGTAAACCATTTAACCCCAATAATCTCTCCAATCGGCGTTGCCTAATTTAATTAATTCTCTTGCTTATTTATGTTCCTTGCAATTTAAATTCTTGTCCTTTAAATTTCTTGTCCCTTTAAATTCCTGCATTTTACTTCCTTGCATGCCTATTTTCCTAATATTCTATCCCCCCATTTACTGCTTTCATAACTCAAAGTAAATAGGAAATAAATAACCAACCCCACTCCCTATGATCGACCCCGGCCACTACTACTGCAAGTAGTTTAGTGATCGTGGAACTATAAATTTTATTTGGCAAACTGGGAGCCTCGACAACTCCCGACCTGTCAGTCCCATAACAAAACATCATACATTCACAAAATGCAACATACATATCCACAATCATGCATAAGCACGAGATTTCATAGTTTTTCCTCTAAATTAAATCATGGTCTACACATTCAATAAATTAATGGTTCATGCATCACATTCATCAAATCGTGCATCATATTCATAGAAATTCATGCAAGTTCTATCTTATCAGCACACAATTTCCCAACCTAGCTGTTGGGTTTCCAGAGTGGGTAGAAATATAGTAAAAATAGACTCTAGAACACTGTGCAAGCATACACAATCTGCAGCAAGTGATAAGTAATTTATCGTATCCACGGGGCTGAATAGCTTTCACTTTATCTATTTTGTATATCTCTTTAATGGTTTCAAGAGTGGTTAAAATGATTGATTTCGGTAAAATGCTAAAGCAAAAGAAATGACAGAACATAAAGTAAACAAATAAAGCATACAGATTGGAAGCATGCGTTGGTCAGGATTTAGTAATTGTTTTAAAAGATGCTCTAGCAATATTATTGATTAGGCAATTCTCTCGCAGTCTTATTAGCAGGATCCTCCCGGAACTCTGGATTTTTTGGAATGTGTTTCAACTTCAATGACGCACTACCAATCAAGCACTAGGCAACTGGTTATCCCTAACTCAGTCACTGGCGTTCACCAATACACAATGATCTAGTGTGATTAAATGCCACACACTTCTCAAATCATCCCTGAAACTAAGAAGTGATATTCATACCGGATGGCCAAGCGGGCAAAAAATGGAAATAGGCACAACAAATAATCAAGATGCTCAAATCAACATTTATTGCATAGAGAATAAAACACAACAATTACATACTTCCTAACCAACACCTAAGTAAATTTAGTTCATAATGCTCATGATAACACACACTACAATCTAAGTATGTGCATCCATAACTACAAGAAATTACAAGAAAAAGTTAATTCCCTTGAGTAGATCCGTAGTTGATGGTCTTCTTGAAGTCTCCAATCTTTCCTTCTCTATTCGGCTCCCAAAGATGGAAATAGGAAATGTCCTTCTCCAAAAGTGGAATGTCCTTGACTTGAAACGGCTCTTTCCTTTTATAGAATGAAGGAAAACCCTAATTAGGTCAATCTGTACACGTGGAAGGCTCTCCAAGCTTCTTAGATCCAAAAATAACTAAACTAACTTCAGTTCATTAAAATGGATTACGAGCTGTGACGTGACAGTTTTGCTCCCTGCTTTGCTGGATCATCGATTTTGCTCCCTCAAGTCGCTTAGCAATATATTCTGCACAAAATAACTTCCAAGGCATCCATGCTCCCAAATGGGTTAAAACATATGATATTCATCTAAAAGCAACCCTATTTAGCACAAATGACACATAAAACAATGTAGAACTAAGGCCTAAATAACTCCCTTTTGGAGAGTTATCACTAGCCTAAGCATTCCAGTAGTAAAGCCACTTACCTTGGTTTAATTAACATTAGATTTATCCTCTTCAAAATTCCTCAGTTTCCAAGACCTTAGGCAAGCTACAAAGTAATAGGGAAATTCCTTAAAACCAAATAGGACTTTAAAATAATTTTTCTACTATGAGCCAATCAACCTTAAAGAGGATTTGGCACCCAAAAACTTACCCAAATAAATTTCTAGCTTGTTGGTCGGGGTTCCAAATTCACTCTACTTTCGAAATTCGACCTCCAACCGACATGGATACCTTGAAATCAATAACCAAAATTAACGGGTAATCCTTTAAATTGCATTAAACAGCCAAAAATTGAATTAATTCTCTTACCCAATGCTGAAATTACTCAACATTGTCGGAACTCAAAGACCCACGGCTTGAATCTCCGAACTTTAAAGGGAGAGCTTGCTGAATGAAACCAACAATGCGTGGATATTTGATTAAATGCTAAAATCAACCAAAACAACCACCAATCCAACCAACCTAAGGTTGAACTCGCCCAAATATGCCGGAAATTCACGCCCAAACCGCTGCTACAAGCCTCTGTACTCATCGGAACCCACACACGGAAAACTGCTGACTCACGCTTGAACTTGTCGAGATACACTACAAAAACATCCTTGAAACACGCTGCGTCGAACTGCTGCTGTACCGCCAGATCGCTCGTTCGTTGAAGCACGCCGCCGTCACCACTTGCCGGAGAAGACGCCAGAGACAAGAGGGAGAGGATGGGGAGATGTTGGCTGGGTGGATTCAAAGAAGAGGGAGAAGATGCTGAAGCAGGGTTGCTGCCAAGAGAGAAGGAAGAAGAAGAAGATGGACAATGAGGCTTGGCTTGCCTTCTTGGGCTACGTGCAGCTGGCTTGTGAAAAAGATGACTATGGTTTAGATGGCTAGCTCCAAAATCTCCTAAATTTAAAAAATGTCATCCTCAACTACTTATTTGAAAATCCAATTAAATCTCTTAACATAATTTCATTTAAATCCCTCTTCCAAACCAAATACATGGAAATATTTCAATAGAACTTTGAAATTTGAGAAATTTAGCCTTACCTTAACTTCTTGACGTTACTATAATTTTTTTCCTTTTATATTTTATTGTCGAGTGGAGAAATCCTGTTTTACTTCTCGACTTAAATTATTAAATATCAGTGTGATATGTTTAAATTCTCCTTTTAAAAGGAATGTAGGAGAGTTCATTCTCATGTGAATCCAAATTCTCTCCAATTCTCTCTATCACTCCATATTGAGATTTGTGTAACTATCTTTTTACAAGTATTTTTTTTTCAAATAAAAATAATTATTCCTTCCTATCACCCACTATATCAATTCAAAAAATCATAAGTGTTTTGTTAAAAAAAAAAAATAATAATTATTCCTTCCCACAATGTGAATTCAAAAAAATATATTTAATAACAACTCTTAATGAGCATCACAAGATTCCTAAAAAAATGAAATGCATTATCACATAAAAATGCATATTAGAGATAAGAAATGGAATAAAATAAAAGGGGAAGAAGTGTCCACTGACTTGATGTGACCAAATGGATTTGTGGAGATTGTTTCTCTTTTTTCTTGTTGCCCCAATTGAAAGTTGACAATGCACATATCAAATTTAAATTAGCATTTTTCTTTATTATAGATGACAAAATTCTTCTACCCTTAGGTTGCCACTTTAATTTGTAGAAAATAATAATGATAACTTAGACTCTGTTTGATAACCATTTGGTTGTTGGTGGTTAGTTTTTGAAATCAAGATTATAAATACTACTTTTCTATCTATAAGTTTCTTTGTCTTGTTATCTACGTTTTAAGGATATTTTCAAAATCGAAGTTAAGCTTTGAAAACTAATTAAAAAAGAGTAGTTTTTAAATACTTATTTTTGCTTTTGAAATAACTAAGAATTCACACATGTTTTCCTTAGGAAAGACGAAGATCATTGTAAGAAATTATGAGAAAACAAGCACAATATTCAAAAACCAAAAACTAAAAACTAAGGTCCCATTTGATAACCATTTCAATTTTTGGTTTTTGGTCTTTCTGTTTTCTGTTTTTTAGAAACAAAAACTAAGTATGTTTGATAATTGTTTTTTGTTTTCTGTTTTTTAAAAGAGGAAAACAAGAATATTTACCAAACAAGTTTGGTTTTTTGTTTTTTTTTTAAAAAATTAGGACAGATGAAGTGATGTTTTAGAGAGAGAAAAATATCTGGTTATATGAAAATAAAAATTTAAAGACATAAAAGATAAATGTTATAAAGAGATGAAAGAAAAATATTTAGAGAGATAGATTTCATAAAAAAATATTAGTTATATGTCAAATTACAAGTTTAGTCTTAGAGCTTTCATATTTGTGTCTACTAGGTCCTTAAACTTTAAAAATTATCAATATATAATAGGTCATGAGTTTTAAACTTTATGTCTAATAAGTTCTTTAAGAATGTCAAATAGTTCTTTAACTTTTAAATTTGTATCTAATTGGTCCCTAACATGTTCAACATTTTTTTAAAATTAACGAATGTATGAGTTATAAAATTGGACTTTGTGTATAATAAGTAATTAACATTTCAATTTTGTGTCCAATAGAGAGAAAAAATAGGCAAAATAGCATATAACCTTAAATTGAAAATGTAGGTCATTTTTCATTTGGGTCTCTATAATTAGGTCATCTTCACAAGATTCTCTAAAATGTCGGAGCCTATGTAAGAGTAGCACTACATGGTCTAATGTAGTACATTGAACAATACTTGGTTACATAATGGTGTGTAGGTATCTCCTTGTAACGCCCCGCGTTATAAAAATTAGACTAATTCTAGATCATTTGGGTCGATTTCCTAAAGTTCTAATCTAGAAGTTAAGCCTAACCGTTAAGTTGATAAATTAAATTCTTGAATTTAGGGAAGAGAGATTTTATTCAATCTTTAATTCTCTAATTTTGAGAGTTAATTATTGATATATATTCCCTAATTCAAAAGGAAATCAAATTTCTTTTAATTGATTTTTTCCCCACTCTTTTAGGTTCTTAATTAGATTTCAAATAAAGCCCTAGAATTTTCCTTTCTTAAATTAAATTGGGTCTTCTTATCTTAGATTGTACTTTTTTTTAAAAGAAAAAGAAAATAAATAAAAAAGATAATTAAAAAAGCCCTAGAAGAGCCATCTTTTCCTCCTTCTCCAGTTGAGCCGTCGAACGCCCCCAATCGTCTTCTTCTTCTCGTGCGTATCAGCTCCGTTCCCTACGTTTTTCTTTTCTAGTCAGCCATCCCCTCCTTTCCTTCTTCTTCTCCGGCGCCATCTCCCTCTTCCCTCGTTGTCTCTTCCACGTCGGCGAACTGCGGACTCGTAGTATCTCCTTTCAACCTGCGCGGTTTTGCTCTGTTTTCAACCACCTTCGCGAGACCCTCGAGCTCGAGATTTCTTCTTCAACCGCATGGTAAGGTTCCTTTTCTTCCTCGTTTTGTTTGATTTTGGTTATCAGATCTGAATCTCTATTCCTCATTTTCTTTGTTCCGTCAAGGGCCCGACTACATCGCTCCTCTATTCATTGGTAGTCGTCTTATGCCTCGTGAGTAGCATTTTGTCTAACATGTTTAGTGTTGTTCCAGCCCTCCATTTGGCTTCAATCCGCGATTTCTCCTTTACTTCAATGTGTCGCAACGTCATCGCGACGCGGAGCGGCCGACATCCTTTCTTGGGTTTTTAAGAAGAAAGTTGGAGTCGCCACCAATCATTGAAGGTGTGATTGGTCACCTTTAAAATAAAAAAAAAACCAGTCTTAGAAAACCAGAAATTAGGTTCGGGAGTCGTTTGAGTGTAGGGAAGGTATTAGCACCCTACAACACCCGTTTAAGAAAACGATTACCACAGTATCTTAAATTGTCCAATTAAATGAATAAAAACAGTCCTTTATTTTTATTTTTCTTAAAAAGAATGATAAATGTAAAAATATAAACCCAAAATGCAATAATAAACACAAGATGTCTCATTTGTTTTTACCTTAACTTTAGAAATAAAGTAAGGATTAAACATTATGAGTTGGATATCCAATTTAATATAAATCATGCCTAATTTCTCTTTTAATTAAAGGAAATATGGGTGATACATGATTGTGTTTATTAAAAATAAAAAAAAAAAAAAAAAACAAATAGATGTAAAAGAAGAAAATCATTCAAAGAGTGAATTCTTTTTAGGGAAAATGAGAATTTTCATACGCCTACACGGGAGTTGAACTCCACGAAGACACATTACTCAGTTCCCATAATCCCTTTCAAAAGAAAATCAAAACAATAACAATAATTGAAATTGACCAAGCAGAATTAAAGATTAGATTAAAGCAATTTGGAGAATGAAAGGAAAAAACAAATGAATTAGAAAGTTTAAAAAAAATGAAGTTGGCAAAGTGCAAAAGTGAACTAAAATGAGAGAGAAATTAAAAATGATAATGATAATGATGATAATAATAATCATAATAATAATAATAACAATAATAACAAAACAAAAGAAAAAACACAAAAAAAAAACAAAGGAAATAGAAAAACAAAACCCCACCTTTTTTACTTCTCTCTTTCTTCTTTTTTCCTTCTTTCTTACCCAATGTTTTCTCTCCCCGTATACTCCTTCCTTCCCCTCTTTTTTCCTCTTTTCCTCTTCCACTTTCTTTTCTCTCTTTTTCTATCACTCTCTAAGCTAAACTCTTGCTCAAATGCCTAAACTCTCTCAAGCTCACTTTTACTCTAAACTTCTAGTCTTTTTTTCTCTCCTTTTCTATCACTCTCTAAGCTAAACTCTTGTTCAAATGTCTAAACTCTCTAAAATGCCTAAACTCTCTCAAGCTCACTTTTACTCTAAACTTCCTCTCATTCTTCTTGTTTTTTCATCCTCCATCTCCCCCCTTTTTATACTTGAAGGGTTACTAATTTAGGGGGGAGATGGATGAGAAAATGGTGGGAAAAATAAAAAATAAAAAAAATAAGAAAAATACTAACCATGGAAAAAGCTTTAGAATAGGTAATGGGGGAGTTTTTTCATGAAAACTTCCCATTGAGTAGGAATGGGGAAGACCAAAAAAAAAAAAAAAAAAAAAAAAAAAAAAAAAAAAAGAAAGATAATATGTGGGGAGGGGGATTTGAAACACAGACCTTGTGATTATTAATACGACTTCATGCCAGTTGAGCTATGCTCTTGTTGGCATATCATAAAAACAAATTGACCACCAAATATTGGAAAACTTCAAACATTATTACTTAAAATCAAGCCGGACCAAATACGGTGTCTACAGTTTGCCCCCCTTTGTGTATCTTTGAAGGATTGAAAGGGTAGACAAAGGAAAGAGACTAAGTACTGGGGAGGCGAAGATTTGTTCGGTAAAAATTTGAATTTAGAAAGGAAAATGCGCTTGACTTAATCACGTCTCAACCACAATTCAATAGTCAGGTTTGGTTTAACCGTGAGAAAAACTGAAAACGAACATGGATTGACACAGGCTTCGACCTCGACTGAATAGTCGAGTTCGATTTAACCGAGAGAAAAACTTAAAACGGACTTGGATTGACACAGGCTTCGACCTCGACTGAATAGTCGGGTTCGATTTAACCGAGAGAAAAAATTGAAAACGGACCTGGATTGACATAGGCTTCGACCTCGACTGAATAGTCGGGTTCGATTTAACCGAGAGAAAAACTTAAAACGGACCTGGATTGACACAGGCTTCGACCTCGACTGAATAGTCGGGTTCGATTTAACCGAGAGAAAAATTGAAAACGGACCTGGATTGACATAGGCTTCGACCTCGACTGAATAGTCGGGTTCGATTTAACCGAGAGAAAAACTGAAAACGGACCTGGATTGACACAGGCTTCGACCTCGACTGAATAGTCGGGTTCGATTAAATCGAGAGAAAAACTTAAAACGGACCTGGATTGACACAGGCTTCGACCTCGACTGAAATAGTCGGGTTCGATTTAACCGAGAGAAAAATTGAAAACAGACCTGGATTGACACAGGCTTTGACCTCGACTGAATAGTCGGGTTTCGATTTAACCGAAAGAAAAAACTGGAAATAGACCTGGATTGACACAGGCTTCGACCTCGGCTGAATAGTCGGATTCGATTTAACCGAAAATAAAAACTGGAAATGGACCTAGATTGACACAGGCTTCGACCTCGGCTGAATAGTCGGATTCGATTTAACCGAAAATAAAAACTGGAAATGGACCTGGATTGACACAGGCTTCGACCTCGACTGAATAGTCGGGTTCGATTAAATCGAGAGAAAAACTTAAAACGGACCTGGATTGACACAGGCTTCGACCTCTACTGAAATAGTCGGGTTCGATTTAACCGAGAGAAAAATTGAAAACGGACCTGGATTGACACAGGCTTCGACCTCGACTGAAATAGTCGGGTTCGATTTAACCGAGAGAAAAATTGAAAACGGACCTGGATTGACACAGGCTTTGACCTCGACTGAATAGTCGGGTTTCGATTTAACCGAAAGAAAAAACTGGAAATAGACCTGGATTGACACAGGCTTCGACCTCGGCTGAATAGTCGGATTCGATTTAACTGAAAATAAAAACTGGAAATGGACCTGGATTGACACAGGCTTCGACCTCGACTGAATAGTCGGGTTCGATTTAACCGAAAATAAATTTTCTTTGCAATGCACGCTAAACTTGAATGCTTGAATGCATGAGATGCAGATTTAGCACTATTCGAAAACTATGATACAAATTTCTTTTAAAAAATATTTGATAGCTCGGGCACCCCATTCACATCACCCTTGGTAATAGACCTTAATTGGATCATGAACTCCCTAAACAACTTTCTCTTTGTTTGATGACCAAAAATGTATCCAGAATGACTTTGCTCCTGTGATAATAATGGTTTTGCCCCAGTTTGAGAAGACAAAAATAATCGTTTTGCCCCAGTTCAAGACTTTGTCATGTTGAAATGACGGTTTTATCCTCCATGATGACATTCCATCAACCTTCATCATCACGGTGCTCTTGGAAAAATATTGCCTTTGGATTCTTTGTTTGGACATATGTATTTCACATCGAATCGTTTAAGTTACCACCACTGATTTGAAATATCGCGTTTATGTAACTTTTTGTTTATTCAATTGTAATGATAATAAAGGTAAACATGCCAAACATTCATAGTTGAAGAAATATTATGAAGAGTGGGGGAGAAAAATGGACAAGATATGCCATGCTTCGAGAAGGGAGCTTTGATTTATGACTAAAATTCAATAGACATATGTGTCAATGTTAAGGTTCTAGAACTTGAGACAAAAGTAACCTCTTAAACATGATATAGAAATTGAAGCGTAATTCTCCTAGACACTTGTTGAATTCCCGCAACTTTGCCGAATCCTTTGATACACAAGTAGCCTATGCGTAATATCTTCGAACTTGATCTGAATTAACTGGACTTGGCAGCTCATTACCATCCATGTTAGTCAAGACTAAAGCTCCTCCAGAGAAAGCTTTCTTCACCACGAATGGTCCTTCATAGTTTGGGGTCCACTTGCCTCGGTGATCTTTTAGAAAAGGAAGAATTCGTTTTAAGACTAAATCCCCTTCTCTGAATACTCTGGGACGCACTTTCTTATCATAGGCTTTCATCATTCGTCTTTGGTAAAGTTGACCTCTGCACAATGTTGTCAATCTCTTTTCTTCAACAAAGTTGAGCTGCTCATAGCGGTTTTGGACCCACTCAGCCTCTTCTAAATTAGTCTCCATGAGGACTCTTAATGATGGAATTTCCACTTCAATGGGAAGAACAGCTTCCATACCATAAACTAATGAAAATGGTGTTGCCCCAGTTGAAGTGCGAACCGATGTGCGATATCCATGTAATGCAAAAGGAAGCATTTCATGCCAATCTTTATATGTCACCGTCATTTTTTGCACAATCCTTTTTATGTTTTTATTAGCAGCTTCCACTGCTCCATTCATCTTTGGTCTATACGGAGTTGAGTTGACATGCTTGATCTTGAATTGCTCACATAACTCAGTCATCAATTTATTGTTCAGATTTCGTGCATTATCAGATACTATGGTCTCAGGAAGACCATAACGACATATAATCTCCTTCTTGATGAATTTGATCTCAACTCCTTTCGTCACCTCTCGATAGGACATTGCTTCAACCCATTTGGTAAAATAATCTATTGCCACCAAGATGAATCGATGTCCGTTTGAGGCTTTTGGGTCAATAGGGCCTATAACGTCCATTCCCCACATGGAAAATGGCCATGGTGTCGTCATAACGTGCAACTGAGATGCTGGAGCATGAGCTTTATCTGCGTAAATCTGACATTTGTGGCATTTTCGGGCATATTTGATACAGTCAGCTTCCATGGTTAACCAGTAATAGCCAGCCCTTAATGCCTGTCTGGCCATCATGTGTCCATTTGCATGGGTGCCGCAAATTCCCTCATGAATTTCTTTCATAATCGTGTTGACTTCATTTGTATCTACACACCTTAGAAGAACCATATCATGATTTCTTTTGTAAAATATTTCTCCATTTAGGAAGAACTTCATTGCTAACTTTCTAAGTGTGCGCTTGTCATTTTCTGAGGCATTCAGAGGATAGGTTCCGCATTTCAAATAATGTTTGATGTCTTGAAACCACGGCTTGTCACCAAACTCTTCTTCTATATTCATGCAGGAGGCTGAAACATCTACCCTTCCCATCTTAATAGGTTGTACCTCATGATTGGGGTCTATGTTGAACATGACTGCAAACGTAGCCAAGGCGTCTGCTATCTGATTGCTCTCCCTTGGTAAATAGTCAAAATTGATTTCTTCAAATTTATGAGACAAATCTAATATAAGCTTTTTATAAGGCAGTAGCTTAGTGTCTCTTGTTTCCCATTCTCCTCTCAATTGGTGAATCACCAACATAGAATCTCCCAAGACTCGAAGTTTCTTTATCTTCATATCCAATGCAGTTTGGATACCCATGGAACAAGCTTCATATTCAGCCATATTATGAGTACAATCAAAACTTAGTTTGGCGGTGAGAGGGAACAACTTTCCTTCAGGCGATATTAATACAACACCTATCCCATGACCTAACTCATTGGAGGCCCCATCAAACAACATGGTCCATGTTTCCAAGTCTGATATTTCTTTTTCCACCATTATAGTGGAGACAAATTCATCAGGGAAATCAAATTTCATTGGTTCATAATCGTCTATAGGTTGCTCGGCCAAATGATCGGCTAGTGCACTTCCTTTTATTGACTTTCGAGTAACATAGACAATATCATACTCGGATAAAAGAACCTGCCATCTAGCAATTCTACCAGACAAAGACGGTTTTTCAAAGATGTATTTGATAGGATCCATCTTTGAGATAAGCCATGTTGTGTAGTACAACATATATGGTCTCAAACGGCGAGCGGCCCAAGCTAGAGCACAACAAGTTCTTTCTAAAAGAGAATATCTGGTTTCACAATCAGTGAACTTTTTGCTTAAATAATATATGGCTTGCTCTTTTCTGCCTGAACTGTCATGTTGTCCCAGTACACACCCCATTGGATTTTCTGTCACTGTAAGATATAGGATAAGTGGACGATTTGGAGTTGGAGGTACAAGAACAGGAGGGTTTTGTAGGTATTGCTTGATCTTTTCAAATGCTTTTTGACAGTCGTCATTCCATATGCCTGTATTGTTCTTACGAAGTAGCTTGAAGATTGGTTCACATGTTGCTGTAAGATGTGATATGAATCTTGCAATATAATTCAATCTTCCCAAGAAACCTCTGACTTCTTTTTGAGTACGTGGTGGTTGCATTTCTAGAATGGCTTTGACTTTGTCTGGGTCAACTCTAATTCCCTCTTGGCTTACGACGAAACCCAACAACTTGCCAGAAGTGACCCCAAATGTGCATTTACTCGGATTCAATTTCAACTTGAATTTCCTCAATCGCTCGAATAACTTTCGGAGAATGGTTGCATGCTCTTCCCCTGGTTTTGACTTAGCAATCATGTCATCAACATACACTTCGATCTCCTTATGCATTAGGTCATGGAAGAGAGTAACCATGGCCCGTTGGTAGGTTGCCCCAGCATTTTTCAATCCGAACGGCATGACCTTATAACAAAAGGTTCCTCATAATGTGATGAATGTAGTTTTCTCTTGATCTTCAGGTGCCATTTTGATTTGATTGTAACCTGAGAATCCATCCATAAAGGAAAAAGTTGAGAATCCAGCTGTGTTATCTACCAGTACATCAATATGAGGAAGTGGGAAGTTATCCTTTGGGCTTGCTCGATTCAAATCTCTATAATCAACACACATTCGGACCTGTCCATTCTTTTTAGGTACTGGCACAATGTTAGCTACCCATTCTGGATAATTAGCAACTGTTAAGAATCCTGCATCAATCTGTTTCATGACTTCCTCTTTTATTTTGATTAACATGTCCGGCTTCATCTTGCGTAACTTCTGTCTCACTGGCCTGCATTCAGGCTTAAGTGGCAAATGATGCACCACAATACTTGTGTCTAAACCAGGCATATCTTGATAAGACCAGGCAAAAACATCAATGTATTCATGAAGCAATGTTATTAACCCTTGACGGCTTTCAGCAGATATGTTGGTCCCGATTTTAACTTCCTTAATCTCTACTTGAGATCCCAAGTTAATCGTCTCTATCAACTCTTCATGTGGTCCCAATATACTCTCTTCTTCTCAATCATTCTCAACAATTCAGGAGTAAGTTCTAGATCTTCCTCATTACCACTTGTTCTCTCATCGGACTCAACATCGTATGTAGGAGAATCAAGTTCGTATTTAAGATCATTAACGCTTTCAATCCCAATTTCGCTGTTTAAGAGAGGGATTATTCAGTGTGATGAAAGAAGATAAAAGGAAGGAATGGAATAAATGAAATCAATGCTAAAAGAAGTAGAGACAAGAGAGATTCATTGGATGATAGGAAAGAAAGAAAAAATGCTTCTTCATTAACAAAATGAAATATTGACATAGAACACATAAATCATCAAAACAAAAAACAAACAAAAAGTTTAAAAATTACTTTGATATCTCATTAACAAATGATGGTAGCTCCATTACAGTCCAATTATTGAGTTCAAAGTCTTCTGGGCACAGATAAACCAAGGGACCAGCTTCTTTCTTCTGTTCGATTATAGCCATGATTGCAGGGTCTTGAGATTCTGGATGAATTATTCCAGCAAAGATGAAGGTATCATGAAGATGAGGAATGGTATTCATTTGATACTTCGGCTCACGACTCTCCAATCTAGCCAGTCGTTTTTCTCTTTCCTGCCTGTGTGCTTTAATCATATCTTTTTTGCTTGGTTTATATCCCAAACCAAACCTCTTCATATTTTTCGACATATTCAACAAATTTTCGAGGCTTTGGTTGCTTCCTGTTAAGGAGAGTTTTGAAAGTTGCAACTCCATCTTCCCTATCTCTCCGTATAAAGTTGTGGCATTTGCAATCTCAAAAGCTTGAAATGATGACTCAAAAACCTCTTCTGCTGCTTCTATGTAGGGCATTGAGGAGGGTCTTGACAATAAGATATCCTCTTGTCCAGATATGATCACTAGTTTGCGGTCGACCACAAATTTAAGTTTTTGGTGTAATGATGATGGGACCACTCCAGCTGAGTGAATCCAGGGACGCCCTAACAAGAAGCTGTAGGCCGAATTAATGTTCATAACCTGAAAGGTTATATCGAAGGTGCATGGACCGATCTGAATGGGCACTTCTATGTCTCCAACAACTTCACTACGTGCCCCATCAAAAGCTCGTACGATCATAGTGCTGGGTCTTACATGAGACATATCAACAGGCAATTTCTCCAACGTGGATTTAGGCATTATGTTCAAGGAGGAACCATTATCAACTAGAACTTTTGCCACAGCAAATTTTTTGCACTTAACTGTAATGTGCAAGGCTTTAGTGTGCCCGGTGCCTTCTGGTGGTAACTCATCATCTGTGAAAGTTACTGAACTGGATGCAGTTATGTTTCCAACGATGTTATCCAAGTTGTCCACCGTAATATCTTGCGGAACATAAGTTTGATTCAATATGTCCAACAAGGTCCTACGATGCGTATCTGAAGCCAATAACAAAGCCAATATGGAAATCTTTGCAGGGGTTCGACCTAACTGTTCAACCACTTTATAATCACTTTGCTTAACCAACTTCAAAAATTCTTGGATGTCATCTTCAGATGCTGGCTGTTTAACATCTAGGTTCTTCACTGCAATGGGCTCTTCTATTTTTTCCTTGATATCTTCAGTGATCTTGGCTTTTCCTTTTTCTTTACCCTTGGGTTTCAATAGGTCTTCTGGTGTATAGCACTTCCCGCTTCGTGTTAGACCTCCTATCCCACTGATATTATGGATTGGAAGGGGTTCAGAACCAACAGTTACCTTATATTCGTAGTTCCAAGGTACTGCTTTTGAACTTTTATATTCAAAGGGAGTCGGAATCTGGATGGTAATCGGTCTTGGCTTGGAATTTGGGGTACTGGGCTTCTCGCGATAAGAAATTGTTAACGGTTTTGGCTTGAGAGACAACCTTGAGCATTCTTCTATAATATCAACTTCCCCATACTGAGGGAGCTGAACCATCTTTTGAGAAACTGTTAAAAAATGTGAATCTAACAACTCCTGGACCTTCAGACGAAAATGAGGACATTGGTCGATAGAATGCCCTTTTGCCCCAGTGTGATAAGAACACATCAAACTGTCATCGTATGCTCTGACACCCAAATCTAATTGGAGGCGTTCTACACCAATGTATCCATTACTGAATAATATTTCGAATAGTTCTCCCATGGGAGTCACTACGCTCTTAGCATTATTTTTCAAATCAGTTCCACAAACCTCTATCGCATTTACTTGTGCATTCTGATGGTTTGGCAGAGGATTGTTGTTGACATCTGGACCATTTTCTTTCTTAAAGTTCAACCATCCTGCCTTTATCAATGCTTGCACCCTATGCTTGAGTGCAGTACAGTTTTCAGTGGAATGTCCAATTGCTCCTGCATGGTAGTCGCAACGGGCATTTGGGTCATACCACTTTGGGTAAGGTGGCTTTACTGGGTCCATTGGCACGGGTGCCAGCTGATTATTCTGAAAGAGTTGGGGTAGAAGTTCGGTATATGTCATCGGAATCGGATCAAAATGAGTCTGTCTTCGGACGCCTTTATTGTTTTGGTGTCCTTGGACATAAGGAGTGTTATGTTGATTCCGAGGCTGGTAGCCTTGAGTAGGACGAGGATTTTGGACGTAAGGGGATGAGTATTGGGCTGACGTATTATTGATATAGGGTTGAGGGTAAACATATGGAGGTGGATAGTGATATTGTGGCACTCCGGCATTAGGGTATGGTTGTCTTGAATTAAAACCAATCATCTGAACTTCCCCCTCTTTTTTCTTCGATGGAACCGCCTTTTTCACTGTCGATGATCCAGCCGTATCAGTTATCTTTCCATGCTTAATTCCGTACTCGATTCTCTCTCCAATTGTCATTATGTCAGAGAAATTGGTAGAGGCACTCCCAATCATCTTATCATAGAAAGGAGATTTGAGAGTATTAATAAACATGGTCGATAGCTCCTTATCGACTAAAGGTGGTTGCACCTGAGCAGCAGTATCCCTCCACCTTTGGGCATACTCTTTAAAGCTTTATGTGCTCTTCTTTTCCATCCTCTGGAGGTCTAGGCGGTCAGGAGTCATATCTATGTTGTGCTTATATTGCTTTAAAAATGAATCGGCTAGATTCTTCCATGAACATATATGAGTGCTGTCTAACTGCATATACCATCGAGATGCTGGACCAGTAAGACTGTCTTGGAAGCAGTGAATTAACAGCTTGTCATTTTGGACGTATGCTGCCATCTTCCTACAATACATGATGAGATGGTTTTTAGGACAGGATGCTCCATCATACTTTTCAAACTCAGGCACCTTGAATTTTGGAGGGAGGATTACATCTGGTACCAAGCATAGCTTGGTCGCATCTATATTTCCGAAGATGTCTGTTCCTTCTACTGCCCTTAACCTTTCCTCCAAGACTTCAAGCTTTTCACTAGAAGAGACTTTCTCACCTCCCGTTAGCTCTTTCCTAATTTCAGGATCATCTAAATTGGGAACTTTAATGGTCACCTTGGGAGGTACCTCTGTGGGTAGTGAAAATCCAGGTTGATTGTGTATAGGCACTTGCTCATTCTTGAAAAATGGAAATGGGTGCTGCTCTACTGGAATATTGTACAATGGATGATATTTTGGAGTAGTACCCCCTGTTGATTGCCGGATTGGAGGGTCATTCATTGTATTGCTGGACTGAGCAATATCAGGTATTATTTTGCCTCTTTCCAGGGCGACAAGAATTGCATCCATTTTTTCTCGTAACTCCTCAATATCTTTCCTTGTTTTCTCCATCTCAGTACTCTGCTCTTCCATGATCCTTGTCCTGTATCTTGTGACGTAGGTGCGGTGGATTCGAGGTGACCGAGCTATCTTATGATTCTGTTTATATTTTTAATGAAAAGAGATTTTAGTGTAAGAAAGAGAAAGACAAAACGAAACATTTAAACAATTGAAGAGGAAAAGAAAAATGAAAATAAAAATGGCCTTGATATTAAATTGGAAAATGATAAAACAATGTAGTAACAAAATTTGTGCAAAATTGAATTACCAGATATTTCAACTATCTAAATAAAACATAAACTAAAGTAAAAAGTTAATAAAATTGCCCCCAATACTCTAAACTTATACGAAGTTTTCCCAGAAACTTGAGCACATTCTTGCTATTCGGCTGTGTAGGTGCTATGACTTTAGAGAGAGTACGTGCATCTTCTGCTAGTTCATCTGCCCTTCGAGTGACTCTCCTAATCTGAGTAAGCATATGCTCCGCTTTACTTCGTAGTGTCGAGTGGTTCTGCCTCATAAACCCAAAATCATCGCTCAATCTGTCGTACTGCTCCTTTAGATAGGTATAGTCTTTTATTAATATGTCAGTGGCATCCTGATACTTACCGAGGTGAACATTAAGTGACTGAACGGACTCTCTTAGACCCTTGTTGTCGTTGATGAGCTCCCCTAGTTGACCCTCTCTAATCTTGAGCGTTAATTGCAGGTCGTCAATTGTTCGACATAGCGTTCCATTCTTTTTTTCTACCTCAATAACCGTTTGGTTCCTCAAACTAATGCAATCTTCGAGCTCTTTCATCAACTCATGGAGTGATGCAATCTCAGATTGTTGCTTCAAAACTTGGTCATTCCTTGACTTGAGAGTTGCTTGGGAGACTTCATTATCTCTTCTTAATCGATGCATTCTTCTGTTCAGGTCGCGAGCCTCTGTGTCTAACGCTGAAATTTCTTTTTCTAACTGTTCTTGTTTGCTAACACTACCCTTTAATCGGTTCAACTCTTTTTCTAGTTCAACATTGCGCAACAAACCTTGCTTTATCTCTAATTGCAGCCTTTCATTTTCTTGAACCAATGATGAATTTGCTTTTCTCAACTCATCACATTCTTTTTCGCGTGCTGCTTGTTCTGTCTGTTGATCTGGTATCACCTTTGCATTAAGTTTTATCTTGGTTTTCATTTTTGGTGACACAAGCACGGTTTTAGCTCTGTTCGCATGCCATGTCTTGTACGCCTCCGTGGTATCATCATGAAACTGACCACTCTGGATTTTAGTGATCATTTTCCATGCTTTCACAATTTTCTGAATTCTGTCTTTACAGAAGCCTTTATCATAAGCAAATTCGAAATCCTTCAACTCATGCGTAGCAGGGATGAATTGTCGGACCCAAATTTGACGTACTACCAATAAAGGAGCATAGGATATACATCCCCAAGGACCCAAAAGAGGTAAACTTTGAAATTTACCACATTTATAGATCATTGGCCTAGTTGACATCCAAGGGGCTCTCCACATTACATCTTCTACCTTTAGTTCAGAGAAAAAGGCTTCCCAAGCGCTCCTTTCAGGGGAGGATGAACTCCAACCTGATTGCACGAACTCTGAAATGGGATTTTGCAGCTTATTCCAGGAACTTGAAAATTTGATCTCTGGGCATTTGAATTCTGGTGGGCACTTCACATGACTAAGGACCCAAATGTACAATAATGGTGCACACCCTATAAATCTTCCTGTTCCTTTTGTTCTGCAATAATTCAATGAACGAAAAGTTTCTGCCAATACAGGAATAATGGGATCAACTCCTATTTCTATCTTAGCAAACAACTTGACCACGCGTTCCTCAACATATCCACATACTTTAGGAAACAAAACAACATTAAAGATACACAATGCCAGTAAAGTTAACTCCTTGTCTTCATTTGCAAATTTTTGTTGAAGAGTAAGGATGTAGTCCAGGGGTAGGCATGTGTTCTCTCCTTTTGTCTTTACTTGTTTCTCAATGTCGCTTGTACGAATCTTGCCCAAAAGAGTAGATAATGCTCTTTTCATTGTAAGCTCTTGATCGTAAGAATAAGCTTCAACCTCTGTTCGTGCTGGCATATGCATAAGGGACTGATATTCCTCTATTGTAGGAGTCATGTCGATTGAGCCAAATGTGAAACATCTGTAGGCTGGATCCCAATGTCGAACCAAAGCTTTTAATACTGAATAATTGACTTGTACATACATGAGCTGAGCTAGATGGCCATATTTGCTTGTAAATTTAGCCTTTCTATCTACAGTTAAACTTTCCCAAGCCCGTTTTACTGTTTCTAATTGACTTTCTGGAAAACTAACATCCTTAAATTGAGAAACAACATTTTCTACTAAAGAATCTCCGTGGATTTGTTGTACATTTTCTGACCATTGACGCACTGTTGCTTGATCTTCTATACCCATTTCTTGTATTGGAGGGGGTGATTTTATTTTACTCATACTTTAGTTTCTGCCAATGTAAATAATCGAAAATTCTGTTAATTTAATTTGCCCAATTTTCTTAACTACATTAAAAGAGATTTTAAAGGATATTTTCAATGAGTGAAAATTGAAAATATGAGATACAAGGGAAAGAAGAAAAATAAATAAATAAATAAATAAACTTTGACAATAATGCATGTAATAAGTCAAATCCTAGAACTATATGAGTGGAGTTTAACTCTAAGGCATCCTAGAAAAGGTCCCCAAGCTTACCCACCGATTTAACGATGTAGTAGGCTTGAGTGGAGAATTTCATGCGCCTGCACGGGAATCGAAATTCCACGAAGGTCACACTACTCAGTCTCCGAGTCTAGTCCTAAGGTAGAGCCCGGGTAGGAGGCTAGTGAAAGTGTGTGAAATGCATGATTAATAAGATGACATACAAATGAATGACATAACTAAGATAAAGTACAATTACAACATAAAAAAAATGATAATAACAAGATGGCATGCAAATGAATGACATAACTAAGATAAAGTACAATTACAATATAACAAGATAATAATAGACAAGTGAATAACAATATGCAAGACAAATCATATTATAAAGTAAGGAAAACAAAATAAATAAATAACAAAACAATAACAAAAGGACCTAAAGAAAAATTCAATTCAAAGGACAATAAAAATATTCATGGCTTGACCCTCAAAAGTCCCCAGTGGAGTCGCCAAGCTGTCGCAACGTCATCGCGACGCGGAGCGGCCGACATTCTTTCTTGGGTTTTTAAGAAGAAAGTTGGAGTCGCCACCAATCATTGAAGGTGTGATTGGTCACCTTTAAAATAAAAAAAAAAAACCAGTCTTAGAAAACCAGAAATTAGGTTCGGGAGTCGTTTGAGTGTAGGGAAGGTATTAGCACCCTACAACACCCGTTTAAGAAAACGATTACCACAGTATCTTAAATTGTCCAATTAAATGAATAAAAACAGTCCTTTATTTTTATTTTTCTTAAAAAGAATGATAAATGTAAAAATATAAACCCAAAATGCAATAATAAACACAAGATGTCTCATTTGTTTTTACCTTAACTTTAGAAATAAAGTAAGGATTAAACATTATGAGTTGGATATCCAATTTAATATAAATCATGCCTAATTTCTCTTTTAATTAAAGGAAATATGGGTGATACATGATTGTGTTTATTAAAAATAAAAAAAAAAAAAAAAAAAAAAAACAAATAGATGTAAAAGAAGAAAATCATTCAAAGAGTGAATTCTTTTTAGGGAAAATGAGAATTTTGATACGCCTACACGGGAGTTGAACTCCACGAAGACACATTACTCAGTTCCCATAATCCCTTTCAAAAGAAAATCAAAACAATAACAATAATTGAAATTGACCAAGCAGAATTAAAGATTAGATTAAAGCAATTTGGAGAATGAAAGGAAAAAACAAATGAATTAGAAAGTTTAAAAAAATGAAGTTGGCAAAGTGCAAAAGTGAACTAAAATGAGAGAGAAATTAAAAATGATAATGATAATGATGATAATAATAATCATAATAATAATAATAACAATAATAACAAAACAAAAGAAAAAACACAAAAAAAAAAAACAAAGGAAATAGAAAAACAAAACCCCACCTTTTTTACTTCTCTCTTTCTTCTTTTTTCCTTCTTTCTTACCCAATGTTTTCTCTCCCCGTATACTCCTTCCTTCCCCTCTTTTTTCCTCTTTTCCTCTTCCACTTTCTTTTCTCTCTTTTTCTATCACTCTCTAAGCTAAACTCTTGCTCAAATGCCTAAACTCTCTCAAGCTCACTTTTACTCTAAACTTCTTCTCTTTTTTTCTCTCCTTTTCTATCACTCTCTAAGCTAAACTCTTGTTCAAATGTCTAAACTCTCTAAAATGCCTAAACTCTCTCAAGCTCACTTTTACTCTAAACTTCCTCTCATTCTTCTTGTTTTTTCATCCTCCATCTCCCCCCTTTTTATACTTGAAGGGTTACTAATTTAGGGGGGAGATGGATGAGAAAATGGTGGGAAAAATAAAAAATAAAAAAAATAAGAAAAATACTAACCATGGAAAAAGCTTTAGAATAGGTAATGGGGGAGTTTTTTCATGAAAACTTCCCATTGAATAGGAATGGGGAAGACCAAAAAAAAAAAAAAGATAATATGTGGGGAGGGGGATTTGAAACACAGACCTCGTGATTATTAATACGACTTCATGCCAGTTGAGCTATGCTCTTGTTGGCATATCATAAAAACAAATTGACCACCAAATATTGGAAAACTTCAAACATTATTACTTAAAATCAAGCCGGACCAAATACGGTGTCTACACAATGATTCTGGTAAGTTTGTGTAGGTGTTAATATCACACATGCGGAAGCAATTTAAGATCTTAGGCACACAATTTCATCAATTTGATCCTTGAAGTCATGCTGTTCATAAGAACAAAAAACAGAGTAATAAGGTACCTACCTCTTGAAGCTCCCAATTCGTATAATCCGATGCTTTATAATTCACACCAACAGCTTTTAGACAATCACTTGGATCTTCTCTACTATCCTCAGGCCTTGGAACGGATTGTGGGATCCTCAATTGATAGGAATTGGAAAGGAAAGCTTATGGGTATAAGCAAGTTTGAGAGTTTGAGCTATGGAGGTTTTGGGAGAATTTTGGCAGCATTTTAGGTTGAATAATTCCACTAATTTTCACCAACTAATCCTCTATATATAGAGGAAAATCATGTACAAAAACTACACAAGAAATTGACAGCAATTTGGGATCATTTTGAGTCATAAGGTTAGGTGGTGCAATAAGGCTAATTACAAGTGATTAGTCACTAAGCACCACCTCCAAAATTTGCTAATTTTTTTGATTTTTTTTTAAATTCAAAATTTGCAAATAAAATTATGAATAATCCCACTTTCTTTTATTTTATTTTTAATTTAAATAACACTTTATTTAATTAAAATAAAATAATTAATTTAATATCACATATTAAACCAACATCACTTGTCAAAACCCGGTTTTCTCCCAACTAATTTTCTTGAACATGAATCCCTATTCATGTGTTAATATGTAAATCATATTTAAATATTTCCAACTCTCATTTTAAGTTTAATTCGTAATTAAACTAATATGTCATTAAATATTGTACATAAGCGACTTTTGTATCCTTTTTCGAATTTGAACGTTTCAAATTTTATCCTATCATATTGTTCCAAGTTTTATTCCTATTGAGCTAGTAGAGGGACCTAATGAACCTACAGATCATGAGCTGCAACGAAATGATAATAACTGGTTAATCTCATTAACCTAGTCATTCATCATTCGTTAGCTTCCGGGACACTCCACTATAGCCCGTAGCTGCACTCCCCTCACTGTAGATATATTTCTTGTCCACTTTAGATAACCATGATTAGTAAGTCGACCCTTCACCGGTTTTTCGTAACTAGAGCTGGGTCAAATGTTCGTTTTACCCCTATTGTTACATCTTATTCCTTAAGTTCCACTGATCCTCTAATGAATAATTAGTTCGTGATACAATCACTGAACCAAGTCCTTCTCAAGGTTATGAGAGGGCGGGGCCCCTTGTTCAAGACTCGGAGTCAGTACTTAAGGGAACAACCTCTTTACTAACCTAAAACGGGTAGTAGTGAATTTCGTCTTGCAAAGCTATGTCCCCAGCTATCTATTTAGTCTTATCCCCAAAATGGTAGGCTTGTTGAGTCGGCGATGTTTGGCCACTCTCACCCATGCAAATCAAAGGAAAATCCTAAATAAACAGGAGTTCATAGTTAGCTCAAGATTAAGATCGAGTTCACAGGTTGTTCATAACTAGAGCTAGGTCAAATGTCCGTTTTACCCCTGAAGTTACATCTTGTTCCTTAAGTCCCTACTGAGTCCCTAATGAACAATTGGTTTGTGGTCCAACCACTAAACCTAATACCTCTCGGGCCAATGAGAGGGTGGGATCCCTTTGTTCACGTCCGGAAGTTAGCACTTAAGAGAACAACCTCTCTACTATCCCCAAATTGGGTAGGAGTGAATTCTGTCTTGCAGGACTATGTCTCCAACTATCTACCTGTTCTTATCCCTGAAATGGGGGGTTTATTGAGTCAGCGATGATGAGCCACTCTCACCCATGTAGATCTAAGGATAAGCCCGAATAAATAGGAGTTCATAGTTAGCTCAGAATTAAGATCGAGTTACCTAGGTCATCATTTGGAATATGTCAGTTTCACAGTAAACGACGTTATAAAGTGAAAGTGACTTATTTCGCAGTTCGGTCTTATAAAAACTCTTTTGCATAGGACGCCCCCACTCACATGTCTCTACATGAATAATTCAGGATCACATCGTTTGTACTAAAACAAAGTGGATCGCGTCACATAGTTTTCCTAGGATAAGGTACCTAGTCTTATCCCTATACTATAAACCGTTTAGGCTATTACTTGAACTTGATCCACTTTTATGTCACTACATAAAGTTCAGGTGTTCATATCATAGCCAAGGATTCTAGTTTATTGGATTTGAGTTATTTAACGTGCAATTCACTTATTTAATAACCTAAGTGAACAAAAAACTCAATAACGACTTTATCGAACAAGTATATAATTATTTGTTTCATTCACTATCTACGAGTTTTAGGACACCAACCCCAACAGAGGTCACCGAGACGAACATGCCAGAGAATTGAGGTTGAGGAGAAGAGGCCGAGGAGCCGAGACCGAGGAGAAGACGCTAACACCAAAATTGCCGCCTTTGAGGATAAGGTGATGGGAATGGATTGGAGTTTGTCCAGGATACTTCAAATCTTGGATAAACCTGGCCCTAACACCAAACCCCGTGAGGAGGGATTAATTAGAGATCCGAGAAAGGGGAAGGAGCCAAATGAATACGTTGAAGAGTCAGAGACAGAATCAAATGGAAAGAAGACCAACAGTGCAACCAGCAAGGTCGGGGGGTTGAAGTCGGTAGAACGCACGATTCTGAGGAGCCCAGAATCAAGTATCAGCTGCAGAACAAAATTGAGGAACCTGATTGAGGAAAAACACAGAATGGCCAAAGCTATCGAGGCCGAGAAGGACAACCTCCCTTGGAAGACTGAGCTTCTGAACACACTAAAGAAGCTCGGAAATCCTCAAGGGGACCTGCAGAAATCAAATGACTCTAGAGAAGAAGACTTGGAAGAGCTGATCGACTAGGTCGACCCACCCTTCACCAAAGAAGTCATGAAAGCCGAGGTTTCCCAGAAGTTCAAGGTACCTACATTCAAACCGTATGATGGCAAGAAGGACCCCATACATGAAGGGATAAAAGCCCTTACGCAACAGAAGAATTCAGAGAACCATACACTGTTTTTAATCCCATTTTAAAAACAAATATGAAGGCAAAATATATAGCAACCATAAACCATTCATATTACTGTAAAACTACGCTAAGCATGCTTTTTAATAAATTTAAATCTAAAATATAATTTTAGATCCAAATCTATACAGAGAATTAAAAGTTCCATGCCTTCGTTGTAGACTCAGGAGGGCTTTGCCAATTCTCCTTTGGATCAAAATCTGGGACACCACCGTTAAGATTCACCAGTATATCTCTAAGGGTTTGGAGGCTAGGAGGCTTGTGGGAACCTCTGTATTTTTTAGAGAACTATTTTCTCTGGAACAATTCTAAGACAGGAGAATTTTTTTTTTCTTCTTAGATTAGAATCAAAGAGAGAGAGCGAGAACAACTTCACCACACGCTAAAGAGAGAGAGAAAAAAAAACTTCCCTCCAAACGTGAAGGCTTCAGTTAGGGAGGAGAGGGGCACGTGTAGCCTTAACACACGATCTGATAACCAATTTGGTTATCATATATTTTGATTTAAATTAAATAAATATTAAATTTAAATCTTAGTTTAATTAAGAATTACAAAATAATTAATTAATTAAATTAATAATTAATTAAATCTAATTTAATTAATTCATTCATTTAAATCATATTTAAATGAATCTCCCTCACATAACCTACCGTTTTAATTCAATTAATTTAATTAAATCAAATTAAATCAAATTAAATTAAATTAACTAATTAATTAATTCTCCAATTAATTAATCATTGAATTAAGTATCACATATTTAATTTAACCTATAATTCAATCTCATTCAATTATCTTTCTCTCATATAACCTATAGTTTTAATGTGCATCCCATGCACATTAATTTTAACCTATAGTTTTAATATGAATCCAATTCATATTAAATTTAATATTTGAACTCCTTCAAATATTTAACTCTCCCATTAATTAATTTTGAATCAATATTCAAAATAAATTTATATTATAAAGTTTAATGAAAATACAAATTTATATTATAATGTATCTACATGCATTATATGATTTTCCTTAGCATTTTTACCTCAACACCCTAAAGCTACCGGTGAGACTTAATGGACCTACAGATCAGAAGCTCCAACGATAAGAGATTAATTTGCTAAACTCATTAACCAAGTTAATCAATATTTGTTAACTGTGGGCCACTCGACTAAAGACCCACAACTGCACTTTTCTCACTGTAGAATATTTTTGTGTCCACGGATATCGACCAATACAGTAAGTCAATCATTCACCAGTGTTCGTAACTCCAACTGGGTCAAATTACCGTTTTACCCCTGGGTTACCTCTAGATCCTTAAGTACCACTGATCCCTCTAATGAACAACCTGTTTAGGGTCCAACCACTAAACAAAAATTCCTCTCGGGCCAGGAGAGGACAACACGCTTTTGTTCAAGCCCCGGAATCAACCCTTAAGGGAACACACATCTACTTACCCCAATAAGGGAAGGAGTGAATTCCATCTTGTATTGTTATGTTCCCAGCCCCCACTCGGTCTTGCCCCTGAAATGGTAGGAATATTGAGTCGGCGAACATGTCACTCTCACCCATACAAATCTAAGGACAATTCCTCCTGAAAAGGGGTTCATAACAAACTCAGGATTGAGATTGAGTTACCTAGGTCATCCTATTGAAACAGAAACCTAAACTAGTTAACGATGTTACATCTAGTGGTTACTATTTCGCGGTTCGATCTTATGCAAACTCATTGCATAGGATACCCCCACTTGCATGTCTCCTACATGGATGCTTTGGATCAATGCATCTGTATCAAATACAAACTGGACCGTATCACATAGTGTCACCAGGATAAGGTATCCAGCCTTATTCCTATACTGTAAGGACGCATTCGTCATTTAGCTTTACTTTATAAAAAAAAATGAAATGAAATTTTGGGCATTAAATATTTGTTATGAGTTAAAAAGAAAAAAAAAACTAAGAAAAAGGAAGTCAGATGGGCCTTCATTGAAAAAAAAAAAAGAAAAGCACACAAACCAAAGAGTAAAAAAAAAAAGGAAAGAAGATGGAAGGTTAAGCGGCAAATGGGAATAAAAAAAAAGGAAAAAAAAAAGAAATGTTGGAATGAAACCCACGAGAGAGAGATTAAGAAAACAACCAAACAAAAGAAAAAAAAGAAGAAGAAGAGCAGAGCAGTGTCGTCGTCGGTGGAAAACAGAGAGAAAGAGAGAAATGGTGGGAGGAGGAAAAGAGAGAAGGAATGGTTGTTGAAATCTCGTTGGAAACTCGTCGGGAAAGCTTGGGTTAACGTCGGGAAGAGTTCAAGGAAGCTCTTAAGCGCGGATTCAACATGGTAAGTGGATTTTCTCTTGGTAATAGCTTAGAAAAATGAGAAACTTGGATGATAGTTCATAGGTTCTTCTCTTATGCCAAAAAATCTTATGGGTTCTTTCAATGGTGCAAGAAATTTCATAGTTCTTTATGAGTATTCCTTGTTTGGGACTGATTCAAGTAAAAGGAAGAAAAGGAACTAGGAAACCCAAATTTGTTTGTGAGAGTAAAGGCAAGGAAATGGGAAAAGAGGAAGGAACTAGGAAATGGAAGTTATTGACACACATGGGTTTGTTTATAATTCTTGTAGACTTGTATTATTATGACGACAAATATGAGTATTATGGAAATTAAGAGATTAGGCCTCATGAATTCTTATGTTCCTCTTTAATAACTTGTATTAGATTGTTTATTTCTACTATGTGCTTGCTTGAAGTTAATGTGAAGCTATTCGTGAGGAATTGAGTTGTTGGAGTAAAAGAGAAACTAAGGAAGATGAGGGGAAAAGGGAGAATGCTTGTGGATGGAGAAATGAAGAAAAAGATGAAGAGTTAACAGATGGAAAAAGTTGGAATATTTCAATAGAAGAAAAGACAAAAGAGTACTTGATATAATAGTGGGGGAAAGATAAAATAGAAATTTGGAATTTGGATCAAGAGAAATAAATAGAAAATTTGGTTGAATTGATGAATATGAAGCTTAGGTTGATTTCCTTATTAGAGGTAATTCATAATTTATGTTATAAATATTGGAATCTCAGGTTGAGCAGAAATTGAAGCAAGTTATGATCTGAAACGTCTGCGAGAAAAGTTCTGTGAGTGGTTATTTTACAAAGTGTTTTATTAATGTTTATCTTTTATTTCATAAATATTATGAGATTTCAAGAGCTTTATAATTATTTTTGAGTTTTAGAGAAACTATTATGAGTTTGCCAAAGAGTTGCTATGAATTACTGTTATGAGTTTGCTTAAACTATCATTTACAGATATGTGAGATCTTTTCAAGTGATTTGAGAATTCAAACAAGTGTTACAAGTTTTCCGTTGGTTATGATTTTAGCCCAAATTGTTATTTATAGAGCTATGTGAGATTTTTATGGTGGTTTGAGTAATTAAAAGTATTTGTGTTATTTGAGAAATCTCTTTAATACATGATATGTTGTTTTAAGAGAATGAGAGTGGTTTTAGGGAGATTGGTTGATGTTGAGTTTTTATGTTAAAAGTGATTTGAATCCACTAGATCCATGTACCCATGGTGATTATCCATATACTACGTGAATGTGTTTTCGTAGTACAGAGAGAGGTCTTTAGGACCCACTCTAGCACACGCAAGGGCTTTGGGTCCTGTTAGAGTGCTTAGCCCTTTAAGGGTTGCTCTACGTGCACGTATGACAGAGATGGCTCTGCTATGCATTTCGAGATTACTCAATGCATAGTATGACAGAGATTGCTCTGTTGGATGTATTGAGATTACTCTACGCCAGCATGACTAGAGACTTGGGTACATGTTTGGTGATAATTCTTTCTGACATATGTTATTATTTCCAAGAGTTACCCTTGTAAATGTTTCAATATGTGTTAGTTACCTTGAGAGTTATTAAACATCTCTTGTTTTACATTGGTTTTTGTTTCCAGAGTTACGAACTTACGATTAAAGAGGAGATCAATTTTATGAGATTATTTTATTATAAACTTACCACTCACTGGGCTTTTCAGCTCATTCTTTTATTTTTATTTTTCCACCAGGTTGCTCTTGAGTTTCAACCAAAGTTGGCTAACCAGATGAGCTAATTAGAATCTGCCACTAGTCTCTACAACTCGATGCATATCACTTATTATGTATAAGGTTTGGTAATGAAGTGTTAGGCTGGGTATTGTGGTTTGAGACGCTTGTGTCTCTAGTCTAGCTAGAGGGTGTGATATGGTATCTTTATTTCTAGAGAGTTTATATGCGTATATATCGCTCTTTTTCAGGTGTGTTTTAACCAAGTTTCAGAAGAAACTCTGCCCAAATTTCTGGTTATTTAAGTTATTACTGGATTTACAATGAGCTTAAGAATGGTTAGGAGCGTGCTAGATGGCAGTAGGGTCTTATGGTCGGTTAGAGTTCATTGTCGGCACGCCACGTCACCAGTGATTAGGAGTAGCCTGGGGCGGGGTGTGTCAGTTACTATAGACCATTTAGGTTGTTACTTGAACACCGATCCCCGTATGTCACTACATACTAGTCCAAGTTTCATTTAAACAACCTTGGATCTTAGTTTATTGGATTTAGGGTTTATTAATGCAAACTCGATTATTCAATAACCAAATTACTGAATCACTCAAATAACGCTTTATTGAGATCGATTAATTTGTTTCATTTACTATCAACGAGTTTTAGGGCATAAAACCTAACATTACAGCACCTAGACGCCTATGGGAACCGGATGAACTTCCACGACATTTCAGATGCAATCAGGTGTCGTGCTTTCTCTTTCACTTTGACAGGATCAACAAAGCAGTGGTTTCAAAGGTTAAAAAGGAGATCCATCAGCTCTTTCAAAGAATTAGCCCGAGCATTTCTCTCGCAGTTCATGGGAGCCAGAGAACAGCGCAAGCCTCACATCAACCTCCTAACTGTCAAACAACAGCCAGGTGAGAGTTTGCGTGATTGTATAACGCGTTTTAACGAAGAAGCACTACAGGTTGAGGGGTATAGTTGAAGGGAATAAAAGTCCCCACGCAGCGGAAGCGCATCGATTGGACCTTACGCCGTATATTAATTAACATTAAAATACCGTTACGATAACTCAAACAAAACTTTAAACAACCTTTAAAGCCGCTGTAAAATTGGTTTAAACATGCTAAAATAAATCTAAATTTATTTTTAATACTTTTCTAAAGAAAAGAGGAAGAACCGTTTCAAACCTTCGTTGAAGACTTGACCGTTCTTCGCCAACGACGCTCCACGAACGAAAACGCAGCAGCCGCCTTTGTTTTTCTTCGCTGGAAATTTCTTCTTTGATTGACACAATCACCACAGAGGTTACACCAGTATGTCTCTAAGTCTAGGAGGCAAAAGACTTGTGGGAGTCTTTCTCGAAGAGGGAGGCTAGAGAGAATTCTAGGTCTTGTCTTTGAGAGTCTAAGAGCAAGAGCAAGAGTGTCAAGTCATGACCAATTAGGTCTAGTGTTCTATTTATAGAAGAGAGGCCATGAATAAAATATTCAATTAAATCAATCTTTTCCAAAATTGATTCAATCTTATTCCTTAATTAATCAATCATGATCAATCAATTCCCTAATTGATTAATCTTTTCCATAAATGACTAATTACTTCCATAAGTGATTAGATCATTCCCATAAATGATTAATCACTTCCTTAAGTGATTAATTATTTACATAATTGATTAATTCATGGTTAATGAATTCTTTAATTAATTAACCACCAATTAAATATCACATATTTAATTTCCGGCCTTGAATTAATTAATTTTGCCCAAACACATTTTATGACTTAAATCAATTATTCATTATTTGAACTCTTTCAATCTTCCATAAATCTATATTTGAACTTCTTCAAATATTTAATTTCTCTCATAATAATATATCAATATATATTATATTTGTTTCCCTTAGTAAATTGAACATTTTCAATTTACATTTATTACTTAGTTGCCTCAAATTACTTTATGAGCTACCAGTGGGACCTAATGGACCTGCAGATCAGAAGCTCCAACGATGTGAGATTAATTGGTCAAACTCATTAACCACATTAATCAATATTCGTTAACTGTGTGTTCATTCCACTATAGACTCACAGTTGCACTCTTCTCACTGCAGACATATTTTCTGTGTCCACGGATATAGACCAATATCGACTAGTTAGTCCTTCACGAGTGTCCGTAACACCAGCTGGGTCAAATTACCGTTTTACCCCTGGGTTACTTCTATTTCCTTAAGTACCAATTCTCCTCTAATGAACAACCTGTTTGTGGTCCAACCATCAAACAGAAAACCCTCTCGTGCCATTGAGAGGGTAGGGCCCTTTGTTCAAGACTCGGAGTAACCACTTAAGGGAACACTCATCTGCTTCCCTAAAGTCGGGAAGGAGTGAATTCCATCTTGTACAATTATGTTCCCAGCTCCCCATTCGGTCTTGTCCCCAAAGTGGTAGGCTTATTGAGTCGGCGTATTGGCCACTCTCACCCATACAAATCAAAGCACAATCTCTCATGAGCAGGAGTCCATAATCAACTCAGGATTAAGACTACTAGGTCGTCCTAGTGAAATAGAAAACCAACTAGTTAACGGTGTTATAACCGGTGGTTACTATTTCGCGGTCCGGTCTTATGCAAACTCATTGCATAGGATACCCCCACTCGCATGTCTCCTACACGAACGCGTTGGATCGCAGTGTTTGTATCAAATACAAAGTGAGCCGTATCCATAGTGTCACCAGGATAAGGCACCCAGTCTTATCCCTATACTATAGACCCTTTAGGCTGTTTCTTGAACAATGATCCTATATGTCGCTACATATAGTTCAAGACTCATATTACAGCCTTGGATGTCTAGTTTATTGGATTAGGGTTATTATTAGGCAAAGACAAATATAAAATAACTAATAACAATTAATGGAAAAATATATCAATATTATTTCATTAATATCCGGTCAACAGTTACATTCACTATCTACGAGTTTTAGGGCATAAAACCCAACAATAGTGAGGAAGCAACCTTGGTAGCCATAACAGCCGGACTGGAAGACGAGAGACTTCTTAATTCGATAGGTAAGAGCCAACCTCGAACCTACGCAAAGTTTGTTTCCCAGACACAAAAATACATGAGCGTAGAAGAGTTGCTCAAGTAAAAGAAGTCAGAATGAGAATACTGTTGGGTGTTATGCCTTAAAACTCGTAGATAGTGAATGTAAAGTGTTATTGAGTTTCTACAATAAAGTGTTATTGTTAAATATTGCACAATTGGACCCAAATCCAATAAACTAAGATCCAAGGTTGTTTGTATGTAACTTGAACTAGTATGTGGGGACATACGGGGATCGATGTTCAAGTAACAACCGAAAAGGTCTATAGTACAAGGATAAGGTTGGGTACCTTATCGTGATAACACTATGTGATACGACCCGCTTTGTATTTGATACAGACGTATTGATCCAAAGCGTCCATGTAGTAGAATGCAAGCGGGGGTATCCTATGCAATGAGTTTGCATAAGACCGAACCATGAAATAGTAAACCACTAGATCTAACACCGTTAACTAGTTAGGTTACTGTTTCAATAGGATGACCTAGGTAACTCAGTCTTAATCCTGAGTGTGTCATGAACTCCTTCTCATGAGGGATTGTCCTTTGATTAGCATGGGTGAGAGTGGCCAATATGCCGACTCAATATGCCTTCCTTTTTTGGGACAAAACCGAGTGGGAGGCTGGGGACATGACAACACAAGAAGGAATTCACTCCTTCCCACTTCTAGGAGAAGTAGATGAGTGTTCCCTTAAATGGTGACTCCGGGACTTGAACAAAGGGATCCCGCCCTCTCACTGGCCCGAGAGGGACTTTTTGTTTAATGGTTGGACCATAAACAGGTTGTTCATTAGAGGAGCACTGGTACTTAAGGAGATAGATCTAACACAGGGGTAAAACGATATTTTGACCCAGCTGTGATTACGGACACTCGTGAAGGATTGACTTACCGGTAAAAGTCTATATCCGTGGACACAGAAATGTTTTACAGTGAGAAGAGTTCAGCTGTGGGTCTTTAGTGGAATGACCCACAATTAATTAATATTGGTTAACCTGATTAATGAGTTTAATCAGTTAACCTCATATCATTGGAGCTTCTGATCTGTAGGTCCATTAGGTCCCCTTGCTAGCTCTTAAAGAGTAATTAGGAACAATTATATCTTGCGAGAATTTGAATAGTACAAATTCATATTGGGAATTAAGTTGATTGTATGAGATACAAATTAATATAATGTATAGTGATACATTAAAATATAAAGTCTAATTTGAAATTAAACTTTATTATTATGAGAGAAATAAATATTTGAAGAAGTTCAAATATTAATATGAATTTGATTCATACTAAATTTATAGGATATAAGAGAATTTGAAGGAGTTCAAATTTTAATATGAATTTGATTTATATTATAGAATTAATTAATTGAAGGCCTGAAATTAAATATATGATATTTAATTAGACAATTAATTAATTAACTAATAGAAGGTCTGAAATTAAATATATGATATTTAATTGGTGATTAAATAATTAAAGAATTAATAAATTACAAATTAATCAATTATGGGAATGATTAATCAATTATGGAAGTAATTAATCATTTATGGAAATGATTTAATCACTTATGTAAGTGATCAATCATTTATGGAAAAGATTAATCAATTATGAAATTGATTGGTTATGGAATTGATTAATTATGGAAAAGATTAAATCAGTTATGAAAATAATTGATTTTAAATGAATATTTTATTCATGACCTTTCTCCTATAAATAGAACACTAAACCTAGGGTTTAGGTGATTCAATATAAGGCCACAAAAAGCACTCTTGCATTCTCTCTAGCCTATCTCTCATATTCTCTCAACTCAAGAACTCTAGGGAGAATTTTATCTCTAGAGTTTTTCCCATTCAAGATTAGCTAGTCCCACAACTATGTTTCTAATCTCAGAGTCATAGTGGGGAAGATCAATTGGTGGTGTCCCTTGTTGACACTTGGTCCCTATGAAATCAAGAAAGGCGTTCTTGATATTTCAGAGACAACAATGATGGTATGTTCGCTTCTCCCCTTTAGATTAGTTCTAAGGTTGTATGCTTAGGCTTTATAACTGATTTAGAATAGTTTTCTAAATTTTTGCCAATGTATTGGTATTTTGGTAGAAACAAAATTAACTACGAAACGGTCCCAATTGCGCTTCCGCTTTACGGAATTAGGGAATTCCAATCCTTCAAATACAAGAGGTTTTCTTCATTCGACCACGATAGTAAGAAGGAAAAAAGAAAGCAGATAGACGAAGGAGGCCGAGGCTGAGGCCGAGCAGACCCTAGCCATGGCCGAGGCCGACTAGACCAAGGAGACTACCTAAGGAAGTTTGAAAAGTACACCCCTACCTCAATCCCACAGGAGCAGATCTTAATGGAAATTCGGAATACAAATCTCCTCAACGTACCCAGAAAGCTGAAGTCAAATCCTGACAAAAGAGACAAAGCCCAGTATTGTCTCTTCCATCGAGACCACGAGCATTCCACCAGAAACTGCATTAAACTGAAGGACGAAATTGAAGCACTGATTTGGAACGGGTATCTGAAGGAGTTCATCACTAAGGCCGAGGGCGACCAGAGATGATCCAGGAAAAAACGATGATGGACCCCCTCTAGAAATCCATTGAGGACCGGAATAGACTCTTCTATGGCCAAGGTCGACCCTCCTATGGCCGAGGCCAAGGCCGAGTCCGACCATAATTCATGCCAGGGTCAAGGACAGGCTTCTTGAAAATACGCTATGTCTGAGCTTAGGAAGTTCTAGGTTTCTTTTATTTACTGCTTATTTATCATGTAATCAGAACAGTGTTTGCTCATTTTACTTTTGGTAGGTAGAAGTAGACCTTTCTCTTTTGTTTTATCATTCAAAGTTGAATGTAAAAATTATTACTGGTGTCAAGACCTAGTTCTTCACCTTTAAGGCTCAGAATGTGTTTCAAGGAATGCATCAAGACAAAATGCGAGTCTAAGCTTTTCAGCTTGGTGCCCACGCCCATCATGCGAGCCTAAGCTTTTCAGTTTAGTGCCCACGCTTATCGTGCGAGCCTAAGCTTTTCAGCTTAGGGCCCACGCTTATCATGCGAGCCCAAGCTTTTCAACTTAGAGCCCATGCTTTTCATGAGAGCCTAAGCATTTCAACTTAGTGCCCACGCTTATCATGTGAGCCTATGCATTTCAGCTTAGTGCCCACGCTTATCATGCGAGCCTAAGCTTTTTAGCTTAGTGCCCAAGCTTATCATGCGAGCCTAAGCTTAGCTTAGAGCCCACGCTTACATGAGAGCCTATGCTTTTCAACTTAGTGCCCACGCTTACATGCGAGTCTAAGCTTTTCAGCTTGGTGCCCACGCTCACACAGGGGGCTTCAAAACAGAGAAATGGATCGAGCAAAATCCAAAATGAGGGGCAAAAAGCACATAAGTTTGGACTCGCTCTAGACGTTAGCCCCGACCTCATCTTGAGGCCGAGGCCGAGGTCGGGTTATTTCTTCAACCCCTCACTTCTCTCATTTTTCTCTCGCCTAACCCCTATTGAGGGAGCTTTTTCTTTGTCTAGTTTTGTCCTCACTTGCAGGATAACAAGAGACCAACATATGAATCAACACAAGAGGAAGATATTTACTCTTAAATCGGGCTTAAGGAGCTCAGCCTATTGCAATAAGTCACACCTGAATCCCAATTCAAGAGTGGGGGCTTAATGTGATAGGTGATTTTGGACCACTCTGGAATTCATGGACTAAGCAAGACAGCGCGACATCAACCTGAAAGCATGACCAGGAAGCGGACCTCGGAGGAGAGTAAGACGAAGGGATTGGGCCGTCGGCCCAATCCCATGCTCGACCCACTCGTGTGGGCCAAGTCTCCTCCTCTCCGCTCGGTCTCTGGTGTCCCTGGACGCCCCGGTTCCACCTGGTTCAGCCCGAATCGTCTCCGAAAGCCTAGAAACCCTAAGACAGGAAAAAGTATTTAAACCCTTCTTCGTCACTAAAGAAGATATCCTAAACTTAATTCTCCAAACTCTACTTGTCCTCTTGCTATCTTGCTCTCCTCCTTCAGCTTTCTGACTTCAGCATCGGAGGCGGTGTGGCAAGCACCACACCGGTGCGCAGGTTTCTTCTGTCTTGCAGGCCACGTCTTCCCCCTCTTCAAACAAATTTACCGTTGGTGGCACGTGAAGGTCAGGTGAGTTCCTTCTGTCCAAATTTGACCATCAACAGAACTCATTAAATACTAAAAAAATAGGGAAAAATACACTTTTGGTCCCTGAGGTTTGGGTTAAGTTACACTTTGGTCCCTGAATTTTCAAACTCAACAAAATTACCTCTGAGGTTTGAGATAAGGAGCAATTTGGTCACTGCCATCCATTTTTCAGTTAAAATCCTAACGGTTGCTGACGTGGCACTATTATTTTAATAAAAAAATTAATTTTTTAAATAAAAAATATTAAAATAATAAAATATTATTATTTTATTTTAATTCTTTCTCCCACTATCTCTTATTCTTATTCTTCTTTTTCCCCACTTTCTTCTCCAACTTCTTCTTCAACTCCGTTCGCCGACCGGCAGCCGCCGATGAGTTTTTTTTTTTTTTTTTTTACCTTTCTCTCTTTTCTTCTCTCTTCTCTCCCATCTCTTCACCTTTTTTTTTAAATAAAGAAGAGGGAGAGGGAGGAGGAGCCGAAGAAAAGAGAAAAAAAACTCACCGGCGGCTGCCGGTTGGCGAACGGCGGCAGCAGCCGGCCACCAGAGTTGAAGAAGAAGAAGTTGGAGAAGAAAGTGGAGAAGAAAGTGGGGAAGCGGAGAAGAATAAGAGATAGTGGGAGAAGGAATTAAAAAAAAAAAGATAAAATAATAATATTTTATTATTTAAAAAAATTAAAAAATAATTTTTTTATTAAAATAATAGTGCCACGTCAGCAACCGTTAGGATTTAACAGCAAAATGGATGGCAGAGACCAAATTGCTCCTTATCTTAAACCTCAGAGGTAACTTTGTTGAGTTTGAAAACTCAGGGACCAAAGTGTAACTTAGCCCAAACGTCAGGGACCAAAAGTGTATTTTTCCCAAAAAAATATTAATAAATACTAAAAAATTGTGTATTTAACTTAATATCAATGATTTACTCTTCCTATAATTAGGTAAATTATTTTCTTTTTGTATTAGAATTTTAGTGTTTACCTTAAGCACAAATTCATGCACTATGAGGCTTCACTTCACCTAATCTTAATGGATCAGATGAATACATAAATTATCTTTAATAACAAAATCATTTTCAAACTAATTATAAATTCTTTAGTTCATCAAATTTCAATCTTCAAGATGTTTGGTTCACATAGTGTAATTTACACTAACTTGGAATGGCCTCTTTAATTAATTAAAATAACTACCAATAAAAGAAATATGAAAAAAAATATAAGGTCCCAGTTTGGTTCATTATTTGAAAATTATTTTAAAAAAATAAAGAATTCAGTAGAAAAAGAAAAAAAAATTCTTATTTTTACTATATTTGAAAACAAGTTTGGTTCTAATTTAAAAGGGAAAAATACACTTTTAGTCCTTGAGGTTTGGGTTAGGTTTCATTTTGGTCCCTAAGTTTTCAAACTCAACAATTTAGCCCCTGAGGTTTAGTTTTCGATTCATTTTAGTCCCTCCATCCATTTTTCCATTAATAATTAACGGTTTGATGACGTGGCACTATTTTTTTTATTAAAAAAATATTTTTGATTTTTTTAAAATATAAATATATTTAAAAAATTAAAAAATATTATTATTTTATTCTTTTTTTAGTTCTTTCTCCCTCTCTCTCGTATTCTTGTTCTTCTTCTTGAAGCAAGTCGCTGGTTTTTTTTTCCTTCATTCTTTCCTCATCTTCTCTTATTCTCTCTTCTCCCACTTTTCTTCTTCTTCCTTTTTTTTTTTAATAGAGGAGGGAGGGAGGCTTCTTCCTTTTTTTTTTAATAGAGAAGGGAGGGTGTAACGACCCAACTTCTCATGACTAATTTCTAGGGTCGTTACTGTTGGGGTTTATGTCCTAAAACTCGTGGATAGTAAATGTAACAAAGTTAAATATAAAACCTTATTGGAATAGTTCAATTACTGGTTGTCGAAAGGTTAGTTTAACTATGTATTTATAAATCCAAATCCAATAAACTAGAATCCATGGCTATGATATGAAACACTCGAACTATATGTAGTGACATAAAAATGGATCAGGTTCAAGTACATAGCCTAAAACGGTCTATAGTATAGGGATAAGACTGGGTACCTTATCCTAGGAAAAACTATGTGATGCAGCTCACTTTGTTTTAACAACAAACGAAGTGATCATGTGTCGTTCATGTAGAGACATGCGAGTGGGGGCGTCCTATGCAAAAGAGTTTGTATAAGACTGGACCGCGAAATAAGTCACTTTCACTTTATAACGCGTCGTTTACTGTGAAACTCACTATTTCAAACGATGACCTAGGTAGCTCGATCTTAATCCTGAGCTAATTATGAACTCCTGTTTATTCGGGATTATCCTTTGATTTGCATGGGTGAGAGTGGCTAGAAATTACCGCTCAACAACCTACCACTTTGGGGATAAGACCGTGTAGATAGCTGGGGACATAGTTCTGCAATATGGAATTCACTCCTACCCGACTTTAGGGATAATAGAGAGGTTGTTCCCTTAAGTGCTGACTTTGGAACATGAACAAAGGTGCGCCGCTCTCTCATTGGCTCAAGAGGTTTTAGGTTTAATGGTTGGACCATAAACCAATTGTTCATTAGGGACTCAGTAGAGGCTTAAGGAACAAGAAGTGCTATAGGGGTAAAACGAACTTTTGACTTTACTATAGTTACGAACAACCTGTGAAGGATTGACTTACTGATCACGGTTATATCGGGTGGACAGAAATATATCTACAGTGAGGAGAGTTCAACTACGGGCTATAGTGGAGTGTCCTGTTAGTTAACAAATGTTGGTTAACTAGGATTGAAAGAGTTCAGCCGGTTAATCTCGGATCGTTGGAGCCCATGATCTGTAGGTCCATTAGGTCCCCCTGCTAGCTCAATCGGATCTAACCTCAGAATAGAGTGATGAAAGAATTTGAAACACGTTCAAATTCGATTAAGGGAGATATCGTTAATTATATTCGATATAATTTAACGTGTTGGTTTAATTGTGTATTAAATCATATCTTGAGAGAATGAAAAATATTTAAATAGGATTTAAATATGAGTACTCGATTTGAATTTGAATAACGATTCATATTCATGTTCAGAGTTCGAGATTGGTGCAATTATTTAATTTAGTATTTGATATTAAATTAATTAATTTAAAAAGTTTAATTAATTTTGTAAAATTAATTTGTATTTTGAAATCAGTTATTCAAATTGATTTTGAATCAAAATTAATTAAAAGTTGAAAGAATTTCATTTTGAAATTCATGAGGTGGATGATTTATGTTAACTCATGTCAATGCAAGATTTTGAGTAAGCCACATACTCCACCATTGCCACACCAAATCCCATTATCTTCTTAGTTTAAATAACAACCAGCTTGTGATTTTGGATGTGATGAAAAACTTTGACGAAGGCTGCTCGTGTATTTTTCTTTCTCTCTCAAAAATCGTGGATGGAAAAACTTACAGTCATGAAAGTTTTCTTTCAAAAACCCATTTCTCTATCAATCCTTTTCTCCAAATTCATCATGCTCGGGTTCCCACAAGTCCGTTCTAAAGCCAGAGAATAGTGGGGAAAATCCTGGGAGATCTCTACTCTTACTAATGGTAGAAGGCACCTAATCAATGGAGTCAAGTCTCACCCATCAAGGCACCTATGTGTGCATAGCACTCTAACTACCAACTCACTGGTGGGGCGTCCATGGGTTTTTAGTTGGAACTTTACTTCCACAGATAGTAGATGGCACCTAGTCTGCGAAGCTGAGTCTCGCCCATTTAGCTCCTCATCTTAGTCTATAAACATATCAATCCTACGGTCCCTACTAGGATAAGTAACTTATTCTCATTTCATATTAGGTCCCTTATTAACTTAATCTGGCTTAACATGTAAACTAACCACAAGTCCCCTATCTAAGATATATTGGAAAACATCACGGCTAGTCCAACAAGCACTAACCACTCAGCCTTTATCTCATACCACCAAAGTTTTGAGTATCCGCTCATCGAAAACAGAACATATCATTCCTTTCAAAACTAGTGCTCAAGGCGACCAAAGCATTCAAGACTCAACCAATCACATAACACCCTAGGTTCCCAACATAGAACAGAGCATTCATAACATCTAAAACATACAAGATTTATCAACCAGAGCATTCTATACTTTCCAACATAAAGTAGTCGGAGCATTCAACACATCTGCAATATTCCTCATAATTTGAGCATTTGATACTTTTAAACCAACAATATTCAGATCATCAATATAGACAAACACATACATAACTAGAAGGTTTTGTATCGCTAGAACAACAATATCCAATACTCCATATTCCAACCACACATAATCAGTGTCTCTTGTCTTATAACATTCAAGCATGTAAAAAAAAAGTTCTTAATAAGTAGTCCGACCTAGCCAAGGCTTTCCAAGTAGTAAGGCTACTTACCGAAAGCTTGAGCATTATTTAATCAAATTCCTTAACTCCAAGGCCTTAGGCAAAACTACACCAAAAAGTTTCCAAAACCAATTAGGATTTTAAACCGAGCATTCAACTAGGGGCCAAAACATTTGGGGACAACTCAACGCTAAAAAAGTTACCCAACCTCACGCTTTAGCTTGCCCGAGTTCCAATTCGGTCCAAATTCGACGACTTGAGCTCCAATCTCAATGGGTACCTTAAAATTGGAAACCAATGTTAATGGGCATTCGATTAAACACACAATCGTCTAAAAAAAACTTTAGATCTCGCTTACCCACAACCAAATGAGCTCGAAAACGCTGAAAAATCAAATACCCACTACTGAAAATGTTCAAATCTATCAGAAAAAGACCACCTACATTGCTATAATGTCGGAAATCGTGAATGAGGTTGTTGGACTACCGTGCTTGCGGCCTACTGCACTTGTCGGAGTGAGGACGGAGCTGGGGGAGAGAGATTGACGGGAAGAGAGGAAAAATACCAAGAGGGTGAGAGAAAAAATCGAGAGAAAATGCAACCCACGCGGTGTGTAAAAGACTACTCACCGTAAAGGGAAGGCGACGACGCTGGTTTACGGAATTGCGGCAGGTGGACGACGATGAGTGGGAGATCAACAAGAGAGGGAGAGGGAGGCGGTGGTTGCCCCTTTCTGTCGAGAGAGAGGAGAAAGAGATGGAGAGTATTGAGAGAGAGAGTTTTGAGTGTTTTAAAAAAAATTGATTTCCCCTTTTCTTTTTTTTTTTTTCTCTAAATAAGGGTTGTTACAGAGGGAGGTCCCTCCTCCCTCCCTCCTCTATTAAAAAAAAAAAAGAAGAAAAGTTGGAGAAGACAGAAGAAGAGAAGATGAGGAAAGAAGGAAAGGAAAAAAAAAACCAGTCGCCGCGCGGTGGCCGGCCACTGGCGGCCACTGACTTGCAGAAGAAGAAGAAGAATAAGAGGGAGAGGGAGAAAGAATTAAAAAAATAATAATGTTTTTATTTTGTTAATATATTTATATTTTAAAAAATTTTAAAATAATGTTTTTAATAAAAAATAGTGCTACGTCATCAAACCATTACTTATTAACGAAAAATTACATGGATGGACTAAAATGAAACTAAAACCAAACCTCAGGGGCTAAATTGTTGAGTTTGAAAACTTAGAGACCAAAATGAAACCTAACCCAGACCTCAGGGACTAAAAGTGTATTTTTCCTAATTTAAAATATTTCTCACAATTTGAAAACTGTGTTTGGTTATGTATTTGAAAATGTAGGAAAAGATGAATATGTGAATATTAAAATTCATTTTTAAGAAAAAAAATTAATTTAATATGATTATTTCTTATTAACAATCTTGATGAATGAATACTTTACATACATATACATATATACACACATATATGTGCATGTAAATAGTGTACACTTAAATGAAGCCTAAGAACAAAAGTTATAATTCATAAGAGGAATTTTGATTTCTTGAAATACAAGTGGTACAATTTATAAGAGAAATAATAAATCGTTTCTAACCAGAGAAAAAAAGGAAATATTGTGGATATAAGAGAAAGAAAAATAAGTTTTTTTTTTTTTTTTAATTTTTTATTTTTAATAAGAGAAAAGAAAATAAATTCTTCTTTTTGTTCATCCTCTTTCTAAGTTAGATTAAATTGGTTATCTTTTTTTATTTTTTTTTTTAGAGATATTAGGAATCAATGTTGTTGGAATTGATTCTTCAAAAAGAATTTGTTGGAATTGAAATTATAATAGTAATACAAAAGATACAAGATAGTTGTATTATATTGTATGAAACTTTTGATTTGTAGAATGGGGGAGTACATCAAAATTGACATGATTATATGTAAAAATAACAACCAAAGCATCACTATCAACCATGTATATACATTATTTACACAACATTAAATTTCGGTAAGAGAAAGAAAAATAAGAGGAAGAATAAAGCATCACTTGGTACAATTTATAAGAGAGAATAAATTCTTTATAACAACAGAAAGGAAGAAGAAATATTTTTTGTAATAAAAATAAAAATAAGTCTTTTTTGATAAGAGAGAGAAAAATAAACTATTCTTTTTGTTCATTTTCTTTGTGTTGTGAGTTAGATTAGATTGGTTACTTATTTTCATAAAAAAAAAATATAAATTCCATTAACGAAAGAGAAGGAATTTACTTGACTTTTATTCATTTTTTTTAGAGATATTAGGAATCAATCTATGTTGTTGGAATTGAAATTAAAATAATAATAAAAAAGACACGAGATAGTTGTATTGTATGAAGTTTTTGATTTGCAGAGCATGCATCAAAATTGACATGATTATATGTAAACATAACAACCAAAGCATCACTATCAACCATATATACATTATTTACACAACAGTAATTTTCGACAAGAGAGAAAAATGAGAGGAAGAATAAAACATCACTATCAATCATATATACAACACAAGTGGTACAATTTTTCGACAAGAGAAAGAAAAATAAGAGGAAGAATAAAACATCACTATCAATCATATATACAACACAAGTGGTACAATTTATTAGAGGAAGAATAAATCCTTTTTGACAAGAGAAAGAAAGAAGAAATATTTTGGGTAAGAGAATAAAAATATAAGTCTTTTTTTTATAAGAGAAAGGAAATTCTTCTTATTTTCTTTAAGAAAACAACATTTTATGGTTTTTAAAAACATACCATTTTTTTAGTTGTTTTCAAAGACTCTTTTCGTAAATAGGTACACCAAACACGTGTTTATTGTTTCCCTTGTATTTTTATTTTCGAAACCATAAAAACGAAAATAGATCACAAACTAAACGGAGCCTAAATTTTCTTCTAAAGTCAGTATTTTAAAATTTTCAATTTTATCGAATTAAATCATAAATTTCAGGTTAAAATACTATTTTGGTTCCTATACTTCAATTATTGTTCTATTTTAGTCCTTATACTTTGAAAGTGTCCAAATTTGGTCCATTTGTTTTTATTTTAGGTCCTATAATATGAAAATATTTCAATTTATTATTATTTTTTTTTTTTTTTTGAAAAATTTCAATTTATTCTCTATACTTCCAATAAAATCATAAAAAAAGTATATTATTCACTGTGTTTAGGGTTGAAATTAATTAGCGGATTTGATAAAATAAAATAAAAATATTTCTCTCTTCAACTCTTTCTCCCCTTTCTCATTCTCTTCCCTAACCACCACTCCCCCTTTCTCTGGTGTTTGATTTGCGTTCCAAAGTTATATATTAAACAAAGTGAGTTTGAGACATATGTCAATTGTTTATCATATTCTCATTGATTAAAACCATGTCGATAAAGTCGATAAAAGATGACGCTTTTGTCGATGGGGAGAGACGACCATCGTGCATGTGAATCATATGAATTTTGCTTCTTAGAGGAGAAAATGAAGGATTGTTGGCCATGAGAAGAAGGAGAAGAGGGGAGAGTGTTGGAATGAGTGATATTTTTTAATAGGACTCTTCTTAATTAATTGAAAGTACGAGGACCAAGTTTCAACATTTTTTAAGATAAGGACTATAATAGAACAACAATCAAAGTAGAAGAACCAAAATATTATTTTAATCTAAACTATATTAACAAGTGAAATTAAAATATTCTAAAAACTAAATTGAAGAATTACTTATAATATCTTATTTAAAAAAAAAAGAATTACTTATAATATCAAATTCTGAGTTATAGAAATTCTCGAATCCAACTAAAAAAAACACCAAAACATTTGCAAACTAAATTTTTGTTTAAAAAAATGCAATTTTAAGTCAATAATAAAATGATCAAACTCAACTATAAGAAACATCTAAATCATCTAAACATAACCAAAAGAATCAAAAAACCAAAAAAAAATTTAAGTAATCAAAAGAATCGTATACCCATAAACAAAAATCTTATTACTTTCGAAGTACGGCTAGCCTCTATTAGAGAATATTTTTCCATTATTATTTGGCTTGATTTATGCCTTTAATTGCTGTAATTTTGGTGTAAATGTTCTTTCTTTTTCTATGTATTCTTTGGTGTATAAAGATCATTTCCATTTTAATGAAAATATACAAGCAATTATTCTCTCATATTCTCTGAATTATTAAGGTATCAGAGCCAAAATAAGACTCTTACCATTTTTTTCTCTCCACTAATGAAAATATACAAGCAATTATTCTCTCATATTCTCTGAATTATTAGTCTCAACCCATTAACTTGTGTATAGCTTAGTGAACAAGACATTATTAACTCTCCTCAAAAGTCATATATTAAACATTCAACTCTAAGAGAAGTTATTAATGTCTGAATTACATGAGTAGTTAAGGTTCGTAAATTGTCACTATTTATTCCACTTGTAAAGCAAATAGTGGATTTTTACCATCCAATATAGAGCATAAGAGAAGTGATTTTTCACAAAAAGATGAAAGAAAAATGAAGTGAACTCAAATGAATGACGAATAATTAGGAAGAGTAGTGTATAGTATATGCATAACTGACTGATTACTATCTTCCATGGTCTCATTTGAGGCCAAAACAAATTATCAATACTTTTTCCTATAAAACACCAAACCCTTTGAACTAAATTGAAAAAAAAAAAAAAAAAAAAGCAATTTAGCTCAATAAAAAATGATCAATCTCAATTAAAAAACATTGACTATAACCAAAAGAACCAATTAAATTGCTAATATTAGCCACAAAATTCTAAGTAACCAAAAGAACTACTATCGATAAAAAAAAAAAAAAAAAAAAAAAAATCTTGTCTTGTTAGTTTCAACTCGTCAACTTGTGTATAGTTTAATTGTATGAAACATTATTAACTTCTCTCAAAGGTCATTTGTCAAACCTTCAACCATCAAGAGAAATTAGAAATATATGGATAACATGAGCAGTTAAGGTTGGTAAACTGTCACTACTCATTCCATTCGTTAAGCAATATAATGAATTTTTATTGACCAATATTGTAACGTCCCTAGGCCCAGGATTCCCCTGCGACTTGGCCACGTTACCATACTCGTCTTAAACTGCTTCCAAGAGTGAAGACTATCCCCCACAAACCAACACGGGATCCTTTTTAGCATGTTTTGTCCCCACTTCACATGCTTCCTAGGAAAATTCCCCGGAGGTCACCCAACTAGAACTTCTCCAAGTCAAGCACGCTTAACTTCAAAGTTCCTATGATTGAGCCACCGAAAAGGAAGGTGCACCTTGTTGGTATAGATAGTATCTATCAATTCTTTTAAGCTTATTTTGACCATACTTTCATGTCCTCAGGATCCCTCTCATTCAGATGTAACCTCGGTTCATTCATGTACCCCTCCTAACTCGGGTGTTACATGCCCACCAGCTTCCGCCTTGGTTCATCCCCGAACCACATCCTGCTGGGAGAGGTTCCGCTCTGATACCATCTGTAACGCCCCAGGCCCAGGATTCAGAATCCGGATTCGGCATCTAACGGCCCCGACATTCCCCTGTGACCTGGCCACGTTACCATACTCGTCTTAAACTGCTTCCAAGAGTGAAGACTATCCCCACAAACCAACACGGGATCCTTTTTAGCATGTTTTTTCCTCACTCACATGCTTCCTAGGAAAATTCCCCGGATGTCACCCAACTAGAACTTCTCCAAGCCAAGCACGCTTAACTTCAAAGTTCCTATGATTGAGCCACCGAAAAGGAAGGTGCACCTTGTTGGTATAGGTAGTATCTATCAATTCTTTTAAGCTTATCTTGACCATACTTTCATGTCCTCAGGATCCCTCTCATTCGGATGTGGTCTCGGTTCATTCATGTACCCCTCCTAACTCGGGTGTTACAAATATAGTGTAGAAAAATGACTTTTTAGAGAGATCAAGGAACCGTTCGAGTCAAGTAGAGTAGAAGAAATTGCAGCCAAATTGTTGGAAGATGAATTCGAATGCCTCGTGGAGCAAAATCGCCGGAAGAGGAGGAATCGACTGGGTCATACGTGACTTGGAGGGATCCTTGATCTGCTTTGGAATGAAGAAAATTAGCTGAAAATGGCTGATAAAAGCTTTGGAAGCCCTTGCGATTTTAGAAGGGATCGATGAAATGCATGATAAATAGCTATAAAGCAGACCCAAAATCCCTAGAGATGGAGTCAGACGTGCTGAAGATTGTTCAAGTCCTCAACGGAATCTCAGAAGACCTCTCAGAGGGGAAGAACGTTACTGACGCAATCCGGAAGTTAGCCTCGGAGATGGGAGCGATTGTTTTTTGCCATTTTGTAGGGAAGAGAATTTAGTAGTCCACTATGTCTCCTGCAAGGCAATCGATTTTTCTTCTCAATCTCATTTTGGTTTGTTTCAGGGGGAGTCTTCCTCGTGGGAAGAAGGGCATATTTTTGGGCCCCTGATGTACCTTTCTGGTTTTTCCCTCTTTTTAATGAAGGTAATTATAAGCTCTCTTTATGATTAATGATATGCTTTTATTTTGAATAAAAAGAGTGATTTTTCGCTAAAATTGTATACATATGAAGTGATTAAACGAATGATAAGGAATTAGCAAGAGTAGCCTATAGTAGTTGCATGACCTACTAGCTACTATCTTTCCATAGGTCCCATTGAAGGCAAAAAAAAAAAAATATATATATATATATATATATACTTTTTCCTACAAAATACGAAAAGCTTTGAAAACTAAATTGAAGAAAAAGAAAAGAAAAGAAAAGGAATTTAATTCAATAATAAAACAATCAAACTCAATTAAAAATCATCTATAACCAAAAGGAAATCTATACAGTTCTAGGTAATTAAGAATCACCATCAATAAAACAAAATCTCATCTCCTAAAATAATAATCAGATGACTAGCTTCAACTCGTTAACTTACTTCCCTCAAAAGTCACATGTCAAACCTTCAATCTTCGAGAGAAGTTACTAATGCTTGGATTACATGAGTAGCCAAGATTGGTAAACTGCCATTACTTGTTCCATTTTTCAAGGAAAGAGTGAATTTTTACGGACGAATATAGAACATACAAGAAGTGAATTTTTCCGAAAAGAATACAAAAAATGAAGTGAATTCAAATGAATGGTGAAGAATTAGGAAGAGTAGCCAATAGTACATGCACAACTATCTGACAATTATTTTCCATTGGTCCAATCAAAGGCCACAAACAAAATATCAATCCCTTTTTCATAGAAACACACCAAAACCCTTGCAAACTAAAAAAAAAAAGCCATTTAACTCAATCATAAAATGATCAAACTCAATTAAAAGGCAACCAAGATGTTTAGAGAGCTCACTGAGTTAGTTTTTCATATTTGGCCTTTCTCTTTTTAATTAAATGTGACAAGTGTATTTTTGTTAAAGTTGTTGTAACTTGGTTATCATACAACTTACTGATTTGATTATGGATTAAGTATTGAATAATCACTTATTTGTGATCTATCTCTATGTAATCTTCTTAAAGCTTCAACAGGACAACTAAAAGGATTAGTACACAAAATTCTAAGTAACCAAAAGAACCACTATCCAAAAAAAAAAAAAAAAAATCCCGTCTTTTCATCGTAATACTCAAGATGACTAGTTTCAACTAGTCAACTTGTATATAGTTTAATTGGATAAGCCATTATTAACTTACCTCAAAAGTCATATGTTTAACCTTTAATCTTTCAGAGAGAAAGTTACTAATGTTTGGATTACATGAGTAGTTAAGGTTTGGCAAACAATCACTACTTATTCCACTCGTTGAAGAAATTAAAAAGTGCATTTTTAATTACCGACTAATATAGAACGTAAGAAAAGTGAATTTTCACATGATCGAACTCATATGAAGGGTAAGGAATTATGAAGAGTAGCCTAGAGTACATGCACAACTACTTTAACTCACCATAATAAAAGAATCAAACACAATTAAAAAGCATCTAATATAAACAAAAAAAAAAATCAATACCCACAAAATTCTAAGTAATCTAAAGAACCACTACCAAAGAATACTGTCTTTTTGTAATAATACTACTGAGAAAGCTAGTTTCAACTTGTCAACTTGTGTGTAGCTTAATTAGTTAACTTCTTTTAACACCGTCAAACCTTCACCTTATAAGACAAGTTACGAACGTCTAAACTACTTGAGTATTTAAGGACCTTACCGTTGTTATCTCACTCACTAGACAAACAATGAACTTTAACAAACCAATATGAAAGGTAAAAAATGTGAATTTCCACCCACAGAATACAAAAATGGGGTGAACTCAAATTAATGGTGAAGAACTATGAAGAGTGGCCTATAGTACATGTAGAACTAAAAGACAACTATCTTCCATAGGTCCCATTGAAAGCCACAAACAAAATATCTGTCCTTTTTTCTTTAGGGACACAAACTCAAAGAAGAAAGAATCTTTTACCAGCATTAGAAAGTTTAATGCAATTCTCTTTTTAGGAAAAAGAAAAAAAGAAAAAGAAAAATCTACCACTTTCTCTCTCATCATCCACCCTTCCACTCAACTCCTTCACTACAATTTGGTGAAATCCATTCCCACCAATCAGATTGCACCAAATTCCATCAAAAAAGCCCCATTCAGATAAATGGATGTTCTCTCTCTCTCTCTGCATTTCCCCTCTCTCTCTCCTCCATGGCTGAAATTGAAGCTCAACCTCAAAAATACACTTCACTATCAAAAATCCCTGATGACCCAGTTCGCCACGTGTCCCTTTCACTCACCACTAGCCACACAAAAAACCGTTTCTCTTCCCCCTTCTTCTTCTTCGTTAAAATCACAAACCCATTTCTCTGCAACTTCGAATGAAAGAGAAAGAAAAAGAAGAAGAAGAAGAAATTCCCTTGAGCGAGCTCCCAATTTTGAAGCCCAATCCAAAGATTAAACCCTCTTTTCTTTACCGGACGCTTGAGTATTGATCGATCGATTACAGTTTCTTTCTTTCTCATTGTTCTTGTTAGTCATCAATGGCGTCTTTGGTTCCATCGCCATTTCTGGCAGCTTCAAAGTCGGAGCACCAGCTCTCATCTCTCTCACAGAAGCACTTCTTTCTCCATTCCTTCATCCCCAAAAGAACCCAGATCGCCATTTCTTCCAAATCCTCCATTAAAGTGAAATGCGCCGCAATCGGCAACGGCCTCTTCACTCAAACGAGCCCCGAAGTTCGACGTGTCGTTCCGGACAACACCAACGGCCTTCCGACGGTCAAAATCGTCTACGTTGTTCTCGAAGCTCAGTACCAATCCTCACTGACAGCCGCCGTTCAAGCCCTCAACAAGAACAGAGTCCACGCCAATTTCGAAGTTGTGGGTTATTTAGTTGAAGAGCTTCGCGATGAATCGACTTACAGAACGTTCTGTAAAGACCTTGAAGATGCGAATGTCTTCATTGGGTCTCTGATTTTCGTTGAGGAGCTTGCTTTGAAGGTGAAGGCTGCTGTTGAGAAGGAAAGGGAGCGTCTCGACGCCGTTTTGGTGTTCCCTTCGATGCCTGAAGTGATGAGGCTGAACAAACTTGGGTCCTTCAGTATGTCTCAATTGGGCCAATCTAAGAGTCCCTTCTTTCAGTTGTTTAAGAAGAAGAAGCAATCTGCTGGTTTTGCTGATAGTATGTTGAAGCTTGTGAGGACGTTGCCTAAGGTATTGAAGTATTTGCCTAGTGATAAGGCTCAGGATGCTAGGCTTTATATTTTGAGTTTGCAGTTTTGGCTTGGTGGTTCACCTGATAATCTTCAGAATTTCTTGAAAATGATATCTGGGTCTTATGTTCCTGCTTTGAAAGGGGCCAAGATTGAGTATTCTGATCCTGTTTTGTATTTGGACTCTGGGATTTGGCACCCTTTGGCTCCTTGTATGTATGATGATGTGAAGGAGTATCTGAATTGGTATGGAACTAGGAGGGATGCTAATGAGAAGCTTAAGGATCCTAATGCCCCTGTCATTGGGCTCATTTTGCAGAGGAGTCATATTGTTACTGGTGATGAGAGCCATTATGTGGCTGTGATTATGGAGTTGGAGGCAAGAGGGGCTAAAGTGATTCCCATTTTTGCGGGGGGGCTTGACTTTTCGGGACCGGTTGAGAAGTATCTTGTCGATCCAGTGACGAAGAAACCGTTCGTGCACTCCGTTGTGTCGCTCACTGGCTTTGCTCTGGTTGGAGGGCCTGCTAGACAAGACCATCCAAGAGCTGTTGAAGCACTCACAAAGCTTGATGTCCCTTACATTGTTGCTTTGCCTTTGGTGTTTCAGACTACTGAGGAATGGCTCAATAGTACCTTGGGGTTGCACCCAATTCAGGTGGCGCTTCAAGTGGCTCTACCAGAGCTTGACGGTGGCATGGAGCCCATCGTTTTCTCGGGTCGGGATCCTCGAACAGGTATGTAAAAGCTCCTTCACTAAGCTTTTGTGTGCTGCAAGATTTCTAGTATAATGTACAAGTGAAATTCATAATTCAAGTAGATACACAATTCTGATAGTAGATTTTGTTTGTTGGATTGATTTGATGCAAGAGTCAAATGTATGCAGCTTGTTAGTTAATTAGGAATTGAAAAGTATGAACATTCTTGATAATGTATTGTAGGGAAATCTCATGCACTTCACAAGAGGGTTGAGCAGCTCTGCACCAGAGCAATCAAATGGGCTGAACTTAAAAGAAAATCTAAGGTACTAACTTCTATATTTGATCGAAATAGTTTTCGTGTTCGACATTTTGTATGATTCTTCTTCATAGTCTCAAAATGTGAGAATCAAGAACATTGAAATTTAATACAACTTCTTGATATTGATATGCTTGTAACTTTACAATTCCATGGACATGTAATGCTAGGAAACAATTCCAAATTTTCTCCATCTTATGATAAATTTTGGCATTTTTGTAGGCTGAGAAGAAGCTGGCTATAACGGTCTTTAGTTTCCCTCCTGATAAAGGAAATGTTGGAACTGCTGCATATTTGAATGTCTTCTCATCCATCTTCTCTGTCCTGAAAGACCTCAAGAAGGATGGATATAATGTTGAGGGCCTTCCCGAAACTTCTGAAGCTTTGATTGAAGATGTTATTCATGATAAAGAGGCACAATTCAATAGCCCGAATCTGAACATTGCTTATAAGATGAATGTTCGTGAATACCAACAATTAACACCTTACTCAACAGCATTGGAAGAGAACTGGGGGAAACCTCCTGGCAATTTGAACTCTGATGGAGAGAATCTGCTGGTGTATGGAAAGCAGTATGGAAATGTCTTCATCGGAGTTCAGCCAACGTTCGGATATGAGGGTGATCCAATGAGACTTCTCTTCTCTAAATCCGCTAGCCCTCATCATGGTTTTGCAGCATACTACTCTTATGTTGAGAATATTTTTAAGGCCGATGCAGTTCTTCACTTTGGAACTCATGGTTCGCTTGAATTTATGCCGGGAAAACAAGTGGGAATGAGTGATGTTTGTTATCCTGATAGTTTGATCGGAAACATTCCGAATGTCTACTATTACGCAGCTAACAATCCATCTGAAGCTACAGTTGCTAAACGTCGAAGCTATGCTAATACCATTAGTTATTTGACACCTCCAGCAGAGAATGCAGGGCTTTACAAGGGCCTTAAGCAATTGAGTGAGCTTATTTCCTCATACCAATCGCTTAAAGATACCGGTCGTGGAGCGCAGATTGTTAGCTCGATCGTCAGTACTGCTAGACAATGTAATCTTGACAAGGATGTCGAACTACCTGAGGAGGGAGTGGAAATCCCAGCAAAAGAGCGTGACCTTGTTGTTGGGAAGGTATACTCGAAGATCATGGAGATTGAATCTCGCCTTTTACCTTGTGGACTTCATGTCATTGGTGAGCCACCATCTGCCATGGAGGCAGTAGCAACATTGGTTAACATTGCTGCACTTGACCGTCCTGAAGATGACATTTCATCTCTTCCATCTATACTGGCAAGCACAGTTGGAAGAAACATAGAAGATGTGTATCGAGGGAATGACAAGGGAATATTAAAGGACGTCGAGCTTCTTCGACAAATTACAGAGGCATCACGTGGGGCCATTTCTGCCTTCGTGGAGCGCACAACTAACAAGAAGGGTCAAGTTGTTGATGTAGGTGATAAGCTTACCTCGATCTTGGGATTTGGCATAAATGAGCCATGGGTTCAATACTTGTCAAACACCAAGTTTTACAGGGCTGACAGGGAGAAGCTAAGGAAACTATTTGAATTCTTGGCTGAGTGTTTGAAGCTCGTGGTCACTGATAACGAATTGGGTAGTTTGAAACAGGCTTTGGAGGGAAAATATGTCGAGCCGGGCCCCGGTGGCGATCCGATCAGAAATCCTAAGGTTTTGCCAACAGGAAAGAACATTCATGCCCTTGATCCACAGGCTATTCCCACAACAGCAGCAATGCAAAGTGCAAAAGTTGTGGTTGAAAGGTTGATAGAGAGGCAGAAGGTTGAAAATGGAGGAAAATATCCTGAGACAATTGCACTTGTATTATGGGGAACTGATAACATTAAGACGTATGGTGAATCTCTAGCTCAAGTTTTGTGGATGATCGGTGTAATGCCTGTTGCTGATACTTTTGGTCGTGTCAACCGAGTAGAGCCTGTGAGTCTTGAAGAGCTTGGAAGGCCTAGGATCGATGTGGTTGTCAACTGTTCGGGTGTGTTCAGAGATCTGTTCATCAACCAGGTAGATGATCCTACATTACTTCAAATTTTTAAAATGAAGTTTTCTAGTTTCTTGTTTTTTATAAGAGCTTATAATTTGTTTTGCAGATGAACTTATTGGACCGAGCAGTGAAGATGATAGCAGAACTCGATGAGCCTGAGGAGCAAAACTTTGTCAGGAAGCATGCAATGGAACAAGCTCAAGCCCTTGGCATTGGGGTCCGAGAAGCTGCAACTCGAGTCTTCTCGAACGCGTCTGGATCGTACTCGTCCAACATAAATCTTGCCGTTGAGAATTCATCATGGAATGATGAGAAGCAACTCCAAGACATGTACTTGAGTAGGAAGTCCTTTGCTTTTGACTGTGATGCTCCTGGAGCTGGCATGATGGAGAAGAGAAAAGTTTTCGAGATGGCTCTGAGCACGGCTGATGCCACATTCCAAAACCTCGACTCGTCTGAGATCTCACTGACCGATGTCAGCCATTACTTCGATTCTGATCCAACTAATCTGGTTCAAGGCCTGAGAAAGGATGGCAAGAAGCCTAATGCCTACATTGCTGATACCACCACAGCCAATGCTCAGGTGAGAAACTTGAACAATCTTCTCATAGGCTCACTCTCATATAAGCATATGATCATCATACAATAAGTTCTAAACTAATCTTTTCAAACATACAGGTCCGAACGCTTGCCGAGACGGTTAGACTTGATGCTAGAACCAAGCTGTTGAATCCCAAGTGGTATGAGGGAATGATGTCAAGCGGTTACGAGGGTGTTCGAGAAATCGAGAAGAGGCTAACCAACACGGTTGGATGGAGTGCGACTTCTGGCCAAGTCGACAACTGGGTTTACGAAGAAGCTAACTCGACATTCATTCAAGATGAGGAGATGCTGAACAAATTGATGAAAACCAATCCAAACTCCTTCAGGAAGTTGGTGCAAACATTCTTGGAGGCGAACGGGCGTGGATACTGGGAAACTTCAGAGGAAAATATCGAGAAATTGCGACAGTTGTACTCCGAGGTCGAAGACAAGATCGAAGGCATCGATAGGTGAAGTATATGGATCATGAACAGGTAAAGATTGTAAACTCAAAAGAAGAATGTAAATTACTTCGCCATTTATTCAACCATCTTCTGTTTTAAGGATGAATGGATGTAGTTTTGTAATGTGAAATTATTCGAGACTTTCTTGTACTGTTAATCCCAAATCCCATTTTAATGTATCTGAATAAAGTAATTTATATTTGAAAATTTCAAATTCAGTTCATTTAACACCATAACCACCACTGTTAAAAGTGCATGAAATCAAAGTTGAAAAAGGAGTAGAAAATCAATCTAATTCAATCAATCATTAAAACAAAGTTGAAACTAATTGTTAGTTTATTATTCTGAAACTAATTGTTCAATATATCATTTTTAGCTCTATTCTAACCGAAGCTATTGATATTCCGATTAAGACATACCGTTTTTTTTTTTTTTTTTTTATTATTATTATTATTATTTTTTTTTTTTTTTGTAATAGATCAAGTTAATGAGCTGCATAATAAAAAACCTTGTCATTTTCAAAAAAAAAAAAAGAAAAAAGAAAAAAAAAACCTTGTCAAACTTGTAAGAAATTTTCTATTTACTTTCTTAATCCTAAGTTTTCAAAGTAGTAAATATTTATGATTAAGGGTGTGTTTGGTTTAACTTTTCAAGTGTTTAATTTTGAAAAAAAAAAATCATTTTGAAAAAAATTCTAATGTTTGGCAACAATTAAAAATAACTTATTATAAAATGAGATTGAGAAGTAAACCATTTTGAGGGAAACACTTTAAACCAAATTTTTTTAAAAGAGTTTTTAGTATATAATAACTTGAATATAAAAACATTTATGAACAAATATAACCAGACATATGAGTGTAGTGTTTAAATTCTATATTCATATGTTTCTTTTATTTTTTATTTTATTTTATTTTATTTTTTGATATCCGTGAGTGTCCGGGCCAGCTTACGCGCACCACGACTGATCTCAGTGGACAACCGCCTGACCCTACTACATTTGGTTGCCAAGAAAACTCGTAGGACATTAAATCCTAGGTAGGTGACCACCATGGATTGAACCCATGCCCTCTAAGCCCTTTTTATTTTTTCTATGGTCCTTATTGACCATTAGGGCCAACCCATGATGGTTATTCATATGTTTTTTTTACATTAAAAAAAAAACATTTAATTTTTATAACAAATAGTTGAGTCTATTGTCAATTGAAATTTGAAGTGAAATATTTTATTTATTTTACCTTTCCAATAACGATCATCCAATATTTTTTTATATAAAAAAAAAATACAATCACAAATCAATATTATTTCTCCCAAAACTTTATCTATTTTGATAATTTATAAATATAATCCACTAAAAAATGTTATCAACTATATAATTATCTTCTTTTAAAATAACTTCAAGTATTTAAAGTTAAAATTGAAATTAATATTTAATTCTAATTTTTTTCATACAAATCTTAAGACAATATAAATTAATTTTTTTACAAAATAACAAATAAAATTAATACGAATTGAATTGATAACAACATTAAATTATTAAAGTAAAAAATGTTATATTAATTTAAATTATATTAATTAATATATAAATGATTTGAAGATAAGAAAGGGTATGGTTGGAATAATACATTAATACATTCATGTTTAGAAATCCTACAAAACAAACATGGTTATCTAAATATTCTTGAACATCCCTATAAATTTTCGGGCATATATAATTCTAGGCATCTGAAAATTCTGGCTATCTTGATTACCAAAAACAAACGGCCCCTTAAGAAACAAAGACTAAACAATTTCACAAGTTCTCAATAAGAAATGAATTGAACTAAATATAATCTCCAACTTTCTTTGCTTCAAACATGTGATGTTTAAAAAATGAAGTTCAAACCAACGACAAAAAAAAAGAAAACTACACAACTTAAAACTACACAAAAACATGCTCAAAGATACATTTACTTATCAAGAAGAGGAATAAAGGTTTGTTCAAGAAAGTGCAATGAGCAAGGTTTATTCAAAACCCATAATTTGATCTTAACTTCTCAAACTGTATTTGAACAGGAAAAAGTGCAATGTTATTACAATCTTGTTGTGGTGCATTCAAATGCCTATGGCAATGATCCCAACCCCCCCCCCCCCCCAACACAAGCGCAAGTACGAACAGCTAGCTCCTGATAGCCCAAGTGGTGTGATCGATGTTGGTTTCAATTCAGACAGCTCCAATGATTCTCGAGCATTCAGAGCAGCATCAGTTTGTTCATCACCTGAGCCTTCTTCTTTCAAGGAGAGCAAAACTGAAGAGCCAAAGATGAAATTTCATTCTCTTAACAGGGTCTTTATGGACATTGTTGGCAGCCCTTCTTAATTCTTAATTGCCCCTCTTTTCCCTCCAAAGTACTAGGAAATGATAGATTATGTTTATAATGCTGCACCATTTCTCACTTTTGTTGCTACAAGTTGGGGAAACTTTTCTTCCATTATAATCCAATTGCCCACAATGCCCTTGGCTTCAGAATGGGAAGAAGGAAGAAGAGGACTGATGGGGATTTGATGGGAATTTTCACAAGAACAGAAATGACCAGAAAAAAAGTGGGCACTGGAGAAGACAAAGGTATGTAGTCTGGCTTCTACTCTCTAAAACTGTATACATTTTTGTCATTCCCCATCCTACTTGATTTCAAATCAGATCACTTCCCTTTTTGTTTTGGACAAAATCCAAATATTATTATTAAATAAAAGCACAACATTTACTTAAATAAAAGCACAACACAACATTCCTTATTGCATCAAGTATATATTTCTATATCTTTCTTTCCACGTCTTTGCCCATCTATTTGCCTTATATCTTTTTACATACAGATATATAATATCTATCTTAAAACAAATTTAAAAATTATCAATACAAAATTAATCGAAACACTGTCTAATTTGATCCTTGTAATTAAATTCCAACAATCTAGCATTAATTCACCAAACACTTCACTCTACTTTTTCAGGTTCAAAATTGAAAATTACTTTATATTACAGCTAATTTTTCTCAAAATCCAGTTGACAACAATTATTTTGACAGCCATACATCAATCTTAAACTAAATCATAAGTTCCTACTCTCAGTCTTTCTTATAGTGCAAATAAAGTTTCTTATTCCATTCAGTAAAAGCCTCAAGCAAGCAGCAGAAGTGACCCTCAAACAAAGAATCAAACAGTATGGCAATCGCGTATAATGAAAAAAAACAAATCCATGGTATAATATAACAAAAAAGAGAACAAAAGAAACAAAAGGGTTAAAGAGCAGCACAGAACCTGAAGAAGAGGTGATAATGGAGTGAAGAAGAGAGACAAAGGTGTTGACTAATAGAGGATCCTTGGAAACAAGAACTCGAATAATCCAATTGGTGGATTGGTAGAACAGAGTGCCGAATATGAGGTAGAGCAGCTCGAAACGCCGGTCGAATAGAATTTCGAACCAAAGAGAGACTGTCCAAAGCACTAATGTCGCAGAGAAGAAGCTTCCTGCCCTGCTGTCTCCTTCACTTAGAAACCAACCAAGCAAAAACATTATAAAATGTACTGAGGAATGTATTCCTTGCAAGTTGCAACTATTTTGCATTGTTTTGTACCTCACTCCTTGATTTCCAACCCTGCAGATTTTCAATGGTGTCTTTTTGAAAGTGAACAAGGCAACATTGAATATGTTGCACAGGGTGGAGCCATATGTCACATATGGGTATGTTTCTCTTACATTTCTGTTTTCACTTGTCTAGAGATCAGAATTAACTCTTCTTTTCTGAACTGTGATAATTTCAGGTATCCCAATTTGAAGAGTGTTAAAGAACTGATTTACAAGAGAGGCTTTGGAAAACTCAACAAGCGAAGAACTGCTTTGACGGACAACTCCATCATTGAGCAGGTTTGTAGCTAGCTTGAAACCAATATTATGTTTTGTAGAAGTATACCGGTTTCAATTACAAGTTTGTCCATAACCTTCAATCTTTTTCTAATTGCTGTTGTGTGCGTTCTTTCCAGGCTCTTGGGAAGTTCAAATTATTTTCCCGAAAACCAATACACACACACTATTAGCATGCAAAATCAAATGCCTTCCAAGATAGAGAAACAAGATACCCAAAACACGGCAAATTTCACACAATCAAAATCAAACGGATGCAAATTAGAACATAGAAATGAAGATTATGAAGGAAAGAAATAAAGAAAAAATAGCTGTCGTACCAGGGAGAACAGCAAAATCAGAGAGAAACAGTGAGAGAGAACGCAGGCGAGAGAGAGAATGGTTAGGTCAAAATGAGGGAAAGTGAGGTGAGAGTAATGGAGGGGTATAATGGTAATTTTCCTACACCTAAAACTCTTTTAAAAAAAATGTTTTCGAATGTTTCCCCAAAATGAATTATTCTACCCTCTCATTTTTTGGACATTTTTTATTAATACTATATATTTTTAAACTTATTACTAAAATAAAGTTGGTATAAAACTTATTATTTAAATATTGTGGTTTAAAATCCACGTTTGCAGGTCGTCCGACCTGCTGATGTGGCAATTTAAAAAGTCGTGTGTTGAAGGAGAAATTTTGTCCAATCACAAATTGCCACGTCATTATCTAAAATTAATGACAAAATTACGAATAATTAAATTTGGGACCAATTATAAAGTGACATGTGTCCCAAATTTAATTTGAAGACAAAGTTGGCCAATTATAAATTTAAAGAGCCCAAATTTCGATTTGATCAATTAATTAGAAAATAAATTATTTTGATCAAATCAATTAATTTGACCAATTAATTAACAAAATAATTAATTGGATCAAATTTCGGTCTTTTAAATGTCTGGGTCATATGGTTTTGGGTCAAATATGAACCAAACTCAAGACTAAAATGGTTGAGCACAAGACCGATAAAGCCCAAGCCCAAGTTGTTAGGCCCGAAAGTCACCAAGGCCCATCCAGCAAGAACTCTATAAATAGAGGGGTTCTCCTCCATTTCAAGGGTTCAGAAATTTTAGACAGTTCAGAAATTCTACACTCTCACAAAGACAAGAGTTCAGAGTTTCAAAGCTCTCAAGCAGAACCAAAGAATTCAGAGAGACTCCACCAAGTCTGAAGACCGAAGACTCTCTGCAATCCATAAGTTCAAGTGTTGAACACTTCTTGAAGACCAAACACTCTTCAAGACTTCAACACTCCTTGAAGACCAAACACTCTTCAAGACTTCAACACTCCTTGAAGATCAAAAACTCTTCAGGACATCAACACTTCTTGAAGACCCAACACTCCTTGAAGATCAAAGACTCTTCACGACATCAACACTTCTTGAAGATTGAAGACTCCTTCAAGACTGGAAGACTTCAAGCTCCAAGAATCCATTGAAGCTTCAAACTCGAGATCAAGCGTTCCAGCCCTCGAGTGAAACACAATCACACACACATAAGAGAGAGAATCAGAGGATAAAAGTTAAAGATTGTACACCCACATGCATACAAACATCAATAAAATATATTGTTTATTCCACGTGTCTCCATCTTCGAAGTTACGTGTGAACATCGTGCAATCATTTTTTTTTTAAAAAAAAAAAACGTTACTTAATGCAAGTCGTCTCTTCAAGACACGACCTATGCAAAATTTTAAATAAGACTTTCCCTTGTTATATTGGAAAGCTGGATTCTTTAGGATCTACAAACTTTTGAGTTCGAGCCAGACGTAATGCAAAGAATCCTGTTTTTTTTTTTTCTTTCTTTTTACGTTTCATGCATTTTCCTTCCTTTTTTTTTCTTCATATTTTTTTTCCTTCCTTTTTTAAAATGTTTTAAACGAATTGAATTTTTAGATTATAATTTATTTTCTTTTTCTTGTACTTAGAAATTGAAATTTAAGTCTAATTATTTAAAACTTTATAAATAGAGTAAAATAAAATTAATATTACTCAATTTAAATTTAACCATTATAGTTTTTTGAGGTATAATTAATTGACAACTACATTTATCTGTACTGGATCAATGTATATGTGAATTTGAAATAAAATTTTTAAATAATTAATATTTAATTAAATTTAATTTGCTTAGTGAAAAGAAAATAAACCATATTATAATATTCAATTTGTTTAGAATATTACAAAAATGCAATTACTCATTATTTTAACACTTATTTAAAATTCAGTTTTATTACAACTATTTAAAATTTTTCAAGAAGAGAGAATAAATTTTAATATGATATTCAATTTATTTAAAATATTAAAAAAATAATACAATTACTTATTTGATTTTAATAGTTAATTAAATTTCAATTGTTTCAGGTACGAGAAAAAGAAATAAATTGTAATCTAAAAATTCAATTTGTTTAAAAAAAAATTTAAAAATGCAATTACTTCTTTGATTTTTTGAAAAACAAATATTAGAAAAAAAAAATATGAAGGGAAAAACAGGAAAATACAGGAAACGTAAAAAAGAAAAAAAATACTGGCATGTGCGTCTGGGCAGGCTCAAACTCAATATCCTCTGGATACGAAGGAAGCATGCTTAGCAATATAACACAAGCAAGTGGTGTTTAAATTTGTGCATAGGTTTCAAAAATTATATATAAACCTATGCACATATTTCAACAGGAAAATTTAATTCGTGAAAATGAACTTGATTTTATTGAATTTGTATGTGGAAGTGTTATAGTCTCTAATATTTATCCTATGATGTTTTCTCTCCAAATATATAGTCTGATCTGAGGGCTTGCGAGCTTGATCTCAGATGGAGGGAGATTGAATCTTCAACTTGTATCTTGATGAAGAAACTGCTGATTCTTTGGAGTCTTCCAATCGTGAGTCTTGAGATGGCCGAATTCTGAATCTTGGATCTTCTGAAATCTCTAGACTCTTTGACTTCTGAAGACTCTGGACTTTGGGAGAATGCTCTGGACTCTGCCTTCTTTGACTCAGTCTAAATAGTTTGATGGACCTCATATGGGCTTGACTATATTTGAGTTTTAATCCAATCATTTTTTTTAATAAGGTTGGATTATTTTAATTTAGTCCAATTTCTTCAATGACCTCGGATTACATTAGTCTCGGGTCCAATTGCACGTGGCATAATTTGATTGGACTTGACTTATGTTATCCGATGGATCAGTAATAGACAAGTGGCATTATTTGATTTGCCGAATTTTAATGTCTATTAATTTAATTTAGGAACACGTGTAAATTTGTAATTGGTCCCAAATTTATTTTCTCATTAATTTAAATTAATAACATGGCAATTTGTGATTGGACGAAATTTCTCACTCAACAAATGCCCCTTTTCGAAATTTATGCACCTATATGCGTGCATGGATTTTGAAAAGTATGATTTGTAAAAAAAAATACATGACGTTTAATCATAATTTTAATTTGTGTCAATAGATGAAATTAATCAAAATATTAACTTATAATTCCGAATAATTTCTTTTTTGCTACCAACATTAATTTCAACAAAATTTTAAGTTTTTTTTTTTTCAAAGAATCAAAGTCTTGAACCACAATTTTGATTTCCAATACGTTTTTTTTTTAAATTGGAAAATTAATTTTAGCCAAAATTGTGACAAATTTTTTTTTCTTACCTTAGACATAAGTTTGGAGGTAGATCAGTACTCTGAAGAAAAATTGGAGGTCTCTTGGGTTGCCAAATTTATTAGGCCAAAATTTCTCTATTGATTCATATAATTTTGGAGGCAATTTTTTTTTACCTTAATCACAATTGTAGGAAATTCCTTTCCATATTTGATTAGGCCAAAATTTCCTTGGCCAAAATCAACACCTTCCATTATGTGTTTAACCTAATTTCTCCTTATATAAATTGAGGAGATTGCATAGGCCAAGACACAAAGCCATTCAAGCAAGAAGCCTAGATATTGAGAAAAATTCTCCTCTTCAACTTCTTTTTTCTTTCTTTCATTTGACTTCAAATGCTCATATATTTTCTTCCTTGTATAGGCCTTGAATTCGAGCGAAAATCTCCCTTCGTGCCTCTTTGTTGTGCTATCGGTAAGTAAAATAACTTTCAAAATTTTTTATTATCTTTACAATAGCTACTACCGCAAGTTTCACAATTTTTTTTTGATAATGTTGCTGCCGCTTCATGTCGTTTTCTCACACATATATAATTTTTTTAGTTGAATTTGTGTCTATGTAGTTCGTCTAATTGAAAAGAAGAGCATGACTATCAATTTTTTATTTTTATTTTTTTACTTCAAATCCCATGTAATCACAAATTTGATTATTCAACCCCCAATGTGTATCTGCGCATTGTACTCTTTTTTTTTTTTTTTTATGTATATATATATATATCTTTAAGCATACAACATCGCCGCCACACTTAAAAACATATGAATGGTTTTTTTTAGGTCAAGTGCCATACACAGCCGCAATTTTTTTAATGTGCAGTTGCATCCCATATACATATTTCAAGATTTTCATTTTTCATTTTTTTATTTTTAAATATATATATGTATACGATCGAATGCACATCCGAGAGAACACATTTTTTAAAAAAAAAATTGTTTTACTCTTAAAATGCCATGGATCTGGGAGATTTTTTTTTTTACTTGTCTTTTCACAACATTTTTTTTACTTGCTTCGTCACCATTTTTTGCTAATTACCATTCTTTCTTTACAGGGCTTGGAATTAACAAATTTATTTGACGATCTTCTTGGACAACATCACTCTTTGACCATCATCTAAAAGGTATATATATATTCAATTTTTTTTTGAATATGCATATATTCCATTGGTGTCCTTATTGAATATGCACATATGAACTGCTTTGACTGTTCCATAGAGCTTTTTGTCTCCTTTTTTCTTTTTTTGCACATATATTATTGCAATTTGCTTCTTTCTTGCTTGGATGCATAAACATCTTGCAGCTATCGTTTCCAAATTCACTTGCAGTGATTTCACTCCTACTAGACCAGTCCCCTATTTTATTGGGTGATCTGAGCAGCCTGCAGGGGTAATCACCAGACTTGCCTTCAGTGATGCACTCCTGCTAGACCAATCCTTATTTTATTGGGTGATCTGAGTAGCCTGCAGGGGTAGTCACTAGATTTACCTACAATGATGCATTCCTGCAGGCCCCATTTTATTGGGTGATTTGAGTAGCCTGCAGGGGAAGTCACCAGACTTGCCTTCAGTGGTTCGCTCCTGCTAGACCAGTCCCCATTTTATTTGGTGATCCGAGTAGCCTGTAGGGGTAGTCACAAAACTTGCCTTCAGTGGTTCACTCATGCTAGATTGGTCCCCATTTTATTGGGTGATCTGAGTAGCCTGCAGGGGTAGTCACCATATTTGCCTATAGTGATGCACTCTTGCTAGACCAATCCCCATTTTATTGGGTGATCTGAGTAGCCTGCAGAGGTAGTCACCAGACTTGCCTTCAGTGGTTCACTCCTGCTAGACCGGTCCCCATTTTATTTGGTGATCTGAGTAGCCTGCAGGGGTAGTCACCAAACTTGCCTTCAGTGGTTCACTCCTGCAAGACCGGTCCCCATTTTATTGGGTGATCTGAATAGCCTGCAGGGGTAGTCACCAGATTTGCCTACAATGATGCACTCCTGCTAGACCAATCCCCATTTTATTGGGTGATCTGGGTAGTCTGCAGGGGTAGTCACCAGACTTGCCTTTAGTGGTTCACTCTTGCTAGACCAGTCACTTTGATAACTGTAGTATCCTGTAGGGTTGATAACCGACCTTTTTTTTTTTCTTTTTATTTGCACCTCATTTTCTTGCTCGCATAGTTTCTTAGAGAAGACTAACATCAATTTTTTTTTTTGTAGAGAAACCTATCTCCATCATGGTGTATTTTACCGAGCATCCTGATCCTGAGAAAAACTACTTGGTCATCTTGAAAGATAGAGATCAACCTTTTTGTCTAGATGGTCGGAAGAAAGACTTTTGAGTCACGACTCTTCATTGAAGGCGTGGTTTTTAGAGTCTCCAGTGCATAACAAGGCGCCGGGTGAAAATCCAGAATCAACTTTAGGTCGTCGAATTGTTAGAGATGAACAGGTTCACTGGGGTAGTTCATTAAAAATCCATGGAGAATTCTTTTATATCCCTGCTTATTGGGAATGGTTAGAGGTCGTAATTTCTCTAAATACGCCGATACTGAAGAAGGCATGTTTGTTTGATGTTGTAATAGCTTCCCTGTATACTTATGATCGCAATAATGATATAGTTCGAGCTTTTTGTGAAGCATTGTGTCCTTCCACAAATACACTTCATACCTCATCAGGAGAATTGTCTATCTCTCTATGGGACATGTGGAGATTAAGAGGTCTTTCCATAAAATGTAGGTTTTATGATGAAGTTGTTCCTTGCTATAAGGAATTATTAGGTTCGCCGGATCGAAAGGATGAAGATTGCCCAAAAAGTTGTGAGTATCTTTTTGCTGCGTACTATCACATTGCATCTCAACAACGTGATCGCCTTCAAATTCCTATCAAATCATGGATTTCTTTCTGGTTTAAAGGGGATTCGAAATATGAAAAACCTCCTCCCCGAAAGTTGAAGAAGGTTTCTCGTCCACGTCAGACCCATAATCCGGATGGAGCTCCTATCAAACTTCACGACTGGTCCGAAAAATAAATGGATCTATTTTGCATGTTGGGCGTAGAAGGTGAATTGAAAGATAAAACATACTTGGTCGCCTTTCTTTCTTGTTGGCTGTGCGTATTTGTATTTCCCGACCAACGTGCTTCCCTTCGTCTAGGAGTTTTTAAAGTCGCCAGTCTTATGGCCGAAGGTTACGTTTTCAGTCTTGTTGTTCCTATTTTGGCCAATATCTATCATGGACTAGGCCAGATTCACAGTGCATCTCCTTCTGCTGGATTTTCAAAGGCTTGTTTCCCTCTGTGCTTGGCTGACTTATTATTTTAACACGCACTATAAAGTTCCAGCACCTGTCATTGGCTCGATGATGGTTGAGTTTTCTGGCGAGGGTGGGGCTAAGTACTTTAACGATTTTGAAGCCCGTGTACATATTCACAAAGGTAAATATGTGTCATGGTATGCGAGTCTTCAAGCCAGAAATACAGGCGAGCTTCTGAAAGATGACGGGAAATTATCGTTTTGGCTTTGTTCATTCTTCATAAGCATTGGATCCTGCTTCTTATCTTTACGCCGAGGATCGTTGATGGTTATTGAAGCTTATAGTCCTTGTCGATTTAGTCGACAATTTGGATTCTATCAAGACATATCGAATGACTTGGGTAAAGAACTTCCTTAGGCAAATTTAGCCAATGTGTTACGTCTTTGGAAGAAATGCACTCAAAGAGAAACATTATCCCAAGTGTACCTTCCTGCTCATGCAACGAAACCACACACTCAAGTTACTCAACGCTACATAAGTTGGTGATTAGCCAAGCATGGGAATTATCTTGAAGAAGGCGTACAAAAGTTGGTGGGCAGTGCTTTTCCTCTTCCCTCTAAGCCAAAGTTACCTAAAAAGGTTGGTAATAATAATGGAGGTAAAAGGATTCGCCTATTTGAACCTGGTGAATTTCGTTCTATTGATAACGATGGTAATCAGAGCAGTAGCGACGATCATCATTGGAAAACACCTTAAAAGTCCAATCAACCATTAGTATGTGAAGATGAATTTTTTGATGGAGTTCCCAGCGCGTCACAATTTCCTAAATTCCCTGCACCACTGGTAAGTGTTTTCATTCCTTCTTCATTATAATATTTTACTATTATTATTATTATTATTACTTACTTTTTTTTTTGCAGTCACCTTTAAATGATCCCCTTATAGAAGTCGAGGGGCATCATAGTCCTTCTTCTTTTGTGAGTCCAGACGTTTTTTATTCTGTAACTGCACGTGTGGGCAATTTTCAAAGCGCCAATGGATAGAGTTGTGACTCAATCTTGTCATCCTGTAACTGATGAAATTTCTGGAAAAATAAAGACAACAACCCACGCAGCTGCGTCTGAGATCTCTGATTATTGTGCTAACAATGTCATTTCCAACTATAGGAAACAGGCTTCCCTTGCCATGTGGGAGAGCATACACCAGAAGATCATACGCACTTCCTTCGACAAGATACCTCGTCTTGAACAAAAGACGGTCAAAATATTTCATGCAAGTGCGTATTTCAAGAAGGTAAAGAAGTATAACCAGCTGCAGTCGTCATTTTCTTCTCAATTAACTTCGGAGAGTAAGAATCGCCAATTGGAAGAGACTAAGTTTAGCTTGGAGAAGATACTATATGGTGAAAGTGAATTACTCACAGCGAAGGGTATACTTCAGCAACAACATTTGCAAGCATTGCAAGAAGAAGAAGAATTGGAAGTTAGGCTTGAAGCTGTGAAGGCTAAGCGAGGTGAGATTTCTAAGTTGATTGTTGAGAAGGAGGACCTTTTAAAACAACATCAACTCGAGGCTTCCAAACTGTGAGAAACTATAAGTAGTATTGAAGATGCCCCTGTTCTTACTGATGCTGATGCTAAAACTCCAACGATACTTCGTGGAATGTTGGAAGATGCACAAGAAGAGCTGAAGAACTACAAGTGGATGTCGTGATCAGACTTCAATTTTTTTTGTAGCAACTTTTTTTTGTCATTTTTTTTTATCGAAGATGTATCCTCTTTTTTTGTAACAAGCAAAATTTGTCATTCAATATCAGACTTGTTTCTCATCATAATTCACTTACAATATTTTTCATTATTCAAGAATGAATTTCCTTTTACCAACATGGGATAATGATTTTTTTTTTTTATTTTATTGACTGAGCTTAAAGTTTCCTTTAAGTTGCCTACGTACCCATTAATATTAATAAACGGGATCAAGTCATAACGTAGTTCAGAGTACAAATTTGATTTTATTTTTTAGGCTGCTCACCTTTTTAACTCATGTGGGCCAGGAGTATCATGCAGTTTAGGCTCTTGCGATATGGAGCATTCATAATATTTCTTGAGAAACTTGTCGTTGATTGGGCCAATTTTGAGCCCGTCTTTGTCAACTATCTTGTATGCTCCATTCGTGTAGACTTCTTTCACAACTTAGGGTCCGTCCCATTTAGGTGTAAACTTGTGTCCTGTATGCCGAGTTGTGATGATAGGTCTTCGAACTGCGAGTACGAGCTCACCAACTTGAAATGAACGAGGTCGTACCTTTTTGTTGAAAGCTTTAGAAATGCTCGCTTGATAACATTCCAAAGCTTGTTGAGCATCCAATCTTTTCTCATCTAATGCTTCTAATTCTTGAAGACGTTACTTAGCATTGTCTTCCATAGTCAAACCTTCTTGCACCGCCATTCGCAACGATGAGATCTCTCTTTCTAGAGGAAGAACAACTTTTACTCCATAGACCAGAGAGTAAGGTGTGGCTCCTGTTGGAGTACGACAAGTGGTCCGGTACGCCCATAATGCTTCACCAATTCTTTCTTGCCAGTCTCTCTTCGTCTTGGATACTACTTTCTTCAACAAGTTGCATAATGTCTTGTTGAATGCTTTAGCCAAACCATTCGCAGCAGCTTGTACATAGACGAATTATATTGTTTGAAGCCAAACTTTTCACATAACTTGTCCATCAAACTGTTAGAGAACTGTCTTCCATTATTTGTCACGATGCGATGAGGAATGCCATATTGATAAATGAGATGATTACGAACAAAATCTGCTACATTTTCTTTCTTTGCTTCTTTTAATGCAACAGCTTCAGCCCATCTTGAGAAATAATCAGTCCCTGCAAGTATGTAAGAGTGTCCTGCCGATGATTTGGGTGTTATAGGACCAACAAGGTCAAGTCCCCAAGCTTCAAATGGCCATGAAGCTACAGTTGGGTGAAATGGCTCTAGCGACTGATGTATGAAGTTGGCATGAAATTGACAAGCTTCACATTTTTTTGCATATTGCATCGAATTCTGAACCATCGTAGGCCAGTAGTAGCCCATTCTCTTTAGTTGAAAATGAAGCTTTGGCCCGGATTGATGAGCTCCACAAACACCTGAATGTGCTTCCTCTAATGCTTGTACTGATTCCTCTTGTCCCTAATATCGAAGATAAAGGCCTTCATATGAGTGAGGATATAGGGTATCTTTGTAGTAGATAAATCAAGATGCTCTTCTTCGTATCTCAGTCTTATGACGCGTCTCGACAGGAAGCTTTCTATGCTGTAGATAATCCATAATCGGTTGTCGCCAATCTTCTTCTTCAATCACATAGACAGATATTGCATTCGTTTCTTGACTTTCCTTTTCAGTTGGTGGCACAACCCACCTTTGGCTGAGTGAAATGTTTAGAACTTCACTTTCTGAAACTGTCAGAGCGGTGGCTAAATTTGCCAATGCATTAGCCTTTGTATTTTCAAATCTTGGAACATGTTCTATCGTCACACTCTCGAAGTTTTCCAATAATTGTCTGACATAATTGAAGTAAGGTATTAAATCTTCATGTTTTGCCTCATATTGGAGCAATAATTGATTGACTATCAACTTTGAATCTCTAAAAATTTCAATATACGTCACTCCGATCTCTATGGCTATTTGAAGACCAATGATGAGTGCTTGATATTCAGCGACGTTGTTCGAGCACACTTCTCCAAATGTGAAGCTATATGGCAACATATGTTTTTCCGGCGAAATGAATACTACTCCTGCCCCTGCGCCATTCCTTCGAGCTGCTCCGTCAAAATACATAGTCCAAGGCTCAACCAATTCAATGTAGAATATTTCTTTGTCAGGCAAGGCTTCAGATAATTTCCAGTCCGACAGTACCGGGTGGTCGGCTAAGAAGTCTGCCAAGGCTTGCCCCTTCACCGCCTTTTGAGGAACGTAGACAATGTCATATTGCTGAAGTAAGATTGCCCACTTAGCCAACCTCCCTGAGATAATTGGTCTAGATAAGACATACTTGATTGGATCAGCCTTTGCCACCAAGTGCGCTGTGAAGGCTTGCATGTAATGTCTCAGTTTGTCGATGGCAAAGAAAAGTGAAAGGCACATCTTCTCAATGGGTGAATAATTTAGCTCTACTCCATTCAAAGTTCTACTTAGATAATACAGAGCACATTCTCTGCCTTTCTCTCCCTCTTGAGCGAGTAATGCCCCAAGTGATCTTTTTTGTGCAGCAATGTACAATATCAACGGTTTTCCTGCAATTGGAGCGCTTAAGATGGGAGGATTAAGCAAATATTTTAGCATTTTGACAAGCTTTATCCCATTCAAAGGTTGTGTCTTTTCTCATCAGTCTTCGAAATGGCTGATATCGACCTGCTAGATTGGAGATGAACCTTCTGATATAAGCCAGATGCCCTTGGAGACTTCTTAATTCCCGCAAGTTTCGTGGTTCTGGCATTTTCTGAATGGTGTCAATCTTTGATTGGTCAATTTCAAACCAAGAAACTTTCCTGATGTCACACCGAAGGCGCATTTAAGAGGATTCATTTTCAACTGGTACTTTCTCAAACGGTCAAAAACTATCTTCAGATCTTGCAAGTGGTCCTCTCGTTTCTTGGATTTGACCACGAGATCATCAACATAGCACTCAACACGTCTGTGGAGCATATCATCGAAGATCTTGTACATGGCTCGTTGGTAAGTTGCCCTGACGTTCTTTAATCCAAAGGCACCACTTCGTAACAATATATTCCTTTTGGAGTCCGAAATGCTGTCATCTATTCATCTTCAAGGGCCATTCGAATTTGATTATACCCTGATGATCCATCCATGAAAGATAAGACTCCATGTCCTGTAGTGGCATCAACCATAAGTTCAGTGATGGGCAATGGAAAATCATCTTTGGGACATGCATTATTCAAGTCAAGGAAGTCCACACATACACGCAGTTGTCCGTTCTTCTTTTTTATTGGCACAATGTTTGCTATCCATGTTGGATATTTCACTTCTCGAATGAACCCTGCCTCTATCAACTTGTTGACTTCAATTTCAATTTGAGGAACAAGCTCCGGTCGGAAACGCCTATGGGCCTGCTTAATAGGTTGATATCTTTGTTTAATCGCAAGATGGTGGACTGCTATCTTTGGATCGAGTCCTGGCATCTCTTTGTACGACCAAGCGAATACATCTTTATATGTAACGAGCAAATTCAAGTATTCATGTTCCTCTTCAGCACTAAGTGACGCACTGATGAATGTCGGACGTGGTTCTTTTGTCGTACCAAGGTTTACTTCTTTGAGCTCATCAATTGTTGATTGGTTGCCATCCTCTAACGATGCCGGTGCTTCTTCAGCATCTTCTTTAGAAATTTCAGTATCTGGCATTTCTTCGAAAGAAATATGGCAACAATTGGCATGTTCTTCTTCAAGCTCTTGGTTCACCTTCGAAGGGTTAGTTACAATGACTAACTGTCGCTTTACTTTTAAAGCACCTTCTGTATTTATAAGAACAAAATGTTTTCTCTTCATCCGTAAAGGAACAATACTGGAAAATCCGTTGTTGTCATTCATTTCATCGGATTCTTCTGTTTCGAGACTTTTCAACTTTCCCTTGCATTGGCCATTTGTTGCTTGAAGGCGGTCGAACATGGATCTCAAAGGTTCATCTACTTTCTTCGATGTAGACACATTCAAACGATGAAACACTGAATGTCGAGTAGGAGCATAAGTTTTTCTCTGACCTTCCTTTTTGAAGATGAATATTTCAGCCGCTGATGAACTGAAAGACAAGTAGTCGGTGCTTTAATGCGATCGAAGACACAGATTTTCTGGCGATCATCGTTCTTTTTATCTTCTGGATCGCTCACCTCTTCTATCGTTATGTGATGTGCATCTGCAACTTTCCATTTTCTAGTTATACGAACTGGCTCTGGGGGATTGTACCCTAGTCCGGCTCTCAAGGATGGTATGGCGTAACCTTCTTTTTGGAGCTTCTTCTGTGTTGGAGAAAACTCAGATCTCGCATCAAAGATTTTTAGACTTTTAAACTCAGTATGAGTTGTGAAGTCGTATCCTGCCTTTTCTAGGAGTTTGTATGCATTTGGGTCGAATCAAGCCTTCGTTCGTGTTTCCGAAAAAGCCACTCTGATACGATCAGTCTTTGATTCCTGAATCTCTTGCTTGGTAATTGTTGTAAGAGATGTGATGAAATTTTCTTTTAAAATCTCCACATCACCAACTTTCAAAATTCCCGAACATTTTGTGAATGGTGATTCCCCCTTCTTGAGCTGAGATAAAGGAACGTAGCGCAATATACGGACGTTTGACGACGCCTCTTCCTTTGGAGCCTTTGATTTCGCAAGATGGGTATGTGCTTCCTTTGTTTGAACTTCACAAGCATCTACCTCTTCAATTGACTCCTTCTTCACATTCTTTGGATGCTCTACTTTGTGACTTTCAATTAGAAAAATCTCAGCCGGTATGATCTCCCCTGCTTTATCATTCTGCAAATAAAACTTTGCATCTGCAAAGTGGGATTCTTCCTCTGAGAATGGATTAATGTCGGCTTCAACTTTCTTCACACCGTCTTGATAGAACTTGAAACACTGATGAAGTGTAGAAGATATTACTCCATTTCCATGAATCCAAGGACGACCTAACAATAACTTGTAAGTGGTCTTGGAATCTATAATATGGAATAAAGTGCTGGCCTTCAAATCTCCAATAACAAGCTCCAAACGGATCATGTCGATGGCTCGCTGGCCCCCTTGATTGAAGCCTTAAATAACCAATCTACTATTTGATAGTTCATCCATTGAGATTCCTATCTGTGTCATGGTTGACTTAGTCATTATATTGATTGCAGGCCCGTCGTTGATAAGAATTCGGCCAACTTTTTGTTCTCGAATATATCTTGAGACAAATAAGGGTCTATTGTGAGGCTTTGATCCCAACATCAAATCTTCATCTGTGAAGCTAATGGACATACAACATGAGACACATCTATGTCCTTGAAAGTCTGGAATGTCTGAAACATTAGAACTTTTTAATGTTTCAACGATAGCATCTTTGGTTGCCTGAGGGAGTGACAACAAATCATCTATTGTGAATGAAGTCGGATCTCCTGGCTTTGTCATCACTTGAGACAGACTCGAGGAAGAATCACCTTCTTCGAATGTACTGACAGCATGACACGCGACTATCTCAGAGATATCCTCATGATCGTCATTAAGAAAGTTCTTTGGGAAGAAGTCTTTAAGGGTTACTGGATGTCGAGACAGAACAAAATCTTGATTCTCCTCGACAACTAGTTTAGGTTTTCTCGAACCTTTTATCTTTCTCTTCTGCTCTTGTGACATGTTCTTTCTTCTGTAGTTTCGGAACATGTGAGGCTCTCTTTGAACGGAATGTTTCTTTTGCTTCTTTCGACGAGTTACCAAAGTCCATCATTCGTCTTCATTTTCAACAGACTCAAGTTGGTCTTGGAAGATGTCACTTGAAGATTCTTGCTGAAGCCAAATAACAATCGGCTCTAATGTCCCGAACTGGATCAGACTTGCTACTGAATTATGAACCGGACTTGGAGGTACTCGGCTGTTGAGATTTGTTGCTATCGTTGCATGATTTGATTGAGCTACCTCATCAATTTCTAACTCAATCTTCTTTTCTTTAGCTAACTTCAAAATTAGCTCTTTCAAAACGAAGCACTTTTCCACCAGATGGCTGATGACTCGGTGATACTTACAGTAGTTGGGATCATTAACTTTTCCCATCTCTTCTGGTCGCTTACATTCTGGCAGTTCAATAAGTTGTTTTTCCAGGAGTTGCTCTAACATGTCTGGGATGTTAGAATCTGGAAAAGGGTAAACTTTTTCTTGTCTTTCTTTCAGGGTCAGACGACGTCTCTCGCCTTCCTCTTGTTGTTTTTCCATCTTCTTTTCTTTTCCTTTCGAAGAAAACTTGAAAGGAGCTGCATTGACTACCATTGACTCTTTGGTAGTGCTTTTGGTAGTTTTCTTAGTATTCTTAACTTCTTTCTTTTCTTTCCTGCCATCGGGGACAAAAGGATCTTCGTTCCCTCTAGTAGAATGCTCAATTCCATGTCACGAACGCGGGTTGCCAACTCCTCGAAAGTGTGGGGCTTTATTCCTTGCAGGATATAGAGGAGTCCCCAATGCATGCCTTGGATGCACATTTCAACAGCAGACAATTCGGTGAGTCGGTCCTTGCAATCTAGGCTCAAAGCTCTCCAACGGTTGATGTAGTCAACAACCGGCTCACTTTTCTGTTGTTTAGCGCTGGTGAGCTCCGTCATACTGACGGTTCGTCTTGTGCTGTAGAAGCGGTTGGGGAACTCCTTCTCAAGTTGTTCCCAACTATCGATAGTCTCAGGCTCAAGGTCAGTATACCAGTCAAAAGCATTTCCCTTCAGTGTTCGTACCAACTGCTTGACTAGTAAGTCTCCTCTAGTACCAGCATTTTCACACGTCTAAATGAAATGAGCAACGTGCTGCTTGGGATTGCCCTTCCCATCGAATTGTTGAAACTTCGATGGCTGGTATCCATGAGGCATTCTCAGATTGTCGATTCTCTGGGTATATGGCTTGGAATACAAGAGGGAGTTCTGAGTCGGCCCACCATATTGAGCTCTGATGGAATTCATGATCATATCCTGGAGCTGTTGGACGGACAGTGAAGCAATAGAAGTGGAATATTGTGACTGATCTTGTGCAATAATCTTTCCCTTGTCTTTGATGGCAGGGGTCTGGCTCGATTCAGCAACATCCCGACTTTCCATTTGGTTCCTAAGAAAGGCGATTTCTTGGTCTTTCTCTTCGACCATCTTCAGTAACATGCTGATTTTCTTCTCAACTTCAGCAATTCGTTCTTCATTAGTTCCTGCATCAGTCATCCTAACACACATCACATCAAGACTGGATGTTTCGTTTGGTTGCTAAAAAGGAGAGATGAATTTGCCAAGCATAATATTTTCTGTAGTGGAGATTTCAAGTTGAGTAGATTCTGTCATGCGTCTCAGCATCTTGTTTGCAATGACAGAAGTTTGGCTGTCTTCGTGTTGGGTTTTCTTGGAGCGACTACAAGTAATTGGCCCCACATAGGAGTTGCTTGAATTAGCGATCTTTAAAGAAGCTTCTTCGGAAGTCATGATTTCTTTTGCGAGAAAAAGATATGAGAGGTAGAGACTGTCCTACTGGGCGTGCCAATTTGTTCACACGAGATTTCGACAGAGAAATTTAATTCGTGGAAATGAACTTGATTTTATTGAATTTGTATGTAGAAGTGTTACAGTCTCTAATATTTATCCTCTGATGTTTTCTTTCCAAATGTAGAGTCTGATTTGAGGGCTTGCGATCTCAGATGGAGGGGGGTTGTATCTTCAACTTGTATCTTGATGAAGAAACAACTGATTCTTTGGAGTCTTTCAGTCGTTGGATCTTCTGAGTCTTGAGATGACCTAATTCTAAATCTTGGATCTTCTAAATTCTTTGGACTCTCTGACTTCTGAAGACTCTAGACTTTGGGGGAATGCTCTGGACTCTGCCTTCTCTGACTCTGTCTGAATGCCCAAAATGAATGGTGGCTGGCCTCCTCTATTTATAGAGTTTGATGGACCTCATATGAGCTTGGGCTTGGCTATATTTGGGCTTTAATCCAATCCTTTTTTTAATAAGGTTGGATTATTTTAATTTAGCCCTATTTCTTCAATGACCTCGGGTTACATTAGTCTCGGGTCCAATTGCCACGTGGCATAATTTGATTGGACTTGACTTATGTTATCCGATGGATTAGTAATTGACAAGTGGCATTGTTTGATTTGCCGAATTTTAATGTCTATTAATTTAATTTAGGAACACGTGTAAATTTGTATTTGGTCCCAAATTTATTTTATCATTAATTTAAATTAATGGCATGACAATTTGTGATTGGCCGAAATTTCTCACTCAACATATATATTTATATTATTTTATTATTTTAAATTTCTTTTAATCTCCACCCTTTATTTTTCTTTATCTTCAAATCCAATGGTCCAAATTTAAATTCAATTTTTACCCCCATTTCCCTCTCTTTATAAACTCATCTTCCTCTCCAAATTTTTCACCAACAAATTTTACATTTTACAATCCTCCAAACTCAAAAGTTTCCATTGTTGCTCTCTCCAAGCTCCCAAATTTTTTTTCTTTTCATCTTATTCTTGAGAGAGTTTTATTGTATTGTGAGGATCAATTTCTTGAGTTCTTAAACTTGCAAATCCACTCTATTGAGAGTTGTCTTGTATTCTTCAACGACTCCAACATTTGTAACGGTTTGATCCTAACCCGTGGAAAGGATCAGGTTTGCTCTTGAACCCGTAAAAGGAGCGGTGGTGTAACGGCTGGGCTCTAATCCGTGGAAAGAATCGGAAAGATTTTATTCAAATTCCCAAGAGGCGTTTGGGGAGTGGAGTAGGTCGAGTTTGACCGAACCACTATAAAAATTATGGTGTCTTCTTCCTAACTCTTTCCTTTTTATTTTTGTAATTAATTTAAGTAATTTATTGCATGTTTTAGTTTGTTTTTTATTTTTTTGTGAAATTTGATAGAATTAAATTATCACACTTTTGTTATCTTATTTGTTGCATAAATTGATTTTTTCTTATTATTTATAAAAAGTTTATTAATTAGTTTAATTGGGTTAATTTAAGAAAAAGTTTAATTAAACCCTATTCACCCCCCTCTAGGGTTTCCATACCGATCCAACAATTGGTATCAGAGCAGGTTGCTCATCTTGAAATATTTGTTTCTTGATAAACTTAATTTTTTTTTAGCTATGGCAACTTTAGGTTTCATCCCTTTTACCGATAGTCAATCTATTACAAAGCCTCCTTTCTTTAATGGTACTAATTATAGTTATTGGAAAAATAGAATGAGATTTTTCTTGCTTTCTATTGATTATGATTTATGGGATATTGTTGAAGAAAGTTTTAAAATTCCAACAAAAGATGTTGATGGTGTTAGCACTATAAAAGCTAAGGAAGAATGGTCAACAAATGAAAAGAAAGCATGCTCTTTAAATGCCAAAGCTATTAATTGCTTATTTTGTGCTTTGAATGAAGTTGAGTATAATAGAGTGTCTATTTGAAAAACCGCTAAAGAGATATAGGATAAATTAGATATTACTCATGAAGGAACTAGTCAAGTAAAAGAAACAAAAATTGACATGTTAGTTCATCAATATGAAATGTTTAAAATTGATGAAAATGAAGCTATTTCCGATATGTTTATTACATTTACTAACATTGTCAATGCTTTAGAAGTTTTAGAGAAAAAGTACTCAAATCTTGAGAAGGTAAAGAAGCTATTGTGGTCTTTGCCTAAACAATGGGAGCCTAAAGTCACCGTCATTCAAGAGGCAAAGGATCTCAAATCTCTCTCCATTTATGAACTCCTGGGTTCGTTGTTGACACATGAGATAAAGATAAAAAAAAAAAAAACATGGAGGATGAGAAGAAAAAGAAAGAGAAGAGTATAGCTTTAAAGGCCATCTCCTTAGAAGTTGACTCCCAAGATGAAGATGACTTTGATGAAGATGATGTTGCCTATATTTCACGTAAGTATAAGAACTTCATCAAGAGAAAGAAACAATTCAAGAAGCATCTCTCCAACCAAAAAGAGTCAAAAGGTGAAAAAAGCAAAAAGGATGAGGTAATATGCTATGAATGCAAGAAGCCGAGTCATATTAGAACCGATTGTCCTCTTCTCAAATCATCCAAGAAATCCAAGAAGAAAGCAATGAAAGCTACTTGGGATGATGGCGAAAAAAGCGAAAGTGGGAGTGATAATGAAGAAGTTGCCAATTTTTGCTTCATAGCTTATAGTGACAAAGAGGATGAACAATATGATGAGGTAACTCTAGAACCTCTTTCTTATAATGAATTGTTTGAAGCTTTTGAAAATATGCAAAATGATTTAGAAAAACTTAGTTCTAAGTATGTTGTGCTTAAAAAGAAATACAATGTTTTATCTAGTAAAAATAAGTCATTACTTGAAGAAATTGCTTGCTTAAAAGAGAATGAGCATGATGTTATGCATATTGATGAAATGAATATCTCTTGTGACAAGCATGCTTTTGATTGTGATGAGAAAAATGCCTTGCTTGACAAAGTTAAATTTATTGAGCATGATAGTTATGAAAAAGAAAATTTGATTAAATTACTCAAAGAAAAAGAATTTAGTGCTTTGCAAGAACTTGATAAGGCTAAAAAATCTATTAAAAAGTTGACAATAGGTGCTCAAAGATTAGACAAGATAATTGAAGTAGGCAAGCCTTTTGGTGATAAAAGAGGTTTAGGCTATATTGATGAATGTTCTACTCCAAGTTCTAAAACTATCTTTGTTAAAGCATCTCCTAATATGCCTAAGCTTAACATGCCAAAGGTTGTGTCTAAGCATGCTAAATCTAACTTTGTGCCTATATGTCATTATTGTGGTGTTGAAGGCCATATTAGACCTAAGTGTTTTAAATTGAAATATGCTCATACTACTTCTCCAAGAAGAAAATTTTCTCAAAGAGCAAAGTTTCACAATGTTCCAAGGAATAATTTCTCCAAGAAAAGTAGAGTGCATAAATTTGTTGTAAGAGATAAATCTTTGCATAATGTTGTTTGTTTCTCATGTGGCAAGTTTGGACATACAACTTATTCTTGTTATTTGTCTAAATCCAATGCCTTAAATGTCTATACAAAAATGAAATGGATTCCTAAGTTTGTCAATGCTAACCATCTAGGACCCAAACAAGTGTGGGTACTAAAGAATCAAACTTGAACATTTGTGTTTGTAGGTTTGTTTGAAAACCTCCAAGAAAAACAAGTGGTACTTGGATAGTGGTTGCTCAAGGCACATAACGGGAGACCCATCCAAGTTTGTCACTCTCTCCAAAAAGGATGGAGGTCTTGTAACTTTTGGTGACATCAAGAAAGGTAAAATAATTGGTAAGGGTAGTATAGGTAATGAATCCTCTATTTTAATTGAAAATGTACTTTTGGTTGATGGTTTGAAGCATGATTTACTTAGTATTAGTCAATTGTGTGATAAAGGCTTTAGAGTTGTGTTTGATAAAAAGAATTGTATCATTGAAAATGCTAGTGATAGAAAAGTTATATTTGTTGGAAATAGAGATGAAAATGTTTATACTATTGATTTGAATGATTATCCTATTAATGATAAATGTTTATCGGCTTTGCATGATGCACTTAATTTCAAATATTTCCAACAATTCTTTGGTTAGAGGTCTTCCCAAATTTAAATTTGAAAAAGACAAAGTTTGCGATGCTTGTCAAATGGGTAAGCAAACTAAGTCCTCTTTCAAATCTAAAAATGTGATCTCTACAACTAGGCCTCTACAACTATTACACATGGACTTATTTGGCCCTTCTAGAATTGCTAGTTTTGGAGGGAACTAATATGCCTTTGTGATAGTTGATGATTTTTCAAGATTTACTTGGATTTTGATGCTAAAACATAAGGATGATGCTTTGAAAAGTTTTGTTTGTTTTGCAAAAAGAGTTCAAAATGAAAAAGGATTTTTGATTTCTAAAATTAGGAGTGATCATGGAGGAGAATTTGATAGCAATGTTTTTGAAACTTTTTGTGAAGAAAATGGTTTTTCTCATAATTTCTCTGCTCCAAGAACTCCTCAACAAAACGGTGTAGTTGAAAGGAAAAATCGTACTTTGCAAGAATTTGCTAGATCAATGTTGCATGAGTATGGTTTACCTACATACTTTTGGGCGGAAGCCGTTAACACAGCTTGTTATGTTTTAAATAGAGTTTTAATTAGACTTTCTTTGGATAAAACTCCTTATGAACTTTGGCATAACAAAATTCCAAATATTGGGTATTTCAAAGTTTTTGGTTGCAAATGTTTTATTTTGAATAACAAAGAAAAACTTGGAAATTTTGATTCTAAGACGGATGTTGGTATTTTCCTTGGTTATTCCTCTACTAGTAAAGCTTATAGAGTTTTCAATAAAAGAACTTTAGTAGTTGAGGAATCTATGCATGTAGTATTTGATGAATCTTGCAATGTTATTTCTAATGAGCCTATTTGTAGTGATGTTTTAGAAGGAAATTTTGGAGATTTACTTGTTAGTGACAAAGGCAAGGAAATTGTTTCAAGTAAGCAAGAGGTGAGCTTAATAAAAAAGAACGAAGTTGGTTCTTCATCCATGCCTAAAGAGTGGAGGTATGCTCATTCCCATCCCAAAGAATTAATTTTTGGTGATCCCGAACAAGGTGTGAAAACTCGTTCTTCTCTTAATATGTTTAATAATCTTGCTTTTGTTTCTCAAATTGAGCCAAAAAGTTTTAAAGATGCCGAAAATGATGAATTTTGGATTTTAGCCATGCAAGAAGAATTAAATCAATTTGAAAGGAATAAAGTTTGGGAGTTAGTCCTTAGGCCCTCTAATGCTTCTATAATTGGAAGTAAATGGGTCTTTAGAAGTAAAATGGATGAAAATGGAAATATTATTAGAAATAAAGCTAGAATTGTAGCTCAAGGTTATTGTCAAGAGGAAGGAATAGATTATGAAGAAACTTTTGCACCCGTTGCTAGATTAGAAGCTATTAGAATGTTGCTTGCTTTTGCTTCTTATAAGAATTTCATTTTGTATCAAATGGATGTGAAAAGTGCCTTTTTAAATGATTATATCATGGAGGAAGTTTGTGTAGAACAACCTCCAGGCTTTGAAAGTTTTGATTTTCCTAATCATGTCTATAAGTTGAAAAAGGCTTTTTATGGCTTAAAACAAGCTCCAAGAGCTTGGTATGATAGACTTAGTAATTTATTGCTTGAGAATGGCTTTAAAATGGGTAAAATTGATACTAGTCTTTTTATTAAGACTAAATAAAATGATATGCTTTTAGTTCAAATATATGTAGATGATATTATTTTTGGTTCTACTAATCCATCTTTGTGTGAAAAAATTTCTAAGTGTATGCATAGTGAATTTGAGATGAGTATGATGGGAGAACTTATCTTCTTCCTTGGACTACAAATCAAACAACTCAAAGATGGTATTTTCATAAGTCAAGAGAAATACACAAGGGATTTGCTCAAAAGATTCAAGCTCAATGAAGGTAAAATTGCAAAAACTCCTATGAGCACATCCACTAAGCTTGACAAGGATTAAAAAGGTAAGTGTGTGGATATAAAAACTTATAGAGGTATGATTGGATCTTTACTTTATTTAACTGCTAGTAGACCCGATATTATGTTTAGTGTATGTCTCTGTGCCAGATTTCAATCTTGTTCTAAGGAATCACATTTGCATGCCATTAAAAGAATTTTTAAATATTTGCTTGGTACTATTGATTTAGACTTATGGTATCCTAGAAATGTTGAATTTAATTTGGTAGGATATTCCGATGCGGATTTTGCAGGTAGTTTACTTGACCGTAAGAGTACTAGTGGGACTTGCCAATTTCTTGGTAGTTCCTTAGTTTCTTGGTTTAGTAAAAAGCAAAATTTGGTTGCCTTATCCACTACGGAAACGGAATATATTGCGGTTGCTAGTTGTGCTCAAATTCTTTGGATGAAACAAACTCTTTGTGATTTTGGATTAAAGTTTGATAATGTGCCTACATTTTGTGATAATACTAGTGCTATTAATTTGACTAAAAATCCTATACATCATTCTAGAACTAAGCATATTGATATTAGACATCACTTTATTAGAGAGCATGTGCAAAATGGTAATATTATTCTTGAATTTGTAGGCTCTAATAATCAATTAGCGGATATTTTTACCAAGCATTTGAATGAAGAAAACTTTTGCAAAAATAGGCTTGAGTTCGGTATTATTCGTTGTGATGCCTCTTGATTTTATAATCTTACTTGTTAAATCTTTTAGAAGGCATTTTGATAGGGGGAGATATGGAAAACATGTGTTAATATTCTTAGGGGGAGTTGTGCTAAATTTGAGTTCATGTTTTTAAGGGAAACATTTATGTAGTTCTAATTTTTTCTTAATTATTCTTTTTTATGATTCCAAATGGGGAGAAATTTAAGAAAAATATGCTATAAATTTGTTACGATTTTGATTGTATTAATTAATGGGAGAATTTATTTTTGAGTGAAATTCAAGAATGATCTTTATGGTGATATGTTGAATTTTATTATGTACTACCTATGGTTTATATGTATTTCAAGTTATTTTTCTTGAATGGTTTGTCATCATCAAAAAGGGGAGATTGTTGGTTTTTTGGCCCTTAATCTCAAATTAATTAATTTTAATTAATTAATTAATCAATGTTTTGATGATAACAAACCCAATTTTTAATTACTAAAAATTTTAGTGTTTTAATGTGTCCATAGCGTAGAGCTCGGAACAACGATTCCAACCCCTCTTGAATCACTCAAATCGGAGCTAAAACGAAGAAGTTATAGCCGAAACAAGTTTTTACGAAAAATACCCGTGGTGATGACGTGGTGGCTGAGTCAGCATCAATGACCAATCCGACGAAGACACGTGGAGCTTTGGGAGAGTGACACGTGGGACTTTTGGTTATTTAAATATTATACATATTATTTTATTTATAAAAAGAAAGTGAGAAATGGTTACTTAAAAAAAATGAACTTCATTTAATGCAGTAGTATCCGTTGAAGAATTTTCAAATATATATATATATATATATATATTGATTTCAAATTTTTTTACTGTTTTCTCTCACATATTTTTATACATAAATTATTATTATTATTATTATTATATTTTTAAGTTTTGAATTTTACCGTTAGTATGTTTTAAGTTTTAAATAATATATATATATATATATATATATATATATATTTTTATTATTTTATTATTTTAAATTCCTTTTTTCTTTTAATTTCTTTTAATCTCCACCCTTTATTTTTCTTTATCTTCAAATCCAATGGTCCAAATTTAAATTCAATTTTTACCCCATTTCCCTCTCTTTATAAACTCATCTTCCTCTCCAAATTTTTCACCAACAAATTTTACATTTTACAATCCTCTAAACTCAAAAGTTTCCATTGTTGCTCTCTCCAAGCTCCCAAATTTTTTTCTTTTCATCTTATTCTTGAGAGAGTTTTATTGTATTGTGAGGATCAATTTCTTGAGTGCTTAAACTTGCAAATCCACTCTATTGAGAGTTGTCTTGTATTCTTCAACGATTCCAACATTTGTAACGGTTTGATCCTAACCCGTGGAAAGGATCGGGTTTGCTCTTGAACCCGTAAAAAGAGCGGTGGTGTAACGGTTGGGCTCTAACTCGTGGAAAGAATAGGAAAGATTTTATTCAAATTTCCAAGAGGCGCTTGGGGAGTGAGGTAGGTCGAGTTTGACCGAACCGCTATAAAAATTACGGTGTCTTCTTCCTAACTCTTTCCTTTTTATTTTTGCAATTAATTTAAGTAATTTATTGCATGATTTAGTTTGTTTTTTTATTTGTTTGTGAAATTTGATAGAATTAAATTATCACACTTTTGTCATCTTATTTGTTGCATAAATTGAATTTTTCTTATTATTTATAAAAAGTGTATTAATTAGTTTAATTGGGTTAATTTAAGAAAAAGTTTAATTAAACCCTATTCACCCCCCCTCTAGGGTTGCCATACCGATCCAACATTAACCATGTATGCATCAAGGAGGTTTTTTTTCAGTGAATCCACCAGAGGTGCTCATGCTTGCACCTTTCTTGTATCCCATCACGAGCGCCTCAGACCGATCTCTAGAGTCCACAAAAGCTTTGAATACTTCTTTTTCGTGTTGGACTCTAACGGTGAGCTCTCTACGCTTAATGTCAATAATAACTCGCCCAGTAGCGAGGAATGGTCTCCCTAGAATGATAAGTACTGAAGGGTTTTCCATAATATCCATGACATACAAATCAATAGGGAGAAAAAATCTACCTATTTTGATTAAAGCATTTTCTACAATTCCATATGGACTAACCATAGACTAGTCAGCTAATTGGAGCTTAACAGAAGTAGATTTAATCTCACATATATTCAGTTTCTTGCATAAGGATAAAAGAATGATATTAATGCTAGCACCTAAATCGCACAATGCACGAAAATAATAAGTACCAAAACTACAAGGAACAAAAAAAACTCCCTGGATCTGCTAATTTCTCAAATACCTTCTACTGCACTCGGGCACTGCATGTCGAGGCGAGATACATCGTTTCTACCTGTTTTTCCTTCTTCTTCTTTGAGAGCCATTTCTTCATGAATCTATTGTACTGGGGCATCTCTAATGCTTCTGTAGAAGGTATATTGATGTTAAGATTCATAAAAGCATTCATAAATTTCTCAAACTGAACCTGATTGTTCTTCTTCTTCTTTTTCTTCTTTTTGAGGACAGAGAAGGGATAAGGGGCTCAAGAATAAGATTTGCAACTTCATTTGAGGATGTGCCCTCTTCAGCTTCTCCAATGGGGCCTTCTAGTTCAGTAGTCTCCTGCTTCACCATCTCAAGTTCCTTAACTTCTTCAATCTCCTCCACCTGGTGCACAATGATGGCCTTACAATACTCCATCTGAGGTCTCTCTTGCTCAACTGGGGTCTTACCTTTCTGCATGGTGTTCACAACGTTTACAAGTTGTCCCAACTAAGATTCAATGTTTTTGATGGTTGCACTGTGGCCAGTCATCGTGGTGTTAATCGCAATCACGGCCTCCTCAAGCTTATTGGTTCTGTTACTTGATTCTGCAATAAAAGCTCCAACAAGATTCTCAAGAGATTGTTTATTTTCTTGCTTTTGAGGGGTGAAACCAAGAGGATTAAAAACTTTCTTATTATTAGCATAAGAAAAAATTTCATGGTTCCTATTGTTAGGGTGATAGTGTGTAGGTGTAGAATTATTGTATCCTCTAAAATTAGAATTCGATACATACTGAACTTGTTCTATGCTCCCCTCCTGAGACTGAGATGTAATAGTAGCAGCTGACTCGATGGACTGTGCACTCCCTGTACCTCAAAACTTCAAGAAAACATTAGTAAATGATGACATTTGAGCTTTGAGGGCACTTACATTATCGATCTCGAAACCCGAACTGCAACTTTCTTTGGTATAGACCGCTCATATGGCCACTGATATCTGTTGGTGGCCATATCCCCAGTAAATTTTGTGCATTCTCTAGGGTCTTGGACAACAGAGTCCCACTTGCGGCTGCATCAACAATAGTCTTAGTACTTGGATTTTAAACTATTATAGAATAATTGAATCTGCAACCAATCAGGGTATCCATGCTGAGGGCATTTCCTCAGTAATTCTTTGTAGCGCTCCCATGTCTCGAACAGCTGCTCATCGGACTGCTGCTGGAATGTCCCAATTTCGGTCCTCAGCTTAACCGTCTTTGTAGGGGAAAAGAATTTCTTTAAGAATGTCTGGACCAAAGCATCTCAGGTGGTGATGCTCCCAGGTGGAATAGATTGCAACCAATCCATCACTTTGTCCTGCAATGAGAAAAGGGAAAAGTCGTAAGAAAATAACATCTTCATTAACTCCGCTAATTTTAACGGTCCCACAAATATCAAGAAAAGATTCGAGATGGGAATTTGGATCATCAGTAGGCAATCCTCTGTAAGCGCAATCTCGAGCCATTTGAATTAGACCGGTCTTCAGCTCAAAGTTGTTGGCATTGATCGGAGCATAGACAATCCCCGACTGTTGTCCATCAAACACAGACTGAAAATAATCTCTAATGGGCTTAGGCTCCTCAAGATGATTTGGATCAGCCATTTGGACAGATTCTTTAGTTTCCCTTCGACGCCTACTAATTGTCCTCTCGATTTCGAGATCCAAAGGTACTAAGGCCAACTCCTTATCCTTTCGCAAACACAATCTAACCTAACCTAAAAAGGAAATAAAAAGGAAAGAAAACAAATAAGGAAATGAACTAAGGCCAACTCCCTATCAATTAAAAGTTGCTAAAAGCTAGCACTATCTCTAATTTTTTCTTGTAGTTAATCTACCTTCACTGTGAATTTCTGGAATTTCCCATGGTCTCTTAAAATCCACAGCAAAAGTAAGTTATTCATGTGAAAAGCTTTACAAAAATGTATTTGTAATGCCCTAGGTTTTTCAACCACTCGCCTAACAACGCTACTTCAACAGTAAACCATTAACCATGACACTAAGCCATTTAAAACCGAATGTACCGAAAATTTCGGCAGCATAACGATGTAAAATGGCTAACCCAAAATTTTTCTTTTAACCTGATAAGCAAAACAACCACTTCTAAATGTTCCCAAAACCAAACTCCACCAAACTACAATTCAGATTTCACAACCTAACTTCACTATACGAGTCAGGTCTCGTAGCAACAAACGTTAAACTAAAACATGCAACAGAACAAACTACTAATTCAACTTTTATTCTTTCATTAAGACTAACAACAAGGCTAAACCTCAAGTTCTCCATAAAACATAAAAAGCAACGGGATGAATCTCTCACCACATCAGGATCAATAATTAACTAAACCAAAACTAGCCTATTCAAAGCATAGCAAAAGGAAATGCAAACATCCTAGGATTCCTCCTCGTAATTCTCCTCCCCACCACCAAGGTCCAGCTCACCGTCCAAACCTGCAACATCTAAAATGTTGAGGGGAGATAGGGAAGGGGGTATCAATACAACCGTGGTACTGGTAAGCAGCTCACACTTACTAAGTCACAAACAATAAACAATTACAACCATCATGTTTCTCACACGCATCCAACATGCTTATAAAGTCGTAAACAGTCATCATGCTTAGAAAGCAATAAAACAACAATGCATATGCATCTCACATTATGCAACACACGCACTAGACACTACATGATTTTCGCGTCATGCTCCACAATTACATGATTTTTGCGTCATGCTCCGCAATTACATGATTTTCGCTTCATGCTCTGCAACTACATGATTTTCGCGTCATGCTCCACATTTACATGATTTCTGCATCATGCTCCGCATTTACATGATTTTTGCGTTCACATGAATTACGCGCCATGTGTTGCGCCACTCATACATGATTTTCGCATCACGCTCCGCACTCACACCCATGTGATTTCTGCGTCACACTTCGTTACACATGAATTATGTGCCATGTGTGGCGCCTCTCACCTGACTCATGCTACACATCCCCATGCAACATGCTTGCCAGACTCATCATGCTCGACACGACATCTCATCATGCTTAAACATCCAAACATGCCCATCTCAAGCAACACAATAGACACAATTCATGCTTAACACAAGCAATAAAACAGTACATTCTCATCTCGAGGAAATAAGCAGTACATCTTAGCAGTTCATACTTGCACAAATATATAAGTAAAGCAAATAACAAGCAAACATGCTTCATGCAGTCAAACATAACCCAGCAAGTAGAAACTACTTACTTATAGCGCTTCTAAACCAACTTCAACAATACAAGGCAGTCCAAGAAAGCTTCTAAATAACAAGGACAACTTCTACTGAATTAGAACCAACTTATAGACAATTTAAACATGCTTAAAAGGCCTAATTCAACCGAGAATGAACTATATACTTGCTGGACAACAACTCAAAGTTCCCAAAGTTGAAAACCCAACACCTTTAGACCATGGGCAACCACGTTTAAGGCACAATGGGCAATGGGTACTTGTTGAATGCCCATAGTTAAGGCTTTTCAGCCGCTTGACAACAAGTAAAAGACACATTTTGGACTTCTAAGGACTCCTAGAGATTGGGCAATGCTACTAGGGCCTAGAAAATTGATATATGTTAATTTAGCATGCTTTTTAACCATAACCAGCATGCAGAACCCATTTATTTACATTCTAAGGACTCTAAAGAGGTTGTGCAAAGCAACCAAGGCTTAAGAAATTAATGGATATTGATTTAAACATGCTTTTAAAGGTTTAACATCTAACGGACAACAATTCTTTATGCTATTAAACTGAAAACAACAACAACACTTACCCAAACGGACCCGATTTCACTCTAGACGGGTTATATTCACCTCGAACAGCACACTAGAACGATCCTTGGGTAGTGGGTATTCGAGCTTACAGTGATTCAAACCCAATCGATCACTTAGACGGCGCTGCAGAACAAAAATTCAACACCAAACTCAATTTCCAACATACAAAGGGAATAGGTAAATTAATTTAAACACCAAGCAAGCATGGACGTGTGCTTAAAGTTACCGGAATTGCTAAATGACGTCGTAATGATCCAAAATGGAGCAAAAACATCGCTGGACAGAGGCGAAATCATGTGGAAGATGGAATCCAAGTTGCTGCGTGCTCAAAACTGAACGAAACGAGAGCGAATGGAGTTAGATCGGCCTTAAACGACTAAGAACGAAAGAAAAGAAAGCTTACCCACTAGTCTTGGTCGAAAACGCAAGGAAAGAGAGAGGAAAAGAAGCGACAACGCTCGAGTCTCCGTTTTTTCGTCGAGGAACAACGACGGTGTTGCTGCAGTCGACGGGATCTGGCAGTGCGGGCTGCTGCAACGACAAGGAAGAGTGAGAGAAACCCACGGCCAACCCACCGGATGAAAGACACGAAGAGGGAGAGAAAATTGGAGAGAGAAAGATCGCGTGGAGAGAGAGAAGATCACGGGGATGGGTGACGTGACGAGCTTCACGGCGACTGGTTGGCTGGCGGCGGTGGCAGCTAATCGATCACCGACGGCGACACTACAAGATCGGAGGCGAGGCTGGGTTCACGACAAGAAAAGAAGATCTAGATGGGGGTCCTCACGACACAAACAAGAGAAAGAGATGAGAGATGAGGGTTTGGGTTCTTTGATTTTCCTTCTTTGCTTATTTTCTTTCCTTTAATCTAATTAATCACAAAAACCCAATAGTAGGCAATCCAAGAATAGACAATCTCTCACATAATCTCCACATTAAGCGTAGAATATTTCAACGCTTAACCATCCATGCAATCCAACACTGACTTAGAAATTTAACGAGCTTTAGGGAGGGTTTTATATTAATATAACGTCTATATTTCAAGAATTAATTCCCAAATATCTTGGTATAAAATTTAAATTCTCTAAGTACAAGTCAAAATAGAAATTATATTTCTTACAACTAAATAAAGAAGGGGTATCGATTATGTTACCTATTGCCCGATTTGCTCGTCTGAAGAGGAATCAAATGATCATATTTTCTTTGGATGTCCTTAACCTCTTTTTTTTTTTTTTTTTTTTTTTTTTTTAAGTACAAACAACAATTATAATCAACTCTACATCATAACTATTTTATATGTTTTTGGGAAAATTAGACTAGCAAATTTTTTGTGCATGCAATTGGAATTTTATTTATATTAATTTATTATTAATCAACTTTTATTTTTTGGCATATAAAATGAACCACACAGATGAAAGAGAGAGAGAGAGGAGAGAGAGTGAAAAAATTCAAATAATTGAGAAGCACCCGCCACAAAGTCGTTATTGAGAGGATCAATGGCAGAGTTCCCTTGCTCTCTAGAACGCACCGTCGCTTCTGCTCTGCTCCTCCTCTCCACTTCGCCGCCTCCTCCACCTTCTCCTCCGCCATCTCCGCCTATGTATGATATTGGATCGTAATTTACTCTGTTCTGTTGTATCTGCTCGTCCTTTTCTTTTAATTTTATAAATCTCTGTTTCTGTATTTTGTTGGCTCTGTAGATCGGTTTCTCAAGACCAGTGGTTGTCTGAGGAGAAAATTGTCGGAGTAAAATTCTCCAGAGAGATATCGGCGTTTTGTGATTATTCGAAGTCTTGCTCTTCGATACTCACTAAATCAGATGAATCGTCCGAGACTATAGCGCAGGAGCCGTTCTTGTTCTCTACTTCGGCTTATCGCGACGAGCTAAATCTTCATGTAATTGTTCTATCCTTCTCGTCCGTTTTAGCTGATTTCTGCTTCTTTGAGTTTGTTCTTCTTGTATGTTGTTTGATGTGGTACTTTAGCCTCTGTTTTTGTTTCCTCATTTTCTGTTGTGTTATCCTGTGTTTTGGTTAAAGTAAAAGAAATATTGATTTGAATCGACGTTTAGGATTTTGTGATTTGAATTAGTTTCCGGATGAGTTCAATCCAATCGGATTGTGTTACTGCAATCGGGAAATGTATTGCTGGTATCTGAATTTAGCTTGTGTTCGATGATGTTTGGCTTATTATTTTCTTTCATTACCGATGTTTGGCTATCCGATCCTTTTTTTTTTTTCTTTGATATCAACGTCAATCTGGTCAGAATTTTCGAATTGTACTTCCTCCTCCTGATTACTTACCTATCTGTCATTGAATTTCAACCGGTGTAATTTCAATTAGATGGATTCCAAGTCTCGCTAGTTAATTTGATGATTTTGGATATATAATTCTAGTCTAAGAAACTCCGCACAGGTCGTGAGAAAGAGTCGTTCGAAGTTAATACGGATATCCGAGAACCGGAATCTCACTTCTACAGACGACGTTACCCTGTCTTCAGGCTCCGTATCCTCGGAGACTTCTTGTTTGTCAAGCAGCTCAAGCGTGGTCACAAGTGCACCAATCCATCGCCTGGTTACCAGAGCAGAGAAGAAGTTAGAAATGATTCGTCACGCGTGGAGGAAAAAGCAGGTCGCATCGGCTCATATGCGCCGGCGGGCCGAAGCCATTCTTAGCTACCTCTCTGGTGGATGTTCCTCCGAAGTGAAGATACGCCAAGTGCTTGGCGACAGCCCTGACACAAGCAAGGCTCTCAGAATGTAATTCATTCTTCTCTCTCCCACCTCACCACGTTGGCTCTAAAGTCTATGATCCCACCATATGCTTTTATCCAGTGCTTCCAATTCACACATTTACTGTACACGGTAGGATCATCTATGCCCTCGGATTACTCTCACCTCTGATGATAAATTATATGTGTCATTGTTGGAATTATTCACTAAGCGAAAGATTTAAAAGATAGCGATTGGGAATGAATTTAATTCTTTCATATGTGAGTTCAAACATTAGACAATACTTAGATCCAGAATTTCAAGCCTTATGCATTGATCAGGATCTATTTTATCTTAATGGAATTGATTTGTTGGCAGGCTGTTGAAACTGGAAGAGATCAAAAGATCCGGAACAGGTGGGCGCCAAGATCCCTATATTTACACGGTACAAGACACTCTCAACTCCCAGCTTCCTCTCTACTTGATGGCTTCAAAGCAAGCAAGTCCAACAAAACCCATTAATTTACACAGATTTACTTACCAAAATTTTCCGGGAAAATTGAACATGTTTCTTTTCTTTCCATTTCCCCTTTTGCAGATTGCTTGACAAACTCTGAGTAGATCCGTTCATTTATAGCCTGGTCCTAACTCTGCTGTAGAGAGTCTCGGGAATCCCAATCGATTGGGAAGTTATGATGAGGCCTGGTTTGTAAGCAAATTAAATATCGTAGGGTACACAGTATACTAGAATTGATTAAAGCTCCATACGAGAAGTATACATTTTAGCTTCTCCATTTTGAAATATCCCCAATATGTTTTGCCTTTTAGGGGGAGAATAATTGATGAATTCAGTTCTGTGTCATAGCTGTAATCTTGTACAATAAGCATGGGAATATGCCTCTTGACCCACTTGTGATTATGGGTTATTTTCTTATAGATCGGTTTTAAGATTTTATACTTAAACGTGAGTAGAATTTGATCTTGGTTAGCTTGAGTTATTGATTCTGGAAAATTAAATCTATAAAGTTGAAACAATGTGACTGTATTAATTCTATAAATATACTTCACTTCTATGATTTTCATGAGAACAATTTCTCAGCTGTCAGCTCTGTATAGAAACAAGTCATCCAAGATAGAGATAGCAAAGAGGAAACAACTTGCAAAGAAACAGTTAACCAAACATGTTTTGCATTAATTTTGGTTCTGAACACTAGAAAACATCTTTATATAAAAAAAAATAACTTCCAAAGCAACTCTTTCATATGACTATTATTTGGCAGCCTCAAAATAGAGAAATATACTTTGATACCAAGATCTAGGCTGGAACAACTATGACATTGTCCAGGACAGGGCCACACAGATGGCCAAAGTCATGAAGCTTGGTGTGGTAATAAGCACTGTAAAATGTAATCCTTGTGCTAACTGAAACTGCTTGGAACTTCAAACTTGCAGTTTTGGACCTTCCAAGGCCTCTAGAAACGAAGGGAACTTTGATGGTTTGATGGGCAGCAAAGGCTTGGACATCCATGGAGCCATGGCAGCCATTTCTGGCATCTCCAATGGTGAAGGTGAGATTGTAAAACTTTTTAGGAACTGTTTGGATTATTTGGGCAATGGCACTTTCTCTGCCTGCAACCAATTCAATGGCTGCATTCCCTGAAGGGACAAAGAAATGGCCTCTGTCAATGTATTTTACAGGCTTGAGAGACTCAATGATCCAGCCTGGGAGTGGGGAGATGTGGTCAACTTGCTGTGGAGGAAGGAGGATTCCATTGGAGAAGCTCTTTATCACATGAGGACCAATTTCAAAGTTCCCATTCAACAAAAGGTTACCTGCAATGCAAACATAAATATCGCTTCATTAAGTAACTTGGACACAACAAAAATGAAAAAGATTTGAAAATTAGGTCCATTCAACTTGTTTTTTAAAATTATACTTGTTTATTACTCACAATTTCTTTGTTTGATCTGTCACTTTCTTTTTTTTTTATTATTATTATTAAAATACCTTTTAAATTAAATTTAATCACCATTTGATTCCTATGATTTGATTTTAATTTCAAATTCGTTTATATGACTTTTTTTTTTTAACCAGATCCAAAAGGCCACCCATTTTTCTCTAATGTTTACTGAGCTTAAATCTTAATACAACCAAACAAAAATATCAATTTCTTACCACATACATAGAAAATATGTCATGTTAGTTATGATAAAGCCGATTTGTGAAGTTTGGCAAATTGCAAGGACCAAATTGACTAAATTAAAGCTTGGTTTTTTTTTTTTTTGAAAAATTGACTAAATTAAAGCTCAACTTTAAATCATATGAATCAAAAATTATAATTTCACCTTTAAATTGTTAGTCACTTTTAAAAAAAATATATATATATATTTGAAAGCTATCTTTTCTTTTAGTTTATAAATTTTGTTTATCATCTCAAAAAAAATAATAAATAAATAAAATAATCTCATTTTTTCAATGAACAATTAATAGAAGCTATATAGTAGAATGTATCGCAAGCTTCAACGTGACATAAAATACATACAAGCTTCTACTTACTAGTGTATAGGAAAATATAGGGAAATTCACAAAAATGACCCCCTAAAGTTTTGGTTTTGGAAAAAAGGACCCCTTTAGAAACAATGTTTTTTTAGATCCCTTGATGATGAAAATGATATAAGCAATGGGCTGAAATTACTCATATACCCCCAATGCAATAAATACAAATGTAATTAATTTTTTACCTACTTTTTCACCCACCTTTTCACTAACATTCTCAAAAAATAATTAATCCATTAATTTTAACCCTCCAAAAAATTATAATTAAAAAAAAAAATCATAGTTAAGGGCTTTTTCGTAATTTCATTTCTAAGGTTAAGAAAAGGGGGTTAGAAAAAACCATTTTATCGATTGGGGTATTTTTTTACAAATCATAAATTTTAGGGGGTCATTTTTGTCAATTTCTCGAAAATGTTTCTTACCTCGGACGTGGCGCACAGGTGGCATCTCCTTGATGAAGATTTGATCCAAGAGGGGTCCACAAGTGGGGTCCTCTTGAATACCAGGGTTATGAAAAGTGAGCTTAACCAGATTCCTATTTGCCCTAAAGGAGAAGGCATAGGTATCCCCTCCATTGCTATACAGTGTCTGAATGGAAAGGTTTGCGGACTGACCCGCAACTTCAATCCTCAACACTTCATCTTGGGCGCATGTCCTTGTGGCTCCAAACGTCACCGTATAGATCCACCTCCATCTTAACCTCACCGTCTGTGAGATCGACGCCTCGTTCCCTAACCTCACCGCGTGGGCCCCACTAGGGATTGGTAGGAAGAACCCACCTGGCTGGGGCCCACCTGCCACGTATTCAACGAGCCCATCGATCTCCCATTTTGGGAGGGAGTTTTTGCCTATGATCACCGTTTTGTTTAGGTTTGATTTGGGTGGTGGATCTTCAAAGTCGCCATTGGGGAGAAGACCTGATCAAAGCAAAATAGAATATTAGATCACGAGTACTACACGGAGAGGATTCGAGCCTATGACTCTTTAGAGGTTTTTAATTTAGAAAGGTGTGTAGGGTTTAGAAGCTAAACTCGAGTTTTCTGTAGAGAGTTCAATTTTCATTAAGAACAGAATGACCAAAATCTTGCGTTATCTAGACTAGAGGGATAAAGCCTTTAGGGTGAAATCATAAGCAAGACTGTGAAAGCTTATGTCTCACCCCGAACAAAGTTTGAGGCACAAACTTGGTTGACAAATCCATTGATCTAAAAGTTACATACAATTTTGATGCATTTTTGTACTAGAAGTACGAAACCTTGTACTTTTAACTTTTGATATGTTCCTTTCGCACGAATAAAATATATCAATGAGATCTATTTTTATATATATATTAATTTTAAGTTAATAAAAAATATTGAACGCGTATAAGGAAGTAAATAGAAATTAAAGACTTGTTTGGCAAACTTTTTTCAAAACATGAGTTTTCTGTTTGTTTTTTTTTTTTTTTTTAAGAACTAAAAGGTTTGAGAAGATTTATATTATCATGACAATTTTAAAGACATAATACCTTCATAACTACACAATCAAAGAAAAAAAAAAGGAAATAGATGGAATTTCTCTCTTTTGTCAAGAATAGTAAATAACAATAATAGAGAATCATTTTGTTCATAACAGAAAAGGAAGAAGAAAAGAAGAAAAAAATGTTAGAGAGAGAGAGAGATTGATTGTTGCTTACCATCAAGATAGTGATGAGAAGGAGGTGCAGAAGAAACAGAGATAGCAAAGAAAGTGAAAATTAGAAGCAAACTCAAAGTTGCCATTCTCCAAAACTTAACACAAAATAAAATTGTGTTTGGGAATAGGGATTTTAAAGATGCTTTGCTTTCAACTCTCTCATTTCTCTCTCTCTATATAAGAACATTTACATATAAAAGGTTGATAATTTAATGTGAGAGTCAAAAAGAAATAAAATCCACCAACTCCAATGCACCATTTTTCTAAACCTTCTTGGCGCCAAATCAGCCGTGTCATGTGTTTCTCTCTCTTTCACATCCCTATCTTCTCTCTCTAAAAATTTTTAAATTATTTATTTTTTTAGGTCAACAATCGAGGTATGCCGATCGAAACATTGACTTTTGAAATGATAATTAGTGTCTTATCCACTAAACCATTCTTGAATTGACATAAACTATTGAATGTAGCTAGCATGATGTCACTCTCCCTGAAAAACCCTATACGGTATATGTACTTCTACATAATTGTTGGTTTGACCACTTGAGCATAATTCAATTGGTAAAATACTATACCCTTGATTGAAATGGCTTGGGGTCAAATTCTCCACCCTTTCATGTTGTTGAACTCCAAAAAAAAAAAAAAAAAAAAAAATTGTTGGTTAAATTGCAAAGTTTAGTTTTTGAACTTTCATCATTGTGTTAAATAGGTCTCTGGGATTTAAAAAATAACTGATAGATCACTAAGGCTCCGTTTGATAACCATTTCAGTTTTCAGTTTTTGGTTTTTGGTTTTTGATTTTCTGTTTTTGGTTTTCTGTTTTTAAAAAACAAATATGACACATGTTTGATAACTAATTTTGGTTTTCTGTTTTTTAAAAACTGAAAACCAAAACAGTTATCAAACATTTATAGTTTTTGTTTTTTTATTTTTCTATCTTTTTAAAAAACCAAGATTATTTTTATTTTTTTGTATTTTAAAAATAAAAATAAAAAACAAAAAAAAAATGTTTGATAATTATTTTTTGTTTTATATTTTATAAAAAGAAAATATAGCTATTTTTAAAATTTATTTATAATTTTCAGAAGATTTATAATTTATATTAATAATTAAATTTTTTTACTTCAACGCCTTTATTTTGAGTTTAATTTATACCATTTTTGTCTTTTTTTTTTTTAGAAATTATCATATTTTTTTATTTTATATTATTATTATTATTAAACGTATAAATAACAATTATGATTAACCAGTTAATAAAATAATTAACTGCACAACATGTCATAGGTATATTACATAAAGACATTTGCTTCAAAATATAGAAAATCCAGTCTATAATATCTCAAAGCATCTTTTGATCATATCGCGAAGTGATGGTCGTATCCATAGTAGAATAACTCTTTTTATACCTTCGTAGTTGACACCTATCATTTCTAAATTCAAATAAGTAATATCTTTCTCTACGATAAAATAATAGAAATCGAAGCATGTTTACGTAACCAAAATCAATTTTTTCAATTAAAAAATAATTTTGATTATATATATATATATATATATATATATGAACAAAACTTGCCTGCATACCGGTATGTAGGGATCTCCCTACATACCCCATTAAAATCTTGACAAGTAAGAAGGAGGGAGGGTGAAAATGAGAATTTTTTGTTATCTCTCTTAGTTGTCAACGTTTTAATGGTGGTATGCACCGGTATGCAGGCAAGTTTTTTCCTATATATATATACCTAGAGTTTGAAAAGAAAATTTTCTTTTATATGGTAAAAAAATTCTCTCTCCAATTAATCCAAACAATTTTGAGAAAGATTGCTCTTTCCAATGATGAGATTTTTGTTTTTAAAGATTAATAATAAAATAATGGTTCTAACTTCAAAAAGAAAAAATTAAAAAGAAAGAAAGAAAGAAAAATAAAAAACAAAAAGGAGAAGAAGAAGAAAAAAAAAGGTTGGATTTACATGAAGTGGAATACCAGCGTGTGGATGAGTGGATTTTTGAAAACCAAAATCCGTTTTTAAAAATCTTTTTTTTTTTCGTTTTTGTTTTTCCTTCAAAATTTGAAAAACGTTTTTGAAAACTAAAAAACGAAAATCTAAATTAGTTACCAAACACCTCTGATTTTAAAAAACCAAAAACCAAAAACCAAAAACCAAGGCCCCGTTTGATAACCATTTGATTTTTGTTTTTGGTTTTTGGTTTTTAAGCTTATAAACACCACTTCCAACTCTAAGTTTCTTTGCCTTTTCACCTATCTTCTTCCCATGTTTTCAAAAACCAAGCCAATTTTTGAAAACTAAAAAAAGCAGTTTTCAAAAACTTGTTTTTGTTTTTAGAATTTGGTTAGGAATTCAAGTGTGTCTTTAACAAAAATGAAAACCATGGTGAGAAAATTTAAAGAAAATAAGCCTAATTTTCAAAAACCAAATGGTTATCAAACGGGGCCCAAATGATTATCAAACGGCCCCTAAACTTTTACTAGATTTCAAACCTATTAGACATAAAGTTGAAAGGTAAAGATTTTATATGACACAAAATTCAATTTTGTACCTAATAAATGTTGTATGAAATGACTTGAATACATCAGGACTTGTTAAATTGAAAGTATAAGAATTTATTAGACATTTTTTTTAAGTTGAATGATCTATATTAAACACAAAATTGAGAGTTATAAGACTAAACTTGGTTATTTAATTCAAGTTGGAAGCTTATGTTTTGTAATTTATCTTCTGTATATCCAACAATGTAAAATTATATATTCATCCCTCACATTGTTCTAGCCTCCATTAATAACATATAATTTCTATGGGGAAATCCACCTCCCTCTCATTTTATAGAAATCCATCTTTCTCTCTCCCTCTTAGAGATTTGAGTCTAGGTTTGTCTTAAAGATGAGTGCATGGGAGCCCACATGAGCTTTAATTGATTGCCATGAGAGAGTTCTTGCTTTTTGAAATATTTTGTTGAAATGTAGTGCATGCTCTCTCTTTAGATCAATATATTCTCTTTCTTTTTATCTTTTTATTTTTCTTTTGATTAAAATATATATTTGGTAACTTCGAAAAAGTTCCTACGGTCAAAGGATACAATAAAGAATGGTCGTTGATAATGCCTATACTACGATATTTATCTGTGTTAAACTCTATACAGTGTGTGATTCGAAGAAGAACAGTTGACCTACAAGATATAGAAGCAAACTCTTGATGTGATAGAGAGAGTAAACTGATAATTAACTATTTGAGAAAAGGTATGATGACATACTTTAATAAAAAAGAGAGAGAATATTGTTGAGGATGAAAAACAAAACCTTACAAGGATTACAAGTCTAGATAGATAAATTAAAGTTATTGACAATAATTTTACTAATATGTCGTACAAGGGCTTTTTGGGTAAATTTCAAAAGCAAAACTAGGTAGGCTTAGACCTAGAGTAGAAAATAATGTACCATTTTTTTAATGTTAAATTATAAGTTTAGTTCCTAAACCTTCATTATTTAATAGGTCACTCAACTTAAAAAAAAGTATCTAATAGGTCTTTGGACTTTTATCTTTGTGTCTAATAGATTCCTGAATTTTAAAAATATCAAATATATCCTTAAAAAAAAACCAAAATATTGGCCAGAGGTTCTGTTATCCAGAAACCAAATAACCAGTAGCAATCACAAGCAACAACACATACAATCGATGACAACCACCAGAATTAATCCAACCAACAACATACAACAGAGCACTAAACCGAAGGCAGCAATAATCAAAGTCCTCAAAACCAGATAACCAGCACAGATAAATTCCAGGAGAAATATAAAGAGGATAAGGAAAGAAGTAGACACAGATTTTTATAGTGGTTCATTCCAAATTGGAACTACATCCACTTTAGGCCATTTACTATCTTTCTCACAAGGTTACAAATACAGAGATAAGACTCTTGAGGATCAATACAAACTCAACACTTCTACGATCTCACCTGGATCGATCAGCCTGAATATACAACCTCAAATGGAAATCAAGAAGAAGGAGAAGAAGACTATCCCAGCAGCTCTGCGCATCAGCTCTTCCCTTCGTCTTTCACACAGTCGTTTCTCTCACACTTTCTGCTCTCACTCGTAATTGCAGCAGCAAGCCTCGAATGAATTTATCCCTCTCTCTGATAACGGAATTGGGCCCACTCAATTGAGGCATTTTATTCTCCCTCACATGCTTCAGCTTTTTCCCCTCTTCTGGCTACTAACGAACTGTACGGAAGGGAACTCTCACTTGGATTTTATGTCATGACTCCAAATCCAACTCGATAGCTGACTCAGCTAATTCCAGCTGACAGGGGTGAATAAAAAGACCACCTGGGACCCCACTGACTTAGATAGCAAAATTATAATAGGTTCGAATGTTGACTCCTATATGTTCTTGAATTTAAAAAAATTATTACAAATGAAGTCTTAAAATTTAAAAATGTATGTTTAACTACATATTCATGTAGAAAAAGTGATGGAAAAAAGCTAACTCATCTTGCAAAATTGACAATGTTGTCTTGGTAGGGAAATTTTTTAGTACTATGATAATATGGAAAAATTTTCATACTATCTCTATTTATTGTTTGTCATAGAAAAAAAAATAAAATAATATATCATCTGATGACGTGTGTCAAATTCCAAATGAAAGGAGTACAGTTTTTTTTTTTTTTTTTTTTTTTTTTTTTTTTTTTTTTTTTTTTTTTGAGCTCCTATCCGTCTAAATTGACTAGGGTTTGCTAGATATATTTGTTATATTTTTTTTATTTAAAAAAAACACAATTTCTGTGCAATTTATCAGAGATTGTTTGAAAGTCACGTTTCTTCTTTTTATTTAATAGAATACTTAAAAAAAAAAAAAAAAAAAAAAAAAAAAAAAAAAAAAAAAAAAAAAAACTTAAAACAAAAACAATACTGTGGTTTATAAGTCAAGTGTCTTTATAACTCCATTAGTTATAATTTTAAAAATAAACAATCACCATGAACTAAAATGATGGTTACCATTTATATAAAGATTGTTAACACTAAACTATATTAAAAAGTTATTTGCATGTAGACTCAACTTATTTGTGTCAATTTAAGCCTAACAAACTCTTGTCAAAAAGGTCCAAGTGAAATTTTAACATTAAAATTTAATTACAACAGTTTATGAGTTTTTTTTTTTAGTTCCACAATAAGTGGGGATAAGATTCAAAGCTATCATCTAGTTAAGATTATAAGCTTTAATCAATTATTGTACTTTGCTTTGATTGGCTAGAAGTTTGAGTTATGAGTTCTTGATATTAAATTTCAAGAATATGATTGTTACAAGTTAAGAAATATAAATAAAAATAATTTTTTAAAAGTTCAATTATAAGGTTAGTCCCTCAATTTTTAGGACTGTGTCAATTTGATCCCTAAACTTTAAAATGTTTCAAATAAGTCCTCAAATTTTAAATTTTGTGTCCTGAAAAAGTATCCAATAGGCCTTTAAACATTCACTTTTGAGTCCAATAAGTTCCTCAAACTTTCAGTTTTATATCTAATAAGTCTTTGATCTATTCGACATTTTTTTAAAAATTCACAAGCCTACTAGATACAAAACTGGAAATTTAGGGTCTCAATATATATAAAATTCAACTTTTATATCTAATAGGTTGATTAATTTTTTAAAATCTCGAATGTGTCCGGAAGATTAGACACAAAATTGAAAGTTTAAAGTTCAAAGGCCTATTAGATATAAAATTTAAAATTTGGAGACTTATTAGATACTTTTAATGCTCGAGAATTAGATTGACACCATCTTAAAAGCTCAGAGGATAAACATTTTTCCTTTGTATACAAATTTGAGGGACTAAACACACATGTAATTTAACATTTTCTAAAAATGAATTCATAAACTTCAAACCAAAGACAAACAATTTAAAGAGAAAGTTCAAAAATGGTTTTTGGAAAGGAGGAGAAAAAAAAAGAAAAAAAAGAAAAAAAGAAGCCAGGGTTTTCTCTTTTCTCGTATTTCCGTCTGACAAGTCGGTGCCACGCACGTGACAACGCCCACAAACCGTCCGAAATTTGCGTGGCTTTTCACTAGCGTCAAAGTCTAAAGTATCTGCTACGTTCAAGCTTACCGTAACTTCTCTGTCAGAGGGTTTAGAAACAGACACGTGTATTTCGTTGACTTTTGAGTGGAATATCGTATGACTTACGAAGTGAGCCCATGTGATATTAAAGACCTAAGAAACACTTGATAATGTATCCTGAAACGGGAACGGAGCTGTTTCTTCCGTTATTTCCGGCGCACCGACGGAGATGGCTGTCTTTTTCTTGTCACAATTTTTTTTGGTAGAAACGAAGCTTCTAAGGGCCCGTTTGGTAGAAGGTTTTTGGAGATGGAAATGGGCAAGGGTTTCTAATACCCTTGTTTGTTTCAAGATTTCTGTGGTGGGTCCAGAAAATAACGCATTTTCAGGCATCATTTATGCCCATAAGCAAGGGTTTTCTATGTCCTTGCAAAAACATGAGTTTTCTCTTTTCCCATCTCTTCTTTTTTATTTTTATATGCAATTTTATTTTGAATATAGTTAATTAATTAACTAATGGATACTGAATTAAAAATAATATAATAAATTATTTAATCAGATTAAATAATAATTTGTCAAGAATTTCATTTTTTTTAAACAAATACTTTTTTCTAGGACTTTTAAACAAATACTTAGTCCAAGTTTATTAAAGGGATGTAATTACATATTTACTAAAATTATAATTAATTAGTCAATATTATCGAAAATATATTTAATTATTGAATTAAAATCATTTAAATGAATTTAGTATAAAAATTCATTTTTTCAATAATTATAATTAATTACTTATCGATTATTTATAATCAATTAATTACTTTTTTAAATTTCCTTATAATAAATAAATAGTCATATTATTATTAAATATTTATCTAATTAATTTTTATGGATACAATATATTAAATTATTGTAGTTAAATATATTTATTAAAAAATTAATTAAATAATTTTAGTTTGTTAAATTAACATAGTTTATCCCATTAAAATCATTTCGTGATTATTATTTCATTAATCTTTATTAATAGTTTGAATTAATTTTGATTATTTTATTGATTAATTTATTAAAATTACATAAAGTTTACCTGATTAATTCTAAAAAATAAATACAGACATAATTTGTTCTCATAAAATCCTGATGACATTCCCATGCACAACCAAACACAGTTATCTTTGATTCCCAGCAATCTTACTCCCAGGCATAGTATTCCCAGGTATCATGTATTCCCAGGCATCTATAAAACCTTAAACCAAACGGGCCCAAGTTCTACCATTATTAGTTAAAGTTTCATCAAAAGTTATTTTGTTTATAGTTTTTTAATTTTTGTGTTTAAATATTATTTTAGTTCCCACCATTTCAACTTTTATTTATTTTAGTCTATATATATATATATATTTTTTGCTAAATTATAAAAAATACCTCTGGACTATGGGGTTTGTTTCAAAAATGCCCCTGAACTTTGAAAAGTTTCAAAAATACTCCTGAACTTTGAAAAATGTTTTAAAAATACTCTTACTGTTAATTTTTGGATGAAAACCGTTAAAGTTTCAACTTCAAAAATACCCTTGAACTTTCAAAAAAATTTAAAAAAATACCCTTATTGAAAAATGCTTCTTCTTTTTTCCTCCTCTCACCGTAAATTCTAACGATTTTCATCCAAAAATTAACGGCAAGGGTATTTTTGAAACATTTTTCAAAGTTCAGGGGTATTTTTGAAACTTTTCAAAATTCAGGGGCATTTTTGAAACAAACCCCATAGTTCACTTTTTTTTTTCCTTTTTAATTTAGCCTTTTTTTTTTTCTTTAGTTTTAACAAGTAGGAAAGGAAAATTTTCTTTTGACATTTTGACGGATGATATATACTCTTAATCAATTGAAATATATTTAAGCTGGCCTTCATTTATATATCCAATATCACTTCATTCACTTTCAAAAAGTTTATTATGGTTCCAGTACTTTAAACAAAATAATCTTTAGTCTCTTCATTTTCTTTTCTATATATCTCGTCTTTTCTATCACAATTTTAGAATAAATTCAATCAATTTCTTGAAATATAACCATAATTTTGTATTAAAGGAATTTTTTTATGCATAAAATTTTTTGTTAGAATTTTACAACTAGCGATTCAAATGACTGAATTTTAAAAATATATGGACCAAAATGCACGTTTTAAAAATATGAAGATTTATGAAAAAAAAAAATGTTGAAAGCATATGATCAAAATCAACCTTTTGAAAGTAAGAAACTAAGGCCTCGTTTGATAACCATTTCGCTTTTTGTTTTTGGTTTTTGAAAATTAAGCCTACAAACACTACTTTTACTCACAAGTTTCTTTGTTTTGTTGTCTACATCTTTCCCTTGTTTTCAAAAACCAAGTCAAATTTTGAAAACTAAAAAAAGTAGGCCCCGTTTGATAACCATTTAGTTTTTGGTTTTTGGTTTTTAAAAATTAGGCTTATTTTCTTTAAATTTCCTCACCATGGTTTTCATTTTTGTTAAAGATACACTTGAGTTCCTAACCAAATTCTAAAAACAAAAACAAGTTTTTGAAAACTACTTTTTTGAGTTTTCAAAAATTAGCTTGGTTTTTGAAAACATAGGAAGAAGGTAGGTGGAAAAACAAAGAAACTTAGAGTTGGGAGTGATGTTTATAAGCTTAAAAACCAAAAACCAAAAACAAAAAACCAAATGGTTATCAAACGGGGCCGTAGTTTTCAAAATCTTGTTTTTGTTTTTAGAATTTGGCTAGGAATTCAAAATGTATCATTAACAAAGATGAAAACCATGTAAGGAAATTAGAAGGAAACAAGCATAATTTTCAAAAACCAAAAACCAAAAACCAAATGGTTATCAAACAGGGCCTAAATAAATCAAAGTGGAAAGTGTGTAACGACTAAAGTAGTATTTAAACCATATAACTTTGGTTATTAAAATATTTCTCTATTTTTTAATTTAATTTCTAAAATTTTAAAACGATATTTAGTATCTCTTGTATTTTAATAAATTACAAATTTAGTCAGTGTCATTAAAATATTTAATAAAATGGCGACATGACTTGTTTTCTTATTGTCTTATATTTATGACTTTCAATGCTCAAAATTTCATGCCAAAGTTTCTTTTAAAACTATAAATTTAGTTGTTTTTAGATCAACAATGTGAAGATGAGAATCGGATTTCAACTACCTATTCTTTTAGTCAAATGTATATAAATGTCGGGAGGAGATTTAAACTTTCAATCTCATTGAAAAATGTAGATACACTACAACAAATTTGGCTTTTAATGTCGGGCAATGTCCGACATTAAAAGTCTTTAATGTCGGTCAGTGACCGACATTAAAAACACCGACATTAAAAGTTTTAATGTCGGTCGCTTTTAATGTCGGCCATTGCCCGACATTAAAAGCCTCTTTTAATGTCAGTCGCTTTTAATGTCGGGCATTGACCGACATTATAAGCTCTGTCCGACATTAAAAGTACCCTTTTAATGTCGGTCATTGCCCGACATTAAAAGGGCCCTTTTAATGTCAGTCAACTACTCATTGTCCGACATTAAAAGTTACTTTTAATGTCGGTCAGTTTTTTATGTCAGTCATTGCCTGACATTAAAAGTGTCCGACATTAAAAGTGTCACTAGTAAATAAAAAAAAAATGTTGGTTGCACACTGGCTAACCAACAATATTTCTCCATTTATCAACCTATGCACAAAATAAAGTCGCAAAAGTATTTTTACACAACTAACTCAACGAACATATACTTAATTAATAAAATATAATAGTGTATATAATACATAAAACTTTCCATCCATCCAATTTACAAAGAAAAAGTAAACTTGCTAAACAAAATAAGTACATAACTCTAAAATATTTCAACCTCAAAGCCAACGCCGAGGAGGCAACAACGACTTCGCCACAGAGGACACTGTCTTGGAAGATGATGGCAATTTGATATTATTCGACGTCGTTGAGTTTCTTTTGCTAGGGTCATGACCACTATGGTGAAGGTTATGAGTCGACGACGAAGAAGATGAAGTATTCCTCAATTGCCAAATCGGACACAACCTGAAGAGTTTCACATCGACGAGTGGCTTGTGATTCTCGGCGACGACCATGGACATTAAAACACTAACAACACATTAAAGAGAATATTTAGTCATTACATCCATTACACAGAACATCTTCAATGATGCTTCTTTCATATTCAACATCTTCAAATGTATAAAAAATTTCCAGTTCAGGATTCATGATGCCCAAGAGGACCTACAAATACGCATAATTACACATGATCAACAAGGGATAAAAATTTATCATCTACCATGTCTATGTTTATCATACAAAGGCCTGTAACGAAAAATATATATGACAAAAGAAAGCAAAAAAGTCTTTGACATCCTACCAACATATGAATGCTTACTCATATGGCAAAATAAGACTGGAACATGAATTGATTTGAAAACTCTACCAATGACCTCGAAATTATAGAATTTAATGGAAAAGTTGCAATTCAAATTATCATTACAACCAATTTGTCATTACAAACTGATCAGTGATCAGTTATGAAAAAGGTCTTAGATACTCACTGATATCATATGCCTAGTTGGGTTTTTTTCTATTAACATGCTAGTTCCATAACATCAATTAGAAGTGAAAACGATCTTAGATTCACAACTAACAACACCTTAATTTATTAGTACTAGTTTCAAGTTCATATATATGAAAAGCTTACATCAAAATGCTAGGTAAGAATAATGAAACATGTCCAAATGATAAATGTCTTGGCCCTCTCTGTTGTAACTTTCAACAAAGTTTTTTTTTTTTAAAAAAAAAAAAGAAACCAAGGTTTCATGGAGCAAAATGAAGGAGTGTATTATTCTAACTTTCAACAGAGTTTTTTTGAATGACATATAAACCAAACAATACGAAGGAAGCTTCAAACCAACCATTCAATTCAAACAGCCAAAGCTAAAGCCACACATTCACAGCAAGACACAATCAAACACCAGTTGACAAACAAGGTAAAATCCAGCAGAATCACAACAAAAGAAACTCACGTAGTAATTTGAGCTTCAACTCATGCACCATCTGAAAAAGTCTCCGGTAGCCATTCCAATTATATTTCATTTCAGCCCTTTCTTATACAAACTCGCTCATGGCTCCTCCGTGCAATTTGAGTATAGTTCGATATCCGTCTATTTAGTTCCTCAATAAGAGCTTATCATGGAGGCTACCTAATGAAAAAGATACTTTCCTTTTAACTCAATTGGTTGGCCATGACAGTCTTCAGGCACAAAACGAACTTTATAGTTTTGAAGAAGCTATTAAGAGAAGAAAATAAAATGAAAAAGAAATACTAGTTAGAAACTTTTTAAATAGAAAAGAAGGAGAATGTTCTTCCAAAAACTAAGTAGATGCAAGAACTTTGTCTGCATATAAACTTCAAGCCAACAATAATCACAACTGTATCTCAACAAAATTTCAGTAAAAGGTATTGAAGCTAGACATTCAATATTAACATATCCCATCTTTTCTTTTTGGCATTTTGTCTGATTCGAGAAAGAATGACTAAGAAGAAACTAACCTTACCATAGTTCTAATTTCTCTGTTTCAATGTCAACGGCTAAATCGTTAAAACAACTAAATGCAACAACATAATGAACCACATAAACACAACAACTCAATAGAAAATGAGTGCAACTAAGTTATAATTACAACTCAATGAAACTACACTTATAACAATTAAAACTTTTTTTTTTTTTGAACTTATCAATGTTAACCCATGTCTAAGATTGATGCACTCAAATACATAGTATAATACACACACATAGGTAAATCAATATCAAGCAGTGAGATGTATTAAAAAAACCCACGGAAAAAGAGTAGAGAAAGCGGTACTTGTAAATGGTAAAGAATGTCATGATTTAATGGAAGCTTCCTCATCAATAAAAAGATCAAGGTAGCCACAAGTCTCATGTAGGTTGTGCATCCAAGCCTTTTAAAGCAGTAAATTTTCCTGTAACCTATAAAATATCATTTATATTAGTGAATGTCTTTGTGACCTAATGCTGTCATCTAAAAGTTGAAGCTTAATACATCAAGTCAATCACAAAATTTACGGAAACAGTTTGAGTAAAAGAAAATTGATTGGAGATTACTGCAATGCAAGACAAGTAATGGTAAGAAATTAGACCTCATTAGCAAGTGTACTAATGGTGGTATCCTTCACATCCCTTAGTAAGTGTCCCACAACTGTATTTAGACCAAACAAGAAGGTCATTCTGAAGACAATAAATGATAATTTCCTGAAGCAACTTTCATGTAACTGATTTAGAATTGCAAGAATCTGTCTAGTATATATGTAAAACCAAGTACAAGAGAACGAGATAGTCTTTCCAAGTAAAATCAAGATGAAAAATGGTCATTCTGGAGACAACATAACCTTCCCAACCACAGAAAGCCACTTCTTTTAGGACAAATCCCTTATTTCTAATTTTAAATAAGAGGCTGAATTGACAATGTTCCTTAACATAAATTACCATACTTATTTGGTAAGTTACTTTGTTCTTGTCAAATTTGCTTTCACATTGTAAATAAGGTTACATTTGTACCAAGAGTGACCTTGGAAACAATCTTCCAACAACAATCATGCTTCGTGAGAAACGACTATTACCTTGTTTGATTAATCTGACTCCCTTCCTTGAATGACTCCATACATGTCTTGGCCTCTTTCACTGGAAGCAACAAAGTGGGATCGTTGGCCATGGCTTCGTTATCATAACTAGCCAAACTTTTGGAAAAACTACCATCTGGAAGTAGAACTTCCTGTACATTTGAAATAACCCCAATATGACCTAGATTTAAATTAAAATAAATTAAATAAATTAAATCACTTTACTTGGTTCTTGCCAGCAGACATCTAGCCATTAAAGGAGCCATTCATGTAAAAGCTAATAACTCATCAAGAACAAAAGCATTTTTCTTTCAAAATCACATCCAGGACCATAAACAAAGCTCCATCAAATCAAGGAGAACTCATTACTACACTACCATACGTGCAAATACAGGCGTTTGAGTAAAAAGTAAAGAAGAAAGAGAAAGAGTTTGCCTTTTGAATCTGCTCGGTGGTGATATTGGTGGGGGGAAACGAAGGCATCATGGGCATCATTTGCGGTGGTTGCTGCATCTTTAGCTTTCCTGAATGTAAACCCTAGCCCTAAGTCTCGGAAAAGAAATTTCCCAAGTCAACAGAGATTGAGAAGAGAAGGGGAAAAATAGAGGAAGACCCATAAACAAAAAGAGAGAAAGAACCTGTAAATCGTTGAAATGGAAGCTATTTGAGAGCGATTTTGAGGGAAAATCTCTAGTATGACAGTCTGAGGTTTAAAGAAAAAGGGAAAGACGAAGGAACCGCGCCAGAGATGTAGTGCTTCAAGTCACCGCCGGTGAGCTTCCAATCGTCGTCGGTAAGCTTCCAGTCGGCGAAGACGAGAGAAAGGGAAAGTGAAGACGAGAGAAGGGGGAAGAGAGAAATGTCGGTGAGATAGAAAGTAAAGCTGTACGGAGAGAGAGAAACTTTCATTTAAAAAAAACCACAAATTAATTTTTTAAAAAAAGACTTTTAATGTCGGGCAATGCCCGACATTAAAAGTTCGAAAATTTTCAAACCCCCATCCGACATTAAAAAGCCGCGCGTTTTTTTCGTCTGACATTAAAAGGCCCGCAAATTTTTTTCCATCCGACATTAAAAGCATAATTTGTTGTAGTGATACCACAATCATTGAGTTATGGTCAGGTTGGCGCTACAAATTTAGTATTTGGGAAAGTAGATGAAGACCTGTTAAGTGCTTAAAGGATGAAACTAAAAGATGGAAAAAACCAAATTAATATTGATCAATTAGTCTCTCAAACCACATCAATGGTTGGAGGTAGGGTTTTAAATTTTTGTTGACAATGTCAGAATCAATATTTTCATATATTCTTGAGTTCGACGTCAACATGTCACATGAGGAGTGAACTCACATTTTCATTATATCATAGAAAAATCAATGAAATATAACAAAAATATTATCGAGGATGCGTACGTAATATTAATAAGAGGAATTTTTTTTTTTTTGGACAAATAAGAGGAAATTTAAACTTTACCTACGATCATTGAAATTCTTATTTGTTAATTTAAATATTTTTTATGAAAAAAATATATTTATAATTGTTCAAAAAATATCAATAGACATTAACACTTTATCAATGTTCTTATCAACATTTCTATAAAATCGTGACCAGAACATTTTCATAAAATTTAGATATTAAGAATTTGTTTTGTTCAAATTCACTAAATCAAATGATTTAGCGAATATCTGTTTGGCATATTTATTTTTCAGACATGTTTTCAAATTTTGTGCAAATTCCAAAAACAATATTGTTATGTTTTTTGTTTATGAGATTTTGAAATTTTAAAATACAAAATTACATTTAAAAATATTTAAAAAAAACTTTGATAAATAGTTATTTCATTTTTGTTAAAATCAAAGTAGGTAAAACATAATACATTATAAATTATATAATATTGTAAAATAATAATTATAAAAAAATTTACAACATCAAATGTGTACCTAAATATCAACAATTAGGTAAAGCAAAAATTAAATAAAAAACTTGCGTTTGTGACCAACTAACCAAAGACCAAATTTGATAAATTATATGTAGATACTACATATAGATATAATCTATAATTTTGTGCCCCTGAACCCTTCACAGATCCACCCCTGTGCGGGATGGGATAGATATTGTTATGTTTTTTGTTTATTAGACTTCGAAAACACTAAAAACATGAAATATAACTTTTTGTCCATCTAATCATTTGTTTTCAAAATTCTATTTTCAGATCACCAACCAAATGCATCTTAACGGTTGGTTGAAAATGGATCCATCAAAGTGTTGCACAATCTCTTTTAGAGTAATTCTTCTACATATATATTCTCTGTCATACATGCATGATTCCACTCATTTTCATTCCCATCTCTCTTACATGCAATACCTCTCAATTCCCTTCTCTCTTACATGCACGAACTCCACCCATTTCAAAAGACCAAGGCTCTCTTTCAACTACCACCAAGACCACTTTTTTTTTTTCTTTTCTTTATAATCAATTCATTGGATGTTCAACATAGGGGATATGGGCATGTTTTTAGATGGTCTCTAGAAGGTTTAAAACTTATTTCAGATTCTTCTTTTGGTTCCTTATGTTCAGTACATTTGGTTTCATAAGCAGTGGTAAGGAAAGAGTGTAATTTTTCATATGGTCAATGGGCTTGCAAGAGAGTCGTAGCTTTAGATTATATGGGGCTCCATTTCAAAACCAATTGACTACGAGTGAGGTGACCCTTGTAGCTTATAAATTGTGAGGTCTCTACTAATCTTTTCAATGTGGGATCCTCAACAGAGTCGTGTTCACACTTGAATGGAAGTTTACTCGTGCAGTAACTACTTCCTCTATTCACACTACAAATTTTCTTCTATAAATAATTCTTTCATATTGTTGGACTACATGTCTTTTTTTTATTATTTTTGTTACAATGTTGTTGATGTGGTAGAAAATTAATGAGAGAAGTACCCTATACAACTTTAGTATAAGATTTTTTTTTTTCATTATGAACAATGCGCAAATAAAGGTAGTAAACAATGATATAATAAATAGGATACTTTAGAAAACTTTTTGAATTAATTGTGCATATAGCCCATTTAAAGAAGCCCAAATGAAAAATGTCATACCTTTTCAATTTAAGGTTATATACTCTTTTAATTTGCTTATGTCGTCATCCTAGAAAAATTACCATTTTACTCTCTATATGAAAATACACATTTTTTTCTCTCGCTATTTTTTCTCTCGTCTCGTTTATCGTTTTAGGTTTTTAGAAATAGATAAAAAGAGAATAAAGAATTGCAGGAGAAAACCCTTTGCATTTATATATGGAATAGCTAGAATTCAAGCCATATATAAAGGCCTGGAGAGAAAAACTCCTACAAAAAAATCATGAAAGAATCTTGCCTCTCACTCTCTCTGGAACCTTCTTTCTAACCACCTGAATACACACACAAACCCTAAAATGAGGGAGAAGAACACGATATAGAGAAAAGGGGAAACAAAGAAACGGGCCTTTTAATACAGACTTGTAGACATAAAACTAAGCCCAATTAAATACAACTTAGTGGGTTATCTTAACACCCCCCCCCCCCCCTCAAGCCAATGGTAGTAGCATCACGAACATTGAGCTTGTGTTTGAGCTGTTGAACATCAAGGCAGACAAAGGTTTAGTAAAAATATCAGCTACCTGTTCATGAGCAGGGAGATGTTGGATGGACATTTTCTTGTGAAGAACAAGATCCCGAACAAAGTAAATACGAGCTCCAAGTGTTTTGTTTTAGAGTGTAATATTGGATTAGCGCTCAAGTGAACAACACCTAAATTATCACACCAAATAACAGGAGGTTTGGTTAGAAAAAGACATAAATCAGAGAGTAAAGATTGAAACCAAACCAATTTAGCGACAATCATAGCGAGACTTCTATACTCAGCTTCAGTGCTCGAACGAGGTATAATGTTTTGCTTATTTGAACTCCAAGAAATCAGATTACCGCCAAAGACTCCTTGAATTACAAACGAATCACTAACTCCTAGAAAAGACTTAAGATGTAAATGGGGGTCTTCAGATGACAAACCATGGAACTGACCCACGGTTTGCAACATCTGAAACATTACCGGTTTCATTTCAAAAATTTCTGCCTCAATTTGAGGACGTGCAATTCCTGGATTTAACTCATCAAACATTGGAAAAGCATATGCTCGAATGGCTCTGGCCCTATCATTCGCTACTAAGATAGGATTCTCAGCCTGATTATTTTGCTGTCCATTTTGCTCTGGCGGTGGATTAGGCTGCAACACACGATTTTTCTGGGGATCATCTTGACCTTCTGGAACCTGCGGGAGACGCGACACGTTATCCATTGGATTTTGATTTCTACGCTGCTCTCTCCTTCTTCTCCTGAATGTCCTTTCTTTTAGGTTTTTTGCCCTAAAACTCGTAGATAGTAAATGAAACAAATTAATCGATCTCAATAAAGCGTTATTTGAGTGATTCAGTAATTTGGTTATTGAATAATCGAGTTTGCATTAATAAACCCTAAATTGAGGATATGAGACGGATCCCTTATGCTTCAGCAGTGGGCAACCTTATGTATGCCATGTTGTGTACTAGGCCTGACATATGCTATGCAGTTGGGATAGTTAGTAGATACCAGTCTAATCTAGGGTTAGACCACTGGACTGTAGTGAAAAACATCCTTAAGTATCTTAGGAGAACGAGGGACTATCAGCTTGTGTATGGAGCTAAGGATTTGATCCTTACAGGATACACAGACTCTGACTTTCAGACTGATAAGGATTCTAGGAAATCCACATCAGGATCAGTGTTTACCCTAAATGGGGGAGTTGTAGTCTGACGTAGCATCAAACAAGGATGCATTGCAGACTCCACCATGGAGGTCGAATATGTCGCTGCTTGTGAATCAGTTAAGGAGGCTGTATGGCTTAGGAAGTTCTTGAAGGATTTGGAAGTTGTTCCAAATATGAACTTGCCAATCACCCTTTATTGTGATAATAGTGGTGCAGTGGCAAATTCTAAAGAACCTCGCAGTCACAAGAGAGGCAAGCACATAGAGCGCAAGTATCATCTCATCAGAGAGATCGTGCAACGAGGGGACGTGATCGTCACTTAGATAGCTTCGGAGCATAACATTGTTGATCCATTTACGAAGGCTCTCATGGCTAAAGTGTTCGAGGGTCATCTAAAGGGTCTAGGTCTGCGAGATATGTACGTAGAATAATCTAGGGCAAGTGGGAGAAGTGTAATGGGTATTCAAAATGCCCTAGTTTATTGTATTTATCTGTATTTGTACTTTTCATGTATTATACAGTATTAATACAAACCATTATTCCTACTTTTATGATTGTTCAATTAATTATGATTAATGATGTACATTACCCACTAGAATTTTAGTTCAAGTGGGAGTTGTTGGGTTTTTTGCCCTAAAACTCGTAGATAGTAAATGAAACAAATTGATCGATCTCAATAAAGGGTTATTTGAGTGATTCAGTAATTTGGTTATTGAATAATCGAGTTTGCATTAATAAACCCTAAATCCAATAAACTAAGATCCAAGGTTGTTTAAATGAAACTTGGACTAGTATGTAGTGACATAGGGAGATCGGTGTCCAAGAAACAACCTAAATGGTCTATAGTATAATCGAGTTTGCATAATCGAGTTTGCATTAATAAACCCTAAATCCAATAAACTAAGATCCAAGGTTGTTTAAATGAAACTTGGACTAGTATGTAGTGACATAGGGAGATCGGTGTCCAAGAAACAACCTAAATGGTCTATAGTATAGGGATAAGGCTGGGTACCTTATCCTGGTGACACTATGTGATACAACCCACCTTGTTTCCGATACAGATGCAATGATCCAAAGCATCCATGTAGGAGACATGCATGGGGGTATCCTATGCAATGAGTTTGATAAGACCGGACCGCGAAATAGTAACCACTAGATGTAACGTCGTTGACTAGTTTAGGTTTCTATTTCAATAGGATGACCTAGGTAACTCAATCTCAATCCTGAGTCTGTTATGAACTCCTTTTCAGGAGGGATTGTCCTTAGATTTGTATGAGTGAGAGTGGCCTGCTCGCCGACTCAATATTCCTACCATTTCAGGGGCAAGACCGAATGGGGGCTGGGTACATAACAGTATAAGAAGGAATTCACTCCTTCTCCTATTGGGGCAAGTAGATGTGTGTTCCCTTAAGGGCTGATTCCGGGGCTTGAACAAAAGCGCGCTGTCCTCTCTTGGCCCGAGAGGAATTTCTGTTTAGTGGTTGGAGCCTAAACAGGTTGTTCATTAGAGGGATCAGTGGTACTTAAGGATCCAAAGGTAACCCAGGGGTAAAACGGTAATTTGACCCCAGGTGGTGTTACGAACACACGTGAAGGATTGACTTACTGCATTGGTCGATATCCGTGGACACAGAAATATTCTACAGTGAGAAAAGTGCAGCTGTGGGTCTTTAGTGGAGTGACCCACAGTTAACGAATGTTGATTGACTCGGTTAATGAGTTTAGCTGATCAATTTCGTATCGTTGGAGCTTCTGATCTGTAGGTCCATTAGGTCCACCTGCTAGCTCATATCGGGTTCTGAGATAATATAGTCTTGATTATTAAAGGGAATTTAAGTTAATTGTATTTTTTATACGATTAATATAATGTATGGAGATATATTATAGTATAAGTTTAATTAATGAATTAAACTTTATAATAAAATTAATTTTGGATATGATTCAAAATTAATTAATGAGAGAATTATGAATTTAATTAAATATGTGATATTTGGTTAATTCGTGAATTAATTAATTAGGAATTAATTAATTTAATTTGATTAAATATGATTTAATCGAATTAAAACTATAGTTTATATTAATGTACATTTTGAAGCACATTAAAACTATAGGTTAAATGAGAGAGATAAAATTGAATATGATTCAATTATAAAATTAATTAAATATTTGATATTTAATTAATTTGGATTCAATTAATGAGATTAATTGAATGGCCAATTTAATTCAATTGAATATGATTCAAATTGAATTAAATACCTTATGTTATAATTGATTTAATTAAATTAATTATAATTAATCAATTAATTAAATATTTATTATTTAATTAATAGATGGCCAAGCTCATTTGGATTAGATCCAATGATCAATATTGAGTAGGGTTTTAACTCCCTCCCCACTTATCGTTAAGTGGAGAGGAGTTACCCAACCCCCTGATCATTCTCTCAACTTCACGCAAAACACAGAGAAGTTATTCTCCAAAAAGCTATCATCCCAAAAGTTACAGCAAGTTTTCTTTGCTGAACTTTTCCCTTTCAAGACAATAATCGGTTCCCACAAGCCGGATCTCGAGTCCCAAGAGTTATAGCGGGTGATCCGACGTGGTGGTGTTCGTTGGGAGTGAGAAGAACGTGTATTGGAGCATTGTGTTGTGTTCTTTGAAATCCATGTAAGTTTTCTAGATCTGAATAGGTTTTAAATCTATTTTTACAGCATGCTTAATCTAATTGTTTTATAGAAATTAGTTTCTGTAATTTTATTTGCCAACGTATCGGTTTTTCTAAAATTGAAATTAAATACGAGATCGTTCTTGATTGCTTCTGCTGCCAAAAGGGATTTCAACCCTTCACTTTCAATTTCTGGATCAAGCTCGAACCTCACCCCAGGCAGATCACTCATGCACCAAACTCACACCTGGAAAAACAAAAGAAACAATAAAAAAGTTCCAGCACCAAACCACTAAAACACATACACAAAACAGATCAGATAAAAACTTAGTCAAGTCCCCGACAACGGCGCCAAAAACTTATTGGATTCTAGAATGGGGTAAAAATATAGCGAAAATAATGTGCAAGCATACACAATCCGCAACAAGTGATAAGTAATTTATCGTATCCACGGGGCTGAATAGCTCTCACTTTACCTATCTTGTGTAACTTTTTAATGGTTCCAAGGTTTGTTGAAATGATTGATTTTGATAAAATGATGAAGCAAAAGAAATGACAGAACAAAAAGTAAACAAATAAAGCAGACATATTGGAAACAAACGTTGGTCAGGATTTTAGTAATTGTTTTAAAAGATGCTCTAGAAATATTATTGATTAGGCAATTCTCTTGCAGTCTTATTAGCAGGATCCTCCCGGAACTCTGGATTTTTTGGAATGTGTTTCAACTCCAATGACGTGCTACTGATCAAGCACTAGGCAACTGGTTATCCCTAACTCAGTCACTGGCGTTCACCAACACATAATGGTCTAGTGTGATTAAATGCCACACACTTCTCAAATCATCCCTGAAACTAAGAAGTGATATTCATACCGGCTGGCCAGGCAGACACAAAATAGAAATATGCACAACAATTAATCAAGATGCTCAAATCAACATATATTGCATAGAGTATAAAGCACGACAACTACATGAATCCTAACCAACACCTAAGCAAATTTAGTTCATAAGGTTCATCACAACACACGCTACAATCTGAGTGTGTGCATCCATAACTACAAGAAATTACAAGAAAAGATTAATTCCCTTGATTAGATCCGTAGTTGATGGTCTTCTTGAAGTCTCCAATCTTTCCACCTCTATTTGGCTTCCCAAAATGAAAATTGAACTTCTCCCAAAATGGAATGTTTTTTACTTGAGACGACTCCTTCCTTTTATAGCTAGATCAAACCTTAATTAGGTCAAATTGTACCCGTGGAAGGCTCTCCAAGCTTCCTAGATCCGAAAATAATTCAGCTAACGCCACTTCATTAAAATGGATTACGAGCTGCTATGTGGCAGTTTTGCTCATTGCTTTACTGGATCACGGATTTTGCTCTCTCAAGTCGCTCAGCAATATTTTCTGTACAAAATAACTTCCAAAGCATCAATTTTTCCAAATGGGTTAAAACATATAATATTCATCTAAAAGCAACCCTATTTAACACAAAAGACACACAAAACATTATAGAACTAAGCCCTAAATAACTCTCCAAAAACTCCCTTTTGGAGAGTTATCACTAAGCAAAGGCGTTTATCTTTTATTTCAAATAATAATCGTTCTGAGAACTTGTTCGACCTTGTACATGCCTATATTTGGGGTCCGATTTCAACTTCTTCACATGCTAGATAAAAGTATTTTCATATCCTTGTGGATGATTTTAGTAGATACACATGGGTTTTCATGTTGAAAAGGAAGTCTGATGTGCTGGTTATTGTGTCATAGTTTTTCAAACTTGTAAAAACACAGTATGGCAAAACTATTCGCTCTTTTAGATCTGACAATGCCCCTGAATTGTTTTTTGATGATTTCTTTCGTGAAAAGGGAGTTGTACATCAACTTTCTTGTGTTGGTAGGCCCGATCAGAATTCAGTAGTAGAATGAAAACATCAACATATATTGAATGCAGCTAGAGCTTTGTTTTTCCAGTCACGAATTCCTCTTTAGTTTTGGGATGATTGTATACTTACTACTGTTTTTCTGATTAATCAAACTCCATCTCGAGTATTGGATTTGAAAATGCCATTTTAACTATTACATGGAAAGGTTGTTGATTACTCTATGTTAAAAGTTTTTGGTTGCTTTTGTTTTGCATCGACGTTACCTTTTCATCGTTCAAAGTTTTCTCCTCGAGCTATACCCTTTGTTTTTATTGGATACCCTCTTGGCATGAAGGCATATAAGCTTTATGACACTAAAAATCATTGCTTCTTTTATTCACGTGATGTTGTTGTCCATAAGGTTGTTTTTCCATTTCATAAGGTTACTTCTGAAAATGAGCATATTGATTTTTTATCTGACTTAGTTTTACCCTACCCAACCCCCTTTCATTTTACAATATCCAACACCCCCAACAGATCTTTCAACAAACCAACAAATTTCACCTATTACCAATCCACCACCTTGCCATCCTAGCCAATCCCCTACTACAAATCCTTCAAATTTGCCTCCTGACTTAAGCTCACCTAGCCAACCTACTGACCAAACAACATCCACTTCGGACTTAATTCCACAAATTCCTCTCCCTCTCCCATAATTCCTTCATCACCATTTCAGCCTTGAAAATCCACTCGTTCTGTCAAACCACCTTCATACTTAAAAGACTACCATTGTAGTCTTATTCATAATACTCCTTTACCCATCCAATCCACCAAATATCCTCTACAAAAATCCATTTCTTATGTCAATTTGTCCTCTACCTTCAAAACCTTTTCTCTCCAGATTTCTTCCCAATATGAAACTTAATTTTACCATCAGGTCTTACCCTTTTGCTAATCAAAGAGAAGCAATGGCTGCTAAACTTGAAGCTATGGAAACAAATAATACGTGGACTGTTGTTACTTTGCCACCAAATAAACACACTATTAGGTGTAAATATATCTATAAGATCAAAGATAGGGTTGATGGTTCCATTGAACGATATAAAGTCCGACTTGTGGCAAAGGGGTATACTCAGCAAGAGAGACTTGACTTTATAGAGACCTTTTCGCCTGTAGCTAAACTCGTGACAGTATGTGTTCTTCTTACTTTGGTTGTTTATCGAGGATGGCCTCTTGTTCAACTTGATGTGAACAATGTATTTCTTCATGGTGAATTATTTGAGGAGGTCTACATGGACTTACCACTCGGTTATAAGCCAGTTGGTGCTTGTCCTTAGGGGGAGAAACTTGTTTGTCGTCTTAATAAGTCCATATACGTGCTCAAACAGGCTTCGAGGCAATGGTTTGCCAAATTTTCAAATACTTTGATTTCTCTCGGCTTTTATAAGTCAAAGGCCGATTATTCCCTATTTGTTCAAGGTGCTCGTTCTGTATTTTTGGCTTTGTTAGTCTATGTGGATGATATAATCATCACAGGAGCTAATGTTAATCTCATTAATAGACTCAAATCCATTTTGAATGATCAATTCAAACTCAGAGATTTGGGAATCTGAAATATTTTCTTGGCCTTGAATTAGCATGCTCTGCCAAAGAAATTTGTATCTTTCAACGTCATTATACTTTACAACTGTTGGAAGATGCTGGTTTACTTGGTGCCAAGCCCAAAACCGTTCCTATGGATTCTTCTTTACGTCTTCAGCATTTTGAAAATGATTTACTTGATGATCCAACATCTTATCGAAGACTTGTGGGTCATCTTCTAAACTTAACCATATCATGACTCGACATTACATATGTTGTCAATAAACTTAGTCAATTTGTTGCTAAACCCTCAAAAGATCATATGGTTGTTGCTCTTCATTTGCTTTGGTATCTCAAACAGTCTCCTGGACAAGGTATTTTTCTCACACCTACGAAGAACTTTTAGTTAAAGGCATTTGCTGATTCCGATTGGGTTTCATGTCCCGATACTTGATGTTCCACCTCGGGATTTTTCATTTTCTTAGGAGGCTCTTTAATATCATGGAAATCGAAGAAACAAAGTATTATCTCATGATCTTCGGTTGAAGCGGAGTATAGAGCTCTTGCTCTTACTACTTTTGAGTTCGTATGGTTATCTTATCTTTTGAAAGATTTGCAGGTTCTAGCTTCATCTCCTGCTTTATTGTTTTGTGATAATCAAGCGGCTGTGCATATTGCAAACAATCCTATATTTCATGAACATACCAAACACATCGAGTTGGATTGTCACTTTGTGTGAGACAAAATTTCCAATGCATTCTTGAAGCTTCTGTCCATACGCACTCATCTACAGGTTGTTGATGCTTTAATTAAGCCTTTGTCTGCCCCGTTACTGTTTTCTTTAATGAGCAAGTTAGGAATGATTGATCTTTATCGTCCAACTTGAGGAGAGTATTAGATTAATTGAGCTTAAGTGAAAGTAGTTAGTGTTTGACCAGATTATGTTATTATTGTGTAACCAAATTTTGTTATTAGCTTTCTATTCACACACACACACATATATATATGCTTGGTGGAGATTATGGAATAAGAAAAGCAAACTATTTTCTCCCAATTTCCTTTCTAATAATAAATGGTAATATGAACCCAACATTTGATTAACCTAACTAATAATTGGATTTCTAGTTATATTTGATTTTTTTTTATTAAACCTATATTTTTAGAGTGTTTATAATTCAAATGCATGGTAAATGCGATTTTGATGGTTCTAAAATCACTCCCAAGCATACCTAAAAGTACTACTAAAAGTTCTTATTTTAAAATCAATCCCAACACACCTTTAAACGTAACCAACCGTTTCTGTTTGGGAAAAGTACATAGATAGCCCAAATATGGGTCCTATATTTCATAAATGTCCAATTTTCTACAAAAAAGGCTTAATGACCCAATTTTTTTTCATAAAAATCATGGCCCTTTTACGATTCAACCCTCATATACTCTACTAATCATTTAAAAAAAAAACCAAAAAAGGAAAGAATCGTTTCCTTCATTTTTTAGACCGTGGGTGAGAGAGAGGGAATGAAAAAGGAAAGATCGTGCAATTGGGGGGGGGGGAACCCACGATTTTTGCTTCCGTTCAACCCAAGATTTTTGCTTCATTTTTCCGGCGATTTTGCGAAGGAGAAGACACAGGAAGTTCGGGAAGAAGACGGACCGCTGTTTGCAGAAATCCTCTGGTATATTTCGAACTTGGGTATATTCTTTAGGTCTAGAAATCGGAAAAGGAAAAAAACTCACGATTTGAAGCTTGCTTTTGAACCCACGATTTGTACCAGAATAGGCTTCGTTTTTTTTCCGGCGATTTTGCGAAGAAGAAGACACAGAAAGCGCACGAAGAAGACGAACTGCTGGTAGCAGAAAACGTCTGGTATATTTCGAACTTCCGAGGTATATTTCACATAATCTGGTATATTGCTTCGAAATACCTAGTTCATGTGCTGTATTCCCACGAGTTTTTAAAGTTTTTTCTCACCCACCGTCCCTAAGGCGTCAACACTCTGTTTTTTCATAATCCCTTTACTTCTTCACTGCTGGTATATATGAACCACAAAATATGTATCAGACACACATGATTTATATATTCATCTATATATATCATATTTTATATATTTCATTTTTTATATACCATATTCCATAGTATATAGAACTATATACCACATGTTATATATGAAACATAAGTATACTGACATATGATATATATTTATGTATACTTTGGAATATGGTATATAAAATATGATATATACAGATGAATATATACTGACATTGACTGGAATGAGATATCCCTCTAAATATATTAAATATTAAAACTGAAAATGTACCCATCTAAAAACATGTTTATAATGTGTATATATGAAACTGACATTAACTAAAACGATATATCCCTTTGAATATATAAAATATAAAAATTGAAAACGTATCCATCTTCAAAACACTGGAAACCGAAACATAAAAGTTGAACAAAGTTTGCCAGAAACCTCCATAAACAACCTAAATACAACAGGGAAACCACTGGAAAAACTACCGGGAACAAACAAACTTTCGATGAACTGTAAACAATTGAAAATCACCGAAACAGAGCAGGTAAAAAAACTTGAAAAATACCGACAATCTTGGAAGAGAAAAAATGAAAAAATGCTGTCGGAAAATGAAGAAGAAGCAGCCAGAAATAGAACCAAAACGAATAGCAGCTGAAAAAGGAAGGAAATTAAACCACGATTTGGGAACATTCCTAAATTTAAGGAATTTGGTGAAAATCGGTTGAGAATAACCTTCATAAAATGGAGCATATTCGGTTAGCTAATATGACATATAATATTATCATTTATAATATTATTTGAAGAGAGATGATATATACAAGGGTAAAAAGGTAAGAAAATATAGCTGAAAATCTAATCTTGAAAATATGCAAATTTTTAGACATATGTGAAAATATGAATTTCAAACGGCCTATCTTGAAAATATGCAAATTTTTAGACATATGTGAAAATATGAATTTCAAACGGCCTATCTATCAAAATTTCTCTTTCTGTTTTATATCTTGCAGAAATCTCATGGCACGGATGGGCTTTACTCTACTCTATGCTGGGCTTGGCCCAAAAGCATAGCGTTAATCTTGGCCCAAATTGAAACCCTGTTTGGGCTAAGTTTTGGGCTTTTATTCTCTGAGTTTAGGCCCATGAAGGACGCAAGCTGAGAAATATGTTGGTCTCCTTGCATTCAGATGAAACCCAGAATTTGAGTCAAAATCCTTTTTTTTTTTTGGGACAATTTGAGTCAAAATCCTTTTTTTTTTTTTTTTTGGGACAATTTGAGTCAAAATCCTTTTTTTTTTTGACAACTGAGTTAAAATCCTTTTATTTCCATAGATAATTATAATTAGTTTTTAAAGAAAACTTCACCTGTTTTCTTCTCAGAGTTAAATTTTAAATTTTAAAGTATTAATTTCGTGAAATTGAATCTCAAACTTGAAACTATCATAAATTTAATACTCACCTCAAATAAATTAAAAATTATACAAAAACTAGTCAATAAATTATGCAAAATCTATTCAATAAACCACCTAAAATTTAGCTTTCCAAAAAAAGTATTAAACCATGGTAAAAGGGAAAAAAAATGAAACCCCAAGTTTGAAAAAATACAAGCATAAAGGAATTCACCAATTGAATTAATAAAAGATGTTAATTTTATCACATATTCAAGCTGAATATCTATCTCGACAAAATAAAAACTTTCACTTTAAAATCAATTCTCTTTTCAATTTTGATTCTATATTTGACAACTTTCCAATATTTTTTTTTCATAGAAGAACTAAAATAAATAATTGCAATGTTAGTTGTTATAGTTTGCCACAAACAATGGGAAAAAGATGAAAAATAATTAAAAGAGGAAAAGAAAAACATAAGCTTTTTTAAAAAAATAGAAAAGTTCCAAAAAAGAAATACAAAATCCCAACCAAAAAGTTAGAGAGAGAGAGAGAGGGGGGGAAATAGGAGGGTAGAGAGAGAAAGAGATAGGTGAGACAATCCATGATACAAGGGTCATGATACATGTCTTCTAAAGGGAGGGCTCAATACCAAATGCTTTTTTATTTTTATTTAAATAAAAAAAATAAAAAGAAAAAAAGAAAATGGTATTTGTTGGTGGTGGTGAGAACTGAGATGGATGAAAATTATGATTTATAAAGTGGGGTTTATCCCCACAGCCATCAGCCCTTCACATGACATTGGTAGAAAGGTGGGAGATATTGGAGACTCTATGTCCTTTCAGAATTAAGAGAGAGAGAAGAACCCTATTTTCATCAACTTTGTTCCCTAACTTAACCCATTCCCATTTTGTCTATGCATTTTCCAATTATGTTTTACCCTTGTTTCTTGGATTAACACCTCTTGGTGTTTTTTCTTTTTCTTTTTCTTTTTAATTATAAATTGGATCTTCTTTTTTTTTTTTTTTTTTTTAATTCAAATTCTTCAAAATATATAAGATGGGATGAAAGAGTTTTTTTTTTTTTTTTTTTTTTTATGGTTAAATTATAAGTTTGGTTTCTATGGTTTGGTGTGTATATGATTTTAAAAGTTTCAATTTAGTCTCTATATGAGTTTTCATTTCGTGTCTGTAATTTGGTTAAACCTCACAAATCATCTATAAACTACTGCTTTTTACCCACAGAAAAATGCATCTGTTTCTGTTTCCTTTTTTACTTGCCCCTAGATGCTCATGTAGTCTACTAACACCATTAAGTATTGCCACATAAAAAAAAAAAAAAGTATCAATTTGATAATGCTAGAGAGATTTGTGAGATTTGACTAAATCACATGGACCAAATTGAAACTTTTTAAACTATAATAAAAAAAAAAAAAAAAAAAAAAAAAACAAATTGAAACCGAATTGAACTTTCAAAACTATGACTAAATTGGAACTATGGCAAACCATTGAAACCAAATTTACAATTTAACCCCTTTAAAGGAATATTAAAAGTCAAATAAGAGAATAAAGATTCAAATGTTTCTATAAATTAAGTTGTAAAAAAAATATCTATAAATTTAAAAAGTTACTAATAATATCTTCATCAGTTGCAATGAAGTTGGACTAAAAATTGTATTATTAATATAACTAGAATGTTTTTGTGTAAAATTATACCATCTAAATCAAATATAATAATAAAATATTATCAAAATATTAGAGCTAAGAACATTAGGAAATTTATATAATTAACACATGATAATCACTCAATTTATTTTGAACTTAGAGCCATGAGAATCTCCCTTAAGAATTAAAAAATGTGTATCAATTATATAATCATTTATAACTTCAAAAAAAATTCATTTTCATTCCTCTCTAAGCCTATCCCAAGTCCCTAACAAATGTCACCAAATACTCTAGAGAGAGAGAGAAAAAAAAAAAGTATTTTGTTACAATGATAGTGGTTTGAGGATTGCCATTATTAACAAGAGAGAGAAAGATTGAGAGAGAGAGAGAGAGTCAAAGTTAGGATGCTATTTATGGTGTTATCATGTCACAATGTCTAGCTCCATTGTCCCACCATATGTCTTTTACTAAAAAAAAATGTGAGTGTTTAGATTATTTGGACTAATCTTTTAAGTCCATTATCGCCAAGAGCATAGTTCAATTGGCACAAAGTTGTACGGATAACCACAAGGTCTGTGGTTCGAATCCCCCACCCCATATATTGTCAAAAAAATATAAGCCCATTATCTAATCCCACAATATTCGGTTGTCGAAACGACTCGTAGAATTTTAATAACCTGACTAGATGGTCATCGTGAAACTTGAATCCATTTTTCAAAGTTTGTTTTACTTTTTCACTTGTCTTATGATTATTCCGCCATATATGTTGCATAAATCAATCTCGTAATTTGACTATTTACCAATGTAATCACATAAGTATACGTATAGTTCAATTAATAATGAGTTAACATGAACATAGCTCGATTGACATAAGAGCATGTGCTCTCAATATTGGTTTAAATCTCTCAGTACTCCACCTATTGTTAAATAAATAAATAAATGAATAATTAATGAGTCAATATAGACACAACTCAACAACTAATGCACTCATTAATTTTCTTGAAGTGAAAAGTTTGGATTTACTACTGATATTTATTAAATTAAAAAATATTTTAAAATATTAAAAATTGGTTAAGACATTACTTATTATTATTTTTAGTTTATTACATACATTCTCTAAAATGTTAGATATTGAGATCCCACAATTTTTTTTTTTTTTTTATCAAACCCAACAAATAATAATGGTAATAAACATGTTGGCATGTTATTAAATATAAATTAATTTTAACATTTTTTTTTTTATAAAAAAAGGATAAAAAATTAAAGAATAAGGAGAAATTAAGAGAAATGATTGGATATGATGAGGGTGGCTTGTTGGTGCCTTTACAGGTCCTCAGTCCCTTGATTCCTGCCCCAATGTCCCTTCACTTCTTTATTCAACTTTTTGACTAAGCAAAAAGAACAATTAAGTAAATTAAAAAAAAAAAAAAGTAACTTTTTTTTTATTTTATTATTATTATATTCAATTTTACATCAATCATGATGGATTTAAACTATTTTATAGATCTCATAATTTTTATTTTAAAAAAATAAAACAAAATTTTCTTCATTTCTTTTTCCTTTTTTATGCCTATGGTGTTCATCTTCAAACCGAAAACCGACACGACCGACCGAAACCGACGGAATCGACGGCGGTCGGTCGGCGTCGGTTCTTACATTGGGGAGACCGATCGGTCGGTTGGTTGGCCAAACAATTTTACACATAACCGACCGACCGATGAACACCCCTACTATTTTGTTTTAAAAAAAAAAAACACAGTAGCTAATAATTTTTTGTATACATTTTTTTAAAAAATAGTTATAACTATCTTTAATGACAGCAGATGTGAATTTTATCTACTTATGTGTTTATAGCAAAAGAATTTACCAGAGAAGGAAAGGAATCGTGTTGGTTAGATTTACTCTATACATCACTATTCGTATTTTTTTTATACAAACCGCTGGTTTGAAAATGGTTTCAACATGATGCTTTACAAATTTGTAAAATAGTCCTACTCTTCATTTAATTAAGTTTAATTAAATTAGTATAGGTAGTACATGTAAAATAAGTCAAGTTTGTACTCATTTTATTATAGACAATGGTAAACTTAATTGTATTTTTAGAGTCTACAAATTATAAAGGGCTTTTGAAACTACTCATTAACAAATTAATTGAAAACTCATAATTCTTAAAGAATTTTTTTAGGAATATAAACAACAATCTTAAGCATGTTCTCAATTAAAATATGTTTTTTTTTTTAATTTATTTAATATTGTATAGTTTGAATTATATTATTTAAGAAACAAAAACTTTTTGAGTGTAAGATATTCACATTGAAGATAATGGGTGTGAACATGCATATGATAACTTTCTTTCATTACCATTTGGAAAAAGGCATTAAATCCATGATGCTGTCTCTCCTTTTTTGCCTCAATTTTGATGGAAAGGGGAAAAAATCAAAGGAGCTTTTTTCCATCATAGAATGTTTATTTTTAATTAAATAATATGTAATTGATTTTTGTTTTTTCTATCACATTGACTTGGGTAGTTCATTGAAATCAAAGTTTTTAAGTAAAAAAATTGTAAATGTATTAAAATGAAACAAATATCATAATTATATTGGACGTTTTTCTATTTTTTTTTTTTTTTTTAGGAACATATGCAAATTTCACTTTTAACTCAATTTTTAACCTAAATTTTCAATTTCATCAAATTACGTCTTTAAACTTTGATAATTGTTCCAACATGTACCATAAACTTGAAGAAGTTTTGTAAGTTTTACCCTTTAATAAACTTTTGACTGATGTCGTTATATGTCTTCATGTGACGTCTGAGTCAGCGGTGGATTTATTAAGGTCCCAGGAGGGCTCGAGCCCCCCTCAACTTAAAAGTTTTCTTGTAATTATATTAAACGTGACAATTAATTACCGAATTAGTCCTTCGGTTTGTTGGCATTAACCCCCTGCAAGCTCCTTCCACGGCGTCTTTTTGTTCTTTTTCTTTTTTTTTTTGTTCTTTTTTTTAATTTTTCCCTTTCAGTTTTCGAGCCTCCAGCGGCCTTTTTGTTTCTTTTTTTTTAAAAAAAAATTATTTTTTCTTTTCTGTTTTTCTACGCACATTTTCCTTTTTAATTAATAATTGGTTTTTTTTACGCATATATATTTTTTCCTTTGTTTCTTTTTTTCTTTTCAGTTTTTTTACAAGTATTTTTCGTTTTAGTTTTCCTTTTCAGTTTTTTTATGCACATTTTCCTTTTTAATTAATAATTGGTTTTTTTTACGCATATTTTTTTTCCTTTGTTTCTTTTTTCTTTTCAGTTTTTTTTTCAAGTATTTTTCATTTTTTTTTATAACCTGCATTCTTGAATCTTAACCCCTTTTTTCTTTCTTTCTTTCTTTTTTTTTTTTTGGGCCTTTTAGTTGCTTTGTAACTAGGTGTAAAATACTAATTACATTTTGTTTCATTGTCAACCTGAAATTTAAATTTTCTTTTCTTGGATCAATATATGTGAAAATAAATAAAATTAATTTTAAATTTCAGTAAAATATTTTCTTAACAAAATGAATAGCATGAAACAAATGTATTATCTTTGTAAAAGAGGAAAAAAAAATCTAACTTGTTGTTTCAATATCATTCTTTTTTCTTTTATATTTATATCAAAAATTATTTGAACGAAAATTTACAATAAGGTAAAACTGCAATACTTTTTAAAGTTACAACACTAATCCAAGTTCAACGTGCAATTGGATAACATTGAAAAATTAAGGTAAAAACCGAAACACTTTACCAATTTTAAGGTTAAAAAATTGTTATTTTCTTTATTATTTCTATGTAGCCCCCCCTGACATGAAATTCTGGATCCGCCACTGGTCCGAGTATAGGAGGGATACATGAATGAATCAAGACAACATGTAAATGAGAGAGATCATGAGGATATAAAAGCATGATCAAGATAAACTTAAAAGAATTAATAGTAGCTACATATACCAACAATGTGTACCTTCTTTTTCGATGACTCAATCACTTAGCATGCTTGGCCTAGGGAAATTCTATGTTAATTGATTTTCTGAGAATTTTCTTAAAAAGCATGTGAGTCGGAATAAAGTATGTTAAAAGGACCACATGTTGGTATGGTTTGTGGGATAGTCTTCACTCTTAGAGGTAGTTTAAGACAAGTATGGTGATGTGGGTCAGGGCCAGGTCGTAGAGAATGTCGGGGCCACCAGGTTTCGAATGGATTAAAATAATCCTACTTTATAGTCTCTAATTTTTTTTATGTATATCTCTCTAAAAAAATTATATGTATTCTTTTATATTTATTATAAGTACGTTATATCAGCGGCGGATTTACTGTAGGCCCAGGGGCTCAAGCCCCTCCTCAACTTTCAAACTTTATATTTTATATATAAAATAATCGTTTTTAGTAAACAAAATTAACTGCTGGTCGGATGGTTATTTGCGCAAGCACTCCCTCATCCGGAGTCATGCGGCCTGAGTTCGAGCGGCTGGAGCTGCGTTTTCGTATTTTTTTTATTTTTTTTACGTTATATATTATATAAAAACTAATTAAATTAAAATTTTTAAATCAAAATCTTAGAATTTTGTCTTTTAAAAGTATATAATATAAATATAAATATAAATATGTAAAATATCAATAATAACAAATATATATATATTTTTTTTTTTATTATGAATAATAACAAATATATAATACTATAATTTCTTAGAAAAAATCAATTAATGTCTCTAAATTTTAGATTGTATTGATGCGCAATTTGCTACCGCAAGTGTACGGGTCAAGTAATAATATAGTGTTTTTCGTGTTAAACGAGTGTCGTCCTCTGGATTGGTTTTCTAGCAAATTAAGTACCGTGAATACTTTTGTCCAATTTTATTTAGGGAGCCAAACTTCATGAAAAAGATAAATCTAAAGACAAAAAGCATAAAATAAAGGGTGGAGACTCAAATGGAAAGACTCTTAGGGAATTGATTTCGTTGATTAAGATTGAGGATTGATTAATAGGAATGAATTGACCGTGCAATTATTCTACAAGCCAAGGAAACATTTATCACGATTACCTCTCCCGAGTATAATTGATTCTCATGCATATAACTAACTTGATATCCCTATCTAAGTTCATTAACATGCAAGGCATTAATCTGTTTGGTCCTTGTTATACTTCTAGAGATATTCTAAATTCCGTCACAAACTTAGAATTTCTACTCTAGTCATGCAATTGAACAAAGCAAGTCTTAGGCCAAATCCTCTCTCCCGAGTTAGATTCAACACTTAAATCATTCAATTAGTGATCAAGTAATTGAAAGCATTACACATAAAATTGCATGCATAGAATAAGAACACATTCATACCCAAAATTCAATCCAACAATTTAAACAACTACATCAAACCCTAAGACAAACAACTAGCAATTCATAGTCTTTAAACAACAAACACTAATTGAAAGAAAAGCCATAAAAACTACAAGAGTTAAGGGAAAGAGAAAGGAAAACTCGAATCCGCTGACACCGCACGTCCCCGTCACTATCTCCACGTCTTCTCGCTTGATTCCCGCTCCTTAGCCTTGCCTTTAGCTCCCACAAAAGGTCTCTAGTCGAAATTCGGGCTAAAATCTCACCAATTGGACTCCCCTAATCCGTAGCTGAAAAGAGGAATTTATAGAAAATCTGTCGATAGCGTTGAGACGCTATGGACAGCGTCGCGACGCTGTCGCGATACCGCGAATCTGGAAAATTTGTCGAGAGCGTCGCGACGCTATGATTTTTTTTTTTTTTTTTTTTTTTTTTTTTAAATCAGCTGGGCTGAATTTGACTTCTTCCAACTTGATCCTTTTTCGGTCTTTTAGCCCTTTTTCATATCCCGAACACGCAATTAGCTCAAATATTTATTTCCTACAAAAACAACACAAAAACGCATCATTTTGGCCAATAAATTATAAAAGACTAGATAAATTAATTAGGGAAAACTAGCTAGCTATGCTCGCTATCATGTATTGATATAAACCTCAAACTAATAATTATATTAATTTAAACTTTAAACTTTCATATTTAAACCATTCCTTAGTGATTTATAAACTATTTTCACTAGATTCTATTTAAAATCAACTCAAAATCATTTAAATAAAATTAGTCTTCTCCAAAAGTCCTACCAAATTAGCAAGAAAAATTATTACATAATGCTTCCTAACACAAGTATAGAAAAATTATCACGTTATTCTTTCTAATGAAGATTAATAAAAATATTTTAAAACTTTAGTAAATTATTTTTAATAAGAAATTATGATTCTTATAAATGAAAAGAAAAAAGGTTATTATTCTTTCAAGTTGCTCGTTTTTTTTTTCCTGGTATAGTTCGATAGAAAAATAAGTCACTTTCTATTTCACAAACTAATATCAAAATATATAAAATAATATCAATATATATATATATATATATATATATATATATATATATATATATATATCGATGTGTTCAAAATTAACTTCACACCACTTTAAGCCCCCTCTGACATAAGATTCTGGATCCGCCACTGCGTTATATTTGAAATTAATATTAATATATTGAGAAAAGTACACAAGAATGAATAAAGTATTTTTCCAAATATTTTTTTTAACTAAAAGACTAATAAAATAGTTTTAAATAGGATGGACATGTTTGGAAATTATACTCTTAATAATAATAATAATAATAATAAAATACCCTTGGAGTCTTGTTTCAAAAATACCTTAAAACTTTAAAAAGTTTCAAAAATACCCTTAAAGTTTTTTTTTTTTTTGAAACAAAATACCCTTGAAGTTTAAAAAACGTTAAAAAATGCTCCTGCCATTATAACACCAAATAGAAAGCTGACGTGGACTGTTAAAAATTCAAAAAAAAAAAAAAAAACCACCACCTAACACATGTATACTAGTTATGTGGCTTCAAGTTTTGGACTTTACCCTTGCTCTTAAACCCATACACGCCAAAGTGAGCTTAGCTCAGCGGTAATTGGCATGTACCCTCGACCATGAGGTCAAAGGTTCGAATCCCCCCACCCCCAAATGTTGATGTACTCAAAAAAAAAAAAAAAAAAAAAAACCCATACACATTAGCATGTATTCTTTTGCACCTTAAAGTGTGTTTTTTTCCATATCATATAGGTTGGTTTCAACATTTTAACGCAATCCATGTCATCTTTTCTGTTAAGTGTTATAGTGGCAAAGACATTTTTTTTAAATGTTTTGAAGTTGAGCAGTATTTTTGATACAAGATTCAAGAGAGTCCGTTTGGAATACATTTTTATTTCAATGTTTTCCAAGAATGCATTTTTTAAAAAACATTTTGCATAAAAATGGTTTAGAATTTAAACACTCATATGTTTGGTTACATTTCCTTAGAGTGTTTTTATACACTAGTTATTGTATACTTAAAAACTCTTATTGAAAAAGTTGGTTTCAAGTGTTTCTCTCAAAATGATTTATTTCTCAATCTCATTTTTTGATAAGTCATTTTTAGTAGTTGCCAAACACTAAAAATTTTTTCAAATTGATTTTTTTTTTCAAAATTAAACACTTGGAAAGTTAAACTAAACACACCCTTAGTCTGCGTAAAAGGCTTCTTTGGCCTACCTTAATATTTTATTCTTTTTCACAATTTTTTTCTCAATATTTTCTTAACTAATTATATATACAACTCATTTAAATAATTTTTATTATAGAACTAATATATAGAGGATGTCTTTTTCACGACATGTGAAAGTATCCATTTCAGGTCCTTATTATCAAATTGGCAAAGATATTTTCAAGTCAATTTTTAGAATTAAAAACAATGAAACAATTCAAAAAGATTAGTCAATAAAATAATCTTCCCTTACCCTTAATATTGTTGATTTCTTTTGTTCTCCCATATGATGAGCCAGTGTCTTTCACAATTTTTTTTTTTTTTTAAATAAGAATTTGTTTCATAAAGATGTCTTAATCATATAATATTAAAATTAAGAAGGAAAACTTAGTACAAATTTTTATTATACTATAATGTCTTATATATGGTTAAATTTTATATGTTTTTTAAATTTTAAATTCTTATCCTTGGAAAGATCCCATATTTTTCTAACAAACTAATATGGCACATTAATAAACTAAGAACAAATGGTAGACAAGGAACTATTACATTGACCCAACATACAAATATAGTACCTTTTTGTCATGTCAACTTTTTTATTAACATTAATGAAAATTTTGACTTTCATAGACAAAACATGCAATATTTAAAATGAAATGAATTATAATGTCAAAAAGATAATACAAGGATAATATATATACACACAACTTTCAACTTCATTTGTCCTAAAAGATAAAAAAGAGAAGTGGTTGAAAATCATACCTAGTGAAAAAACTTGTCCAATGATAAGAAAAAATAAATAAAAGCAAAGTTGAAAATGAAGTGTTTGTTGATAATTCAACTCATCTACATTTCTTACTGTTAGAAATTTGAAAACTCCTGAAAAATGACGAACATTAATCCAATCATATTTGATGATCATCTATTTTTTTTTAAGAAAGAAATAAACAACCACATATTTTTACTAAACAATGATCTCATATTAAATAGGGTCTCCCTTTTTTTTTTTTTTATAATTTAGACCTTAACCAAAGTTTTTATTCATAAAAAAAAAAAAAGAAAAATATATATTTGACTTTCAAAGTATTAAATGCAATCTCAAAGCATAGTTTGTTTGGAGCATGATGATGTTCAAGAAATGCCTCCCCAACCAAAACCTCTTATGATGAAAAAACATGTTTGGGCTACTCTACTCCCTATTTTGTTGGTGGGATGAGTTTTTATTTCAACTCCATGCCCATCATTGGGTCCCACATCCCCCATTTGATTTGATATATTTTTGTAGGAGCTATATATATATATATATGTTATGAATAATTAATGGGACTTCCCTCCAATAATTTCATGAAGGGAGTTTTTGTTTGCCTTTGTTTGGTTGTGCTTCCTTGGAGTTGTTGTTGATTTTATTTTTGTTACATTTCAATTATATATCCAACCCTAGTTTTGTTCCATCATCATTGATCAACCCCCCTTTCTCTCTCATATTATTATTATTTTCTTGAAATATTTAGATTGATTTAGATTTTCAACTTGTTATAAGATTCAATTTATTATATTATTGGTATTTATCTCTTAACATAGAACATTGTTATTTCAAGATATGTCAATTGTCAATACTGATCTTACACGTCATGACTGTTCAGTGTTAGTGCGGACTTCATATGGTCACCTCCATGTATCTACCACGTTGTTGTCGTTTGAAAATCTTTAGAAACAAAAACCTTCCCACATCGAAAATGTGCACCTTGTATTGTAAATAGTATTGACCAACTTGGGTCATTAACTTTAATTCGCTAAGGCTCCGTTTGATAACCATTTGGCTTTTTGTTTTTTATTTTTGGTTTTTAAGCACCACTTCTCACTCTAAGTTTCTTTTGATTCATTAATTAATTGTATTAACGATGAGTGAAACTTACCAAACAATATTTCAAAACTAATGTCATAGTGAGCATAACTCAACGATAGTTGGCATATATCATCGACTAAGAAGTCAAAGTTTCGAATCCTTCCACCCAAAATATTTTCAACTCAATGTATCAAAACACTTATAAGGAAAAGTAACCAAACATGTGAGCGTTTAAATTCTAAACAATTTTTATACAAAATCTTTTTTAAAAAATGCATTCTTGAAAAACATTTAAACTAAAATTTATTCCAAACGGACTCTAATTTTAGTTATTTAATTATAGGGGTGTTCATCTTCAGACCAAAAACTGAATTGATAGCGGTCAATTGGCACCGGTTCTACCATTTGGTAAACCAATCGGTTGGTCGGTCGGTTCAATAAATCTATAAATAACCGACCGACTTATATATATATATAAAATCAGAATTTTAAATTTTAGGTGGGTGCACATGTAAATGAAAACCCTAAGTCCCTGTCTTTCTCATGCCTCACGTCGTCTCTCTCAGATCCCTCTTCATCTCGCCTTTATCTTCATCACTAGGTCCCTGCCTCCCTGAATCTCGCCTTCATCACTCGACGCTCGCCCATTTTCTTTCTTCATCTCTCAGATCTCTCTCTCTGTAATCACGAGTCTCATCGTCTCATCGTCGCCTCCCATTTCCTTTCTTCATATCTTAGTCTAAAGAGAGTTTCAGATCTCTTTTGGTTTCTCCCTCACAACTCTCTCTTTCAATTTGTCGTTTCCCTCTGTCCCTGACCTCTATTCTCTCTTTCTGTTATCAGTCCCTCGGCCTCTCTCTATTATCGATTCAGCAAGCTGCATGGTTAGTCTATCGGCCTATATTCTCTCTCTTTGTTATCAGTTTGTCGCTCTCTTTCTGTTATCTCATTCTCTCGCCATTTTTCTCTTTCATTTTCAGCAGCGTTGTCGCCGGCCCACAATCTTTCTCAACTTACGAGTTGGATTACTATGAAGAGTAAGATTTCAAAAACAAAACAAAAAGCTTAAGGCCCCGTTTGATAACCATTTGATTTTTGGTTTTTGGTTTTTGAAAATTAAGCTTATACACACATACTTCCACCTATAAGTTTCTTGGTTTTAATATCAATCTTCTACCTTGTTTTCAAAAACTAAGTCCAATTTTGGAAACAAAAAAAAGTAGTTTTCAAAAACTTGTTTTTGTTTTTAAATTTTGACTAGAAATTCAAATGCAACCTTAACTAGGATAAAAGCAATGGTAGAGAATTTAGGAGAAAACAAGCATAATATTCAAAAGCCAAAAACAAAAAACCAAATGGTTATCAAACAGGGCCTTATAGATTTAGTTTTAGAAAGGAAGAACGGAAAACGTTAGAAACAAGATTCAAAGTTCGCGTTGAATTTTAGAAAAAAGATTAAAACGGAAAGCTTAGCTAAGTTTTAAAAACTAGAGAAGCTAGTTTCCAATGTTTTTTTGAAATTTAACTAGAATTTGAATATTATTTCTTATTATAGGTAATTTTGGACCACACGGACGCACAAGGAGCTGACGAGGACAATCGGGCAAAGGTAGGATCAGAAAACCGACCCAGAGGAAGATCAGACCAAAGGGTCGGGCCATGTATGGTCGGCCCGCTTGCGCGGGCCGAGCTTGGTCACCTCCTTTCGGTCCCTGATGCCCCTGACCGTCCCGATTTTGCCTGGTTCGTCCCGAAACACCTCCGAGTTCCTAAAAACCCTAGGAGTATAAGCAGGTATTTAAACCCCTCTTCATCACGGAAGAAGGGTTTCAAAACTCTATTCTCGACTTCTCCCCTTACTTTCTAGCTTCTCCTGGGTTTTCTGACTTAAACATCGGAGGCGGTGTGGCCTACACCACACCGGTGTGCAGCGGTTCTTGCTGGTCTTGCAGGTCACGTCTTCCCCAACTTCTACAAATTCACTGTCGGTGTCACTTGAAGGTCAGGTGAGTCCTCTGTCCGGATTTTGGCATTAACATTTCTAAAAGTAAAAAATTTAACTTCTGAAAATAAAAACATTGTTAGATGAGACTTACAATTTTTTTTTTTTTTTTTTTTTTTACAATAGGAAGATTTCAACACTTCTGGATTAATAGTACATCTTTTATGCTAGTTGAAGTTATTGGCATGAAACTTAACAAATTAGTTCTTAGAAATTCTTCTCTTAATTTTAAAATATTTTGTTAAAAAATTGATGATTAACTTTCAATTTTTCAAAAATAAAACCTAAATTTTATTTTAGTTAATAAATCTTTTTTTTTCAACACAGGATCTTCAAGAAATCGGGACAAATATTAAAAATGCATGCATAGTTCATCCAGTTTTTAAACTTTCATATTGTTAATATGTAACGCTCCAGGTCCAGGATTTCGAATCTGGATTTGGCACTTGAAGACTCCGACATAGAACTCTTTCAAGTCAAGCACGCTTAATTTCAAAGTTTTTATGATTGAGTCACCGAAAAGGAAAAGATGTACCTTATTGGTATAGGTAGTATCTATCAATTCTTTTAAGCTTATCTTGACCATACTTTCATGTCCTCAGGATCCCTTTCACGTTCGGATGTAAGGTTATTCATGTATCTCTCTTATCTTCTGGCGTCACATAATACCATTAACATGATATTGAAAGTGACATGTTATTAATTTATCTTGTTATCTGTCACAATAGTCAATATTAATTTAATGGATACTACTACATCCTTACCAATTTGTTAATAATAGCAACAATTGAGATTTCTCAAACTTTTTTATGATTTAGAGACTAAATAAATATAGTGTTCAAAATTTAAAGATTGGTAGTTTGTTGTTATAATCCATACATGAAAAAAAAACGAACCTGACTTTCATGTGACAATAGTCGTCGTGAATTTGTTTGAGGGGAGAATTCGTGACCTACAAGACTAGAAAACTGCACACTAATGTGGTGCTTGCTGCATCACTTTAATGCTTAAGTTTGCTAGGAGATTTTGAGTGTAGCAAGTAAATTGACAAAGAAGCTTACATTTCCTTTGTTGAATAAGAGTATTTAATGTTGGGAATATGCTGTATATAAAAACTGTTGCACCCTAGCAAACATATTACAATGCAACTGGCTACAAACAAATACAAAGTAAATATATCTACAAACACTGTACATAACAAAAATTACATAAATCATAATTAAACCATATCAGAAGATCAAAACCGCTTCGATGTTCGTAGATGATCCGATTGGTAAGGGACTACCAGACACACACATATCTCCACAATGGTATGATATTGTCCACTTTGGGCATAAGCCCTCATGGCTTTGCTTTTGGTTCACCCCAAAAGCCTCATACCAGTGGAGATACTAGTCCTCCCTTATATACCCATGATCATCCCCTTATCTAGCCGATGTGGAACTTTGGTCGCACTCCCAACAATCCTCCCCTCGAACAAAGTACCACTGAGCCTCCGCTCAAATAGTCATTTATCCGTCCAACTCTCTAGGCTTCACCGTTTTACCGAGAGTTCTTGCTCTTATCTAGGACGACTCCTCTTCTCCGGAGTATACCCGCCTACCCAGAGCTCAACCACGGACCTCCCCATGACTATTTCAAGGATCACACAACTTCTTTGTTCGGCACCCGAGGATTCCACCCGACACGGCTACACCCGGGGCATGGCTCTGATACCACAAAGATTTTTCAGAATCTATTTTACATAATACTTCTCCACACCTTTATTAAGAGGAAAGGCTGATATATATACACAGAGAAGCTTAACTGAATACAACAGAAAAGAGGTTAATTTTAAACCAACTTCTAAACTGAAAGAGAGATAAACTCTGTACATTATCAACAACAACAGCCACATCAAGTGAATAGAACCTGTAAAACAAAAGAATGTGATAGTTGGGGGTCGAGGCACGCTTTCAAAGCACTGTCCTGAAGACAATTATTCGCTCTGCACGGGTTGCTAGTAGACTACAGTGATTGTCTCAGCAGGATACAACGACTAACTCCGGTAGAACAACAACCTCGAACTACTCGGATCTGGCAGAACTCTTGGATACTTGCTCTCAACTTGACTCAAGATCAAAAGAAACAAACAAAGAAAGAAGAATGCTCCAAATGGAATGAGATGATTCAAATGAAGAAACAAGTTGCTATTTATAGGCTAGCAACTTAGTAACTCCAAAGAACAAACTTAAATAAAATTGAAATATATGAAAAATATAACTCAATTGAGTTATAACACCAAATTTAACTTCCATATGTTAAATTTGTGTAATTGAATCTTGAAACTCTTGAAAAATTGAATTTAAACTTTCTTTCGCATTTATTTGTAAAAATATCTAACATTTAATTATATGAAGTTATATCTAGGGTTTCGTCCTATTTCCTAGACGATTTAGGAGTTGAGTGAATCAAATTGGATTGCCTAGAAGCTCACCGAGTTGGGGGCACACGTGACACGTGTGTGCCCCCTTTACAAGATTGAGACCCTAGGGTTCCGACCATGGCCTCGACCAAAGGAGGATGATCCTCCTCCCTCTCTTTTGCTAGCAATGAGGTCTAATTGATCTTTTGTGCTTTTCAGAGTTTATTCCAAGCTAGCTTTGTCATTTCCTCTATTATATAAGTGGATTGTTGAAAGTTTGGGAAACAAATTTGTAATTTAACCAATTAAAAAATAAGAGGAAGAAAAATATCCAAAAAAAAACTTTTCAAGTGATGACTTTGGGGAGAACTTTTGAAGCTGTGAGCTGAAACTCACTTAGCCAAACAGATTAAATTTAAAACATCAAATTTGTAGACAGAATGATTAGGTACAATTAAATGACAAAGTTTGCTTTCTAATCAAAAGTGAAACTTTAGCAAATCTAAAGTAACAGAACTCTACTATGACTGACTTTGACCACCCAATCAAATCTCCCTTTGCCTTTAAGTGACCTCTGACTGTGCTCTTTCTTCCATGACAGCTCTGTCATTCTATATTGCCCATTGTATTAAATTTTGGGACATTATTATTTCTTTCCCATAAGAAATACACATGTATAAATTCCACATGAAAAAGTGTCCTTTTTCTCTTTTTTCTATTTATACTTTCTGAGAAGTGTGACCATGGTTGGAGAGACTCTTTCAGCAATTCAAGGAATTTTGTTATGATAATTAAATATATCAATTTTTTAATAATAAATTGTATTGGGTATTTTTCCTTTTTTCTTCCTAAACAAATAACTTACTAAAGGATGTATTTTCCTTTTCTAGAATAATATAAGATTACCATTTTAAAATGAGAATTTTAACTTTTGACAAAATTATTGACCTATTTTCTTTTTTTAGGTATTACAAATGTAAGAGTGAGGATTTAAACCTCTGATTTTAATAAATAAAAAAAAAGTAGATATCTTAATTGCAAAGCTATACACTTATATTAACTTTTTTTTTTTTTTTTAACAATATGTGGGCGTGGGGGTTCGAACCACAAACCTCGTGGTTACCAGTACAACGTTTTGCCAGTTGAGCTATGCTCTTGTGTATTAACATGTTTTAATTAGTTACATTTTGCATGAGCTGACATTAATTATAAATCGACTTGATAGCAGTGACTAATTTTTTTTTTTAAAATATTAGTCTAAAAGACAACTTTTGAAAACAGTTATTTAAAAATCTCAAACACCTTCTTAGTATTTTAATTTATTTCATTTTTCTATCTTTCAAGGGAAAGAAAGCTACATTGTCCCCTTTTGGCTATAAAGGGATTTTTGAGTTAATTCAATATTCATCTCCTATGATTTGGAAAGAAGAAGAGGGAAACAAAAAGTGACACAACAAAAAAAAAAAAAAAAAAAAAAAAAAGAAAGAAAGAAAGAAAAGACCCCTCTTAAAGATATGTTTGAAAATGGATGTAAAAGCAAATTTGGTGTCTTGTAAGGATAATGATAATGTAAGTGGGGAAAGAAAAAACAGAGGAAGATAAAATTAAAGGGAAAGGAGGAGTCTTTTTTTTTTTTTTTTTCTTTCTAATTTTTGGTAGAAAATATTTCCCAATTGGAAAAAAAAAAAAAAAAAAAACAAAAAAGACATGGGTAACCCTATAAATTGAAATTGGGGTAGCATGGGAAAATGTGATGGGGCCTAGTTGTTTTGTACATACACATATGAAATGATGTTTGGCTACATGTTTACCCAATGCAACATTGGTCACTTTCAAAGAGAGAGAGAAGAAAAATAGAGATGTCTATTCTCAAGTATGAGCAAAGAAATTTCTTCTCACATGGTTTCCTCTTTAACATTTCCTTCTTCTTGCACATGGAAAGAATCTTAGGTTTTCTCTCTCTCTCTCTCTTTCAAGATGTTTGTTGCCTTGACAATTCATCCAACTAGTAGTTAGTTTTTAGTTTCTATATTTGGAATCACTTTTGATAATTGGTTTTGTGGGAAGCACTTCTTCTCTTAAACATTTTTAGAAGAAATAATATTAAATGACTGCCACTTTTGGGAGTACTTTTTGAGATGGTCAAAAGAACTTTGTGTTTGAGAGTAAGGAAAAACTAAAGTTTTTTTTAGAAGAAGGATGAAAAAATACTTTCAAGAAGTAATAAAAATATTTTAAGTGTGTGAACAACCAAATATCTAAATAATTTGTTGTAAGCTACTTCTTCCCAAATCGCCTCCTCCTTCAGTCACCAGAACTTTCCTCCACTGAATTCCATCTAGATTAGTTTTAATTTCTTTGATCCAAAACCAAAATCGTCCATTTTTCTGGTGAAGGCTACCACCAACGTCCACCTCTCGTAAAAATTAGCTCTTTGTCCTCATACGTGTGATCTCCTCTTTGGAATAATGGTTTGAAGAACATAAGAGAAAAATACATAGATGACCTCCATGGATGCAATCAACATTTAGGAGAATGATGTACCTAGGGGTAGATAGAAACTCCAATGACGAAAGCTATAGGATATTGTTGTCTTGTTCAAAGTGAGCTTAAAATATGCAATGAAGACTCACAAACGTGCAAGTATACACATCTAACAGCAAGTGATAAGTATATATGTTTTTATATCGTTTCCACAGAGATTGATGTAATGAACTTACTACTCCGATCCTAAGCTTTCTTTAAATGAAATTCAAATTAACAAGGGACAAATTTTCTCATTAACTACTTTGCAATGAAATTCAAGTCTGACAAAGCTCAAGATGACAGAAAAATAAAGAATTAACAGTAAAGTAGTGATCAGACAGAGAAAAGTAAGTTTGGATTAGGGTGCTTTATACATTATACTGTCATTAGCTAATCGTTATAGCAAAACTCTTGCAAATTCCATTTCACCTAGCATTTCTACGGGAATTTTCCAATTCTCTTTAAGGTTAGGTGATTAAACTCTCATTTAACCCTTCTAAAAGCTCTACTTGTTTTTGGTGCTTTAGGTGCATGTTTATCCCTAAACTACCCACTAACAGCTACTACTTTTATCAAGCTAAAGTAAGTAAAGCTATCGGTTGCTAATTATTTTCCCAAACTCATAGCAAAAACATTATTAGATAATGGTTTGGCCAAACGAAAATCTAGCATTAAGATGAAGAGCATTTTACTTTAAAATGAAATTTACAGGGTTCACAATCAACAAGACAGTCAAGTGAAGTACAAGCTCCCTAATCCTCACCTAAAGAGGATTAGCTCATGTTCAAGGCAAAAATAAAGTGAATACAGTAGAAAACCACCATACAACCCATCATTACAACCCTAAATATGATCTAATCAAGAAGAAAAGAGTAGATAGAAGAATAAACTAAAGAAGGAGCTTCTAAGAGATACTCCAGCTTTTCCAAGCTAGAAAGTCTTCAAATCAGCAGCCTCCTTTTGTCTTTTCTTCTCTGTTTTCTCTAAACAACAACAACTTCAAGGTGGATTCTCTCCTAGCCATCTCTCTTTCCTTCTTTGGTCTCAATCCTTTTTATATCAACTTCCTTCATTGAATTCAGGTCTGATTAGTTGTCCATATAGATTCTTGTTCATTGGCTGAAAACAACTTTCATCAGCGTCTGGCCAGCTCAATTAATGAGCCTCCCACGTGGAAAACATGTGCAGTCACTTAAAAGCATCTGGATCCACAACCCCCTGTTATCAGCTTAGCTACCATAACAAAACTTGAGTGCACAAGAGCCTTGAATTAGATTGATAGGTAACACTTAGCATAAAAAACACTACACATATGACCTACTGATTTCTTTTAACATTGCACTAGATTATTCTTATTTTCATGCACAAATTCATGTTCTAACACGACAAAAATAAGATTCTTAAGCCTAAAGTACCGACCAATAACTCTTACTAAGAGTTATCAGATACATACTCTAGATGTCTAAAACTAGGATACCTATACTCATATCTAAAACTCGATAAAAAAAATTGAGAGTAAACCATTACGACAAAAAATTGAGAGTAAACCATGAAGATGATGATGTGACTATCTAAATGAATATTGTGAAAAATTGTCAAAATGAACAAATAATGCATTTAGATTTTAAAATTGAAAAAAAAAATAAAATGTAAAAATTTGAATCAAATTTACTTTATTCAACAAGATTATTAGATTTGGAAAGATACACTCTCTTTAATTTTAGGATGAAACCGACACAATATTCTAAGGGGTAAAATTGGAACTTTGGGACAAAATTTCGATCACGTAGGTTAGTGGCACCTATTTTTTAACATTTTTTTTGTCCATCTATCTAAACGTGCTATTTTTGTTTCTTTGGCTAAATTTGTGATTCTAAAATAGTTCTTAAATTTAAATTTCATTTTAGTTTCTAAAATGTTTTTTAAAATTATATTTTAATTGCTAAACTTTTTCGAGGTTGGTTTTAGACTCTGAAATTTCAAGTTCATAATTCCAAAAAAATAAAATGTATCATTGTCTTAGAATTTGATTTTTTTTTTCTTTAGAGAAGATTAAACTTATAAAAGAATTGTTATTTTCTATAATATTTTCAATATTTGAGGTCGAAATTTGATTTCAATTTTTTATTTTTATTTTTATTATTAGTTGACATTGATTTTGTAATATTTTTATATTTAACCTTTCAATATGTATTCAATTTATTCCATTTTTAATGAGCTATCCGTTTTCTTGTATTTCAGTAAAGAATTAAACGCGTAACATTCCGTGAGCATAGTTCAATTGTAACTGACATGTATCTTCAATCAAGAGGTCAGAGGTTTAAATATTTCTTCCCCACATCATATGTTGTTGAACTAGGAAAAAAAAACCGACATATTATATGTATGTATATGTACATATGTACAATCTTTTAGCCATTCATTTCTTTTAAATCTTTCTCGAAATTTGACACCTAACTATGTGGAACTCCAAAAACTTATAAAAAAATATATATCAAATGAGGTATCTATTAAATAAGTTTGTTTAGTTCAATATAACATAGGAAGGTGAGAGATTCAAATTTATGATCTCTTGATCGAAAACATGTGACTTAACCAGCTCATCTGTACTTAGATTGGAGGTATATATAATTAAATAGTTTATGATTAACCATGATCACTTAAATAGACTTTAATACAAAATTTAAATGTTAAAATAAAATGTCAAAATAAACCATAGTTCAATTAATTTATGTCAAAGTGAGCATATACCCTCAACCACCAGGTCAAAGGTTTGAATCTTCCCACCTCCAAATGTTGTTGAACTAAAAAAAAAAGTTCAATTAATTTAAATTAAATTAAATTAAACATATTTAATTTCTCTATAAAAAGAATTACATAAAGACTTACTAAATCATATCATAATAATTATATGCTTCATTAATTTATTCCTCTAGGTACACTATTGTTGTGCATGCATATATGATGGAATCATGTGGCAGCACCCATTTTGAGTTGCATTTAAAATCATTACCAAGACCATTCTTCAAAAAACGAGATCAGGGGACTCTAGCAATTAGTGTTCAAAAATATTTTTTTTTAATAAGAAAAAATATTTATACACAATATGGGTTATGATAAGGTAATTTTTATAAACAATTCTAAAATAAAAAAACAATAAAAATTAGAAAGATATATACAACATCATTGGTTAGATAAACACATGAGGTTCTATCTCAAAACCAATTGCATGCTATTCATCTTTTTGATGTAGGATTCCTGAACATGCCCCTTAAAATGATGAGAATTTTTTTACTGAATACCTGTTTGGACTTGATTCGGATACCATATAATATAAACATGAGGTTCCATCTCAAAGCTAATTCACAATGAGAGTGGTAACTCATGTAATCTCATAAATCGTGAGGTTTGACATCTTTGTTCAAGGAGAAGAAGCAGCCGAGAGAGGTAGTTTTCTGATATGGATGAAAAGTAATAGTTCATTCTTACACAATACAGAAACTAGGGCAAATAATAAAGGAAGATGGACACGTGTCCATAAGATAGAGGATGAAACATAAAGACAAAATACATAAAAAACAGAGGAAATAAAACAACAAAGAAAACGCAGAAAAACCTCTTTAATATCCCCCCCCCAAGCGAAACTGGTCTAAGATGAACAGTAAGCTTGGTTCTAAGATTCTGAAAACGAGCCGTAGGAAGAGGTTTAGTCATAATATCAGCAACTTGATCTTCTGGAGGAACGAAGCGAACTAAAAGTTGTTTACGCATAACTCTTTCTCGAATGAAATGGTGATCAATCTCTATGTGTTTAGATCGACTATGAAAGACAGGATTCACCGCCAAATACGTAGCACTGATGTTATCACAAAGTAATAAAGGAGTAGACGACATGATAATCCCAATTTCAGAGAGAAGAGACTGAACCCAAATAATCTCAGTTGTAGCATTCGATAGACCCCTGTATTCGGATTCAGCACTCGAGCGAGGGACAACTTTTTGTTTACCAGAGGACCAGGAGATCAAGTTATCTCCAAAAAACAAGCAAAATCCACTAGTACTTCGTCTATCATCAGGACAGCTCGCCCAATCAGCATCAGTATAACAAGTCAATGACAAAGGACTCGAGGATGTAAAAGATATACCATAATCAAGAGTAGACTTCAAGTAACGAACTATTCGCATAACAGCATTCCAATGAGCAGAAGTAGGATAATGCAAGAATTGACACACCTTATTAACAGCAAAGCTTAAATCTGGATGTGTTAGAGAACAATATTGCAACGCACCAACAAGGCTTCAATACTGCTTAGGATCTGGCAAAGCCTCACCATCATTAGCTGATAACACACTACCTGAAGCCATAGGCGTAGAAACTGGCTTGCACTCCAACATAGCTGCACGCTCAATAACATCAAGAAAGTACTTTTGCTGACATAAAAATAACGACGAAGGTGATCTCAAAATCTCAACACCGAAGAAAAAGGATAAATCACCTAAATTATTGAGAGCAAATAACCCATTAAGAGAAGCAATGAAATGCTGAATAAGAGATAAACAATTACCGGTAACCAAAATGTCATCAACATAGATTAAGAAAGTCACCAAAACAGAATCCTTTTTGAAGACAAACATGGATGCATAAGATTTTGAAGCTATGAAACCCCACTGCAAAAGACATGAACTCAACTTAGTAAACCAAGCATGAAGGCTCTGCTTTAAACCATACAATGCCTTTCGCAATTTGCAAACATGGTGAGGTTTATCCTTGTCCTGAAAACCAGTCGACTGAACCATATACACATCCTCATTTAAATCCCCATTCAGAAAAGCATTATGAACATCAAGTTGCTTCAAGACTCAATTAAACCGAACCGCAATAGATAAAACAATCCGTATTGTTGCTGGCTTAATAACAGGGTTAAAAGTCTCAAAATAATCAATACCGAATGTTTGATCAAAACCACGGGCAACCAGACGGGCCTTATACCGTTCAATCTCACCATTAGGTTTCAACTTAATTTTATAGAACCATTTACAACTGATCACCTTATATTCAGGGGATGGAGGAACAATGATCCATGTTTTATTGCTTGTTAAAGCTTCAAACTCTTTTTCCATAGTAGATCGCCATTCAACATCCTTAACAGCCACTCTAAAACTAGAAGGTTCGGAGGGTATGGGAGAAGACGAGAGCCAGCATTTGGGTTTAGAAATACCGGCTTTGGAGCGGGTTATCATAGGATTGATATTTTGTATTAAAGTAGAGGAGGAAATAGGGACTGGCGGGGAGGGGATGGATCAAGAGAAGGCAAAGATGGTGATGAGTTGGGGGAAGCAATGGCCGAGGGGGAGGAATGAGGCGATGAGGATGGCAAAGAAGAATCGGCTGGGCAAGCAGTAGGAGGATCAAGCGTGGATGGATGAGGTGATGGGCATGCCGAGGGGTGGTGAGCACTCACAGGAATGGGAGAAAACCCAAGTGGATGAGACATCGAAAGAGAAGGGGAGAGAGGAATAGACAAGCAACGCAAATCAGAGGGAGAGACAGAAGGGAGGGGAACGATAGGAAAGGGAGCTGAAGAATGAATAAAAGGCTCAAGGGAAACAGATTTAATAGTACCAAAGGAAAAATTAGAATCAGCACAAGGAAACATATGCTCATTAAAAATAACATGGCGAGAGACATAGAGACGACCAGATAAAGGATCAAGACATAAGTAACCTTTATGATTCGAGCTATAACCAACAAAAATGCACTCTTTTAAACGAAATAGGAGCTTATGAGAATTGTAAGGCCTCAAAAACGGAAAACAAGCACAACCAAAGCTACGCAATAAATGATAATCAGGGGATTTATTGTATAGCATTTGGTAGGGACTTTTAAATTTTAGAACAGAAGTAGGCAAGCGATTAATGAGATTAACAGCGGTTTGAAAGGCATAACTCCAAAAGGACAAAGGTAATTTAGAGTGAGCAAGCAAGGCTAAACCAATCTCAACAATATGGCGGTTTTTACGCTCAACACGACCATTTTGTTGAGGAGTATATGGACAAGGCACACGATGATGAATACCTTGAGATGATAAAAAGGAAGACACACGACGAAATGTAGAAAGCACGAGAAAGTTTCATCCTTTGTTTTAAGCAAGTACAACCAAGTAAAGCGAGTGAAATCATCAATAAACAAGAGGAAATAACGTGCTCCATTAATAGAAGGTTTTGGGGAAGGCCCCCATACATCAGAATGAACTAAATGAAAAGGTGCAACAGACTCTGTAGACGATAAAGTAAAAGGAAGACGATGAATTTTAGCAATCTGACACGAGGTACAAAAGTCAAGAACACTAGATGAAGACACATGAACTAAGGACAAAACACGCTGGAGAGTAGCAGCCGCAGGATGTCTAAGCCGATGGTGCCAGTTTGGAGCTGCTGTGGATGATAAAAAGACAGCAGGAGACGCCGAATTTGGGGGAACCAAACTGGATGACATCGTGCTGGAAGGGAGAAGACGATATAGGCCATCTTCAAGGATGCCCCGGAGGAGGACTTGCTGGGATTGAAGATCCTTCACAAGAAAATAAGATGCATAAAATTCAACATAAGCTCTATTGTCTTTACAAAGTCGAGCAACACTAGAGGTGTGAATTTGCTTACCATTACCAACTGTGACTTGCTCACCACCACCATAAGGCATAGATGTGTAAAGGGAAGAAGCCTCGGGAGTCATGTGATGTGTAGCACCAGAATCAAGGAACCAATTCTCATCAGGATGAAAGGAGTCAACAGACATTGTTGTGAGTGAGTCAGGTACGGTCGAGGAATGAGGTGTGGATGGGGCAGTGGACAAGAGAGCTTGGGGTGGGGGAGTTTGGTAAGCTAAATTGGTCCTATGGTGGCAAATGAGAGCAGTGTGGCCAAACTTGCCACAAATTTGGCATTGGGGTTTATTAGAAGGGGATCTAGAGGACCATTTTTGTATGGGTTGGGTTTGAGGCTTACCTAAAAGTGAAGTTGAAACAGGAGCTGGTGTGGTTGAAAAGTGAGGGAAGCTAGGTGGATTGAAGGGAGTTCTAGGAGGTGGATTACTGGATCGGGAAGATGGGCGGCGGCTGTTATGGATGTGAAGACTACTCAAGTTCGCTTGGGCCAAATTAAGTTGTTCTACAGCAGTTTGCTTCTCTAACCGAGCCTCATAAGCCAAAAGGAGACTTCAAACATCCTCAAGGGAGGGATTATCAGACCGATTTTGGATCGTGGTGACAAAAAGATTATACTCACTACCAAGACCATTTAGAATATGGGCCAAATGATCACGGTAAGATATAGGTTCGCCTATAGCAAAAAATTTATCAGCAACATCTTTAATTTGGGCTAAATATTGACTAACAAAGAGGCCATCTTTCTTAATTTTCTGAAGTTGAGTTTTCATACCCATGATTCTAGCAGTAGTTTTGGAGTCATAAGATCTTTTCAATGAATTCCATATCTCAGCAGCAGTTTCAAAGTTAACTATCTCTCCCATTTTCTCTTCAGACAAAGAAGAATACATCCAACACATTATAAATCGATTATACCTTTCCCAAATGAAAAAATCTAGATTCGGTTGTAGTTGTTGATCATCAAGAAACTTGGCAGGAGCGGGAATTGTGCCATCAAGAAAGCCGTTGAGTCCATTTGCTAAAACATCATTGAGGAGCTGATTTTTCCATAAGAGGAAATTGTTGTCATTCAGCTTGACAGACAGGGGTTGTGGTAAAGTTGGGTAAGGATTGGGGGAAATTGGGTGAGGGAAGGCTTGCGGTTGGGGATAGGTAGTGTTTGGAGGTTGGATATACGCTGGCGGCGCAAATGGCTGAGGATAAGGGGTCTGATTCGGAAAGAAATTGGGTATGGGATGAGGAAAAGCACAGTGTTTGGGCGCGGAAGCTGAGTTGGGTAAAATGGTTGAACTAGAGGTTGGGGGTAAAAAGTAGGTTGATACCCTGGAGTTTGTGGGGGAACAATCGGAGATGGAGGTTGAATAGGAGGTTGGGGCTGCGGTCGAACTGTCGGTCGATTCTGAGGTTGAAAGAGGAAGGATTCAGGGGCAGGTTCGGGGGCTGGAAAGGAGTATTTTGGGGCTGATGAAGGGGAGTAACAACTGGAGTAATATTTGGAGTAACATTTGGGGTGGCCACTGGTGTAGATGTAGAAGTCGAGGAGGATGAAGATGATGATTCCCCTGTCGTCATTAAGAAGGATCAATGCTCTGATACCATCAAGGAGAAGAAGCAGCGGAGAGAGGTAGTTTTCTGATATGGATGAAAAGTAATAGTTCATTCTTACACAATACAGAAACTAGGGCAAATAATAAAGGAAGATGGACACGTGTCCATAAGATAGAGGATGGAACATAAAGACAAAATACATAAGAAAACAGAGGAAATAAAATAGCAAAGAAAACGCAGAAAATCCTCTTTAATATTTGTGATGTTGATGTGTTATATATCACTTTATTGTCCTCTCATCCTCACTGATCCTTTTGAGTAAATTTTCATTTAGATATGTTATATTTTCAAAACTTAAATTATATTTTTGTAATTAAACTTTCAAATTATTTGATTTTGGTATCTAAGGTCTTGTTTAATAACCATTTCAGTTTTTGGTTTTTGGTTTTTGGTTTTTGGTTTTTGGTTTTACTATATATGTTTGATAACTGTTTTTTGTTTTATGTTTTAAAAAAATAGAAAACGAAACTTGTTTAATAATTGTTTTTTGTTTTAGTTTTTAAAAAATTAGAAAGATGAAAAGATGTTTTAGAGAGAAAAAATTGTGTAGAGACATTGAAACAAAAATTTAGAGACACAAATATAAATGTTTTCGAAAGAAAAGTTAAACATAGAAAATTTAGAGACGTTAAAGAAAATTTTTAGAGAGAGAATATTAGTTAGACTCCACAAAAGATATTAGTTAGTGAAAAAAGAAAAAAAATTAGAGTAGAAGAGATAAATTTTGGATAGAAAAATTAAATAAAAAGAGAAATTTTAGAGAGATAGTAATGTTAAGAGAAAAAGATATGCTAAAGAAATAACGATAAATTAGAAAAATAAATAAAGGTTGTAGTGAGAGAAAATTTTGGGAAATTTTTTTTTTCAAAAGAAAAGTTAGAATATGTTTATTAATGAGAGAAAAGTTATGGATAAGTTTTTAGAAATAGTTAAGTTATAGAGGACAAAAAATCTTGAGAGAAAATTTTAGAGAGAGAAAAACGTTTTAGAGAGAAAAAAATAGAAAAAGAAATTTATTGGAGATGGGTAAAAGAGAAAAAAAAAATTAAGCATTAGAAGAAAAATGAGTTTCTGAAAAACAGAAATCAATTTCTAAAAACTACTTTTTTTTTTTTGTTTTGAAATTTGGTTATAATTTCAAAAACGTTTCTAAAAAAAGAAAACAAAAACACAGAAATAGTTATCAAACAAACTCTATTTTTTAAAAATGAAAAACAAAAAACAAAAAACAAAAAAACAGAAATGGTTATCAAACAACTCTGTCTTTTAAAAATGAAAAACAAAAAACAAAAAACAAAAAATAGAAATGGTTATCAAACGGCCCCTAAACTGTTCAAGTTTAAAGTTTATAACGCGGAGAAAGATAGAAAAAGATTATGTTAAAGTTTTTTTTTTTTTTTTTTTTTTTTTTGAAAAGTTTATGTTAAAGTTCTTATCTATAAAATTATTTGTTGTTTAATGTAGCAAAACCTAATTGATGTAGGAAAGAGAGAGAAAAATAGTATAACTGCTGATGAAGAGTGTTAAGCTAGATTATTTTACACCTTTTCCACCAAATTACCAATATTGAGACTATGGTGGATGCATTTATCACTCCAAATTATGAGTTGAATCTTGAAAAATTTGTAACAACCTATAATAAGAGATTTTGTAATGTTAAAAGCAGGTATAAGCTTTATACAAGTAACAATTGTGAAATTAATTCATTTGGTAATACTGTGTTAAGTGAGTGGTGGAAGAAGTTATAGAGACTAAAAAACCCTTCTAAAATAAAGATTTTCACATGGAGAACAACGTTTTATTCATGTATCTCATACCATATTGTCTATTGTCCACTAAAATGCTTGAAATTCTCGACCATGCGCTATTTATATGCCAAAGGGCGAGATTGGTCTAGGGCATGTTGTTGCAACAAATTAATTGATCAATTAACTTCAATACATTTCAAGAGTGATCAGTGGCGGATCCGGAATTTTTGTTCAGGGGGGCTTCACTTAAAATTTCGTAAACGTAATTTACAAGTATGAAATAAAAAAAAAATCATAAATGAAACTGGACTTTTAATTTCATCCATCACAATTGTCCTCTACAATTTTTTTTTTATTATTTTATAGGATTAATTTTGTAAAAACAACATATTAAAATTTTAAATATGTTTGTATCCATTTCATTTATATTTGATATAAAGAAACGAAATTTAAACAATAATTAAGTCAAAAAAAATATATAATATTATATATTTGTTCGGTTAAAAAACAAGTTTAGTCCCGAATTTTCAATTTTTGTGTCAATAGGTTTTTTGAAGTTTAAAATTGCCAAATTGATTTCTAAACTTTCAAATTTGTATTTAATAAGTCCTTGCCATCTGTTTTTTTTTTTTTAAAAAAATCTCTAACATATTTACACATTCTTTTAATTTAACAAATATGTTAGACATAAAATTGATTTTTGTGTCTAATTAAACACAAAACTTTCATTTTTATAATCAATAAATTCATGAACTTTAAAAAATGTTCAATAGGTCAAAGACTTATTAATGACAAAATTGTAAGTAATTTTTAAAAGAAAACATAGTCTATAATTTAAATTTGGGAAATATAAAAACCTTAATTTTTCCAATTATAGAAGCTAAAATTTTAAGAATAGTGTTAATAAAAAGAAAATATTAAAGTGTGCGTGCATCAAGATTCGAACCAGGAACTGCATAAATAAAAAGAAAAAAATAATGAAAAGCGCGTGAATGCTGATTTGATCCAAGGACTGGACGGAAAGGTTGAGGTAGGGGTGAGCATCGGTCGGTCAGAGTCGGTTTTGGCCCCAAACCGACGCCGAACCGACCAAAATCGGTTTCCAAAAATGGAAACCGATTTTTTTAAAAAAGATATTTTCACCGACCGGTACCGGTCGGTCGGTCGGTTTGGTCGGTTTAAATCGACATGCAGAACCAGAATAAGAAGAAGTAAGAAACGACGGACGCCGTGAGTTGCAGACCACGACCACGAAGAAGAAAAAGAAAGCAGCGGACGACGGCGACTGGGCTGCCGACTGCGACTGCGAGGGACGCGACGGCGACTGGGCTGCCGGCTGCGACTGCGAGGGATTATCAACGGCGACTGGGCTGCGACTGCGAGGGTTGGTGTTTGTGTCTGAGAGGGGTAGGGATTATCGAAGAAGATGGAGAGAAAATGCCCTAAATGAATTTATTTATTAAAAAAAAAGAAAAGAAATAGAGAAGTCAGAAATGAGTCACTGGTATGGCTTGTGGGCTGTGGGTCGTGGCCTGGCTGCTGCAGAGTACAAAACACATGTATGTTATTTTTTTTTTAAATGTCGGTCGGTTGGTTCGGTTCTCGACCTTCCGGTCGAACCGACCGACCGACATATCGGTTCATTTCAATTCCAAACCGACACCGACCGAAAGGTTATTGAAACCGATCGACCGACGTCGGTCGGTTTCGGTCAGTCGGATCGATTTTTCGGTATTTTTTGCTCACCCCTAGATTGAGGGGGGGCTAGAAACGGTTGTACCAACCGAGCAAGGAGCCAACCTAGTGATTTCAATGAATTTTTTTATACTAATACAAAAACAGTGGTCGGTTCAGAGGGGCTCGAGCCCCCCGGGCTTGAGGTGGATCCGCCGTTGAGAATGATGTTTACACCTTTTGGATTCCCGGTCAACCAAGGAGTTTAAATTTCTGTAGGTGGGATGTTAGGGAATTTAGATGGATAGAAATTCTATAAAATTGAATTTTCAAGTTGATGTTATATGTTGATGCCATACATTGTTTGCTCGAATAAATTGTTGGCAAATATGCCTCTATTTATCCAATTTTACGTACTTTCTTGTACTACAATTATATATCTTACGCTGGTTAGTCCAATTAACATGCTACTTATTATTATAAAAATAAAAAATTCATTAAAATATTTTAAAGTTGTAATTTAATATTTAAAAAATTACAATTTATCCCATTAAAAAATATCCATCCCATCAGTAGCAATATTTGACCAAAGGACACCATTTTGCATGGGAAAAATTTACCATATATTTCAAATGGATGGGATGGATATAATAACAAAGTTACAATGATGTTGGAGATGACATCAATAAAATAAGCCTTCACATCTATCATTTTGGTGGTGATTTATTTTGTGTCTAAAACAATTTATTCAAATTTAATTATCATTTATTGTATGTGTGTAAACAATTTTACCCATGTACCTGTGTTTAGATGCTTGAACAATGTTCTAATTATTGGCATATAGTTCTTGTTTTACTTTATTTTATAACTTTTAGGTTAATATTCAAAAATAATTTTCTAACCTATACATTTTGATTATCATCACTTTTATTAGTAAATTTATAAAATAAAATAAGATAACAAATAATAACCATAAACAATATAGTTTCTTTAGTTTACTAATACTTTGAAAACAATTCACACTCGCAATAGTTAGTAACTCATTATTGTTGTCAATTTCATCAATTTCTAGTGATGCTTTTCAACAAAGGATATATGATCATGATTTATAACTATTGTTATTGTTATTGGAAATATCACTCTTCAATCTAAGCTTCTAGCTTTCGAAAGAGTTATTCCGTTTCAAATAGTATGGAAAAGTATTTGTTTTTTGAACTTTCAGCGTGGTATTTTTTTTTAACTAGGGGTGATTATTAATGTCTTAACGAGTTAAACTATGTTTAAATGGAGGGTTTTTTTTCTGAAATATAGATTTAGAAATAAAATGGACTTTTGGATCAAAATATTAAAATTTTATTTTTGGTTAAAAAATTCTTAGAAAAATCCAAATGGGCGAAGGGCTACAAAATTATTTTCCACATCTACAAAAGGATTAATGTGAAAATCAAAGTTAGTGTACTTAGTTCTTAATACCCAATTGTGTTGATGTACTTGTCTTTTGTCTTTTTTTTTTTTTTTTCCTTTTATCCATTGATATGTAATTAATTATCTTATTTTCTTCGTAAATAATTTTTTATACAAATTGACAAGGAACCAACTTATTACATTAGGGGCTAAATGCCAAAAGATCACAATCAACCTACTTAACCCTAAATAATTTGGGCATATCGACCACAAGTAGTCTTGCTCATGCTCACTATGTTCCCTTTTCTCAACCTAGACGTAATAGCATGTCTCTATCTCTCACTTACTAGCGAGTTATGCTTAGTCATAAAGAGTTCCGAAATCGCAGCTGTTCAATCAAGAATAGATTTTTCACTAACAAAGCTGACACACTAATTTATACCTTTGGTTTTACTTATAAAAACCCAAATTTCCAAATAGTAGATTGCATGCCTTTACTTTGTTAGACTCACCCCACTATTCTTGTCATTTTTACCTCTTTAATCGTTAAGAGTCACCTCAATACGAGTACAACCCGAAAATGAACCCTTCATCTTCTTTTTTTTTTACTAAATTAATAAAAATACCCCTGAATTATAGAGTTGGTTTCAATTATATTTCTCAACTTTCAAAAGTTTTATTTTAGTCCTCAAAATTTGAAATTTGTTTCGAAACGATCCTTGAAAACATTTTCCGTTAAATTTATGGACGAAACAAACTTTAAACTTCAAGGGTTAAAATAAAAATTTTGAAAGTTCAAGGGTATAATTGAAACCAACATCATAGTTTAGGGGTATTTTCGATAATTTAACTTTTTTATTAAGTACATTATTAGACGACAATAAGATTCTCAATCTATAATTATTTTCCGACGGTTTAGATTAACATATGTTTCAAGAAATCACATTCCTTTCTTCTTAATAGCTTCATTCACGATTTATATCTAAAACTTCAAAAAAAAAAAAAATTATTCGAACCTCTGACCTCTTGGTCGAGGGTACATACCAGTTACCACTGAGCTATGTTCATTTTGGCATCTAAGACTTCAAATTTGTTACAATGTAAAGCGATGTGATCTAAAAGATTAAACAATGTATATAACTCGCTTGCACGCCTACAACTTTTTGATGTGGTGTTACTTTATTATTCTTTTTTTTTTATTATTAATATGTCGATATATCAATTTTTTAGTCAACAAAAATACACTATATCACTATTTCAAAAAAAAAAAAAAAAAAATACACTATATCAAAAAGTTGAGTAAAAATTCCTATGTAAAAGGTAAGCATTTTTCTACCACATATTTTGAAACCTTTGAAGATAGAAGTTTATAAGGAAAAATACACTTTTAGTCCCTGAAGTTTGGATTAGGTAATAGTTTGGTTCCTGAGTTTTCAAACTCAACAATTTAGCTTCTTAGGTTTGGATTTCTTTACACTTTTGGTCCCTCCATCCAATTTTATGTTAAACCCTAACAGTTTGCTGACGTGGCACTATTATTTTAATAAATAAATTATTTTTTAATTTTTCTAAATAAAAATATATTAAAATAATAAAAATATTATTATTTTATTAGTTTTTTTTTTAATTTTTTCTCCCTCTCTCTTATTCTTCCCCTTCTTCTTTTTCTTCTTATTCTTCTCCAACTTCTTCTCCTTCTTCTTCAACTTTTTCTTCTTCAACTCCGGTGGTCGGCCGCCATCGGCTGCCGACGGGCGAAGTTTTTTTTTTCTTCCTTCTTCTTTCTTTCTCTCTCCCTCACCATGTCCTTCTCTCTCACGGTTCCTCTCTTTTTCTCTCTCACCGTCCCTCTCTCTCTTACCGTCCCTCTCACGCACAGGGTTTCGTCAGATCTATAACCAAGCCCGCGTCGCCATTGGTCACCGTTTGCTTGAGGTTCGTGGGGAAGTTTCATCAGATCTGGAACGAAGTTTGTGCCGCCGTCAGTCACCGTTCGCCTGAGGTTCGTGGGGGAGGTTTCGTCAGATCTGGAACCAACCTTGACCCGCCATCGGTTTGTTCGTGGGGGTTTCTTCAGATCTGGAACCAAGCTCGTGCAGCTGTCTGTTTCGTCGCTCGTGAGGTTTTGCGTCGCCGTCTGTTTCGCATCGTCGTCCCTTTCCCCCTTCGTGTACTTTTTTTTATAAACTAGGAGATTTCCGACGGCGACAACTGGGAAAGAGAGGGACGGTGAGAGAGGAGATGGTGAGGGAGAGAGAAAATAAGAAGAAAGAAAAGGAGAAAAAGAAAAAAAAAAACTTCGGCGACGGCGGGTAGCGGTGACCGGCAGAGAGCGGTGGCCGACGGCGGCATCTTGGGAAAGACTTGAAGACTTATGAGGAAGAAGACTTGAAGAAGAAGAAGAAGAAATGGGAGAGAGAAATGAATTAATAAAATAATAATTTTATTATTTTAATATATTTTTATTTAGAAAAATTAAAAAATATTTTTTTATTAAAATAATAGTGTCACATCAGCAAACTGTTAGGGTTTAACAGAAAATTGGACAGAGGGACCAAAAGTTTAACGAAATCCAAACCTCAAAGGTAATTTTGTTGAGTTTTAAAACTCAGGGACCAAAGTGCAACCTAACCCAAACCTCAGGGACCAAAAGTGTATTTTTCCCGAGTTTATAATATTGAAAATGTTAAATTATAAGTTTAGTCCCTCGACTAATACTTTGAAAATAATTCACACTCACAATAGTTAGCAACTCATTATATGATGTCAATTTCATCAATTTCTAGTGATGCTTTTCAACAAAGGTTATACGATCATGATTTATAACTATTGTTATTGTTATTGGAAATATCACTCTTCAATCTAAGCTTCTAGCTTTCGAAAGAGTTATTCCGTTTCAAGTAGTATGGAAAAGTATTTCTTTTTTGAACTTTCAGCGTGATATTTTTTTTAACTAGGGGTGATTATTAATGTCTTGACGAGTTAACTATGTTTAAATGGATGTTTTTTTTTTTGAAATATAGTTTTAGAAATAAAATGGACTTTTGGATCAAAATATTAAAATTTCATTTTTGGTTAAAAAATTCTTAGAAAATTCCAAATGGGCTAAGAGCTACAAAATTATTTTCCACATCTAAAAAAGGATTAATGTGAAAATCAAAGTAAGTGTACTTAGTTCTTAATACCCAATTGTGTTGATGTTCTTGTCTTTTGTCTTCTTTTTTCTTTTCCTTTTATCCATTGATATGTAATTAATTATCTTATTTTCTTCGTAAATATTTTTTTATAAAAATTGACAAGGAACCAACTTATTACAATAGGGGCTAAATGCCAAAAGATCACAATCACCTACTTTGGCACTAAATAATTTGGGCATATCGACCACTAGTAGTCTCGCTCGTGCTCACTATGTTGACCCTTTTCTCAACCTAGACGTAATAGCATGTCTCTAGCTCTCACTTGCTAGCGAGTTAGGCTTAGTCATAAAGAATTCTGAAATCGCAGTTGTTCAATCAAGAATAGATTTTTCACTAACGAAGCCGAACAGACTAATTTATACATTTGGTTTTACTTATAAAAACCCAAATGTCCAAATAGTAGATTCCATGCCTTTACTTTATTAGACTCACCCCACTATTCTTGTCATTTTTACCTCTTTAATCGTCAAGAGTCACCTCAATACGAGTACAAACCGGAAATGAACCCTTCATATTTTTCTTTTGGTTAAATTATTAAAAATACCCCTAAATTATAGGGTTGGTTTCAATTATATTTATGAACTTTCAAAAGTTTTGTTTTAACCCTCTAAGTTTGAAATTTGTTTTGAAACGATCATTGAAAACATTTTCCGTTAAATTTATGGACGAAACAAACTTTAAACTTCAAGAGTTAAAATGAAAATTTTGAAAGTTCAAGGGTATAATTGAAACCAACATCATAGTTTAGGGGTATTTTGGATAATTAACTTTTTTATTAAGTACATTATTAGACGACAATAAGATTCTCAACCTATAATTATTTTCCAACGGCGGTTTAGATTAACAGATGTTTCAAGAAATGACATTCCTTTCTTCTTAATAGCTTCATTCACGATTTATATCTAAGACTTTTTTTTTTTTTTTTTTTTTTTTTTTTTTTTTTTGAGTTCAACAACATTAAGGGTGGGGTATTCGAACCTCTGACCTCTTGGTCGAGGGTACATACCAGTTACCACTAAGCTATGTTCATTTTGGCATCTAAGACTTCAAATTTGTTACAATATAAAGTGATGTGATCTAAAAGATTGAACACTGTATATAATTACGAAAGCGAGTTTAGCTCAGCGGTAATTGGCATGTACTTTCAACCAAGAGGTCAGAGGTTCAAATCCCCCCACCCCAAATCTTGATATACTCAAGAAAAAAAAAACAATGTATATAACTCGCTTACACTCCGACAACTTTTTGATGTGGTGTTACTTTATTATTCTATTTTTTTTATTAATATGTCAATAAATAAGTGTAACATACTACAATTTTTTAGTCAACAAAAATACATTATATCAAAAAGTTTAGTAAAAATTCCTATGTAAAAGGTAAGCATTTTTCTACAACATATTTTGAAACCTTTTAAGATAGAAGTTTATAATATTGAAAATGTTAAATTATAAGTTTAGTCCCTCAACTTTTAGGGTTGTGTCAATTTGGTTCTTAAACTTTAAAAAGTGTCTAATAAATCCCCGAACCTTCAATTTTGTGTTTGATATGTCCCTAAAATTTAAAAATTTCTAATAAGTCCTTAAACTTTCAATCTTGTATCTAATAGGTCCTTGACATATTCGAGAGTTTTAGAAGTTAACCAATTTAATAGATATAAAATTGAACTTTATGTCTATTGGAACCTTAAATCTCAAATTTTGTATCTAGTATAGGCTTGTAAAGTTTAAAAACGGTCAAATAGGTCTTGGACTTATTAAATACAAAATTGAAAGTTGAGGGACCTACCAGATAATTTTTTAAGCTCAGGGATCTATTGGACAGAAAATTAAAAGATCTATTTGATAGTTCATGGACCAAATTGACACAATCTTGAAAGTTCAAGAACTAAAACTTATAATTTAACAAATTGGAGTGGGGATTCGAATCTCTAACCTCTTGGTCAAGGGTATACTCGAAATGATTTAGCAATGAATTCAATGCATTGTGGAAGTCTTAAATATTTTGTTTAACTTTTCATTAACACCACTTTAGTATTTAACTTTAGAGAATTTGCAGTGGATGACAAATAAGAATGATATAATTGAAAATATAGCACAATGTAAAAAAAAAATGCAAATATAGAAAAATCTATCAGAGTATATTACTAATAGACTCTGGTTAATTAGAATCTATCTAATAGGCTTCGATTATTAGAGTTTATCAGTGATAGACTCTGATTAACAGAATCTATCAGTCTACTGATAGACTCTAATTATTCAGAGTCTATCAGTGTCTATCGCTGATAGACTCCGGTTAATCGAGATCTATCAGTGACTATCACTGATAGACTTTGATTAATCAAAGTCTATCAATGATAATCACCGATAGATTTTGATTAATCAAAGTCTATCAACGATAGACACTGATAGACTTTGAATAATTATCAGTGATAGACACGGATAGAATCTGACGACATCTTTTTGGTCTTGTACAATTAATTTTGCTATATATGCAATTAGTTTGAAACTGTGTTATATTTGCTATTAATTTGGTCTAATTTGTCATTTATGCAACTGCCCCTTAACTTTAATTATTTAATAAAAACTTATATACACATTATTTATGTTCATTTACCTCAGCGTATAAAGTACCGACATATATTTGAACCGTATAGATGTAAACATGGATGTTCATTTTTTTCCATAGAAATGGGTATTGCAAGGACTCACTCTCTAACGGAGCGAGAAGGGAGTGGGAAAAAAATCTCCACGAACTAAATAGGGTCAATGTTCTCGACTTCTATCACTACCCTAGGAGTGTTCATCGGTCGGTCGATGTCGGTTTTGGGGGAAAACTGACACCGACCGGTCGGTCGATTTTTCAGAAATCTGGAAACCGACAACTTCCGAAGGGTGCTGCCAGCAGACCGACCGAACGGTCGGTTCGGTCGGTTTTTTTTAAGATCACGAGAATTGAGATGAAGAACGACGGTCGGTCGGTTATGTGTAAAATCGGTCGGTCGGTCGGTAAGTTATGTGTTTTTTTTTAAAAAATGGTTTTTTTATATATAAATATATTGGACGGTTGGTTGGTCGGTTATGTGCTTTTAAAAAAAAAATTATATATATAAATATATTGGTCGGCCGGTCAGTTATGTGTAAAATTGTTTGGCCGACCGACCGACCAACCGGTCTCCCCAATGTAAGAATCGACGCCGACCAACTTGGTCGGCTGTCAGCTAATCGATCGACCACCGTCGGTTCAGTCGGTTTCGGTCGGTCGTGTCGGTTTTCGGTCTGAAGATGAACACCCCTCCACTACCTACTCCCTATTCCTGTCCTGATTATCTTTTTTATTTTTATTTTTGTAATTATATTATTATTGTTATTATATATAAAGTTTTAATGCTAAATTAATAACTTAAATAATTTGATATTTTTGAGGTTTGAATCATATGGTTGAATGTATATGAATACTTAAGAAGTTTTTCTCTAATTGAGGATTTTCCATGGATATTTTTCATGGAAAAATTAACTATTTAATTGATTTTTTTAAAAAAATAATTCATTTAATTTAATTATTTTTTAAAAGCAATTAAATGGAATAATTCTTTTAAGAAATCTCTGTCTTGATCTTCGTAAAATTTAGTGGAGAATTTTGTAGGAACAGGAAATGAAATAGGGGCGTGGAAGCCACGCGTACCTACATTGTCCTATGAACATCCCTACATGTAGTAGGTCAAATACTAAGTTTCAAAATGGATATAAATTTTTGTTAATTAATTAATGAAAAATATCGAAACAGTTTTATGCACAGTTTAAAGACTTTTTTTTTTTTTTTTGACAGTATGACAGTTTAAAGATTTATACAATATTTGAAAAGTTAGGAACTAAAATATAATAAGCAATAAGCACAAAGTTAGATTCAGACTTCAAAATTTAAAAGAAAAAAAAAAACTGTTTTCAGAATGGTTCAAAAAACACTAAATTCAACTTATAAATGCTCCCAATTATAAAAATACCAAACATAGTCACACAATCAAACTAATGGGAATATGTCAATTAATACTTAGTTTGGGATTGCAGTAGCTTTTAAAATCATTGCTGGTAACTTTGCTTTTAAAAAAATCAACTTTGAAATGAAGCAAAATAGTGTTTGGTAAATTTCAATTTCAAATTTTTTTAAAAAAAAAACTAGTTATTAATACTTAATTTATAATTTATTATAAGATAATTATTTAAAAGTTTATATGATTTAAATCCCATCTAATTATGTTTAATTAATCTAAAATATTTGATAAAAATTTAAGAAAAATAATTATTATAAAAATTGAATCAATCAAATTTTTATTCATATGAAAGAGAGTATGTGAAAATATGTATAAGAAGGATAAATTTGATATTTGAAAACCGAATGCCGATCTATAGAAAAACTAAATCTAAAAGCTGATATCTATAAGCTTTTGCATAGAGTAAATTGAAAAGTGATTCTGAATAGATTAATTAATAATTTGTTTTACCAAACAGACTAGGTAGTTAAAAAATTTCTATCGCTTTTTACGCTAGCAAATGCAACCCAAACGGGGATTAAGGCTATGTTTAAGATTGTTTTTTTTTTTAAAAAAAAATAAACTATGTTTAAGATTGATTTTGAAAACTATAGAAGTGATTATAAAAGAATTTTAACCCTTTTTAGCTTGTGAGAAAATTAACTATAAATTAATTTTAACAAAAATATTTTTTTTTCAATTGGGTTGATTTGCAAAGTCCAATAAACAGCAGCTTTTCAAATTTCTAGTGGATTTGCTAACTAACTCGACGTAATTGACATATATCATCGACTAAGAGATAAAATCCTCTCACCCTAAAATGTTGTTTAACTATATTTATTTATATTTATATTTATCCTCTCATACCTCTGCATTGTTTATATATATATATATATATTTATTTATTTATTTATTTATATTTAGGTTAAATTATAAAAAATACCTCTGAACTATGAAGTTTGTTTAAAAAATGCCACTAAACTTTAAAAAGTTTCAAAAATACTCCTGAACTTTGAAAAATGTTTCAAAAATACCCTTGTTGTTAATTTTGGATGGAAATCGTTAAAGTTTCAGTTTCAAAATTTTCAAAAATACCCTTATTGAAAAATGTGTTTTTTTTTCCTTCTCCCACCATAAATTAACTCTTCCTCCATGATTTTCAAAAAAAAAAAAAAAAAAAAAAAAAAAAAAAAACCTCTTCCTCCATGAAAATTAGTGAGAAACTTTACTTATTTGTCATGTATACATAATCTAGGAACTTTTTTCTCTTTCAACACATCATCTAAAGAACTTGGCTAGATTTTCGTATCGAAACTTCAGGATGACTGTTATTTTGTTCTTGAAATTCTACATGTGTTTGACTTCATTTGTTGGTAGTCTTTTCAATATTATTTTCTCACCAACTATTACCCCATTAGCTTTCTCGATATTCATTTTATGAAAAATAAATGAAACTATTGTTGTATACGGGTTCTAACAATTGATGAATTAATCTTTTAAATTGGACCAAACCCACAGTCTTATAAATACTTCTTCTTCTTATCACTAACATACACAAACAGAGAGAGCAAAAAAGAAATAATATACATATATATATATGTATGTGTGTGTTGTTTTCTCACACTTATCTTCTTAACGCTTTTTAAAAGAGAAAACTCGATTTGAAAGTATGTTTTTATCTGGTATTGTGTTGCACACAACTTTTATAAGCAAAGTTTTGCATTAATTTTCATGGAGAAAGAATTTATGGTGAGAGAAGGAAAAAAGAAGAAGCATTTTTCAATAAAGGGTATTTTTGAAATTTTTTTGAAAGTTCAACGGTATTTTTGAAATTGAAACTTTAACGGTTTCCATCCAAAATTAATGGTAAGGGTATTTTTGAAACATTTTTTAAATTTCAGGGGTATTTTTGAAACTTTTCAAAGTTGAGGAACATTTTTGAAACAAATCCCATAGATTGAGAGTTTTAATTTTAATACTTTTTAAATTTTAATACTTATTCAAGTCCTGATGGAGAGTTTCAAACTTCAATACTTATGCAAAGTTAGTATTTAAATTTTACAGAAATTATAGTGGATGAGCTTCTTTAACTCATTAATTTCAAAATTGTCTAAATCTTTTAAATTTATCAATGGTAAGATTGCATGCATAAATTCAATTTTTATTCTTCCCTAGATGCCCTTGTTTAATTTTGATATTTCTAACAAATATTGATTTTTTTTTTTTGTTTTTTTTTAAAAACTATAAATATTGATTTGTTTTTTCATGAACCAATCAGTTATCAAATTTGGTAACTCTTATTTTATTAATTTATTTTAGTAGTATTTTTTTATATTAAACATTTCATTTATGTTTTTTTCCTTACCTTTAGCGATTTCATTTTCGGTTTTTTTTTTTTTTTTTTTTGCAATTTTAGTCAACTGCCGTTTTTTTCTAGCTCATTTATTTTCTGTCAACTGGTAAGGGAAAATACGTAAATGGGCTTCTTAAACTTCTTTAATATCCGGTTGTGAGGTTACAGAAATGTAAAATTATAACAAAATAGACACTTTTTGAATAAATGGGCTACTATTGGCCCATTTGTGTAGTTACCCCTAAATTTTAAACATAGAAAGCTTAACGTAAAAACGGGCCCACTCATTCAAGTAGTAATATATAGGGAAATTGTAATGGGTGGCTAAATTTTAATGGTTAATTGTTGATATAGCAAGTTTTATAAAAAAAATTGCAAATATAGCAAAATTTTTAAATCATTTTTTTAATTCCCAATTTGCCCCTGTTTTGATTTCTATCATGATAGATTTCTATCGTTGATAGAATCTATCACTAATAGAAATCTATCGCTGATAAAATCGAAATCCAGTGATAGATTTCTATTACTGATAGAAATTTATTGCTAATAGAAATCAATAGGGTATTTGATAAAAACCAATAGTGTATTTGATTACGTGATAATTTTGTACATATCTTTTGTTTTTTCTTTTGTTGAGGTTTCCCTTCCTTTAAATTTCTACTTCCGCTTTGTGTTTTTCTTTTCTTCCAGTTCAATTTTCATGTTGTTTTGCTTCGACATCTATAAAAAAAAAAAAATCAGTGACATAGGTTTTAGAAAAAAAAAATGATAGTTTTCTATCAATGATAGAAAGTTAGTTTCTATCACGGATAGAAATCTATCTGTATATGTTTCTATCACTAATAGAAACCTATCACTTATAGATTTCTATTACTAAAAGAAATCTATCATTGATAGGTCTATTAGTAATAGAAATCTTCTATCACTGGTAGAAATCTATCAATGACAGAAAACCTTCTATCATTGATAGAAAACAATAGGGGTGTACACGGGTTGGGTTGGGTTGGGTTGGGGAGTTTTTTTGGACCAACCCGAAAATTCGGGTTGGTCGGGTTGTCGACCCGAATGAACCGAACATACATTGCAACCCAACCCAACCCAACCCTTCTATTTTCGGGTTGGGTTGGGTTGGGTTGTCGGGTTGTCTTCTTTTTTATTATTATTATTTAAAATTCTTTTTTAAAAAAACATTTATGCTTATCCACAACACTATAATGTAAATCTCAAGACCTAAAAGTCTAAATTAGGTAGATTAAATGAAAAAGAAGTTAAAAAAAACAAAAAAAGGAAAAAATAATTATTGGCTTTATGGAACTTGAAGGAAAAAAAAGTTTATATAATTATTTGAAGTTTGATTAAATAAATACAATAAAAAACACAATTGTTTGGTGCCCGACTACGAAGTTATCATTGAAAAAAATTAAAAACACGGAAAAGAATAAAACATAGAAAGAATAGACCCTTATTCTAAAAAAAAAAAAACTATTATTCAAAAAATAATAAAAGATAATATATAAAAAATATATATTAAAAAAAAAATATATGTATGGGTGCCTGTGGAGCTCGAACTCACGCCACTATAATTACAAAGAAGGGAATAAACCACTATGCCACACAATAATTACAAGAAAAATATGGCATATTTATATATATATATATAATTTCGGTTCGGTTTGGGTTGAACCGAACCAATTTTTTTTCAACCCGAGAACCGAACCGAATTTTCAGTTTACTAAAAATTCAACCCAACCCAAACCGAAAAAATTTCTAACCCAACCCAACCCTTACGGTTTGGGTTGGGTAGTCCGGGTTGCTCGGGTTGTCGGGTTTTTTGTACACCCCTAGAAAACAATAGAAAATTTCAAACAAAATGCGGAAATCTTCTATCAATTCTATCAGTGATAGAAAAATAGAAGTCTGTAAGTGATAGGTTTTCATCACTGATAAAAATCTATCTTTCTATTACTGATAGGAATCTATCAGTGATAGATTCTATCATTATAAAAACCTATTGTGATACTTTGATATTTTTCAAATAATACTTTTATGTTTTTTTTTTCAGGTTGATCTTATTAGAATGTATAGTACAAAGTAATTGACGGAAATAACTATTTCTATCACTGATAGAAACCTTTAGATCGATATTGTTGGTGCAGAGAATGCAAGAGAATTTGAAAGATGTGAACCAAAATCTCTAAAATTTAATTGATTATTATTAAAAGATAATTAGAATATAAGGTAAATTAGTGAGTTGAATCTATCGGTGATAGAAATCTAACTTTCTATCATTGATAGAAATCTATCAATGATACGTTTCTATCACTGATAGAAACATTTCTATTAGTGATAGAGTGGTAGGAGATTTCTATCACTAATAGAAAAATAGATTTCTATTACTGATAGAAATCATAGAAATCTATTTGTGATATGTTTTCATCAATAATAGAAACGTGATAGAAAGTTGGATTTCTATCACCAATAGAAAACTATTTAGTGATACGTTTCTATCAGTGATAGGAAGGATAATTTAGTAATTTAGGCCCTCTGGGTATAATATTTTGCCATTTTTGCAATTCTTTTTGCGGGCTGTCATTTTTGCAAAGATTTTGGTCAATTTTACTAAGACCCTCTTTGAAAATCATTTGGTTTTTTAAAATTAGGCTTGTTTTCATTCAATTTCTTTATCATGGTTTGCACATCTGACTTCTTAGTCAAATTCCAAAAATAAAAGCAAATTTTTTAATTTTTTTTTTCGAAACTTGAGTTGATTTTTGAAAACATGAAAAAAAGATAGATAACAAAATAAAGAAACTTTAGAAGTAGTGTCCGCTTAAATTTGACTTTCAAAAACCAAAAACAAAAAACAAAATAGTTATCTATAATATATTTTTTTTCCAAGAAAACAAAGAAACTTTATCAAAAATTTTTACAGTATTAGAACCAGAAAAGAAAAGGGAAAAAAAGGGATAAAAGAAGACACAACAAGAAGAAAACTTGGGGAGGATATAATTTAAGATTGTGCAAACCACACAAATCTTACACCAAAACCATTCATTCCCAAAATCCCTATAAAGAAAAGGGGAAATTTAGTTGAGAAAATCCAAAAGACAGAACCTGGATACTGAAATAATATATACTAATAAAGCATCTTGTCCCATGATACATACATTACACCACCACTCTCTGCAACACTTACTACTGATAGTGGTTTTTCCTCTTTTTTCCCTTTTCTTTTACACAGCAAATCAAACCAAATCAGCTTTCATTCACTCTCCCTCTCCATTTCTCGTGACACTTTCATCAATCTCTCTCTCTCTCTTCTTTCTCTTTCAGACCCACGAATCTGTTTTCCCACCAAAACCCTGAGAAATGAGAAAGAGAAACCCCTCTCTCTTCTAATCTCATTCTCTTTCTCGCTTGTTTCTTCTTCCTCTTCATCAATTTCATGTGGGAATAATGTTTCCTCCATTGCTTCTTCTCCAGGTTTTCTTGTAATGCTCGCTCTGTTCTTGATTACCCCTTTCTTGTTTGTTGTTTGTTGCTTGTTTGCCTTTTTGGGTTTTAGCCCTTCTTCCCTCATTTTCTGTTGAATCTCTGGTTTTGGGTTTTCTTTCTGACATTTTGGGGGTTTTGATGTTTTCTTGTCTGGAATGTTCTTGGGACTACTCTGTTGTTTCATAGATTGGTTTTGTTTTGATGGGTTTTCACTTTGAGTTTTTGTGGGTTTGAATTGAGTTTTCCCCTTTCCTCTTTTGATGGGCTTTGTTAGAAATTCTCTGTTTGTTGAAGTGGGTAATGTGGGGAAAGTGGGATGGTTTGTTGGTTGCAAGTTGATTTTTGCTTTGGTTTCTTTTGGTCTATAATGGGTTTTTGCCCTGAAATGTGTTTCTCATAGAGTGGGGAAAAAGGGAGAGGAAGATCTGGTCTGGCAGCTTCAAAATCAAAAGGGGTTTCTGTGAATCACACTCATCTTATGGCCTTTTTGTGTTGTTATCTCTTCATTTTGTTTGCTGGGTTTCTTTCAAATTCCCAGTTTTTGGGAGCTGAGCTTGATGATCAAATCACCATGTCCTCCATTAGAGAGGAGCTTCAAGTTCCTGGATGGAGCTCCAACATCTCAGATTACTGTTCTTGGAAAGGTGTCCACTGTGGATTGAATCATTCCATGGTTGAAACTCTTGATCTTTCTGGTCATTCTCTGAGAGGTAATCTAACTCTGATTGCTGAGCTCAAAGCTTTGAAATGGCTTGACCTGTCCTACAATGACTTCCACGGCGAAATTCCGTCGATCTTCGCAAACTTATCCGAGCTCGAATTCCTTGATTTGTCTGCAAACAAGTTTGATGGTTTGATCCCGGCCCAGCTTGGTGGTCTCAAGAATCTCAAGTCATTGAACCTTTCTAATAATCAGCTGGTGGGAGAAATTCCAGATGAGCTTCAAGGCTTAGAGAAGTTGCAGGATTTTCAAGTTTCTAGCAACAGGTTGAATGGTTCAATTCCAAGCTGGATTGGAAATTTGACTCATCTCAGAGTTTTTACAGCCTATGAGAATGACTTTGGTGGTGTAATTCCTGATAATCTCGGCTCGGTTTCAGACCTCCGAGTGTTGAATCTGCATACCAACAAGCTCGAAGGCCCGATTCCCCGAAGCATTTTCGCTTCGGGGAAGCTGGAGATCTTGGTTCTGACACAAAACAGATTGAATGGCAATCTCCCTGAAGAGATTGGGAACTGCAAAAGCCTTACCAGCATTCGAATTGGGAACAATGAGCTTGTTGGTGTGATTCCTCCAGCCATTGGAAATGTTAGTAGCCTTGCTTACTTTGAAGTTGATAACAATCACCTTTCGGGCGATATAGCTTCTCAGATTTCACAGTGTTCTAATCTTACTTTGCTGAATCTAGCCTCCAATGGATTCACCGGGACGATTCCTCCCGAGCTTGGAGAGCTGATGAACCTCCAGGAACTTATTCTTTCTGGTAACAGCCTGTATGGTGATATCCCGAGATCGATGCTCGAATGCAAGAATCTCAACAAGCTTGATTTAAGCAGCAATAGATTTAATGGCACTATTCCTTCTGATATCTGCAATATATCAAGATTGCAGTACTTGCTTTTGGAACAGAATTCAATAAAAGGAGAGATACCTAATGAGATTGGAAAATGTACAAAGCTTCTTGACCTGAGACTCGGAAGTAACTATTTAACTGGAAGCATCCCGTCCGAGATCGGTCGTATTAAGAACTTACAGATAGCTTTGAACTTGAGCTTCAACCATCTAAATGGACCAGTGCCTCCTGAGTTGGGGAAACTTGATAAACTGGTTTCTTTAGATTTATCGAACAATCATCTCTCGGGCGATATCCCTTCCGAACTCAAGGGCATGTTAAGCTTGATAGAGGTGAATTTTTCAAATAATCTGTTTACTGGTTCAATTCCATTTTTTGTTCCATTCCAGAAAAGTGCAAATTCCAGTTTTCTGGGGAACGATGGCCTTTGCGGGGCGCCACTAAGCATTTCGTGTAAAAATTCAATTGGTTCATACAATCAAGATTACCATCACAAGGTCTCATACAAGATCATACTGGCTGTCATCGGTTCTGGGCTAGCAGTTTTTGTATCGGTTACTATCGTTGTTCTGCTGTTTGTGATGAAAGAAAAGCAGGAAAAGGCAGCAAAATCTACAGGCACTGCTGATGATGCAACTATCAACGATCAACCAACGATAATAGCAGGGAATGTCTTCGACGATAATCTCCGACAGGAAATAGATCTCGATTCGGTCGTCAAAGCAACATTGAAGGATTCAAACAAGCTCATCTTTGGCACTTTCAGTACCGTTTACAAGGCGGTTATGCCTTCGGGTATGATCATATCAGTTAAGAGACTAAAATCCATGGATAAGACAATCATTCATCATCAAAGCAAGATGATCAGAGAGCTTGAAAGGCTTGGCAAACTGAACCATGCTAATCTTTTGCAACTCATTGGATATGTAATATATGAAGATGTAGCTCTATTGCTTCATCATTACTTACCCAATGGATCATTGGCTCAGCTTCTTCATGAGTCCACAAAACAACCTGAATATGAACCTGATTGGCCCACAAGATTTTCAATTGCCATTGGAGCAGCAGAAGGGCTAGCTTTCCTTCATCATGTGGCCATAATCCATCTTGATATTTCATCATCTAATGTTCTTTTGGATGCCAACTTCAAACCTTTGGTTGGAGAGGTTGAGATCTCAAAACTTCTAGATCCATCAAGAGGAACTGCAAGTATTAGTGCAGTTGCTGGTTCATTTGGCTATATTCCACCAGGTAACTTACTTGAATCTCCATATAGAACTGAAATGCTTCAAGTTTTAGCTTCCTTAATGAGTTCAATTTTTTTATGGTTTCTAAGTTCTATTCTAACTGTTTATTGTTCGGTTCAGAATATGCGTACACGATGCAAGTTACGGCCCCGGGAAACGTTTATAGCTACGGTGTGATCTTGCTTGAGATCCTCACTACCAGACTGCCAGTTGATGAGGAATTTGGTGAAGGAGTTGACTTGGTGAAGTGGGTGCATAGTGCTCCCTCGAGGGGCGAAACACCTGAACAGATACTCGATTCTCGACTGAGCACGGTGTCGTTCGGCTGGAGGAAGGAGATGCTTGCAGCTCTGAAGATTGCATTGCTCTGCACTGACAGCATACCAGCCAAAAGGCCAAAAATGAAGAAGGTGGTGGAAATGCTTCTAGAGATCAAGCAAAATTGATGTGGCTCCCGAGTTCCCCGAGTTATCGATGTTGTGAATTTTTTCGAGGAATGCCGTGCTAGATGCAAACGACCACGTCGGATATGGATATTGAATTTGAGTCCTTTGCTAAAGGAATTGTTTTAGTGAAGGTGGAAATGAATGTCCATACATAATTGTACAGTCTGGTTGTTGTTTTCTGATCATCAACCAACCAGATTTGTGGCAAAAGAAAGTATATTACAATGGTTAATGATGAAATGTTCTTTAAGTTGAATACAGATAGCTGTGAGTTGCTCTAATGAGATTGCGAGATTTATTTGAGAAATGAAGTAAAGTTCAAAAGGAATGTACAACACATAATTCTTTACAAACTTGGGACCATTTTATGCTGTTAGAATACCATAAAGAAGATCACAAGATGAATAAATTCAAATCTATAGCAAAAGTCAACTTTTTAGATCACCTTCTTTGTTTGATAACCATCTTATTTTTTGTTTTCGGTTTTTGAAAATTATGCTTATAAATCTTACAAATCTACAAGTTTCTTTGTTTTTCTAATACTCATCTTTCCATGTTTTTAAAAACAAGTCAATTTTTGTAAACTACAAAAAAAGTAGTTTTCAAAAACTTGTTTTTGTTTTTGGAATTTGACTAGAAATTCAAATGTGTCCTTGACAAATATGAAAACCATAGTAGAAAAATTGAGAAAACAAACATAACTTTCAAAAACCAAAAACCAAAAACCAAATGGTTATCAAACGAGACCTAAATGTTTAGATCCTATTTCAATTCCAAAACTTTCCATGCTTATTTTATATTAAGCTTCAAACATTTTATTTTAATATTAAAATTGTCTAAATGATCGTGTTAGCTTAGCTCTCCCCATTATTGTTATTATTATTATTTTGATAAATCAATACTGGGTATGTCTTTTGTTTACCTAATGAATATATGTCTGCATAAATAAGAATTTGAAGATATGAGTTTCTTTTTTCAAAATGATTAATAAAAAACCAACTGACCATGATTAAGATTGTTTTGTATCCGAATAAAAAAAAAATTATAATAGAATATTTAACAATTGATGTAATAATTAGATTAATTGGAAGTCTAGAAATTATAATGAAATAAGCAGGAACGTTCACACACCAAAACAACATTTAAAACAAAAATCCAAGCCAAAGGAGTAAGAGTAAATTTCTCAAGCCAGCCATCAATTATAGAAAGTTGATCCCCCTAAAGAATAGTTCCTACCTAATGGATTGAGTATGTGGTAGTTATCTATCCTACCAAGTAATTAGTGGCTTCTACCCGCTATGAACTCGTTAGTGACTTCTAATAGAGGGACTATTTATGACTAGAAAGTAAATTCTAACTTTCTCCAAACCATAAAAACTAGATTTGTAATCTGACCGAATCAATTGTCAAAAGAAGAAATGAGGGGAGACTTTGTTTTCCACTGCATTTATTTAGATTCACCATCCTGATACCATCAACATAAGAAACCAATGATGCAACTTAAAAAGGAAATAAGAATGACAATCAAAACAACGGAAATAAGAATGACAATCAAAACAACAAAAATTGCTTTCCCCACTCAAAACATGAAGGCAGATTAGCCTAATGATGACTCAATAAAAAATGTATAAATTGAATTGAGAACCAAAATAACATTTAAGCTTCAGAGCGGGTTTTGACGATGAAATTCTGGCGACTGATGGGGTTCATGACCACAGGTGGACCGGCAGTGCGAGGCCATGCTTGGAATTTCTTGTCAGTTTCTTCCCACCACTCGCTGTTTGAAACAGTACTTGGGGTTGTTCCTGAATACCAAATTCATTTGAAATAAAAAATTAAGACAGTAGAGCAATGGTAGCACATGAAGAAACTACAAAGTCAAACGATGACGACCAATAATCACCTCCAAATATTTTCTTGTCAGCAATAAGATGGTCAGAAATATAGGCAACTGCAGTTGCTCCAAGTAAAGAACCTACTATGCATTTTGCTGCCATCTTCTAACTGCAATTGATTAATCTGTTCCGAAGTCAAATGAACCATATTATAAATAGAATTACAACAAACTGCAACCAAATTGAATCAAAAGCTCGTATCCTACCACCAGCTGCATCTATCTCATGTGTACTCTATTAAGTGCATGTTTGGGAGTGATTTTAAAATGGTCAAATTCACTTTTGTCACGTTCAAAATCACTATAAATATGCCTTTAGTAATTCAAAATTTATTTTGATGGCATGAAAATCACGTTTAAAAGTGTAAAATCAAACATGAAATTGATTTTGAATAATTAAAAATACGTCTTAAGATGATTTTGAATATGACAGAAGTGATTTTAGTCATTTCAAAATCACTCCCAAACATGCACTAAGAGAATAAAAGAACCAAATAAATATAGCTCGGAATAAGGGATTACAAAGTTACTAAGGAGCACGAACACAAGACACAAATATGACACGACATGGACACAAACACAAACACAAAGATGAAGATGAACACGACAACACATCAGTTTCTAAATAAGCAGGATAGGAAAATGTAGGAGATACACGTTTTTAATGCATGTGCATTTATCGACATACTTAATGCTTCAAAATAGATAAAAACGTGTAAATTTAATGTTGAAAATGAAATGTGCTTATGGAAGAGCAATGAGCCCATTTCTTTTAGTCTTTCATATGGATTTTTGAGGCCAAGTTAACTTTTAGACCTCGTTTGATAATGTCTCTGTTTCCTGTTTCATGTTTTATGTTCCTTGTTTCTTGTTTCCTGTTTTCTTAACCTATAAACAAGAATATAGTTTCATAACCATTTTTGTTTCTTGTTCCTAGAAAAAAAGAAACATAAACAGAAACTTGTTTGTTAATTTTTTTTCCCTTTTTATAGTTTAAATAAAATTTAGTTATATAATATAAAAAAGATATAACATACATTAAAATATATAAAAAGCAATTATCAAAAGTTTACATTACCTAATACAAATAAGTCCCAACACAAAATTAAAAGCAATAATAAAATTGTATCTATCCTTCAAATGTCGTATAGAGCCCCATTCTTGTCCGACCATGGTCCCTCACTTTTCAATCTATCAGTTTCAACAACCTCATCAACACAATACTTTTCCGATGATTTTTGTGACATCTAGAATGTCATATAAGAATTAAGAAGACAAGAAGACTATTTAGTAAGACAATAAGACTAAAAACGAGAAGCATTGGATTTGCTTCAAGTCGAAGTTTCTATAGGACGTTTATTTACTTGTACACTCAAGTGGAGAAATTTAAACAAAGTTTCTCAAACCTAAGTTGAACATTATTATTACTAATAAGACTTGCTAGGTCTACAGAAAAGAATCTACTATGAAGTATTGATTAAAACAAGCAAAACTCAATCAGACTCTTTATTCTCATCTTAAGTAGTAACCTACTTGCTTTAAACATAAGAAAAGGAAAGTCTAGCAGAATAACAACATGTCAAGCTTACAGAAATTACATAGATCTAACACAAAAAAAGAAGCTGATCCTTCCAACCCAAATGGAAACTGAATCCGTTAGTATTCCCCCTCTCAACACAAGAGAAAATCAACACTATCATACAGAAATTGCAGCAACTTACCGGCAGAATCAACAATTTTCCTCATCACACACAAAAACTTGGTCAAAATTTTACATCCCGGAGGACTTACTGGACTAAATGAGCAAACAGAGCAAACTAGAATTAACTTAAATACTAAGATTTAACCAAGAGACTAAAAATGCAACTTTAAAAATTATAGATGCCAATTTCCTTTTAATTTCATAACATGTTGGGGTGAGTATTCAAATATTCGACCTTTTGGAACTTAAACTGAATTGAAACTTGAACTCATGTCACAAGAACTAATCAAAATGATAGTTCTATTGGTTTTGGATATTTTTGTTCTCTATAGTGTGAAAGTCATTATTATGCCAAAGAACTTTCATTGGACATGGAAGTTTCGAGTTTCAACAACAAAACAACAAAACAACAACGTTCTGAAAGCTTTCTGCACTCATTCATGAATTATAATCTTCATAGCCAGCGAGATTTTTATCTACACCATGAATCCGCCCATGCATGAAGCTTCCGACCTTCACTTACACAGCTCCACTCATCCTCTGCACATTCTTCGCAATCCCAAGAAACTCCTCTTCCTCCATCTTCCTGTTCGAAGAAATCAAAACCACTTCAGTTCCACAAAGCTCATCATAAATCTGCTTGAATTCGGTCAACACCTCTTTCAAAATCCCCAATCTCTTCTTCGTCATCTTCACCACCTGCCTTCCAAACCCTCCTTTAACTGCAATTTACCTCACCAATCGCCCTTTCTCCTTCTCCCATACGAACGGATCCTTTTCCATTCCTTGTCCTTATTACAAATCATCAACCATGTATTTGTCTCTTCCGAAATTCCCACTTAAATCCACGAGCGAAACAGAACACAGACTAAAAATCAAAGAGAATGTACACAACACATAACCAAAGAGAACTTACAGCTGAATAATGCACCAAATAGAGCCAAATCAACCAGCGAAACAGAACACAGACCCAAAATCAAAGAGAAGTAGAGTGCAAAATCGAAAAATAATTGAAGAGATAATACCTTTTGTGTGCTTGAGAGGAGGAGAAAACTGAAATCAAAGCCCTAAGAACCAGCAGGGGAAGAAATGAAGGGATGAAAAGTAATGGAGAGGGGAAAAAAAAAAAGAAAGAAAAGGAAGAAGGAGAAAGAGAAATTGCTAATCTTTAATCTTTAATTTTTGTTTTTTTGAAATAATGCTAATCTTTTTTATTTATTCATTAAAAAATAAATAATTTTTATTATATTCATCAAAAAGAAGTATGTGATAAAATTAGTTTTTTATATATTGCAAATGAAAATTTTATTTTATGTTAGACAATTTATTTATCCTCATTTAAATGACTCCTAGACATCAAATATGAATAACATCAATTAACAATTAATATAATATATAGTTTGTATTAATTAATTATAGTAATTATTGAATTATCATTGTTATCTTTTTTTTTCCGTAAATAAAGGCAAAAACTTTTCATATCCTATCATTTTACATTCTTTTCATTTATCAACCTTATATGTTCTTATAATTTTCAAATTTCTAATAAAACTATATTTTGTATATTAATAAATTACATATTAGTTAATGTAAAAAAAAATTGTATATTTTAGGTTTCATTAGCTTTAATTAAAATTAGAATTAATGCTAAGTAATTAATATTCTTAATTTTATCATTCATTTATAATATTGAAGAAAATTTTTACATATTTCCACCATTTATAAACTTATTATGATTGTATTTAAATTTTTGTTTATCTAAATTATTTTTTCAATTAAAAAAATAATTTTTAATATCTCAACCTTTTCGTTTCTTCTCAAAAAAAAAAAAAAAAAAAATTAAAATTATAGATATTGTCATTATTTTTTATAAAAAATTAATTTTTTAAATTAAAAAACTAATTTTAATAATTATAAATTATAACCATCAATTATTGGGACTATTTTTTATTAAAATAGGATTTTTGTAAACTTATTAGTCATTTATTGTTATTATGAAACTTATTAGAAAAATATTGTGCTTTTAAATCGCCGGTTGTAGGTCGTCTCTTGAAGAGACGACCTACACCCACGTGGTTGCATGTCGTCTCTTGAAGAGACGATATGCAAACATGGCCATCGATTTAAAAAAAAAAATCCCGTGTGTAGGTCGTCTCTTGCCCGCTTGTTGGTCGTCTCTTCAAGAGACGACCTACATGCGGGATTTTTTTTTTGTTTTTTTTTTTCAAATTTCATAAACATATTTTATTTTCAATTTGTCTATTAGGGATTTAGATACCGGTGTTTTTCGGGATATTTTTTTTTATAGACATTTATTGAAGTTTTTTAAAGTTTGAATGTCATTAAGTTTTTTCTAACAATATTTTTAAAAAATTATTTAGAGAATAAGTAATTTCATTCAAAATTTTGCAAAAAAATTAGTGACACAGAAATTAAAAATTAAAATCCAGTTCATAAAATAAAATGTTCAACAATACACATGATCATAATAAAAGGCTAATGAGTTCACTTAAACACAAGAAAAATGCAAAAATACTAATGAGTTCCACAAGGTGGACGTCGCCGGTTACGAGGTGGTTGACGACGACGTCCCCTTAGTGCCTGATCTTGTTCACCTTGTACCTCTTGCTCCTCTTGTACCTCATGTTCCTCTCGTTCTTCTGGTTGCTCTCTATGAGCATATGACAATGAGGGACCTGCCTCATGTGATGATGATGGACCAGCCTCATAGTATGGTGGAATCGGAGTTTGAAAATACTGCATACCAGGAGTTGGGATCAAAACAAGTGGAGTGGAAGAAGTACCACCATCTTGTGTCTGAGTGAGAGGAGGTACATCTTCAACATTATGGTGCACTTCATCATGCACAACCGGAATGTCCTCCTCTCGAGCACGTCGTCTACGCCTAGGACCTGGAAGAGGTGCCATAAGTATGCGGTACATATGCTAAAGTTGTTCCATACTTGCCTCACCACTAGTACACAGATTAAGAACGTCTAGATCTTCACTTATATCACGGATTTGTTAAAAACATGACCTCTAAGAAATAATGAATAAAATAAGATTAAACTTAAACATGAAATAATAAGATTTAATAACTCGAAGTAAAACTTTACCACGTGACCATATGAGGCCCCCTCTCGAGTGAGAAGCGTCTAGTAATATTATGATACCATCCCATATAATCTGGAGTTGTGTCTCCATTAGCATCCACCATAGAGTTGGCTGCGATGAAATTTCAACGTGAGTGCCACCGATTTATGTATGGTAGAAGCTTGTTTGACCAATCACTATATCGAAGATCAAGTTCATGTAGTGTTGGTTCCGTGTCGCACACAACTGGAATAGATTGTACCATGCCAAATTGTCGTAAAACTCTGTTCGGTAAATGCCATTCCATAATATGGAAGCATATAAGGAGGCATACTGAACGCCAAATGTCAGTGCCATTCCTACAATATGTAGGTAAAGTAGGCAAAACATTTCGATATGGCTCCCATATCACTAAAACACAAAAAATGTAAAAAATTAATTATAAGTGAACTAAAGCAACTAATGGTTATAATAAATCAACGTTGCTAATAACGTACCAAAGTAGGTCGCAACAGATCAAACATATATCTGTATTGGATCAGTACGTGCGTAGCTGACCCAGTGACACAAAACTGATCCCTCCACCTATAAATATTAAATTTTAAATAACTTATCACAACAATAATAATATATTCATAATACAAAATTTATAATAAATGAATGAACGTACCGAGATCCACACGGTCGTGCGGCTAACTCGTTGTCATTAATGTGACGACGCTGAGGGGCCATTGTAGGGAACCGCTCCCAACCCCATAACTGTAAGAGAATTATGGGCCCGGCAATTTCACGAGCATCTAGCTTCGTGGCCTTACATAACTGTCTATACACATCCACGCAAAACATGCTCCACCCCAAGAATACCTCCCAACAACCTCAAAATTCTCTAATAATGGTAGGAACATCAGATGTACCTTGTCTCCTGATTTATCCAAGAACAAGCTCCCACCAATCAGCTGTAAGATGTATGCACGAGCATACCTCGCCACAGTCGCTTCATCTGCGTCGTCATCCAATCGTTGGAACTGAGTTGCCAACCAAGGCAAGCTTAATCTAGAACCTTTAATTGCATTATTGTCCAGCGTCACCCCAAGTAGCAACTGACACGTTCGTTTCCAGTCCACATGCAACATTCCAGTGACGGGTTCGCCCTCTACTGGTAAACCCATCAGCACCTCTACATCCTGGAAAGTCACAATACACTCCCCCCCGGGCACGTGAAACGTATGTGTCTCCGGTCTCCACCTCTCTACGAGTGCTGTAATAAAGTGCCAGTCAAGTTGAATGAAGCCCAATCTGGCTACTCCATAGAAACCAGCAGCATGCAATGCTGACAATATCAGTCGATGTAATGGGATATTACACTGTAGAACTGCCTCTCGGCGTCTACAATGTAGCTCTTCCAAGTTTCCGTCATTCCACACGAGCTCTGAACTATGTGACACCTGATCATATAAGACAGACGCATCGAGTGGTCCTGGATTTATATCCATGATCAACAAAATGACAACGTGAAAACATATTTATTAACTATAGTATTTATAGATTAAACAAACAAATAAAAATAATAGCAAAAAAAATTAGAATTGGACATAACATCGCTAAAAAATATTGCATTGCATCTAAATAAAAAATTACATATCAAACGTCATTACATATCAAACGTCATTACAATCAAGAAACTCATAAAAGAAAAAAATTTGGTTACAAAGGTGCTTCTCTTTGTCTCGAAGGACAACTCCTTCTATTATGACCGAGTTGATTACACAATCCACACCGTTGTTGAGTGCTTGACTCCCTCCAATCCATCTCATTATGGTAACGGGAACTTTTTGGTCTACCCGCTGCTCTCAACAACCGTGGGTCCGCATATAAGACAGGAAAGTTAAGAGGGGTGATCCAATAATCTTCGTGTGGAATAGGTTGAAATTGAGGAGAGTAACATGCAGTATAGTTTGAAAGCTTATAATAATCCTCAATATAATCTTCGTAGTTCAAGTGTATTTGTGAGCAAACTGTCATAAAATGGGAGCATGGAATTCCAAACGTTTGCCACTTGTTACAGGAGCAACACCCATTCTTTCCATTTTTTTCATAATTTATTTACAAATAATCTAATTGAGAAACTAAACCAACTAAATTCTAAATTCTAACTTAATAATTCCAAAAGTTTTCACAATAAACCAACAAAAAATCCAACTACTAAAACAACAAAAAATCACAAATAAAACAAACACAACAAAACAAAAATACTTACATACTTGATGGGTTGGATATTTGATGGTTCCGAAAGTTTTCGATCGTTTGGGATTAATCTAATAATACAAATAAAACACATTCAATCATTAGATTTAGAAACAAACACAACAAAAGAACAAAAAAAACCATAATAAAAAATGAAGAAACTTTACTTACAGTGCTCGGATTTTTTGGCGTTTTCCTATCAAAATGGGACAAAAACTCACTTTTTGACTTCTATTGTGATAAAGAAATCAAATGTGGGATAGATATTTGGAAAATGTGGGGTTGAAAATGCATCAAACGACCAGAAATAGAGAGAAAAGAGAAGTGGGGCTCGGTTACGGTGAGAATGAAAAGAAGAAAGGGGAAGTTTAAAAATTTTACAGTGGGTCGTCTCTTCAAGAGATTATATATCAGTAAGTATACAATCAACCCTCTACAAAAAATTTAGATTTGGGTTGACAAAATGACAATGAAAAAAAAAATTATCGTGGGTCAGGGAAAAGTACATATTGTTAAAATTTAAATGACAAAAGTAAGAATGAAGGATAGACTGTTTTGACATCACCGCCTTTCATCAAGAAGATCCCGGAGGAATTGAAGCCTAAGGGGTGGAAAGAAGGTGGTTGAGAGCATTAAAATCGTGATTGGATATGGTAATTAAATGAATAGTACTTTCTTTTTTGAAGAAATAAAAAAGTAGATATCATTTACACCAGGTAATTAAATGCTCACCAACAACCTTTTTAAATTTAAAAATATCATAGATCATAGATGGATTAAATGCAATCTGACACAATTGAATGCCAACTACCAAGTTCGAATGTAACTAGACAGTGGAAGGAATGGTTGGTAATTAAATGGGGATTAGTCAGCAACCAATCCAAGAGTAACTAATTTCTAAAAACTGCACAAAAAAAAAGGAAAAATATTAGGAAAATAAAAAAACAAAAGTGACCGGCCTCAAGAGCAAAATTTTCAAGCACTTTGATTTCCCATAAAAACATAACGACGAATAATTTGAAGAAAAGAAGATTAAAAAAAATGGTGAAGATAATTAAAATGAAGAGCTCAATTTAAAAAGTAAGCAAATAATGTGTATCAAAAAAGAAATGGAACCAAGCAAAGCAAATGTATTGACAATGGTAGTTAGAATGAAAAACATGTTCAGCATGAAAATGAAGACAGAAAGCACATTATGAGCATCAGAGACATGAAAATTCATCAAAAAAATTGACATCACCATGAACATGAGGAACACATAAGCATGAGCATGAGCATGAGCATCAATTTGGACAGAAATCAACAGCATGAAGATGGTGGATTAAATTTTATTAACAATAGCATCATGTTCATCCAAAAAAATCGAGAACAAATCAGTGATGAACGACCCTTGAGGATGCAAAGATAAAAGAGGAATGAAATTATGACAAATAATGCACAGAACAACCTTCAAAATATTGGACGGAAAAAGCAAATTAAGTAACTAACAATGGACAAAAGTAAGTAGTGAACAAGAAAGAAAAAATAAACGAAGGAACAAATGTTACAACATAGAAAAAAAAACCCGAATATGTTGTTTCAACACAACTTCAACAGAAAAAAATTGGGGGGGGGGGGTTGTACAGAATACAAAAATCGAAGCATGCATAGGAAAAACCAAACATATTATCCAACCCAATAAGCGTTAGAACACAGGAAATCAGCACCAACATGGAATTTCATCATAAGTAGACACACATTTATTAAAAAAAAAAAGGAAAACGCTTGCATGCAGTAGGTGGACATCATCGGCCGGTCATCGAAGGGGAAGAAAACTTACCTCTATTCCCACCCCTCACTTGGCTCCAAACACCTACCAAGCGGATCCCGACGTCGACAGTCGCGGCAAGGAGAAGCGGCATGGGGTGGGATCTGAACAAAAACAAAGGAAGAAACCATGTTAGGGTCAGATCCATGCAGATCCGAAAGAAGGGACGAGAAAAAAAAAATAGCAAGGGTACCTCGGATTCGCGAAGAGGGAGCAAGGAGAAGACAGATCTGAGATCTGAACTTGCTCTTTCCCTCCCAAACCGAAAACAGGACATGCAATCGAAGAGGCTGTTGGGTTTTATGCCCTAAAACTCGTAGATAGTGAATGTAAACAAATTTTATACTTGTATTTAATAAAGTGTTATTTAGTTTCTGCAATAAAATGTTATTGTTAAATATTGCACTATTTGACCCAAATCCAATAAACTAAGATCCAAGGTTGTTTGTATGTAACTTGAACTAGTATGTGGGGACATACGGGGATTGATGTTCAAGTAACAACCTAAAAGGTCTATAGTACAAGGATAAGGCTGGGTACCTTATCCTGGTGACACTATGGATACGACCCACTTTGTATTATGATACAAACGCAATGATCCAACGCGTTCATGTGTTTGACATGCGAGTGGGGGTATCCTATGCAATGAGTTTGCATAAGACCGGACCGCGAAATAGTTAACCACTAACTGTAACACCATTAGTTGGCTTGGTTTCTATTTCACTAGGATGACCTAGACAACTCAGTCTCAATCCTGAGTGGATTATGGACTCCTGTTCACGAGGGGTTGTCCTTTGATTTGTATGGGTGAGAGTGGCCAGCACGCCGACACAATAAGCCTACCATTTTGGGGACAATACCGAGTGGGGAGCTGGAAACATAATCACATAAGATGGAATTCACTCCTTCCCGACTCTTGGGTAAGTAGAGGTGTGTTCCCTTAAGTGGTGTCTTCGGGACTTGAACAATGGGCCCAACCCTCTCTATGGCACGAGAGAGACTTCTGTTTGTTGGTTAGACCTCAAACAGGTTGTTCATTAGAGGAGCACTGGGGACTTAAGGACAAAAATGTAAACCAGGGGTAAAGCGGTAATTTGACCCAGCTGGGATACGAGCACATGTGAAGGACTGACTTGTAGTATTGGTCGATATCCATGGACACAGAAATATTCTACAGTGAGAAGAGTGCAGCTGTGGGTCTTTAGTGGAGTGACCCACAGTTAACGAATGGAGACTAACTTGATTAATGAGTTTAAGTCGATTAGTCTCGTATCGTTGGAGCTTCTGATTTGTAGGTCCATTAGGTCTCACTGGTAGCTCGTAAAAAGACTTGAAGCAAATAAATATAAATTGTAAATTGAAAGTGTTCAATTTATTTGGGGAATCATATAATGTATATTGATGCATTATAATATAAAGTTTATGAAACTTTATAATATAATTTTTGAATTAATTTCAAAAATTAATTCATGAGAGAAAATTTGAAAAGTTCAAATAAATTTAATATGAATTGGATTCATATTAATTTTAATAAAATCCCTAAGATTAAATATGCGATATTTAATTGGGTAATTAATTAATTATGGAATTAATTATTTATTTATTAAAATTAGATATTGTTCAGATAATAGATTTGAACTTATTCCAAGACCTTTTCCTATTAGGAAAAGGTCTTGGCCTTTACCTATATATAGGACCCCTGGGGTGGGGTGAAAGGCATCCCATTGTCTCTCCTTCTCTCAGAGATCTCTCCCAAAAGACTCCCACAAGTCTCCTGCTTCAAGAAGTCTTAGAGATATACTTGTGTAGCCGATTGATGTTGTTCGCACAAGAGGGTTGCTGCGTTTTCAATCTTATTGGCAAGAAAATGCAAATTGATCAAGGCTTTCTACAAAAGTAAGTTTTCTATGAAATCCTTGATCACTAGGATCAATCTAGTTGATCTTTTATCATGTTTATAGCCTATGTACAACCCATTAAATATAAGTTTATTGCTGTAATATTTTGCAAATTGTATTGGTATTTCAATTAGAATCTAAGACTCTGAGTAGGTTCGGTAATTCTTTCCGCTGCGTGGGGCTCTTATCCCTTCAGAGGCGAGGTTAAGAAAACCAGATCGGAGTGAGGGAAGGAGGAAAAAATCAGAACAAAACTTAAAGGAACTCACCGTAGACGAGAGAGAGAACGATCGGCACAGAGAACACGGAAAGAGAGAGGTAAGTAAAACGAAGAAGACAACCAACCTTAGACGACAGAAGGTACAACGGAGAGAGAGAGGTAAGTAAAAGGAAGAACAAACCAACCGTAGAGGAGATAGAGAATGATCGCCACAGAGAAGACGAGACGGTGGAAGGAAAACCGAGGGAGGGAAGTGCGAAGTCAGAGGGAGAGGAGAACGAAAATGGCACCACCAAATTCCCACTTAGGGAGGGTTTGGCAAACCCTAAACCCGTTTTTAGAAAAACGGGGGCCCAAACGCAGGGTTGCCCGTTTTTCTAAAAACGGGCTTCCCACTTCGGGGGCCCAAACGGCCCCTTAGAGCATTGATTTCATTATTTGAGACTAAAGATTGACTGATGGGAAAGAAATACACCCAAGTGTAACAACTATACACATCAACAAAGCTAATATAATAATGATAACCATGTTTGGATGATATGTATGCAAGACCCCATAGGTTGGACACAACAAGTTGTAAAGGACCAGTATATTCAGTAGTAGAAAATGAAAAAGGGAGACTGTGATGCTTCCCCATAGCACAAACATTACAAAATTGGAAGTTATTATTCATAGGCAGATTAGGCATGTACATTCGAAGAACATTTTTAACAATAGATAATCAAGGATGGCCAAGACGCCTATGCCATAAGTCTAATTCATAACATTTTAAAACAGAAGAAACGGGAACAGTGGTATGAGAAGAAAAATTGGAAACAAGTACTTGTACTGCTATATTATCTCTAGACTTAGAAAGAGCTGGAGCCAACATATTGAAACTATATAAACCATCACGAAGAGTCCCTTGTGTAGGATTGTATTGCGACACTAGAGGGGGAGGGGGTGAATAGGGTTGCTTAATAAAATTATACACATTTCTTTTTGCTAAATTAAACTGAATTGATTTAATCTAAACTAATTCGATAAACACTATAAAATATAAATATATGCTAAAGATATTTGACAAATTTTCTAAGCATACAATCTACTCAAATAAATAATCAAATAGCAGAAATTTAAAGAGTAGAGAGAAAGAGATATCACCAAAATTTTTTATTGTGGTTTAGAAATCCCTACTCCACTCCCTAAGACTCCTTGGGTATTTTACTACAACGACTCTCTTACGGGTGAGAACCAAACTGATCAAACACTTTTTTTCTAGGTTCAAGAATAAACTTCTACCGATCATTTTACAGGTTCAGAACCAAACCTATACCGATCTTTTGAAACGGATTCAAGGTCTAACTACTACGATCATTTTAATCGAGTTCAGAATCAAACCACTACAAATCCTTTTCGAGTTCAAGATTAAACCACTCATTTAATTCCTAAGGTGCACCTACACCTTATTACAAGTTCTCGATTGAAAAAGAAAAGAACCTCTCACAAAAGAAAATACCTATTGAAGGCAAAGTACACAAGATGAGAACTCACAATTCTCACTCAAAAAATTCCTTACTAATTTGCAATAAGCTGATTAAGAATATGAGAGGATTTTGGAGAAAAGGCAAGAAGGCTTGTTGTAACGACCCAACATTCTAAACAGGATCTTCTAATGGATCGATACTACATGCATGCTATGGAGGCCTTAAAATTTAAAACAATTCAAAACACAACGAATAGCATTGAATAAACCTCAACGGAAGAGCAAATCCTTAGTTCGGGATCCCATGTTTCAAGAAAACAAAATTTCTCAAGATTAAAACTTAACAAAACATCCATGGCCTCTACTAGTTCTCAAACAACAAAAGAAACATCAAGGGTAGAAAAATAAGTCTTAACATGAAAATTTAAAATAACAAAATCCATGCTTTGCTGTCTCCCATGGCTAACCGACAAACTCCGTCAACCGTCTTGAACACCTTTGCTTTTACTTGAAAAAAAACATTTTTGGAAGGATTGAGTATTTAAAATACTCGGTAAGTAACCCCACGACTGAGGTCAGGATATGCAAACACATACATCGTGGTTCATATTCTTATATGATCATGATTCATACATTTTCTAGTGGGACCTAACCTTCTTCCTCTTAAATATTACATTTCCTCTATGGCCATACATGAACAATTACCCAAATTTCCTCTATTCTCTCCCAACTAGAAGGTAGAGTAGGCATACTCTAAAAATTGCACCCATTTAACGGTTAAGTTGGCACCCAATTAACAGGAGTCAAGTCTCGCCCACAACTACCTTAAGTTCCTCTAAATGTACATCGATTTCCTCTAAGGGTAATTGTCATACAACTTCTATAGTTTCATGAAAACACACATATGCATGAGGTCCCACAACGATTTGTCATATATTCATGAATGCATCGTAAAACATTATCATAGATCATTTTCTCTCCGGCACGTTGTCCTCATTCATACAAAGCATCATCATAACATAGGCTCTTTTCAATCAATTCATATATTCATAAACACATCAATATTTCCATATCACAGATCACATACATGAAAATTCACACAAGAGGCCTATGCTATCAGCACACAGTTCCCAACCTAGCCTAAGTTTTTCAGTAGTAAGGTCACTTACTTGACTTAGCAACCAAAGCAACCAAACAACCAAACTCTCAAACAAAATCTCCTTTCAAACCTACAAAACATCACCACCATAGATATCAATACTTAATTTACACGAACAAGCTTTAGGGAGGCTCTTTCGCCCCTTGGAACTTACCTAAAAGTGCCCAAACAGTAGCTGGACAACACTCCAACTCGACGAAAACCCACTAGAATAGTGCTGAAATTGAGTGGGTTACCTACAAAAGGCCAATTAACAAGTCTCTTGACGAACAACAACTTAAATAGTTTGAAAGCTCGAACTAAACCATCAGAGAAAACAACGAAGCTAAAAATGGTTCGAGAAACATATGGGTAAACCTCACCTCTCACAAAAATGATTTAACGCTAGAAATCGAACCAGAAGCTGACCGAAACTCACCTAATATGACACCCAAAACACAGGAACTTGAAGGCTAGGCAGCCACGACGGTGCTACATGGTGATGGCGACTGGAAATCGAGGTTGAAGATGGGCTGTAGGTTGATTCTTCGCGGGTTTCGAACGGACGGACGCACAACAGAGGATTTGCGTCGTCGGCAAGGCTGGGTAGCGGTGCATAGGAGAGAGAGAGAGATACTGCTGGAGAAGAAAACCGAGTGAGGAAGGCAAAGAAAACAAGAGAGAGAGAGGTTTGCGGCTGAGGGGAAGAAGGGAGGCTAGCGTGTGTGAGGTTGAAGGAGGAGAAGACTAAATTTTCTTTTTTTTTTAAAAAAAAATTCCAAAATCAATTAGGGTTTTCATAATTAACAAACAAGGCCCAATTTGACTTGAATAACCCACAATCGAACTTTAAAACCCAACCTTCTCCTTTAAAGTCTCAAAATAAACGAGGATTCATGAAGTCAAATAAATCTCGACAAAATCTCTATATGCTTTAATACAAATAATGAAATGAAATCAAAAACTTGAAATTAACTTAGGACTTGAAAATAATTTTACCTGCAAATTAGGGGCGTTACACTTGTTGAATATTTGATCAATTTAGTGTGTGTGGGAGGAGAAGGAATTGACTCAAATTTATAGTTAAAGAAGTTGAATTTTAGCCATTGGATTAAATTCAAAATGGATGGTGAGAATTTAATTTGATGAAAAAGGAATACATTTTGAATTTGAAAAGGATTAAAATTAGGAGAGAATTGAAATTTAAATTGGGATTTGAAAGGATTGATTTTAGGAGACAATTTGAATTAAATAGAGCGATTTGAAAATTTGAATTAAAATTGAAATATGAAAGGATTGAATTTAGAAGATAATGATAATTAAAATTGAGATTGGAAAAGATTGAATTTAGGAGAAAGCCAACCATTCAAAACGAAGTCCACATCGGTTGCCATGTAATCACTACGTCACTGCCACGTAGGCTTTTTCTTCCACTACAAAAAAGTTGGCCTATTGACGTGCATGTTGCTACTGCACAAATGCATTGTATACACTATCAAGTAATAATGTGGAGAGTACTTTGAATATTGAACCCAAGGGAGAATGGTGACTAGTTGAAAGCATTTTTACAATTTAAGAAAGCAAGAACCTCCTTTAAATTTGCAACCGAGGATGGTAACCAAAAAAATAATTTGATAGTTTGTTTGTGTTGGGTAAAAACATATAAAGAAAGCAAGAAAATAAAGCAAGTAAAGATATATGAGATGAAACGAGAAATTCAAATAAGTATCAACCAAGAGCTTAATATGTGTCCACCTTTACGCTAGCAACTCACTCAAGCAATGCACGCGGCTGGAGAATTGTAAGGACTGAACTGTCTTTTCATAATTTGTTAAGAAATTAAAAAAAACGGAGAGAGAAAAGCTGGAATTTAAATTACAAGACAAGGCACGTGTGAGGATGTGTGGTGCGTGTGTGTTTTGACACGTAGAACAAGGAAAAGAAGAGTTGGAGGTGAGGAAAGATAGAAGAAAAGAGACAAATAAATAAAAGAAGAAAATGGAGAGAGAAGGGAAAATTCGAAGAAAAAGAAAGAAAGATTATGGGTTTAGCAAAAACATAGGCATGGGAGAGAAGCTGAGATTTAAGGGCGAGAATGGTGTAAAGAGAAGATTTCTAAAAGATTTGAGGTTAGGAGATGAGGCTTCTGACTTGGTAAGCTCTTCCTAAGAAAAAACCATGTGAATTATATGGATTTTATTTCTTTATTTGTAAATTATGAAGTTGATGCTTTAAAATCAAAGAAATGCTAGTTTAAGGGTTGTTTATGGTTCAAATTGGTTGATAGGAAGGGAGGATTGAAATTTGGGTTCCTTTTATAATGTTAAAGGTTGAGAGAGACGAATATGTATAACTTAAGGAGAAGAAAAGAAATTTTTGGTCATTTCAATGGTTTGCAGAGCTACCAAGAACTTCTCAAATTTAATTAAAAGAACTCAGGTGATTAAGGAGTTAAAAAAAGGAAAAAGAAAAGTTAAAGAAGTGTGTTGCAAATAAAGTGTGTCGCAACGTCATCGCGACGCGGAGCGGCCGACGTCTTTTCCTAAGGGTCTCTTTCGAGAGGAGAGGTTTGGAGTTTCCACCAATCATCTTGGGGTGTGATTGGTCACCCGTTTTAAAGAAAAAACCGATCTTTGAAAACCAAAAATTAGGCTCGGGAGTCAATTGAGTGTAGGGAAGGTGTTAGCACCCCTACAACACCCGTTTAAAAAACGGTTACCACATTTTATTTTAAAATTATCCTTTTATAACATGAAACGATCCTTTATTTTGAAGAAAAAAAATCAAATAACAAATGTCTCACTTGATCTTACCCTAGCTTTAAAAATTAAAGTAAGGTTTTGATGTAGTGAGCGGGGTTATACCCAATAATTGTTTGTCATGTTGAAATTTCCTTTTAATTAAAGAAAATTTGTCACCTCAAGAATTTGAGAAGTTATCTCAACTCTATCATAGGTTATACATGAGCTAATTTGTCTCACATCTATTATTTCACATTTCAAAAATAAAATGTGAACTAATAATCATGAGTGGTATGACACCATTTAATGGAAAAATATTTTTCATTTTTAAACCAAATTCTCTTAGAAATTCATTTGGAATTACTAAAGTAAAACTATTTTGAAATTCATTTGGAAAATCCAATTTAGAATCAAATTGAAGTTGATTTGAAAAATTCTAAATTAAGATCAAATTGAAATTTCGATTGCCAAAATAATTGACTAGTTGAACTTTAGGCTAATCTCCAGGCAGGGTGTTCCCTTTCGGTCAGCTTAAGTACCCGTTCTTAGAAAAAATTAGCTTTAAAGTTTCCATAATCAATCTATTTTAACCTTTCAAAATAGTAAATAACATTTTTGAAATTTGACTTAACCTTTCAATAATTGAAATTGATTTTTTTTAAAAAAATAGCCATTGATTGATTTCAAATCTAATTAAAATTGAAATTTATTTTCAATATAAAATCAAGTAGACATTGATTTTAAAATTTCAATTAGAACCTATTGAAACCTATTGAAAAATTCCAAATTAAAACCAAATTGAAATCAATTTAGAGATTTCAATGTAAAATTCAATTTGAAACGAAATTTGTTTGGGGAAAATGACACAATAAAGATAACTTGAAATTGATTTAGGAAATCAAATTTTAAATCAAATTTAAATTGAATTTAAAACCATGATGAAATTGAATTGGAAATCCCAATTAAACCAAATTCAAATTGATTTCTAAAATTGCAAATTAAACCGAATTGAAATTGAATCAATTTAAAATAAAAAAAAAATAAAATTGAGTTAGAAATCCAAATTAAACCAAATTGACATTGTTTTTTTTTTAAAAAAAAATTTCGAAATGAAATTGAATTGGAAATCCAAATTAAGAATCAAAATGGAATTGAAACCAAAACTTCAAATCAAAATTAAATTGGAATTAAATTGAGATCTCCAAATTAAAGTCAATTAGAACCAATAGGAAATTCAAATTAGAAATTTTAAATTAAAACCAAGTTGAAATTGATTTAAGAAAATCTCAAGTAAAACTAATTTGAAATTGATTTGAATTCTAGCTTAAAAATCAAAGTGGGGAGAAAAAAAAATTAAACAAATAAAGAATTTGAAATAAGCTTTTAAGCAAAGAAAAGAAAAATGATGAGTAAATATGAAGGAAAGAAAAAATAAATAAATAAAAGAGTGGGACCCACCAACTTTACCTTCATCTTCTTTTCTCTCTCCTCCCTTTCTTCTTCTTCACGATTTTCTTCCTCTATGTTCTTCTTCTATTTTTTTTTCTCTTTTCTTCTTCCTTCCATGCACATCTTTCTCTTTCGATTCCCACCTTTCTCTTTCGTGGTAAAGTTATCAGAATACTTCTGGAGGTTGCAGGTTCGTCGGCAGCCGCAGACGTTCGGGTCGGGGCTGTTTGACGAAGTCGTCGATGTGGGTCATTTGTGGGTATTTGAGTTACTGTGTGCTTGCCAAGCTGTCGCAACGTCATCGCGACGTGAAGCGGCCGACGTCCTTTCCTAAGGGTCTCTTTCGAGGTTAGAGGTTTGGAGTTGCCACCAATCATCTTGGGGTGTGATTGGTCACCCATTTTACAGAAAAACCGGTCTTTGAAAACTAAAGATTAGGCTCGGGAGTCGATTGAGTGTAGGGAAGGTGTTAACACCTCTACAACACCCGTTTAAAAACGGTTACCACATTTTATTTTATAAATTATCCTTTTATAACATGAAACGATCCTTTATTTTGAAGAAATAAAAGAAATAAATAACAAATGTCCCACTTGATCTTACAGTAGCTTTAAAAATTAAAGTAAGGTTTTGATGTAGTGAGCGCGGTTATACCCAATAATTGTTTGTCATGTTGAAATTTTCTTTAAATTAAAGAAATTTTGTCATCTCAAGAATTTGAGAAATTATCTCAACTCCGTCATAGGTTGTACATGATTTTATTTGTCTCATGTCTATTATTTCACATTTTAGAAATAAAATGTGAATTAATAATTATGAGTGGTATGACACCATTCAACAAAAAGAAGTCTTTTTTTATTTTCCAAATTAAAAAAACTAATTAGAAATTTCAAAGTTAAAAATTAAAATAAAGAACCTGAAATCAATTGAAAGAAAGTTAAATAATTTAGAAATTCGAACTAAAACCAAATTGAAATTCAATTGGAAATCTCAGTTTAAAAGTTATTTTGAAATTGTTTTGAGAAATCCAATTTCAAGTCAAATTGAAGTTGATTTCAAAAATTCTAAATTAAGACCAAATTCAAAGTTGATTGCAAAAATATTTAGGCTAATTTTCAGGCAGGGTGTTCCCTTTCGGTCAGCTTAAATACCCATTCTTAGACAAAATTAGCCTAAAGTTTCCATAATCAACTTAACTTTTTTAAGTTTTCAAAATAATTAACCTGAAAATGGGATAGATCTCATTTTAAACACATTTTTAATTTTTTGTTAAAAAAAATTTGATTTGACCTTCTAACAATTGAAAGGAAAATCAATTATTAAAAATCCATAGAAATTGATTGATTTCTGATTTAATTAAAAATTGAAATTGATTTTCAATATAAAACCAAAAGATATTGATTTGGAAACTTTAATTTAGAACTAAATTGATATTGATTTTGAAATTATAAATTAAAACCTATTTTGAATTTTACTTAGAAATTCCAAATTAATTAGATACAATTTGAAAAATCCAAAATCACTTTGAAACTCTTTGAATTCGAGATTAAAACCAATTGAGGAAAAATTGAAATTCCAAATTAAGTTCCAATTGAAATTCATTTGGGCAATGTCAAATTGAAAACAAAGGAAAGTTGAAATCCCAAATTTAATTTCAAAATTAGACCAAACTGAAAATGATTTCGAAAATTCTAATTTAAAATCAAATTGGGGTTATTTGGAGATTTTAATATAAAATTCAATTTGAAACGAAATTTATTTGGGGGAAATGACACATTAAAGATAACTTGAAATTGATTTAGGAAATCAAATTTTAAATCAAATTGAAATTGAATTTAAAACCATGATGAAATTGAATTGGAAATCCCAATTAAACCAAATTCAAATTGATTTCTAAAATTGCAAATTAAACCGAATTGAAACTAAATCAATTTCAAATCAAAATGAAATTGAATTGGAAATCCAAATTAAACCAAATTCAAATTGATTTCTAAAATTACAAACTAAACCAAATTGAAATTGAATCAATTTAAAATCAAAAATAAAATTGAGTTAGAAATCCAAATTAAACCAAATTGACATTGATTTTTTTTAAAATTTCCAAAATGAAATTGAATTAAATCCAAATTTTCAACTACATGGTCCTTGATTTTAAAATTCCAATTAGATTCAAATTATCATTAACTTTGAAAATCCAATTCGAATCAAATGACAATACAATTCTAATTTAACTCAACTGAAACAAAAAAGATTTGATAAAGTAAAAGTTTTTCCTAAAAGAGATAAGAAGAGAGGGAAAAAAAATGAGAGAATATAAAATAGGGAGTCAAATAAAAAAGTAATAGTGGGACCCACCAATTTCCTCTTTCTTCTCCCTTCACCTTCATCTTCTTCCCCACATTTCTAGCTCCTTCTTCTTCTTTTTTTGTTTTTTTTCTTTTGTTGCAGAGGAGCTTCACGACTGGCAGCAGCGGAGTTTAGGTGTTTAAAAATGTCTCTCAAATCTCTACTCTTCTCTCTCAAACTCACTCCCTCTCAACAATTTCTTCACTTTCTCTCTCTAAGTTCTTTCTCCAAATTTCTTTACTCTCAAACTCAATCTCACTCATTCACTTTCCTCTCTTTGTTGTATTTTTCTCTCTTTTTCCACACTTTGTTCTTGTCTTCACTCTCCTCCAAGAGAGCTTGGAGAAATGGTTGAGGGAAAAGAGGTAGTGGGTTGAGAAAGAGGGGGAGAGATTGGGAAGTTGGGAGAAGGAGGGGGAGAGGGAAAAGGAGAAGGAAGTGGAAGTGGAAGACCAAAGAGAAAAAAAATATATAATTAAAATTAAATAAAAAATAAAGAAATAAATTAAATAAAAACAAAAAAGAAAATAAAATGAAAATGAAAATAAACAATGAAAACCAAAAAACAAATTTTTTTGATAATATGTGGGGAGGGGGATTCGAATCACAAATCTTGTAGTTATCAAAAAACAAATTGACATACCAAAAAACAAATTGACCACCAAATATTGAAAAAATTCAAACATTATTACTAAAAATCAAGCCGGACCAAATACGGTGTCTACAAAGTGTAGAGGAGGATTGGTGAAGAAGAATGGAAGCAGAAGATGGGCTTGTGATGACAGGATTGTGGAGACAAAACTCTCCCAGAGTTTGCCGCACGAGAAAAGAGAGGAAAATTAATGGGCTTGGCCCATTTACTTATTTAGGATTTTCAGCTTATATATATATATACAAGTGTTGTGGCCGTGGGATTGAAAAACACAGAAGAGCAGTGGTTTTTCGGCAATGACGTGCGACAGTGAGTTTTTGAGATATAAGAGTATTTCTCTTGTGAGTGAGGGTTTTTGTTTCTTTGTTTATCCCAAGCTATCGGGTTGTGATACTTGGAAGTCAATAGCTATTGTTGGACTCTTGAGGGTTGGTTTGTAGTGTTATTGAAGGCTTCCTGTAATTTTCTAAATTCTAGTAGAACCTGCAATTGCAGAAGACTACACGTAGTCCCGAGCTTGGGGCGAACCAGTATAATTTTCGGTGTCGTTCTTTTTCCCCTATCTCTTTTATTATTTTGTGACTATTATTTTTGGCTAGTTTGGATTAACCTGTGGAAGGGGAGATAATTATAATATTATTGATTGTCGTCATAATAATATTATTATTTGTATTCCGCATTGTTTTCTCCCAACAATTGGTATCAAAGTTTTTGGTTCAGGAGTCATGGGTTTTGTAGAGCCAAAAAGTTTCGACGGAGTCATGAAGTTCGATGGGAAAAATTTTGGATATTGGAAGATGCAGGTCAAAGATTATTTAACTTGCAAGAAAGTGCATAAGGCATTAAAGGAGAAACCAAAAGGGATGACAGACGAAGATTGGGAAGCTCTAGATGAAGAGGTAGTTGCAACCATAATTAGGATGTGTTTGTCGATGGATGTGGCAAGTCTAGTAGCCCATGAGACAACTGCAGTCAAATTGATGGAAGTTCTTACAAACAGGTATGAAAAACCCTCTGCAAATAATAAGTTCTACCTAATTAAGAAGTTTTTCAACATGCAAATGTCTGAGGATGCTTCTGTGAATTCCTATATTAATGAGGTTACCACTTTGATTAATCAGTTAAAATCTGTTAAGATTGAGTTTTCTGATGAGGTGAATGCTATTCAGTTGTTAACGTTTTTACCTGATAGTTGGGAAACGATGAAGACAGCAGTGTCTAATTTGACTGGAAATAACACTTAAAAATTTTCAGAAGTTTGTGATTTAGCCATAGTTGAGGAAATTCGTAGGCAGGATAGTAATAAAGAGTCTACAGTATGGTCAACTTTGGTTATGACTAAAGGTAAAGATAAGGTTGATGAAGAAAATGAATCGAGTAGCATTAGGAAAAAGTGGAAATATAGGAATGAGGTAGAATGTTATTACTACCATAAGAAATGTCACTTCAAGAGTCAATGTAGGAAATTTAAAGAGGATCAGAAAAGAAAACCAGAGGCAAATATAGTGGAGGATGTTGTCTTAGTTTGTGTTGAGAGTGACACAAAGTATAGTAACCACTCATCAGATTGGATATTAGACAGTGTAGCTTCTGTTCACATAGCTTCAGATAGGAGTTTGTTCACATCATTCACAGGAGGGCATCATGGCCTAGTGAGGATGGGGAATGGTAGAACCTCCAAGACTAGAGGGATTGGAGATGTTAGTCTGAAGACAGAATGTTGAGGTAAATTGGTACTACGAGATTTCAGGTATGGGCCTAATATCAAGATGAATCTTATTTCTATTGGTAAGTTGGCAGATGATGGTTACATGTGTGAGTTTGGTAGTCGCCAGTGTAAACTCAAGTTCGGATCCCAAGTAGTGGCAGTTGGTCACAGGAAATCTACACTGTACAGATGTCAGTTGAATGTTGCCAAAGGATCAAAGAGACAGTGGATGCCGGTTAAAGCTGCAGATGGTAGTTGTAGAGGTACAGTTGAGTCAGCAACAAGGATAGCCAATTTCGATCAATCCGATCAAGATCCTTCAGTTCAGAAACAATTGGGAAGTCCAGGAGAGAAAGTTGATGGCTATCGTGAATCCCCAGTTGTCAGACGCTCGAATGAATTGAAGAAGTTGCTTAGGCGAGTTGAGGCATCAAAGTAGAAGGCCAGAGCAGTTGCTAAGGTCAAAGGTCAGGTCTCTAGCTTGGTAACAGGTTTGAATAGAGGATTCAAGCCATTCTCAAAGTGTATCTTCTTCAGGAACAGTTGTTCGAGTTGGAAGAAGATGACAGGTGACACCACTTAGCTGAAGTGGGAATACGTGTCTGTCTTTTTCGTCTGGGAGACAGGTCCACGTAGCTAGCCCATACCTTGGGGCGAGCATAGATGAGCTACAGTTATATTCTGATAGTTGCCTATTTTTGTGAGGTTGTTGTTTTTCAGGTATTTTGAGCCTTGGAGTTTACCAAGAAGATCAGAGATAACAGTTGTAGTGGGAGTAGATCCTTGGAGTTTGCCAAGATGATTAGAGTTTTGTTGCAGTGGGAGACGAGATCGTTGTTTTGTCTCCAAGTGGGAAATTGACAGGATTGTGGGGACAAAACTCTCCCAGAGTTTGCCGTGCGAGAAAAGAGAGGAAAATTAATGGGCTTTGCCCATATACTTATTTAGGTTTTCCAGCTTATATATATATAAGTGTTGTGGCCGTGGGATTGAAAAACATAGAAGAGCAGTGGTTTTTCGACAGTGATGTGCGGCAGTGAGTTTTTGAGAGATAAGAGTATTTCTCTTGTGGGTGAGGGTTTTTGTTTTTTTGTTTATCCCAAGCTATCGGGTTGTGATACTTGGAAGTCAATAGCTATTGTTGGGCTATTGAGGGTTGGTTTGTAGTGTTACTGAAGGCTTCCTGTAATTTCCCAAATTCTAGTAGAACCTGCAGTTGCAGAAGACTGGACGTAGTCCCGAGCTTGAGGCGAACCAGTATAATTTTTGGTGTTGTTCTTTTTTCCCTATCTCTTTTATTATTTTGTGACTATTATTTTTGGCTTGTTTGGCTTATCTTGTGGAAGGAGAGATAGTTATAATATTATTGATTGTCGTCATAATAATATTATTATTTGTATTCCGCATTGTTTTCTCCCAACATGTGAGACTGGAACCAAGAGAGAAAGTGGGTCTTTGGAATGGAGAATAAATTGTAATTTAAATTAATGTTTGGAAGAGTTGTCACATCAAGGTTTCCTTTTATTTTAAAAAGGAAATTAATGTGTTATATTGAATAGTACAATGAAAGTAATTAGATAGAGGTTAAGAGAATGATTTTTTTTTTTTTACTATAGCTTGTCACGTGAGAGAGTTACTTTGGGAGGGGAGATATTATTGTTATTATGGTAAATGGTGATGTGATAGGGGTCAGCCTCATCATTGGGCCGATCTGGCCCGACCCGACCCAAAGATGTATAGCCCAAGCTTGGCCCAGGCCCAAGTCCTACGGGCCTCAAGTATTGTTTGGGCCGAACTTGGGTCGGCCCAATCACTCAAACTTAGGCTCATAGCCCAATCCATGGGCCTAACTCGATAGGCCAAAGCTGGATCGGGCTTGGATCAGCCCTTTGGATCGGCCTTGAATCGGCTCATATATTAATATATTTTTAATTATTAAATTTTATATTTTAAAACTACAAAAATAATGACAAGAAAATAAAATTAATTTTTTATTATTTGTTTATTTATATTTTATTTTGAGAATTATTGCATCATTGCAATATGAGTACATCCCAATTAGGTTGGCACCTACCCATTTGCTAATCATGTGCATTTTTCTCAAATAAAATAAATAAATATAATAATATCAACACAAATTATACAATAGAAAATAATCTATAATATATATAAAAGTACGAATGAGGAAGAAACTTTTTTTGGACAATATTAACCTTGATTTTTAAAAAAATGACTAAGTTGTCCTTCTTGAATTTCATTAAGAATTTATCTCTTAATTAATTATACACTTTTCTCTCTCCCACCAATTCATTTCCAACTCTACATGTCTTTCTCTCTCCTACCCCATTTCTACGTTTCTTAGTCTTCTCCCTCTTAATACCTTTCTCTCTCTTCCACCATCTTTAATATTGACATTAAGTATTAAAAAAATTAAAAATAAAAATAAATAATATTGACATTAACTAAAAAAAAATTCTGATAAAAAAATGATGAGATTAATACATACATAATCTATTAAAATTATATAAAAAAAAACTTATTATTAAACTTTGTTATAGGGAATTTTGGACCACCATAGTGTACAAGGAGCTGACGAGGACAACCGGGCGGAGAGAGGACCATGAGACGACCCAGAGGAAGACCGGACCAACGGGCCGGGCCAACGTGGCCCGACCCGTACCACTCGGCCCGCTTGCGCGGGCCGAGTCCGTTTGCCTCCGCTCGGTCCCTCCTGCTTCTGGCCGCCCCGGTTCCGCCTGGTTTGTCCCGAAACGCCTCCGAATTCCTAAAAACCCTAGGAGCATGAGCAGGTATTTATACCCCTCTTCGCCACTGAAGAAGGGGACCCGAACTCTATTCTCTACTCTCTTTCTCTTGCTCTCTAGCTCTCCCTTCCGTTTTCTGACTTAAGCATCGGAGGCGGTGTGGCTAGCACCACACCGGTGTGCAGGTTTTCTCTTTTGCAGGCCACGTCTTCCCCCGCTCTCAAATAAATTCACTGTCGATTATCACGTGGAGCGAAGGTAATTTACCTAGTGAAATTTGATCATCAACAAACTTAATATTATTAAATGATTTAATCGAACCTTAATTAAACTTATTATTATTATTTATTAAAAAAAAACTGAACCTTAATTATCTTTTGTTAATGCCTTGAACCCCACTCTTCTGTTTAATGCATGAATTAATTCCATAATTAAACAGTCATCGATTCAATTCCATTTCCAATGTATAAATCTCTCTTCTCCCTTCGTTGCATCTCCATTCCATTTTGCAACTTCTATCCCTCCCCCCATATGCATTCATCCTCCCCTTTCTAGCAATAGAAGTTTGTTTCTGATGTTGTTGTCTTCATTAAAGTTTTTTTTTTTTTTTTTTTTTTTTTACTTTTCAACAATTAGAGCCCAGATGTCATCATTGGCTACCTAAGATGGGCTTTGTTGGATGATAAGGATGAATTGTTTGTGGGATTTTTGTTTTTTTTTTGTAGGGAGTTGCAATATTTGTAAATAGATAAAAATTGGTATATGGTATGTTTGCATGAATAGTTGTGATTGGAATTTGTCATTTGTGTGTGTGAATTTGAAATGAACAATCACCTTCTTTGTTTAACCCTTTTCATAATCTCTCTCAAATTTAATTGTATGATTGGGTATATGAAAAGTCTTCAAAGTCCTTACATACGTTAACTTTCCAAAAAAGTGAATAATCGTTGGAAATTGGAAAGGAATATAATAAATTTGAAAATAAAAGATAGCGATGCAAAAGAGGGATTTGAAAAAATTGAAGCAGATATTAGTTTTTAATGCCTCTGGTTTCTTTGTTGTTCCATAACTTCTGGATAGCTTTGAGAGATTGAAGAAACTAAGTGCAAATTACCACTATGTGCAACACATGAGCAGCCTTGGAGAAGTTAGTTTTAAAATTATTGGAAAAAAATGATTTTAGCAATTAAAAAAAACACTAATTTTATCATATGTGAAAGGAATCTTTAAAAGCTAGATTAAAATACCAGCATCATAATTCAACTTCCCCTCCCATCAAGTACCCATTAAAATATATAAAAATACATTAAAATTATTAATTTAAATGGATTCATAAAATTGCAGGAAAGTGAAAAGTTGGGATACGAAAGGATATTGAATATAAAAGATGTAAGTTTATTACTTAAAATTAATTATAAAATTTATAAAACGTTATATTTAATTACTTTTTTTAAATGATTTTACATTTAGTTCTAATAATAGAATTTCAAAAAAAATTTAAAATTGTAACGTTTTTCAACTCTTTTTTTTTTTACAATATGTGAGGTGGGGGATTCGAACCACAAACCTCGTGGTTATCAATACAACTTTGTGCCAGTTGAGCTATGCTCTCTTCTCCATTTTTCTAAAAAAGAAAAAATAAAATTTGGTGTGATACAATATATAATAGGTTAGCAGTGGCACAATAAAGTTTTTTAAATTCAACTTTCCCAATAAAAAAATTAGTATTTTTTAAAGTTAATTACTTTTCGCCTTCTCACATTTTCCCCCAAATGTGTGTATATATTGATAGTCTTAGTTTTTATTTTTATGTCTTTCATATATATATATATTCGTTTTTTTTTTCTTTCTAAAGAATAAGTATTTTCAATTTGACTATCTATATTAACATGAAAAGACTAAATATTTGAATGAAATATATACACATCTAATGTCTAATATAGATATTGAATAATAAAAGTATATTGTTAAGTTAAATCATATAATAATACATAATTTCACAATTATTTTATTCAATTTAGTTTTTAAACAGGGAAACCACGTGCGTCGCACGTTCAAAAAATCTAGTATTACAAAAAAAATATATCATTCTTCAGAAGAACTATTGTCCTTAAATTCCAACACTGATGATTTCAACTTTTCCATTTCTTCTGTCATTTTTTTTATTATTTTCTTCTTCGTGCAATCTCTTCTCCGCTAGCCCCCAATCTTTTAGACATATTAATGCTTCAACTGTTGAAGGTGATTAAGCTACTTCTAGTATCTGATATGACTCGACCACCTGCACTAAAAGCCGATTCTGATCTACAGTTGAAACAGGAATTGTTAGTATATCCCGTGCCATAAGAGAGAGCACGGGATAAGTATTTTCATATAATTTCCACCAATCCAAAATATTACAAGGATCAATAGAATCCATTGATATTGTTGGTAAATCCATATAACTTTTTAAATCAAGAGCTTCAAAACTTTTTGAAGAATCAATTTTCTTCTTTTTAGAAAGTATCATGGCAATATTTAAATGAGATGTTGAGAAATTATCAAGATTTATTGAATATGTAGATGAAGAAGAAGATGCACCAACAGCGGCAGTAGAATTATTTGCACTTTTCTTGTAAAACTCATATATCTCATATAATTTGGAATTAAACGAATTTATAGTAGTATTAATTTTCTCAATATTACTATCAAACAATAAATCAAAATAAATATCGAAAAAATGATTTTTATATCTAGGATCAAAAAACTTTTCGAGCAAAAACGTAATATGTAAATCATCAAAATATTTATTAAACTTTTCTTTCATTTTTTCAATCACAGATTTAAATAAATCTTCATTGGAATAATTCTTAAACATAAAACAAATATTAAGTAAATTTGATATAATTTGACAAATACTAGGAGAATATACTAAACAAAAACATTTGGTCGAAGTATCAAAAACATTTAAAAAATCTCGAACAACTGATGCATACCTCCAATCAAGCTCGATAAGTTGTACAATATAATACAATATAAATCTAAAACCTCTTTATATGCAACTGCCACTTTCAACATTTCAAATGTTGAATTCCATCTATGAGGCAAATCAATTCTAATATTTCTTCTCTTTTGGTTTAATTGTTTACAACATTTAAAATATAATTCATGCCTAAATTGATAACTATTGATATTACGAACTAATAATCTTAACTTTGAAATAGAATAAAAAAGAATTGACAAGCCATCCTGTACAATTAAATTTAAAACATGAGCAGAACACTGAATACGAAAATTACTGCCTAATGGTGATTTCAAATAATGACTTAAAAATGAAGTAGCTATATCATTATTTACTAGCATTATCTAGAGTTAGAGATAAAACCTTATCAACAATATTCCATTCTTTAAGGGAGTCTAATATAACATTTCCTATTATATAACTAGTATGAGAAGACTCAACCATTTTAAATGAAATAATTTGTTTGCATAATTTCCAATCAACATCAATATAATGTGCAGTCAAACAAAGATAACCTTGTTGATGACAAGAAGTCCGCATATCAGAGGTCAAACAAATTCTTCCCTTAAAATTAGAAAAAAAAAATTTTAAAACACATTTTTTTTGCCATAAATCTTTTCATAACATCTCTTTTTGCAGTAGAAGCTGAAAAACCTTCATATTGTGGGTTAAATGATCTCTGAATAGTACTGGTAAAATCATGATTATCTATGAAAGTAAAAGGAAGCTATACTATAATCATGTAATCTACTAATTCAGACCTAGCATATTCCTTATTATAAGAAAAATTAGTTAAATTACCTAACTGGTCTTTACCTAATTGCATATATTTTTCTATATCAACATAGTGTTTTTGACTACAAGATCTCATGTGCCTAATAAGATGACTAGCACCATCTTTTGAAAAAAAAATTACCACAAGTTTTGCATTTTGGTCTCAGCTCTATTTTTCCATTCTCTAACTTTTTTTTCTACCTTTTCAAAATATTCCCAAACAGAAGATGTTGGTCTCTTACCAGTATTTCGTTGAACAACTTCGACAGCAGACATACTTACACTTGCAGCATTTGCTTCTATACTTCGAGAGCTTTGAAATTGAGATTGTGAGCCGACACCTCCAATAAATTCAGCTTCATCATCATTGGCAATGACAATAGGAAGATTATTTTCATGGCTATGAGCATTTAAAAAAAATTACTGTAAGATGGGAGAAAATATAGGAAATAGTTGAAAAAGCCAATTTTAAAGGTCTGGAAGATATGGTTTTTTTTTAAAAAAAAAAAACTTGAAACACAATTGAAATAAAGAAACTGGTACACGAAAATTTCAAAAAAAATTGAGACAAACAATGTTAAATATAAAACTGGAGAAAAATAAAAAACGTAAACTCTTTGAATTGAAACTTGAGAGAAATGGAGATTGAGAATTAGAGAGAAAATGTGATTGCGAATAGAATTAGAGTGAAAGAAGGTGAGGATCATGGGGTTGATATTTATTAGAAGATTTTGTATTATAAAATAAAAATTAAATTTAAAATAATTTAAAATTTTAAGATATCAGAGACAAGTTGTAATGTTTCAAAATATTAAATAAAGATTATGGGAAGTTGAGATTTTCTAATTTTAAATTTTGCATCGAGATGTTGGCCTATTTAATAGGTTGACAATGCCAAAGATCTCTGCATGTCAACTGATTTGTTTAATTTTTTTATATTAAATAATTTTTTTAGTACAAATAAATAATAAATTAATATATTATATAAAATAAATATTAATAATAATTGGATCGGGCTCTGGGCCAGCCCTACGGGCTGATCCAAATACAGCCTAAACAGGTTGGCCCTTGAGCCGACCCGATTTAAAAAACGAAGATCCATATCCAATCCAATTGATGAAAGAGTTGGGCTAGGTCGGGCCAGTCAAATGTTGACCTTGGATCGAGCTTGGATTGGGCCTGGGCTGGACTTGGGCCGACCTTTAGGCTTTGGGCCCGATGATGGGGCTAAGATAGGGGAGAGAGAAATGGTTAAAGGAAAAAAAAGGGGGCAAAAAGTACTTAGGTTATTAATTAGATGAGAGAGAATGTGTAGGTTGGAAATTGACTTAATTGCTTTGGAGGAAAGTTTATGTTAATTTCCCATGAGTAAATAATTTATAGTTTGTGATATGAGCATATTATTGTTGGAATCCAGATTTGTACCACCCTTTTCTATCTTACCAGTGATTGAAAACAGGAATCATACAGTAAAAGGGAACCATAGAAAAAGTGAAATTCAAATGCATCTAATTAAATTTCGAGGACTAAATTCTCAAAAGGAGGTAATGATTTGTAAGACCCACTTTTGGTCACCTAGCATTTGGATATACATATATATATTAGTCATTTGATTTTGAAATATTTTAATGGTGGAGAAGGCTTGAAGTGAAATAGAAATAAAAAGGAATTTTAAATGGTGGAATACAACTTGGTGAAGAAAGTAATTCGAAAAAAAAAAAAAAAAGGAAGAAGAAATTAGATTTGTATGGGTTGGAAAAGAAATTTTGGAGACAAGAAAAATAAATTAAAAAAAAAAAAAGGAGATTGATATTACTTTGCAATTTTTGAGAAATGGTTATTTAAGGCAAAAATGGGAAAGGAAAGCAAGCTTCTATTGAAAGCTTTGTATAAAAAAGAAAAAGGAAAAAGAAAAAAAAATGGAGAGGTGGCTTTACATAAACCACACAAAATGAAAAAAAAAATGTGGAGAAGCCCAACGGGCAAGAAGAGAAAGAGGGAAAATGGAATGGAAGAGAGAGAAAGGGGAAAGGAAGAGAAATAGAAGGAGAAAAGAGAGAGAAGGGAAAAGTTGTCGGAATATCGCTGGAAGCTAGTCGGAATCTAGCCGGAAATGGGTTAAAAAAACTCTTAAGCAAGGATTCAACTTCGTAAGTTATCTTTCTCTTGAGAATAGCTTGGAAAAATGGAAAACCTAGATTATAATTCATGGGTTCTTCTCCTTATTCCAAAAAATCTTATGGGTTATGTTGATGGTCGATTTTGGTCAGAGGAAACTCGTCTGACCTTCACGTGCCACCAACGGTAAATTTGTAAATGAGGGGGAAGATGTGGCCTGCAAAAGAGAAAACCTGCACACCGGTGTGGTGCTAGCCACACCGCCTCCGATGCTTAAGTCAGAAATCGGATGGGAGAGCTAGAGAGCAAGGGAAGAGAGTCGAGAATTGAGTTCTGGTCCCCTTCTTCAGTGGCGAAGAGGGGTATAAATACCTGCTCATGCTCCTAGGGTTTTTAGGAATCCGGAGGCGTTTCGGGACAAACCAGGCGAAACCGAGGCGGCTAGCGGCATTGGGGACCGAGAGGAGGTGACCGAGCTCGGCCGAGGCCGACCATTTGGGTCAGGCCAAGTTGGCCCGGCCCTCTGGTCGGTTCTTCCTTTGGGTCGGTCTCCCAGCCCTATTTTCGTCCGGACGTCCTCGTCAGCTCCTTGTGCGTCGGGTGGTCCAAAATTGCCCATAACATTAAGCCCCCACTCTTGAATTGGGATTCAGGTGCGACTTAGTGCTATCGGTTGAGCTCCTTAAGCCCGATTTAAGAGTAATGATCCTTGCTCTGTGCTGACTTTTGTGCGGATTCTTTGCTATCCTGCATTATGGGATAAAAATAGACAAAACAAAACTCCCTAAATAGGGGTTAGGTGAGATAGAAATGAGAAAAGGTGAGGGATTACAAAAGTGGTGCTGGTCGGCCTCGGGAAGAGGCCGAGCACTGCCATCCTCTTTTTAGCTTGTCGGCTCGGCCTCGGCCTCGGGAAGAGGCCGAGCATTTTTCTAATTTTGCTTGGTCATTCGGAGTGCATCATCCCGGATCCAGGGTTTATCCACAAAGTGAAATGTAGGGAGATCTCACGATCCTGCATCAAAAAGTTAATCTCTACAAAAAGAAGAATGAGGGAAGAGGCTAGGGTCGGCCTCGGCCTCATGGCCTTTTTAGCTCACAACTTAGCTTCCTGTATTCATACGTTAGTCCTTGTAGGAGAACAATAGGAGAGTAGGCTAGGACATGTAATTTTTGGTAAAACATGTGCTTTTTGTTTGATAGGGAGTGCATATCACCTTTGCAGCCCCCAATCTCAAGTAGAACTTCATTAAAACATAAAGTACAGTTGAGTAAATAGGAGAATACCTTTAAAGTTTGTGCTCGGCCTTGGCAAGAGGTGCTCGGCTTTGGCAAGAGGTGCTTGGTCTCGGCCTCCGCCAGGTGAGCTTGACTTACATGAAGTGCTTGAGCGAGTGTTCCAGGCTCATGCAGTCTCAAGTTTGGATGAGGCGAGGTAGACTCGGTAGTCCGGGCTCGCCCAATGTGAGGATGCTCAGGCCAGATGAGGTGAGGTAGACTCCGTTGGTCCAGGCTCACGTAATCTCAAGCTGGATGAGGCGAGGTAGACTCTGTAGTCCAGGCTCGCCTGATATGAAGATGCTCAAGCCAGATGAGGTGAGGTAGACTCCGTTGGTCCAAGCTCACGTAATCTCAAGCTGGATGAAGCGAGGTAGACTCGGTAGCCCAGGCTCGCCTGATATGAAGATGCCCAAGCCAGATGAGATGAGGTAGACTCGTTGGTCCAGGCTCACGTAATCTCAATCTGGATGAGGCGAGGTAGACTCGGAAGCCCAGGCTCGCCTGATATGAAGATGCCCAAGCCAGATGAGGTGAGGTAGACTCGTTGGTCCAGGCTCACGTAATCTCAATCTGGATGAGGCGAGGTAGACTCGGTAGTCCAGGCTCGCAAAAAGTGATGGCTCGTGAGGTAGACCCAGGGTCCAGGCTCACATTGTCTTAAGCTGATGGGGCGAGGTAGACTCGACGGTCCAGGCTCGCATTCTGTGATGTTTGAATCGGTTGTCTTGTGCACACTTCTGAATACTGAACTTTAATGGTGAATCAATAGGGCTTCGACACTAATTGAAATTTTACACTTGAATGAAATCAAATAAGAAAAACTACTCAACCTATACAAGAGGCAGAAGCAGAAATAGATAATGTCTAATTACATGATAAAATGCAATAAATAAGAAGCCCTAAAACTCCATAAGTTCAGATTCAGTATCGGTGGAAGTGTGTCCTACTCGGCCTCGGCTCATCCTCTGGTCGGCCTCAGCCCTCTGTGGTTTAACGGCTTTCAGCGCGGTCCAGTAACACTCTCTTGATTTTTTCTGTTCTCCTTTGACAACTCCCACACCATTCGGAGTTGGAAACTTCAGCAACTGATGGTAAGTTGAAGCTATGACCTTCATCTCATGCAAGGTTGGCCTTCCTAGGATTGCATTGTAGGCTGACAAACAATCCACAACTAGGAAGTTTATCATCTTTGTCACTGCATTCTGTCCATCCCCAAAGGTCACAGGAAGTTCTATGCTACCTTCTGGGGTCACTCTCTCTCCTCCAAATCCTACAAGTGGGGTAAGGCTTGGCTTTAAGAGTTCCCTCTCTAACTGCATTGCTTTAAAGGCTGCTAGAGAAAGGACATCAGCCGAGCTTCCTCCATCAATTAGGATCCGATGGATTTTCACATTGGCCACAATTAGAGTGACCACCAGAGCATCATTATGTGGCTGATAAATGCTTGCTGCCTCAGCCTCGGTGAACTCCAAAGGGGGGGACGCCTTTGATAGATGGACAGAGTACATACCTCGATACTCTGGCTCGAACCTTGCTTCCCTGGCAATAGCTTTCCTCTTCCTGCTTGAACTTCCTCCAGCTGGTCCTCCAAAGATGGTTCTGATCTCTCGTAGGGGCTCTTCTTTGTCTCTGCCATCCTTGGTCAGCCTCGGCCTCGGCCATCCCTGGTCGGCCTCGGCCTTGGGCTCGCCGACGAACTCCTTCAAATACCCATTCTGAATCAATGCTTCGATTTCATCCTTCAACTGAATACAATTCCTGGTTGAATGTCCATGGTCTCGGTGGAAAAGGCAATACTGGCTCTTGTCTCTTCTATCGGGACTTGACTTCATCCTTCCCGGGAATTTCAGGAGTCCCGTATTTCGGATCTCCATCAATACTTGCTCCTGTGGAACAGCTGTTGGTGTATATTTCTCGAATTTACCAAAGGGATGTGCTCGGTCTGGTCGGCCTCGGCCTCCCTCGTCGGTCCGCTGCTTTTTATCCTTCCTACTGTCGTGGTCAGATGACGAAGACCTCTTGTGTTCACGTTCTGATTTCTTTGACTTGAGCAACTCTTCTGCGCTCATGTATTTCTGTGCCCGGGAGACAAACTCTGCGTAGGTTCGAGGTTGGCTCTTACCTATTGAATTGAGCAGTCTCTCGTCTTCCAGTTCGGCTGTTATGGCTACCAGGGCTGCTCCCTCGCTGTACCCCTCCACTTGCAGTGCTTCATCATTAAAACGTGTTATATAATCACGCAAGCTCTCACCTGGTCGTTGTTTGACTGTTAAGAGGTTGATGTGAGGCTTGCGCTGTTCTCTGGCTCCCATGAACTGTGTAAGGAATGCTCGGGCTTACTCCTTGAAAGAGCTGATGGATCTTCTCTTCAACCTTCCAAACCAATGCTTGGCTGATCCTGTCAGGGTGAAAAAGAATGCGCGGCACCTGATTGCGTCTGAGACACTGTGGAAGTCCATCCAGTTTTGGTAGGTATTTAGATGCTGCACGGGGTCTTTCTTGCCATCGTACGGTGTGAACGTGGGTACCTTGAACTTTTGGGGCACCTCGGCTTTCATGACTTCTTCTGTGAAGGGTGGGTCAACCCGATCGATTAGTTCTTCCAAGTCTTGGCCTCCGAGGTCCCTTGACTTCTGCAGGTCTCCCTGAGGATTTTCGAGCTCCTTCAGTGCGTTCAGAAGCTCGGTCTTCCAGGGGAGATTGTCTTTCTTGGCCTCGGCCTCGGCTGGTCTGGCCTCGGCCTCGACAGCCCTGGCTTCAGCTTCGGCAGCTCTGGCTTCGGATTCGGCAGTTTTGGCACATCTGCGCTTCTCCTCGATCAGATTCCTCAGGTCCGTCTTAGTATGACCATAGCTTGGGGTAGAAACTGTGTAGTCACGTCCCCTAAGTGTGCTTGACTCTGGGCTTCTCAAAATCGTAAGATCAGTAGGCCTGAGCCCCCTGACCTTGCTGGTCATGCTGCTTGTCTTCTTTCCCTTCGATCTCGTCTCTGATTCTGCAGTGTGCTCCATGGGCTCCTTCCCCTTCCTCGGGTCCCTAACCAGCCTCTCGTCAGGGGTTTTAGTGCTAGGACCAGGTTTATCCAAGATACGAAGTATCCTGGACAAATTATGATCCATCGCACTTACTTTGTTTTCAAGAGCAGCAAATTTGAGATCAGCTTGCTTCTCTCGGGATGAGGGCAGTGGAGACCGAGGACGAGGAGATTCAGTCCGAGGCCGATCTCGGCCTTCTTCCCGTGACCTCCGCAGGTGGCGGTCACCATCCGAATTCTCTGTGTTTATGTCTTGAATTCTCTTCTCCATCCCCTTACTCATGGAATGACCGATATGCAGATTTGACAAGCTTTCTTCCCCACAGACGGCGCCAACTGTTGATGGTCGATTTTGGTCAGAGGAAACTCGTCTGACCTTCACGTGCCACCAACGGTAAATTTGTAGATGAGGGGGAAGACGTGGCCTGCAAAAGAGAAAACCTGCACACCGGTGTGGTGCTAGCCACACCGCCTCCGATGCTTAAGTCAGAAATCGGATGGGAGAGCTAGAGAGCAAGGGAAGAGAGTCGAGAATTGAGTTCTGGTCCCCTTCTTCAGTGGCGAAGAGGGGTATAAATACCTGCTCATGCTCCTAGGGTTTTTAGGAATCCGGAGGCGTTTCGGGACAAACCAGGCGAAACCGAGGCGGCTAGCGGCATTGGGGACCGAGAGGAGGTGACCGAGCTCGGCCCGCACAAGCGGGCCGAATGGTCGGCCTCGGCCTAAGGCTGAGGCCGACCATTTGGGTCGGGCCAAGTTGGCCCGGCCCTCTGGTCGGTTCTTCCTTTGGGTCGGTCTCCCAGCCCTATTTTCGTCCGGACGTCCTCGTCAGCTCCTTGTGCGTCGGGTGGTCCAAAATTGCCCATAACAGGTTATTTCTATGGTTCAAGAAATTACATAGATCTTTATGGGTATTCTTTGTTTGGGGTTGATTCATGCAAAAGAAAGAAAAGGAACTAGAAAACCCAAATTTGTTGGTGAGAATGAAAAATAAAGAAATGGAAAAATAGGACAAACTAAGGAATTGGAATTGGTGACACAAATTGGTTGTTCTTGTTCCTTTAAATTTCAATTAACAATAGGGAAAGTATGTTTTTGTGGAAATAAAGAGAATGTGTCTTTGTGGATTTTTACATCTTCTTTCAATTACATGAATGAATTTGTTTACCTTAACAATTGTGATTTATTTATATTGAGGTGGGGAAAACTCTAAAGAATGGAAGTGTTAGAATGAAAGGATGAAAATGAGAAAAAAAAAGCAATAATTGGGAAAAGGAAGTGAAGAAGAAGATGAATAGTAAAGAATTGGAAAAGTTGGAATGTTTTATTGTTGAAAAGTACAATGGGGTACATAAGAGTTAAGTAGGGGGGAGAAAATCCTATTGGGTATTGAATTTGGCTTGAATCTTTGGAATTAATGGGTATGATGTTTTAAAAGTGTAATTAAGAAACTACTCATATTATGTCCAAATTAATTCCAGGACAAGTAGAGATCGGGTTGACTAATTACGAGATGGAAGCCTCACCAATACTGTTTGTGAGTGGTTACTTTACCGAATTTTCTACTATTTTACTCATTAGTGAAGTTTGAAATGAATAGTAACTAGTGTTCCTATGAAAAATTTGGATACTTGACAATTATGTAGATATCAAAGGTTTTATGTTTATTCCATGAGTTCATTTACTATTTATAGCAATGGATTGAAATGGTGAGAAATGACTTAGGTTTTTCAATTAAAAATGTAATTTAGTACCATGGAATTGAAAAAGATTTGTACTTACTAGGGGTGCAAGAACCAACCGAAAAAATCGAAAAACCCGAAAAACCGACCGAAACCGCCACCGGTTCGGTTTCGGTTCGGTCTAAACGGTCGGCGGCGATCTGAAGATTGTAGAACCGAAGATAAGCGGTTCGGCGTCAGTTTATTATTCATGCAATCCAATATTAACCGAGCCGACCGAATTTCAGGATTTCTTCCAACTTCCAAGCTTCTGATTTCGTGCAGCGTGCGACTATACTGCGTGGCTTGGTGTCAGCCGTCAGACATTAAATTCGTAATTTCCAATTTCGTATATCCGTGATTCACGTTCACAGTTTCAAGATTTCTTCCAAACTTCAAATTTCAAATCTCTGTTACACATTGTGATTTTTAATTAGATTTTCATTATTTTATTTTCCTTTTCAATTCCAAATTGAAATTTTCAATTAATTTTTATTTTCCAAAATTTGAATAGCCTTTTACGTTTCTTGAATTTCTCAACCCAAAATCTATAGCTCTTTTAGATTTTCATTTCAATTGAAGCTTTTCAAGTTTTAATTTCCAAATTGTTAATTCTGTAGTTTCCATTTTTTATTCTAAATCTAAAAAAGTAAATATATTCCTTATCTATATTATCTATATTGTATATTCTATAAAAATAATCTTTAAAAATTAATTTCAAAATTCATTAAGTTCTTTAATTATTATTATTATTATTTTGTATTTGTAGATTTAAAATCATGCACGGAGGAAGCAGCTAAAGGACAAGGGGCAAAGGAAAATGTTTATGTTTACTTGAAGGAGAACTTGAAGCAAAAACTGAGCTGCTGAAGTCTCAAGCTGAACTATTTGCTTTTGCTTTTTACAACTTGTTGTTTTTTTAGAATTTAATTTAGTTTGCAATTTTTTAAATTTTATAGTGAAGTAGAAGTTTTTGTTATTTTGTTATCCTTATTCCTTGGAGCAAGCTTGAATTGTATTATTTGTTAAATTAAAGGTAAAATAGCTCTAACTATTGTTTTGTTTTACTTTTTAATTACAATAAAAATTGAAAACAAGGATAAAAATAAAATTTTAAAAAACCAATAAAAGAAAGGATTAAAAAAATTGAGAAGAAAGACTTAACAAAAGAGAGAGATAAATAAAAAAAGAAAGTAAAAAAAAAACAAAAGGAAAAATAAAAGGTAACGGAAGGAAAGGAAGGAATAAAGGCGAAAAAGTAGTGAGTAAAGTAAACCATTCCCACATCGCTTAGGTAGCACTTTTGTAGGAATCTCAAAGCTATAAAAAAGAGTTTCTGGTTTACAATTTTTATTAAATATATTAAATATTAAATACACAAAATTGGAGTTGTGCGGCTTGATTGCGTGCGTGTGGCTCGATTCGATCCACGCAACTCGACATTCAGTCAAGTCATGCGCGGTTCGCCGATTATATGACCGATCCGAACCGTCGGTTCTGCAGTCGGATCGGTGCGGTTTTATACCGTAATTGGTTCGGTTGCGATTTTAAAAATTTTCTTATTTTAATAGCGGTTCGACTTCGGTTTTGTCTAGTAACCGAGCCGAACCGACCCGCTTGCACCCCTAGTACTTACGTACGATTTTAGCTATATCGATTTACTTCGTTATTATTTGAGTATCAAAGGAGAATTTCTAGATATCTCTCGATTTTAGCCAAATGGCAGAAGTTCAAATTGTTTGAGATAAATTCAAATATTGGGAGTTTTAAAAGTAACTTCACGATGTTGGTTGAGTACATGGATTTTTGAATTTATGTAAGCCAAACCTTGCATATGGTAAATTCAATTATAAAAAATGATCATTGGGTTATGATTTTTAGTCATGAGAACTTGATTTGAAATGTTTTGGCTTTTCCGTGGTTTGTGAACTTAGTTTATGAGATACAAATGTTTTTCAAACCACTGGATGATGTACCCACAGTGATTTCCCGATACACTTACGTGAATGTGTTTCCGTAGTGTAGTTATGATATATGAGGTCTTTGGGACCCACTTTGACACACACATAGGCTTTGGGTCGTGGTCGTGTGTCGGGGTGCTTTGCCCTTTTGGGGGCTACCCTGTGCGCGTATGACTAGTTGCTCTACTATGTACCTTGAGATTACTCGGTACATAGTATGACCAGGATTTGCTCTGCTATGTACCTTGAGATTACTCGGTACATAATATGACCAGGATTTTCTCTGCTATGTATCTTGAGATTACTCGATCCATAGTATGACCAGTTGCTCTGTTATGCATGGGGATTCGGCCCATGCATAGTATGACTAGTTTTGCTCTACTATGCGTATTGAGACTACTCTGCGCTATATGACCAGTTTTCGGGTACATGTTTAGTGATAGATTCCCTAGCCACTCAAATATGTGTTAAAGTTTACGTTTAAAAGATTCTCATGGTATAAAATACTTTAACTTTGTGTACTTGCAATAGAGGTTACAAGTGTTTTCACGGTTTCTTTTAAAAGCTTATTCTAAATTCTTGTTAATTACCTTTTTATGATTGTTTATGTTATTAGTCTCCTTAAATTTATTTTCTTATAAACTTCTACCACTTATTGGGCTTTTTAGCTCACTCTTTTCCTAAATTTTTTTACCAGGTAGCATTTGAGTTTCCAACAAGCCTATCGAGGTCGAGATCTGCCACTAGTCTCATTTAGATTATACATCATTTTGCATGTAAATATAATGTTGATGTTTTGTTTTTACAACTAGAGTGGCTAGCATCATTTTGGAAGTTGTACCATTTAAATTTATATTGTGTTTTTAATTGGGGACTTATGTTTCCCATTGTGGCATTGGTTTGTGGTTGTGCTGTGGTTATGGGTTTCTGAACTGATTTGTGATTATGAAATATTGGTAGTAGTGTTGGATTTTAAATAAATCATTTGGGAGTGTATTTGCAATTGCAGGTGTGTTTTATCCAAATTTCAGGGGAAACTCTGCTGAAATTTTTATGTTTTATTTAGTAAAGTTTTGCTAGCCACCCCATGGTTTTTTTAAAGAAAAATGAGTTTTGTTTTACTAAGTTTGACAATGGATTTCATAGTTTAGTTGGGATCCATTGTCTGCCCGCCACGTCCTAGGTTCGATAAGGTAATCTGGGGCGGGGTGTGACAAGATTGGACAGAAATTGGGTCCAAAGCGTTGGCATCATTGTTTCGGTGAGTGGTTATTTTACAAAATGTTTCATTGTTGTTTAATTATTATTATGAGATTTCAAGAGCTTTACAACTATGTTGGAATTTTAAAGAAACTATTAAGAGATTTACAAAAAGTTGCTATGAATTACCAATATTGTTGTGTTTGCTGAAATTATCGTATATAGATATTAGAGATATTTTCAAGTCATTCGAGAATTCAAGAAAGTGTTACAAAGTTTCTGTATATTATGTTTTTAGCCAGAATTGTGCTTTAGAGCTATGTGAGATATTTTATGGTGATTTGAGTAATTAAAATTATTTGTGTTCTTTGAGGAATCTCTCTAGTTTACGAAATGTTGTTTTAGAAAAGAGAATGGTTTTAGAGCTATTGGATGATGTTGAGTTTTTATGTTAATAGTGGTTTGAATCCACTAGATTTATGTACCCATGGTGATTACCCATATACTACGTGAATGTGTTTCCATAGTATAGAGAGGGGTCCTTATGACCCACTTTAGCACACAAGTGGGTTTTGGATCGTGTGTTAGGGTGCTTAGCCCTTGAGGGTAGCTCTACGTGCACGTATGACAGAGATGGCTCTGCTATGCATTTCGAGATTACTCAATGCATAGTACGACAAAAACTGCTCTGCTGAACAGATTGAGTTTACTCTTATGTATGACTAGAGATTTGAGTACAGATTTGGTGATAATTCTTTCAGACATGTGTTATTATTTTCAAGAATTACTTTTGTAAGTATTTCTTTATGTTTTAGTTATCTTGAGAGTTACTAAACATATCCTGTTTTACATTGTTTTTCCAGAGTTATAAAGTTATGCTTAAAGAGGAGATCGGTTTTATGAAAGTATTTTATTTATGAACTTACCACTCACTGGGCTTTTCAACTCATTCTTTTATTTTTATTTTTTTTCCACCAGGTTGCTCTTGAGTTTCAACTGTTGGGTTTTATGCCCTAAAACTCGTAGATAGTGAATGTAAACAAATTGTATATTTGTTTCAATAAAGTGTTATCGAGTTTCTACAATAAAGTGCTATTGTTAAATATTGCACAATTTGACCCAAATCCAATAAACTAAGATCCAAGGTTGTTTGTATTTAACTTGAACTAGTATGTGGAGACACACGGGGATTGATGTTCAAGTAACAACCTAAAAGGTCTATAGTACAAGGATAAGGTTGGGTACCTTATCCTGGTAACACTATGTGATACGACCCGCTTTGTATTTGATACAGACGTATTGATCCAAAGCGTCTATATAGTAGACATGCAAGCGGGGGTATCCTATGCAATGAGTTTGCATAAGATCGAACCATAAAATAGTAAACCACTAGATATAACACCGTTAACTAGTTAGGTTACTATTTCAATAGGATGACGTAGGTAACTCAGTCTTAATCTTGAGTGTGTCATGAACGAACTCATGAGGAATTGTCCCTTGATTAGCATGGGTTAGAGTGGCCAATACGCCGACTCAATATGCCTTCCTTTTTGGGAACAAGACCGAGTGGGAGGCTGGGGACATGACAACACAAGAAGGAATTCACTTCTTCCCACTTCTAGGAGAAATAGATGAGTGTTCCCTTAAGTGGTGACTCCGGGACTTGAACAAAGGGATCTCGCCCTCTCATTGGCCCGAGAGGGACTTTCTGTTTATTGATTGGACCATAAACAAGTTGTTCATTAGAAGAGCATTGGTACTTAAGGAGACAGATGTAACACAGGGGTAAAACTGTAATTTGACCCAACTGTGATTATGGACACTAGTGAAGGATTGACTTACCACTATAGGTCTATATCCGTGGACACAGAAATGTTCTACAGTGAGAAGAGTTCAGCTGTGGGTCTTTAGTGGAATGACCCACAATTAATGAATATTGGTTAACCTGATTAATGAGTTTAATCAGTTAACCTCATATCATTGGAGCTTCTGATCTGTAGGTCCATTAGGTCCCCCTGCTAGCTCGTAAAGAGTAATTAGGAACAATTATATCTTGAGAGAGTTTGCATAGTTCAAATTCATATTGGGAATTAAGTTAATTGTATGAGATACAAATTAATATAATGTATAGTGATACATTAAAATATAAAGTCTAATTTGAAATTAAACTTTATTATTATGAGAGAAATAAATATTTGAAAAAGTTCAAATATTAATATGAATTTGATTCATATTAAATTTATAGGATATAAGAGAATTTGAAGGAGTTCAAATTTTAATCTGAATTTGATTCATATTATAGAATTAATTAATTGAAGGCCTGAAATTAAATATATGATATTTAATTGGGTAATTAATTAATTAACTAATAAAAGGTCTGAAATTAAATATATGATATTTAATTGGTGATTAATTAATTAAAGAATTAATTAATTGGAAATTAATCAATTATGGAAATGATTAATCACTTAGGGGGTGTTTGGGGCAATGAATAGGTTATAATAACTACCTTTATTATAACCTATTCAGGGTTTGGGGCATCAACAAAAATAAATGGTGAGGTGGGTTATTTTTACCCCCGATTATTTTATCCATTCTCTACAGTAACCATCACTCAACCCACCCGATTATTCTATCCATTTTCTACAATAACTCTTTCCTCTCTTCTTCCATGCAACTCCTTGACTTTTCCAACGACCGTCGGCCGCCGTTGGCCGACGAAGTTTCCGGCGAATTTTCCGACGGCCACCAACGACTTTTCCGACGATCGCCGACGACTTTTCCGGCCGCTGATTTTTTTTCTTTTTTTTCATATTTATTCTCATTTTCATTTTGAAAAATATAAAAAATGAAAAAAAATGAAAAAAAAACATCGAAGGTTGCCGGAAAAGTCGTTGACAACATCGAAGGTTAACCAACTTAAAAAAAAAATAATAACATTCAAACGAAATTGTATCTACCACACTCGAGTTTATTTCAAATGATTTTATTGATTAAAAAAAAACTAATATGATTTTTGAACTAAACATTTACAATTTTTATTTTGGAAATACTAAAAATTAACTAATATGGTTTTTCTATACCAAATACTAAACTTTTTGTTTTGTTAAAAAACAACATAACCCTAAATCAAAGTGAATCGTATATCATAAAAAAAAAAAACTAGAAAAAGAAAACAGTCAGTTTGAAGCTTTGATTCAGAACCCCATGTTAAAACAAATCAGTACTCCAAACACAGATTATTTTATCCCAGACTAAAATAATCTGCACCCCAAACACAGATTATTTTATCCCAGACTATAATAATCTTCACCCCAAACACAGATTATTATAACCCCCAGACTATTATAATCCCCAGATTATTATAACCACAAGATATTATAACCAATTCAGTGCCCCAAACAGCCCCTTATGGAAGTAATTAATCATTTATGGAAATGATTTATTCACTTATGGAAGTGATCAACCATTTATGGAAAAGATTAATCAATTTTGGAATTGATTAGTTATGGAATTGATTAATTATGGAAAAGATTAAATCAGTTATGGAAATAATTGATTTTAAATGAATATTTTATTCATGACCTTTCTCCTATAAATAGAACACTAAACCTAGGGTTTATGTGATACAACATAAGACCACAAGAAAGCACTCTTGCATTCTCTCTAGCCTCCCTCTCATATTCTCTCAACCCAAGAACTCTAGGGAGAATTTTCTCTCTAGAGTTTTTTCCCATTCAAGATTAGGTAGTCCCACAACTACGTTCCTAATCTCAGAATCATAGCGGGGAAAATAAATGGTTGGGGTCCCAATTGTTGACGCTTGATCCCTATGAAATCAAGAGAGGCGTTCTTCATATTTTAGAGACGACAACAACGGTATGTTTGCTTCTCCCCTTTAGAATTAGTTCTAAAGTTGTATGCTTAGCCTTAATAATTGATTTAGAATAGTTTTCCAAATTTTGTCAATGTATTGGTATTTTGGTGGAAACAAAATTAATTACGAATCGGTCCCAATTACGCTTCCGCTTTATCGGAATTAGGGAATTCCAAATCCTTCATCAACCAAAGTTGACTAACCAGGGCAAGCTAGTCAGAGTCTGCCACCAGTCTCTACAATTCGATGCATATCACTTATTATGTATAAGATAGTCAGAGTCTGCCACCAGTCTCTACAATTCGATGCATATCACTTATTATGTATAAGATTTGGTAATGAAGTGTCGAGCTGAGTATTGTGGTTTGAGACACCTGTGTCTTTAGTTTGGCTCCAGGATGTGGTATAGTATCTTTATTTCTAGAGAGTTTATATGCGTATATATTGCCTTTTTTTCAGGTGTGTATTGAACCAAGTTTCTGAGGAAACTCTGCCCAAATTTCTGGTTATTTAAGTTATAGATTGACAATGAGCTTAAGAATGGCTAGAAGCATTCTAGATGGCAATAGGGTCCTATGGTCGGTTAGAATTCATTGTTGGCACGCCACGTCACTAGTTGTTAGGAGTAGTCTGGGGCGGGGTGTGTCAAGAATACTGTCTATTAGTGCCCACATAGACATGGTGTAGATAGATTGCTACCAGTTTGCGCCCACAATTGTAACGACTCAACTAAAAGAAAGCTAAAACATACTGAGGATCGCTACTACATGCATGAAAATATAAAACTTTTGAAACTTTAAAGCAGAAGATACCTTAAGTAAAAATCTTTTATTTAATAAACTGTGCCAAAAAACATAAGTCATTTTACAGTAAACGAACAATAAAAAACGATGATAGGCAATTTTCATAAAATTGAACATTATAAACATCTGAAAACATGAAACTAGGAAACTCGACCCTAGACTTCTACGAACATGATTTGCAGCTGCCTCTCATAGCCTAGCCAAGTCACTGCCCTTGTCACTCACCTAATGTCATCAAGTACCACCTGAAAAGGAAAGTCATGTAGCATGGGTGAGTATATAAGAATATACTCAGTAAGTAGCCCACTTAACGCTGAAACTGATAACTTGAAAAACTGTTAACATGAACTTAACTCCTGGGTCTAAACATCCTAGGGACCTAATTGAATCAGTCATTCGAGCTTTTAACCATAGGGCCGTACCTGGGTTCATGAAATGTTTTGTCTAGGGTGATTATCTATTCCCAACCTCTGCCAACTAGAGTGTTGTGTGGGTCAGTCAGTTAAGATAAGTAAACTAGATGTAAGGATTGGAATTCCCAATTCCGTTACAGCGGAAGCAATTGGACCGTTCGTAAATTAATTTTGTTCTACAAAATACCAATACATTGGCAAAAGGTTAAGCGGTGAAAAACATACCTCCATTGACGACTCTGAATACTTCAACGGACACCATCATTTGATCTTCCCCGCTATAACTCTGAGATTAGGAACGTAGTTGTGGGACTACCTAATCTTGAATGGGAAAAACTCTAGAGAGAAAATTCTCCCTAGACTTCTTGAGTTGAGAGAATATGAGAGGGCCTTATGGTGGCCATATGTTGTAGCACCGAAACCCTAGGGTTAGTGTTCTATTTATAGGAGAAAGGCCATGAATAAAATATTCATTTAAAATCAATTATTTCCATAACTGATTTAATCTTTTCCATAATCAATCAATTCCATAACCAATCCATTCCATAATTGATTAATCTTTTCTATAAATGATTAAATCATTTCCATAAATGATTAATTACTTCCATAAGTGATTAATCATTTTCATAATTGATTAATTTCCAATTAATTAATCACCAATTAAATATCATATATTTAATTTCAGACCTTCTATTAGTTAATTAATTAATTACCCAATTAAATATCATATATTTAATTTCAGGCCTTTAATTAATTAATTCTATAATATGAATCAAATTCATATTAAAATTGGAACTCCTTCCAATTCTCTTATATCCTAGAAATTTAATATGAATCAAATTCATATTAATATTTGAACTTCTTCAAATATTTATTTCTCTCATAATCATAAAGTTTAATTCCAAATTAGACTTTACATTTTAATGTATCATTATACATTATATTAATTTGTATCTCATACAATTAACTTAATTCCCAATATGAATTTGAACTATCCAAATTCTCTCAAGATATAATTGTTCCTAATTACTCTTTACGAGCTAGCAGGGGGACCTAATGGACCTACAGATCAGAAGCTCCAATGATATGAGGTTAATAGATTAAACTCATTAATCAGGTTAACCAATATTCATTAACTGTGGGTCATTCTACTAAAGACCCACAGCTGAACTCTTCTCACTGTAGAACATTTCTGTGTCCACGGATATAGACCTATACCGGTAAGTCAATCCTTCACGAGTGTCCGTAACTACAGCTGGGTCAAATTACTGTTTTACCCCTGTGTTACATCTGTCTCCTTAAGTACCAATGCTCCTCTAATGAACAACCTGTTTATGGTCCAACCAATAAACAGAAAGTCCCTCTCGGGCCAGTGAGAGGGCGGGATCCCTTTGTTCAAGTCCCGGAGTCACCACTTAAGGGAACACTCATCTACTTCTCCTATAAGTGGGAAGGAGTGAATTCCTTCTTGTGTTGTCATGTCCCCAGCCTCCCACTCGGTCTTGTCCCCAAAAAGGAAGGCATATTGAGTCGGCGTATTGGCCACTCTCACCCATGCTAATCAAAGGACAATCCCTCATGAGAAGAAGTTCATGACACACTCAGGATTAAGACTGAGTTACCTACGTCATCCTATTGAAACAGTAACCTAACTAGTTAACGGTGTTATATCTAGTGGTTTACCATTTCATGGTCCGGTCTTATGAAAACTCATTGCATAGTATACCTCCGCTCGCATGTCTACTACATGGACGCTTTGGATCAATACGTCTGTATCAAATACAAAACGGGTCGTATCACATAGTGTTACCAGGATAAGGTACCCAACCTTATCCTTGTACTATAGACCTTTTAGGTTGTTACTTGAACACCGATCCCCGTATGTCCCCACATACTAGTTCAAGTCACATGTAAACAACCTTGGATCTTAGTTTATTGGATTTGGGTCAAATTGTGCAATATTTAACAATAACACTTTATTGTAGAAACTCAATAACACTTTATTGAAACAAGTATACAATTTGTTTACATTCACTATCTACGAGTTTTAGGGCATAAAACCCAACACTAGAGACTAGCTGACAACCTCTAGCAAAACTACACCAATCCCAACACAACACCCCTGAATCATGAAAATACGGTGGAGCAATCTGGTGCATGAAAACATGTCGGAGTGCCATCTAGCGCACGATCCCGTGCCTGAACTCAACACCGTCCTGAGACTGATAGAGCGCATGATCCCGTGCCTGAGCTCTAACAGTCGACTGATGGAATGCATGATCCTGTGCCTAAAAACAGGAATCTACCAGTCAATGATAAAATGAACGATCTTGTGCCTGAAAACTGGGTTCCATCAGTCCTAAGATGGGGAAAGAAATAGCTCTAGCTAACAGAAGACTTAAGGATCCTTTAAGTCTACACTTGAGGCCCTAAAACATGATATGGTCCCTATACTTAGTCTATTCTCATTTATACATTTGGTTCTAAGTCATATTAAAACGTGCTTGGAGAACCCGTGGTCTATACTAACCAGCTAGCTAATTAAGCACATCATAATCCAAGGGATAATTCTAAACTTAGTCTCTTTATCCACTGTAATGCTACCAAAAATTCGGTAGCATAACGATAATACATATAGTCAACCCTAAATTTTCTTATCACCTGGAAACAAGATAATACACTTCTATAATCAAAACTGCTCAACTACAAACTTCCACAACACTTCTGGTACTCCGAACTTCTACAACCAAAGTGAGTCAGATCTCGCATCCACGACTCAACCACAACTAAAACAGACATTCAGAGAAAACCATAACTTATCCAAAAAAACCATGCTTTCAGATGAACCAAAAGATGTTAGTCCAATTAAAGGCCATCTCAGCAAGTTACAATTAACTATAAAATTCTCATACTGTCATAATGCCTCACAATGAAACTCATCACGCATATTTAGATCCAAAAGCAAAACTCAAGACTTAAGTCTAATTCATGCTAGCATATTAAATTCTCAAAGGAAGTTAGTCTAGAGCATAGAACTTAATCCCACGACTACATATCAATTCCAACAATCATGCAATGGATCTAAAGCATGGAAATTGTGTCCAAATAGCTACTTACCTTAACTAAAAAAATTTCCTGATGAATTCTAAAGTAACTCCTTAGCTCCAAGGCTTCAAGGAAGCTACAAAAAAAAAAAAAAAAAAAAAAAAAAAAAAAAAAAAAAAAAACGGGGGAAAATTCCTTGAAACCAAATACAATCTCAAATCAAATGCTCTGTAGAGCCCATTCAATTTGGTGAATTTAACACCCAAAACTTACCAAAAAATAGAACAATTGCTCTGCGAGCTTCCAATTTCATTCCAAATCGATGAATAAATCACCAAACGTTATGGGTACCTTGAAATTGAAAGCTAACATCAATGGGTATTTAAATAAACACTAAAATCAACCTTAATCCTTGATGTAAAACACTTACCCAATGTCGAAATTGCTCAAAGACACTGAAACTAGAAGACTCACTGCTTGAATCGTCGAAATTTAAAGGGAAAGCTAGCTGAACAGGACTAATAATGAGTGAGTATTTGATTAAACATGATAATAAACCAAAAATATGATTTTCCTCACCTACCCACGCTGAAAGCTCGCCCGAATCTCGCTGAAAATGCCCAAAAAAAACTCAGAATCGTGCTGTTCGTGCCGCCTCTGCACACTTGTCGAAATTGCGACCAAAAGCTGTTGTTCACCAGAGAAAATGCAAGAAAACAGAGGGAGAGATCATGATTGAGAGAGAAAACGAAAGAAAGAGAGAGATCAAACCTTGAGGAACAAAAAATTGAGAGAAAGCAAACCCAAATTTGTCGTCGAAGATTGCTCGCGAACGCACTTCCTGGCGCCGCGCTTTGCTTGCCGGAGACATTCGTCGAAATCGTGCTCGGAGATTAGAAGGGAAGTGGATCCTTACTAAACCGTGGAAGAAGATAGAAGAAAAATTGAAAATGGTGATGGAAGGAGAGGGAAATTGTGAGGGAGATGGAAGAGAGGAAGAAGATGGTAGCTCATTTGGCTTGACTCTTCCTTGGGCTGTGTGTGGCTATGAAGAGCTAAAGGTTAGGGTTTTGGCTTGGCTAAAAGTCCTTTTATTCACCAAAATGCCATACAACTTTAATTCAAAGAATACCCATCAGAACCAATTCAATTAAATCCTAGTTTCCACCAATTTCATTAAATTAAATCCAATTAAACTCAAATTTAGAGAAATTGAAATTTTCCTTAAAATGCAGACGTTACAGCAATTGCCCTGGCAACTTAGTTGTGAGTTAAGTCCAACTCCTATTAAGTTTTATTGTATTTAGAAGACTAAGCTTACTAAACACCTATTTCTAGGGCTAGCTAAAACTTAGATAAACATTGCACATGACTCCCAAAACTCTAGTGGTTCCAATCCTATTTCTAGGATGAAAGAAACAAAGTCCTATTTCTAGGATTTTTTCCACTATTGTTTTTGCGAACCCGCGTATTTAACTCAAACCTTTTAGCCACCAGTTGAACGCAAACTATGCTAACTTAATTGATCAGTTTAAGCTAACAATGAAACTTAAACTTCAGCAAAAACAAACAATGCTAAGAAGAAGCAAGGTTGCCTTTGCATTGGTAGGACTTTCTTCTACTCAAGGAATCCACATATTTGAACCCCCGAGAAGAAGCTTAGCTCATTGAGGAAAATAAAGTGCAAAACATAAAAGAAAAGGTACACAAATTAAAGAAATGAATTGCATTCATATTGATAATCAAAAGGGAAAAATACACTTGTGGTCCCTGAGGTTTGGGTTAAGTGACACTTTGGTCCCTGAGTTTTCAAACTCAACAAAAATACCCCTGAGGTTTGAGATAAGGAGCACTTTGGTCCCTGCCGTCAATTTTTCTGTTAACTCCTAACGGTTGCTGACGTGGCCCTATTATTTTAATAAAAAAAATATTTTTTTAATTTTTTTAAAATAAAAATATTAAAATAATAAAATATTAATATTTTTTTATTTTTTTATTCTTTCCCCCTTTCTCTTTCTTCTTCTTTTTCTCCATCTTCTCCATCTCCTTCATCTTCCTTCTTCTTCTTCCTAACTCCGGCGACCGGCGGCCACCCCCCGCCGTCGCCGCCGCCGGTCGCCGGAACTGTTTTTTTTTTCTCTTTTTCTCTCTTACCCCATTTTTTTCTTTTCTTTCTTTTTTTTTTAAAAAAAAAAATAAACATGGAGGAGGGAGGAGGGACCTCCCTCCTCCGTTTTGCGCCGGAAACGGAGGGGCCTCCTCCCTCCCCGTCCAGATCTGGACGGAGAGGGAGGAGGGGCCTCCCTCCTCCATTCTTTTTTTTTTTAAAAAAAAAAAAACAGTGGAAGTGAAGAAGAAAAACAGTGGAAAGAAGGGAGGAAGAAGAAAAAGAAGAGAAGAAGAAGAAAGGAAAAGTGAAAAAAAAAAAAAAAAAAAAAGTCGCCGGCGGCCGGCGGCGAGCGGTGGCCGCCGGCCGCCGGAGATAGGAAGAAGAAGGAGGAGGAAGATGATGAAGAGGAAGAAGATGGAGAAGAAGGAGAGAGAGAGGGAGAAATAATAAAAGTAATATTATTTTATTATTTTTAATATTTTTTATTTAAAAAAATTTTAAAAATAATTTTTTTTATTAAAATATTAGTGCCACGTTAGCAACCGTTAAAATTTAACAGAAAAGTTGACGGCAGGGACCAAAGTGCTCCTTATCTCAAACCTCAGGGGTATTTTTGTTGAGTTTGAAAACTCAGGGACCAAAGTGTCACTTAACCCAAACCTCAGGGACCAAAAGTGTATTTTTCCCTAATCAAAAAGTACATAAAATATAAACTTACAACTAAAATTAAACAAAACAGAAAGTAAAGACAGCTTACAAACTAAATAAAACAGAAAGTAAAGACTCTAGACGTAACTAAGGTTCTTTCTCCTCTCTATCTAACTTGCTCTTGTCTTTTTCAATGGGAGACAAGTCTTTCTCCTTTTCTCCTTTCGAATGGAGGAGCTGACAGAGGCTAGAAGAACCCAAACTCAGATTAGTGTGAGAAGTCCCTTGAGAGTGAAAATCCATGATCCTTGGAGATTTGATATTGATTTTGGGATGATTCTGTGCAAATCTCGAAAATCTCAAAAATTTTTCAAAAAGCCCAATTGCAACCGCACAAATCTCGTGAATGCACTGCTTTGACAAAATTTGTCTTCAGCAGAGGCCATTTTTTTTATTAGTTTGTGAGTGCAAATTGGACGCATTTTCCACATCTTCAGGACCAAATGTGAGTTATAACACTCATTTATGTGTGTTATTTAGCCTTTAAAACTTAGGTTATTGCTAGGAAAGCAAGGACTTTGTGCTTAAAATCATACCTTTTAGAGTCAAATTAGCAAAAGTCTTACAATCATGTTGAAAATCTTAGAATTGTCAAAGCAGCTGAAGACAAAATTATCAAAGCAATGCACAGAGAAATTTGCGCCCGAGATACGACCGCAACTGGGCTTTCTGACAGAATTTTGAGATTTGCGAGATCTTGACAAAATTTTGCGAGTCTTAGCATTGTTTGTTTTAGCTGAAAGTTTAAGTTTCATTGTTAGCTTAAACTGATCACTTAAGTTAGCATAGTTTGTGTTCAGCTGGTGGCCGAAAGGTTGGAGTTGAATACGTGGGTTCGCAAAAATAATAGTGGAAAAGATCCTAGAAATATGACTTTGTTTTCTTGCATCCTAGAAATAGGACTGGAACAACTAGAGTTTTGGGAGCCATGTGCAGCAATTATCTAAGTTTCAGCTAGCACTAGAAATAGATGTCTAGTTGGCTTAGTCTTTTAAAGGCACCTACAACGGAGTTGAATAGGAGTAGGACTTAACTCACAATCTAGTTGTCAGGGCATTTGCGAGTGCAAACTGGAGCAATCTATCTACACCATGTCTATATGGGCACTTATAGATAGTATTCTCCAGCCGTGTGCAGTGCCTGAGTGAGTTGTTATGCTTTTGGTTGAAACTTATTTGAATTTCCCGCTTATCTCATATATCTTTAATCGCTTATATTTACTTGCTTTCTTTTATCTCTTTGTCTTCAATCACAAAAAAACTCCATCAAATTATTTCTTTGGTTACTATCCTCGGTTGCAAATGTAGAGGAGGTTCTTGTTTTATTGATCTGAGTGTTTTTCAACTAGTCACCATCTCCCTTGGGTACTATATCTGGATTACTCTCCACTTTATTACTTGATAGTGTATACTTGCACTCAGTGAGAGGTGTTCAACTTCATTTTGCTCCGCTAACTTCTTCATCTCCATCTGTGGGCACATTTCAAACGCAAATTGGCCTCCTGCACAAAAACATTAACTTTGATAAATTCTTACAAAAATACTTTTTTTTCAACACTTTAAGCATAAATTCTATATTTTTAAGATTTCTATCATGATTCGAAGACTTTTGCTAGTTTAACTCTAAATGATATGATTTGAAGCACAAAGTTCTTGCTTTCCTAGCAATAACCTAAGTTTTTTAGGCTAAATAATGCACATAAATGAGTGTTATCACTTATTTCGACCATCTTTTATCTTCTTTTGCTTGTAACTTTCTCGTTTGAACTCCGATTTGAGCGATTCAAATTGTGTTGGAATTTTCTTTTCGAGCTTAAAAGATAGTCAATTTGAAACACTGAAAATGTTAGTTAATTAAAGGTTTGTTATCATCAAAACATATGGTATGATTGAAGCTCGTAAAGCTAACAATCCCTTGGAGCAGAACCTGACTAGAAACTTGATCCTTCATATAGCAAAGGTTATTATGAAACTCAAAGAAGACACCATTATCCTTAGCAAATTGACTAACACTAGTCAAATCTTTGGTAATTGAAGGAACATGTAACAAATTATTTTAAGTAAAAAATGCAATTAGAGCAAGTTGGTGAGGCAAAGGTAGAAAAACGATAGTGAAGAATGTGCAAACCCACTCCATTACCTACGTGAACCTGATTTCCTCCACCATACTCAAAACCAATAGAGAGGTTATTGAAATTGTGAGTGAGATGGTTCATTGCTCCCGAATCTGGGTACCAATTGCTGCCCTGATTGAGATTAGGGGTGGCAACCATCGCAACCATCTGAGGGAACAGAGAAGATCAATTAAATGGGTTAAAATTTAAAGGATCTTGGGAGGACTGAGGAGCATATTGAAAATAACATTTGGCATAAGTGTGGCCAAACTTCTTGTAGAGTTGGCATTGAACTTTGTTTCTATTGTTCCAAGGACCACCTCGATCTCCTTTGTTTGAGTTGAAGCCACCACGATCACCACGACCTCCTCTATTACTATTGCGAGTGTTCGAAGAAAATTGATTAGAATTAGTTTTAGAAGTATTAGGCTCATTGGATTTCACCATGATATTAACTGATGGAACTGAGACCTCAATGTGAGCAAGTTTGCTCTCAATATGATTCTCCTGAGTGAGAAGAACATACATCACCTCTTGGACAGACTGAGGACCAACCTTAGTCGAGATAACAAAGACCATTGACTCATACTCAAAGCTAAGACCAGATAAGATAAAGAGAATATGGTCCTCAACCTCAATAGGTTTTTCCACAATAACCCACGCATCAAAATATTGTTGGATTTTCTTAGAACTATTCTTTTGAAGACACACCTCCCTTTTTAATTGTCTAAAGCTTCGTTTTAATCTTCATCATCTAAGCAAGATTACGAGTGGTAATATTTAGTGTAAGCATGCCCAAATTTCCTTCATAGAGGTACAGTGAATCATTTGATGGAGGATCTCCTCCGACATGGAGCCAATAAGCCAAGATGAGATAACCTTGTCTTGTCGTTTTCACTGCATGTAAGTAGGGTTTGGAGTTTTCACTATAGTTGAAGCCTCAATGGAAGGGGTATCAGCTTGCACCTCAAGAAATTTTGCCGGCGAATCATCCTCATCAAAGTGAGATTGAAGATCGTAACCCTCTAGGGCTATAAGGATCTAAAATTTCCATAGCAAAAAATTATCATCAGTCCACTTTACAATATAAATTTTATTATCAGGACTAAACGTCTGAAGAGATAACTTGGATGAATACTCCATTGCTTCACTCAGCGAGCTTTGAGGCATCAACAATAGAACCAAGAATAGAAAAAAATTGATTGAGCTTAGTCGTTTGACAAAAGCTCTGATACTATATTAGATAAACATGAGGTTCCATCTCAAAACTAATTGGCAATGAGAGGAGAGTAGTTCATGTATCTTATAAGTTTTAAGGTCTTCATTCACCTTTTCAATGTAGGATCCTTGACATGTCCTCTCAAGATGGTGCATCTTTGGGTTCACCATTATTGGACCGAATTTTTTATTTTTCTTGGATTGAATACCCGTTTGGGCTTTATGGGTTATGATACCATATTAACTTTCATACAAAAATGAAAAGAAAAGAGAAAACATCTCATTGGATTGCAGGAGAGAAAACCATATGCTTTTATATATAAAATTAATCAAATCATCAGTATTACATAAAGGCCTAGGGAGAAAACTCCTACAAAAAATCTTTCACGAATTCAATATTTCTCTAGAATATTCTGCCCTAACTAACTCTGAGAAACGAGCACTGAGGAGGAAGATATACAGACAACAAATACAATAGAGGAAAGGGTAGAGAGATGGACTTATAAAATGGGCCCAATAATACATCAAAAAAGGAAAATTTCAATGGACCTAAAGGGCTATTCTAACATCTTTTAGTCCCTGTACTTTTAAAAAGTGTTCATTTTAGTCCTTGCTGTTAATCTACTGTCAATAAACTAACGGATTGATGACATGAACTTTTTAATGAGATGACTAAGCACCTACATGGTCATTCTAGCGGTTGCGGGTAAAATTAAATCCCTATAATTTTCACGGTTTGTTTGGATTTCTTATGTGTGTTTTTATGACTCATCATTTCTTAGAAGGTTTCTTCCATGGGTCTTTTTTCGTATTTCCAAATCGATTTTGATGTCTTTTCAAAGATACAGGGGTTTCGATGTGTTTTTAATCGATTTTGATGGGTTTTGTTTTTAAGATATTGAGGTTTCAAGGGTGCAAACAGAGGATGGAATTGCGAAAAGAAAGAGATGACTTAGGTGGGGGTCTAAAAATATGGGTTTGAGAGAATGAAATGAGAAACCAAGAGCAACTAGTGAACAAAAATTTGAAAAAACGGTAGAATGATTAGTTGTTAGGTAGGGAGGAGATTTTCTAAAGGAAATGAGGAAAGTGAGAGGAGAGAGAAAGAAATGGGAGGGATCTAGAAGAGTGTAGAAAAGGGTATTGAGAATAGAAGAAATAAACAGTGTTAAATATTGGAAGGAAGTGAAGAAGAAAGAAGAAGAAGAGTGGAACAAAGACGACAGAAGCCGAGCCATGTTTCTTACGACCCGTTTGGATCATGGGTTTTGTTCATATTTAATATTTGGGAATTAAAAACCTGAGATTTAAATGTCTAGGATAGTAAATATCCGTTTGGATAATTAGTAAAATTAATGTATGGGAATTAAATGTTTGTGTTTAATTGTTTGGCAAATTTTGCACTTTGGATTTAAATAACATGCTTATGACCTGACCAAAATAAAAAAAGGGATAAGTACATAAATAACCCAAATATAGACCTCATATTTTGTAAATGTCTAACTTTTCCATTTATTTCATAAAAGGCTTGCTAGCCCAATTTTTTTTCACAAAAGTCAGGGTCTTTTTACGTTTTAGCTCTCATAGAGACTTCTACCTATTAAATAAAAATAATAATAATAATAAAAAAGTAAATAAGGAAACACAACCGTTTCCTTCCAAATACGATTTTCAAGGATGGATTTTTTTAAAAAAAAAAAAAATTCTCTCTCCTCATAACCGCACCTCAAAAAAGGAAACTTTCTAACTTTTACCCAAAAAGAAATCGTGCGTGATGCTATTTTTTTTTAAAAAAAAAAAATACTTCCTCACTTCTCATAACCACACCTCAAAAAAAGAAAAACATATCTCCTTCTAATCGTGCAAATGACAACGCATACATGAACGAGATTATTTTCTATATAAAATATAGAATAATTATGTAGTATAGGGTTTATATATATATATATATATATATATATATATATATATATATATATATATATATATATATATAAACTGGTATATATATATGTACCAGCCGTTATACAGTATATTTCTATTCATTATTAACTATCCCTAAATATATATATATATATATATATAATATATTTAGAAATGATATAAATATACGGTAAAACTATTACTCAATTGATTGTAGAATGTAATAATTCTCCAAATAATAAATATATATCATGCATTATAATATATAATCAATATACAGAATCTATTATATATTATATATTCATCATTGTGTATTCAATTCATAAGTAAAACGCCAGAATGATAAATATATACCAGACTGTATATTGTATCATAAATATATACTTATAATTATATTATATAAACCTTATTATTTTTTTATAGGTAATAATCTCATTCACATATGGATGGTGTATGGTGGTCGTTGGAATAGGATTAATAATTATATTGATTGTTATTCATGAAGGAATGTTGCTCACTAATTTGATGGAAGTTGTAATCCAAAAGTTAGGACTTGTGTGTTTCCTTAGGATCATTCACATATAAAATATAATCTCATAATAGTAACAGAAACCATCTGATATATTATCTAAACCATCAGTTCAACCATCATTCATTTTGTTGTATATAAACCATCTGATAAATTATATAAACCTCCAACTAAGAGAACAATAACCCAATAACGCAACTAAGTTGACAATATCCCAATAACACAGATGATCATATATAAACCATATTATATATTATATAAACCCAATGACACAACTAAGAAAATAATAATATACATAAGTAAACAATAATCATCTGTTCATTATATATAAACCATTATTTATTGGAGTAAGAACCCAGAATGATTTTTATAAACCCACAACTAAATAAACAATGACCTAATAACCAAAGAAGAAAACAAACAGTATATATTTTATAAACCACATAACAAACCCAAATATACTTTTCGTGAATGAACTCCAATTGGCAACAATCAAAACAATACAGACTTTTTTTTTTTTTTAGAAAAAACTATACGGACTTTCTAAACAAGAACGACAGAATGAATGGCCGACGTGAGCGTGAATGAAGGGTGGAACTTTTTCCGTGAAACAGGAACTGACGTGAGCGTGATGCAGAAGCGTGAGTGAATGGAGGGTGAACTTTTTTTCCTAAATGCGTGAGATAATATGTGGGAGAAAATCTTGAGAGAATCAATGAGTTATTAAGGAGAGAGAAGGTGAAAGATTTTTGCAACAAATAATTATTATGAGAAGATATTTTAGGCAAATATATGGATTATTTTATTTAGCTAAGTTATGATAAAAAGGGTATAATGGTAACAAAAATTGCTGGAAATTAAACCTAATCTTGAAAATCTTCAAAACTATTGACATATATGTAAATATACATTTCAAACAACCTATCCATAAAAAATTCTCAAAAACAAATGGTCTAACCTCTCTTCGGCCTTGAGGCAAAGTCTGCACGCTGAGGGAGATAAGGATCAATGACTGAATTTTTTTTGTAGTCTCTCATCAGTGTTAAGGCTACAATACAAAAGGGACCAAAGAAATACTTTAACTTTTTTCAGTCCTTTATGACTCCAAACATTTTTACATATAGAAGGGGGAATTTCGGAACATGGACTTAGTCGTAAACTTATCGGAACCATCAAGGGTCCATTTTAAGATATCTTGTCCTCCCACCAAGTTCACCATGTTAATCTTCTCAACAAGAACCGACCAGCTGCTCAATTCTCTATCAAGGAGCCCCCTTCTAAATGAAAGGTCCCAAGCTTGCTGCTCACCAATCCAACAATCAGCAATGGTAGCCTCTTTCTTACGCGATACCCTATATAAATCAGGGAAGAAGACTTGGAGGGGATGGTTATCACACCAACGATCCTCCCAAAATCTTATATTGTTCCCACACATAGCAGTAAAGGCCGAAAATTGATCAAAGAGAGGGTAGTTTGAGGCAATGTCCACCCACACTCTGTTGCCCTTTCTCCCTTTGAGCTTATCAGACTTCCACCCTAAAGAAGAGGAGTCGTATATGCTAACAATGATTTTTCTCCATAAAGCATTCTTCTCTTGAGAAAACCGCGACAACCATTTGGTCATAAGAGCAATGTTTCTTTGCTGGAGAGATCTGATCCCCAATCCCCCATGGTTAGTTGGTAAGGCTGTCCATTCCCATTTTACCAAGTTCAACCCAGGTTTGTAGCTTCCCCCACACCACACAAAATCTCTAACAATTTTTTCCATCGCCTTAATGACTGATCTGGGAATCACCTTACAAGTATTTAAAAACACTTTTTTTTTATACTTAAAAACACTTTTTAAACACTTAGAAAATCATTCCAAATGGACCCTTCTTCATACTAAGAGAAGTTTTTTCCATGTTAAGAACTGTTTATCTACAAAAATCATTCAAGTTTTTATGTGTTTTCTTGGTTTTCTACATCTTCATCATTAGTGAAAGTGGATGTTTCTCTCTTAATAAAGTTGTGGTTTTTTGATGCGCAAATTGCTAACCGCAAGTGTACGGGCCCAAGTTATAATATAGTGATTAAAAATCGAATGTCGTCCTCTGGATTGGTTTTCTAGTTCACCTAATTACTACAGATATATTTGCCCAATTTTATTTAGAGAAAAGGTTCGAGAAAGATGCAAATCAATTAAAAATTACTCAAAGCAATAAAAAGGGTGGAAACTTAATGGAGAAAAGCCTTAGGGAATGGATTTCACCTATTAGACGCATGAATTAATTCAGTGATTTAATATGAATGAACACGTAACGATTTCATAAACCAAGGATTATTGATTATTAAAAGCCTCTCCCGAGCACAATTAATTCTTTATGCAAAATTAAGAAATTGATATCCCTATCTAATTTTTACAACAAGCATAAGACTAAAGAACAATCCTTATAACGGTTTCTCAAGCAATCCTAAATCTCCCGATTATAGAACCGCCTAAGTCATACAATTGATAATCTAATCTAAACTACCCTCTCCCGAGCAATTAGTTCAGATAAAACAACATACAATCCGTGATCAAGAGATTATAAGCATTAAGCATTCTATTGCATAAATAAAATGTGTTACGAACCGTCCTAAACATCCCTAAATTAATCCATACAATCTAATGGCTACATCAAGCCTCTAAGAAACGGAAATTAGCTACTCATAGTCTCAAAATCACAAGAAAAATCTGTCCAATACATCATAGAATCAGTACAAGAAATAAAGGGATAAAGAATAAACTCGCTAGCTGTGATTCTCGCGCGTTCCCGTCACGATCCTCACGATCTAGGCTCCGAAAATCCACTCCCCTTGGTCTCCTCAGTGTTCTGGTCGTTTTCTACTCTTTGTGGTTGTCTTTTCTCTCCCAAAAAAGCTCCCTTCAATCAGCAGCATCGTTTTCAATTTATACTGCCCATTCTGCCGCGACAGCGTCGCGACGCTAAGGACACAGCGTCGTGACGTTGTCGCGTAGCGTGCCCTAATAATTTCGGAAAGTGTCGCAGCGTCGAGACGCTGTGGAGGTAACGTCTCGACGCTGCCTCGAATACGCGCCTACTACCTGATAGGCCAACGTTGAGACGCTCAAGGGATAGCGTCTCAACGCTACCCTCTCGGATGGAGGCCTTGAACCTTGCTTTCTTTTTCTCCAAAATCACCGGTATTCATCAAAAACATCAATCTCCATCAAAATATTTGATTCCTACAAAATTAAACCAAATAGACATAAAATTGGCCAAATAATCCTCAAGACTAACACTAAACTAACATAAAATATAGCTCAATAAATTGCGCTATCATTTTGGATGTTTCAACATTAGATATAGTAATTCTGCAGCAAAAGGTTGGGTCTTTCACAAGAGAAAGAACTATTTGTCTTTGAACTTTTTGCCTTTTGAAAATTTAAAGTGGTTAAGACTTGAGATAACTCTAAAATCCTAGATCTTTAATACAAAGTTTTAACCTAAAACGAGTTGAGAGGTAGACAATTGCCCCTCTCCTTCCTTCCTCGCTCCGTTACGAGGAAGCGAGTTGGAACCTTTCAAGTAGTATAGGTGCAAGGGGATGATCTTCTCTTTTCAGCTGAAGGAGTGTACGAGACACTAGCGGAAGCGATTCAGATCGAAACACTCAAATTTCTTTTAATTTCAGTCAAGAAAAGCATGCACTCATAAACCAAAAAACAAAGTTTAAATTAACCAACCTCTTGGAAGCTTGAATTAAGCAACTCCGTGGATGAATTCTTTGCAAGAACTCGTTGTGAACAACCACCGTGGTCTTCCTCGCTATTCTCCAGCCTTGGAATGTGTTGTGGGACACAATTTTGAGATGAATTTGAGAGGAAGTATGAATGTTGAGAGAGAGCTTATGAGTTTTTGGTTTCAAAAATTCAGTAACCTCTTTTGTCTTCAGCTCATTTCTTCTTCTTTTATACAAATGTTACATGCAAACCAATTTCACAAGAAGAAGCCAACTGATAGATTGGAGATTAGTCATTGAATTAGGTGTCCCCACCTTAATTCATGTGGAAAGCTTGAGTTACATATAAACCCACTGAATGAAATTTCTTGAATTTCACTTAAATTAATTTCATATAACTAATACAAATAATCAATTTTAAAATTAATTTAATTTAAATTTAAATTAAACACATTTAATTTATTTTAATAATTATTTAATCAAATTAAATAATTACATAAAATCCTATTAACTCTCCAAATCGATTGCTCGTACGTAAATCCCTATTCACGTGATCAATGTTTAAATCGTATTTAAACATTTCTAACTCTCTCAATAAAAGTTTAATCTTAATCCAACAATCATGCCAGTGATATCAAATATACTTGACGTTAATCCCCTAAATCGGATTTGAACGTTTCAAACTTTCTCATTACATATGTTCTACGGTTTATTCTGTATGAGCTAGCAGGAAGACTTATTAATGTACCTACAGATCATGGGCTCCAACGATTCAAGATTAACCGGCTAAACTCTTTTAACCTAGTTAACCAACATTCGCTAACTACCGGGACACTTCACTATAGTCTGATAGTTGAACTCCCCTCGCTGTAGATATATTTATGTCCACCCAATATAACCAAAATTAGTAAGTCGACCCTTCACAAGTTGTTTGTAATTATACCTGGGTCAAGTGTCCGTTTTACCCCTGAAGTTACATCTTGTCCTTAAGTCCCCGCTGAGTCCTTAATGAACAATTGGTTTGTGGTTCGACCACTAAACCTAATACCTCTCGGGCCAATGAGAGGGCGGGATCCTTTTGTTCATGTCCCGAAGTCAGCACTTAAGGGAACAACCTCTCTACTATCCCTAAATCGGGTAGGAGTGAATTTCGTCTTGCAGGACTATGTCCCAAACTATCTACCCGTTCCTATCCCTGAAATGGGGGGTTTATCGAGTCGGCGATGATGAACCACTCTCACCCATGCAGATCTAAGGATAAGCCCGAATAAACAGGAGTGCATAGTTAGCTCAGGATTAAGATCGAGTTACCTAGGTCATCGCACTAAAATAAGTCAGTTTCAACAGTAAACGACGTTATAAAAGAAATTGACTTATTTCTTGGTCTTGGTCTTATGCAAACTCATTTGCATAGGACGCCCCCACTCGCATGTCTCTACATGAACAATTCAGGATCACATCGTTTGCATCATATACAAAATGGGTCGCGTCACATAGTGTTCTAGGGCATCACAATACCCAGTACATCATGGTATTGAATACCGGTTACAATCCTCCCATTTTCCCTAGATTATTTTTTGACATATCTCACAGACCTAGACCCTCTAGATGACTCTCGAACACTTTAGCCGTGAGAGCCTTCGTGAATGGATCAGCAATGTTATGCTCCGACGGTATCTTTGTGACGATCACATCTCCTCGGTGCACTATCTCCTTGATGAGATGATATTTTCTTTCGATGTGCTTGTCTCTCTTATGGCTTCTAGGTTCTTTTGAACTTGCAATTGCACCGCTATTATCACTGTATAGGGTGATGGGTAGATGCATATTTGGAACGACGTCCAAATCAGTCAAGAACTTCCTGAGCCATACCGCCTCTATATTCGGCCTCCATGGTCGAGTCTGCTATGCATCCTTGTTTGATGCTACGCCATACTATTGCTCCTCCATTTAGAGTAAATACTGAACCCGATGTGGATTTCCTCGAATCCTTATCGGTTTGGAAGTCAGAATCAGTGTATCCTGTAAGGATCAAATCCTTATTACCATACACGAGCATATAGTCCCTCGTTCTCCTACGATACTTGAGGATATTCTTAACGACAGTCCAGTGATCGAATTCTGGATTAGATTGATACCTACTGACAATCCCTACTGCATAACAAATGTCAGGTCTTGTAGACAACGTAATATACATTGGGCTGCCTACTGCAAAGGCATAGAGAATCCGTCTCATGTCCTCAACTTCTTGAGGCGTCTTTGGATGATAGCGAACATTATTCCAAGTGACCTACTAAAGCAAAACGAACGTGGAGTAAGCTAGAAGATCGTCATTTAGTTCTTGGGTTGGTGGAACTAACTAACTCATGTAAATGGCGTGGCGATAATGGCAGATTCAATCCTGGTTACTTGCAATATCTTCAGAAATGGATATGGAATAAGAAAATTCCAATAGCGATTTGAAAGCTCAACCTCATATTGAGTCAAAGGTGAGCTCATTGAAAAACAATGTCATGCAATAGCTGAGATGTCAAGGTCAAATTTCTCTGGATTTGGATGGAATAATACTCACAAATACATAGAATTTGATAAGCATATTTTTTTACTATTGGGTTAAGGTACATATCAATTTATATTTTTTTTTTAAAAAAAGGTACATACCAATTTATTGTCACTTTTTGGTACTTTTCAAACAATACCCTTTAAATATATATAATTTTGTGTGTCGTAAAGTCATCCAACAACCAAAGGCCTTTGCAATAAGTCTTTTCCACACCTTGAAGATCTACAACTTGTATTTGAGAAAGATTGAGCGAATGGTTAAGGCAATGAATAGAAAAACTCAAGAAGATTCATTTGCTGAATTTGATCATATATCCCTCAACCATTCAAAAATAATAACAACTTTGAGGGTACAATATCTTATAGTGAAACACATCTAACTACGCATTCAAATGCTACTCATCCTAAGAGAAATAGAAAGAAAAGAAAAAGCAGTGAGAAAAAACAGTGAGACATTAATTGAAATAGCAAATGCAACCATGGGTGAGTTAAAATCTATGTATTCTGATGCAACAACATATATTATCAAGCTCGCTTCATGTTTTCAACATGAAGCTGATAATGTCATTCAGTGGCTTATCAATGTTTGAGCATGTTCGAACCTCGAGGATTGTAGTGAAGGATCAACATATGATTGATTATATCTTCATTATCTAAGATCCTACTTTTATACATTAATTCATAATGGATGTGTTAAGAAGTGATGAAACGCTTAAATTATGGAAGCAATATTGGACTATCTATGACTAACTAGTTTGATTTGTTTAAGCTCACATGACATCTATGGGTAGTTATCTAGTTACTATAATTTTGTAAGCAATTCCCTACAAAAAGAAAGTTCTTTTTTAGGGAATTGTGAACATGGTATGGTTCACCTATTTTGTATGGTTGCTAGCAATGGGTGTTTGACATTTTGTAAGGTACAATTCCCATTCAAGTTGGGTATGGTGGGTTAGTGTCTAGTGCTTGACATTTGAAAAAAAATTCCCTCATTTTGTTAATAACAAAGGAAATGAAAGATAGACGTAGTTACTAGATAACATATTTTATAAGCGTTTCTTTTTATATATATTAGCAAACAATTTGCATCGATGGATTTTAAATTGCAAAACATGTTCATAAACAATGTTCATGTGGATCTTATTCAACTTTGGAAAATTTTGACGACTTTGATTTAATGTAATTAAATTGAAAATATATATTAAAATATATGTCTATTTTACCTTCGAAACAAAAGAACGATAAAGTTCTATCAATAATTGAATAAAAAAATATAGAGCGATTTATATGTTGATTTTAAATTGTTTTAATATAAATTTAATGCTCATTGATAAAAGTCAAAAGGTAAAGATGAAAAAGGAAGAAAAATTAGGAAGAAAATTGATAGTTCAAACTTTTATTTTTAAACATGATTAAATTTTAATACTTTTATTTGTATACAATGCCTATCATAATAGTTTAATTTTGATTTAATTAATTTGGTTAGAGGGAAAAAATTCCACTCAAACAAGATTTTTGACAATTTTTATAGCCATTTTTTTAGGAAAATTGCAGTGGGTGTGTAACACCCCGTGCACTTGAACACCCACCGCCCAAGGAGCGTTCTGACTCACTGGTTGTGGTTTGTATAACCCGTCTAGCGTTGAAACGGGACCGTTTGGGTAAGATTTGTTGCTGTCCTCGATTTATTAGTATGGAGGTTCATTGGTAGTTAGGTTTGTTAGCTTTGGAAGCACGAAATTACCTTTGCCCATTAGTCGTTTAGGGCTTTAAAGTGTTTCCCCACCCTTAGAGGTTCCTAGAATGTGAAAGTATGTGGTTCTTGTTGTTGTCTTTTGTTTAAAGCATGTTTAAGTTAACTCCCCATCAAGTGTTGTTGCCTAGTTAGTGTTGCCCAACCCTTATAGGCTCTTAAATCATGAGTTTAATGGTTTTTGTTGGTTGTCCATAGTTAAAAAGCATGCTAAATTATCACCTATCAATTGTCTAGACTCGAGTAGCGTTGCCCAATCTGTAGGAGCCTTAGAATCTCAAAATGTATCTTTTTACTTGTTGTCCAGCGGCTAAAAAGCCTTAGTTATGGTAGTTCAGCGTATACCCATGGCCCGTTGTGTCTTGGACATGGTTACCCATGGGCTAAAGCTTTGGGTTTTCATTGTGGGGTATGTTTGAAGGTTGTTTAACAAGGAAATAGGCCTAGTAAGGGGGATTTGGCTTTTCAAGCATATCTTAAGGCCTTTAGGTAAATTCTAACCCCCTTTAGCTGTCTTTGTAATTTAGGAGCTTATCTTGGCTGCTTTAGGCTTGTTGGAGTTGCTTAGGAGCGTTGTAGGTAAGTAGTTTCTACTTACTAAGCTTGTTTGACTGCATGAAGCATGATCGTTTGTTTTATCTGTTTTTCCTATATTTGTACTGAGTATGAATTGCTATGTATGAACTGTTGAGTTGTAAATGCTGAAACGATTGTGTTAATCATGAATCGTATTTTCTATGCTGTTTGAGATGTGTACGCTTAAGGAGTATAAGCATGATAGGTACTTGTCTTAGGCTTAGTGACTGTTGAGTCAAGCATGTTGAGTCTGGCTTGCATGTTGCATGGGGGTGTAGCATGAGTCGGGTGTGAGGCACAGCACATGGTGCAGAATTCATGTGTAGCGGAGCGTGACGCGGAAATCACGTATGAGTGACGCAACACATGGCGCGGAATTCATGTGGGGTAGGTGCGGAGCATGACGCAGAAATCATGTAATTAGCGCAGCACATGGCGCGAAATTCATGTGTAGTGGAGCATGACGCGAAAATCATGTAATTAGCGAAGCATGATGCAAAAATCATGTAGTTGCGGAGCATGATGCGGAAATCATGTGGAGTCTAATGTGTGAGTTGCATAGCGTGTTATGCATTTGCATGTGTGTTGTTTTTTAAGCATGTGGTTAGTTTATAGCTTAAAAACATGTTGATTGTCGTGGTTGTGTAACTTGTTGGATGCGTGTGCTAAGCATGTTGGTTGTATTGGTTGATTGTTTGTGGCTTGGTAAGTGTGAGCTGCTTACCAGTACCACGGTTGTACTGATACCCCTTCCCCATCTTCCCCCAACATTTTAGATGTTGCAGGTTTGGATGACGAGTTGGATCTTGGTGAGGAAGAGGAGAACTTCGAGGAGGAACCTTAGGGAGTTCGAGTTTGCTTTCCTTTGATCTGGTGGATTAGGCTGTAGTTGATTAAGTTTTATTTTGTGATGCTCCGAGTAGGCTAGCTTGTTTTTGTTATTTGACAATTCTGTTAGGGTGAGAGTTTCACCTGAGATGTTAGTTTTCATTAACTGTGAGTTTAGTTCCATTGTTTTAACATTTATGAAATAAAGTTGTAAGTTAGCATTCGTTTGGGATAAGTTGCTAGTGTTGTTAGAAGTTGTTTAATAACTTGTTCTGTTGCATGAGATGATTTAATGCATGTTGTTTCGAGGCCTGACTCGAATAGAGAAGTAGGTTGGGAATTTGAATTGTAGTTTGGTGGAGTTGGGTTGAATTGTTTAGAAGTGTTATTTTGTTGTTTATCAGGTGTTGAAAAAATTTGGTTCAGGCTATTTTACGTTGTTATGCTGCCGAAATTTTTGGTACATCCGGTTTAAAAGTGGTTCAGATCCGTAGCTAAGGGTTTAGAGTTGTAGTAGCGTCTCTAGGTTAGAGGTTAGAAAACCTGAGGCGTTAACAGGGTGACAAATTGGACCAAATTAATAGCAAATATAGCACCATGTAAAAAAATTGCAAATATAGCAAAATCTATCAGAGTCTATCTGATAGACTTTGATTATCAGAGTTTATCAGCGATAGACTCTGATTAATCAGAATCTATCAATCTACTGATAGACTCCGATTATTCAGAGTCTATCAATGTCTATCGCTGATAAACTCTGGTTAATCAAAATCTATCGGTGACTATCACTGATAGGCTCTGATTAATGAACGTCTATCAGTGATAGTCAATGATAGATTTTGATTAATCGAAGTCTATCAGCGATAGACACTGATATACTTTGAATAATCAGAGTCTATCAGTGATAGACACTGATAGAATCTGACAACAACTTTTTGGTCTTGTACAATTAATTTTGCTATATTTGCTATTAGTTTGCAATTGTGTTATATTTGCTACTAATTTGGTTCAATTTGTCATCTATGCAACTGCCCTTTTTTTTATCAGAAATTATAGCGGATGGGTTCATTTAACCTACTAATTTCAATTTTGTCATAATCTTTTGATTTTCTCATTTGGAGGATTTCATGCATTTGGTTCAATTTCTTTCTTCCCGAATTGCCCTTATTTAATTATCTAATTATAATAAATATTTTTTTTCATATGACAGCCGGCTACCCAAGATGGAAACTTTTTTTTTAATTTAATTATAGATATATTTAGGAAAAAATACATTTTTTGTCCCTGAGGTTTAGGTTAAGTGACATTTTGATCCCTGAGTTTTCAAACTCAACAAAAATACCCCTGAGGTTTGAGATAAGGAGCACTTTGGTCCCTGCCGTCAATTTTTCTGTTAACTTCTAACGGTTGCTAACGTGGCACTATTATTTTAATTAAAAAAAAATAAAATATTAATATATTTTTTTTATTCTTTCTCCCTTTCTTCTTCTTCTTCTTCCTATCTCCGACGACTGAATTTTTTTTTTTCTTCTTTCTTCTTCTTCTCTTCTTTCTTCTTCTCTTCTTTTTCTTCACTGATTTTTTTTTTTTTAAGTCCCTCCTCTCTCCCCCATTCCATGTTGGGGCTGAACGAATTTTACATAATCGAATTTTTTAGAAGAAAAATAATGAAAAATGAATTTTCTCCTCAACCAAACAAAGAAACAGACGACAAAAACAAAAAAAGAAAAGTAATTAAAACGAATTTTTTCCTTTTCTGTCTTTTTTTTTATTTTCAAAGGGTCAAAACGGTAAATGGACTACATTTAATTAAAACGGGCTGGACTGGAATAAAATTTTCAAGGATTATGGACAAAAGTGAAATATATGGGCTGCTTTTAGCCCATTCTTGTAGATACCCCAAAAAAATACTTGTAAGGTGATTCCAAATAGACACCAAGAATCCCTATACATGATTTTAAGCGATAACTACCGAACTTCTTTAAAACCATGACAACATATAAGAAAGATAACTATTCATGCTCTAGTGAAAGAAATGAAAGAGGAAAGAAAGAAAAGGAGAGGGGGCAAATATGTCTAAATTTGGCTATTTCTGAAATATCAAAGTTTGATATTAAGTATACAAATCAACATTGGCAAACCAAGAATAATTCCAACTTACTTATATTCCAATTCCTAGGACAGCACCTTCACAAGCAAAAGCACTTGAACTCATGATAAAGGTGAAGAGAGAAATAACTTGAAATCACAAGGTCAAGCAAAATCGCTTCCTACCCAAGCTTAAAGGACTAGGCTAGCAATCAACCTTGGAGATTCTGTCAGTGAAAGCTTCAGAAACTTCATATACTCAAGGACACTGATGGCGAACTAAACTTTCAAACCACAATGTTGACACATCAGATCAAAAGATGGCTCTCAAGAAAGCTCTACAATCTTTGGTCGCTTTTTTGATTTACCTTTTCCTTTACTTTTACTTCTAAGACTGATTTTTCTAGATTTCGATCTTTTGAGTTTAACTGACGATCTGTTACCACTGTCGGTATTCTGATCGTCACTCTTTTCATTGTCATCGTTATTGTTGTCACTGCTAATACTATCATCACTACTCTCTTCAGGCTTAGATTCACTACTACTACTGCTACAAGTCAATGGAATCACATGCTGGTTACCAACTATTACAGATTCAGCAGCAGCCACAGCTTCAGGTGTATGAAGATCGGCGATACCCAACATCAGGTTCTGTTTAGATCAAATCATGACATTATGATGATGAAAAACCAAGCTACCACATCCATGGCCACATACCATTACAAGGTAGGGTGACTTACCATTTCAATGACTTCTGACTCATTGCCATCGAGTGCTTCAATATCATACTTTTCAGCATTGTCCTATGACAATGAACAAGAATGTATAGGTCGAGAACTATGAAAGCTGTTGGTGTTTAGATTCAAATTTGGGAAATAATTGGTCAATGTGCAAACCTTTGCATCCACTTGCAACTTTTTATTAGCTTCTGATATCACTCCTAAGAAGTCTTTGACTCTTCCCAATACTGCAACAAGTGAAAAGGAAGTGAGCAACGCTTGCAACTCCTAAGAAGGAACCAGCACAATAATATATTCAAATTCGATGCTCAATGTTCTATGTTCTAAATGTAGTACTCCGAAAGAAATTTGCTAACTTCAAATGACATTTTGGGGAGGTAAGTTTCCAGCTGAAGTGCATGATGTTATTATATAGTTAGAAAGAGTGCTACAAACAACCTCTACATTTCATCTCATAGTAGTGCTATAAAGTTAGCAATAGTTAATAACAATACTACAAGGTTATATAGCCAGTAATTTTCCAACCACCATATGTTACTTCAAACTACATAATACTGCTACAAAGTTTTAAACGAGCAACTGGAAAATCATCTCATCAATTGCCAACTTGCGAAAGCTAACAATTTTTGCACTCAAACAACAATATATTTCCAGCCAACGAGAAAACCAAGAAAGGGTATCAACTAGTGAGTATCTCCTAACCAGCCATCAGGCATACATGTCCATCCATAGCTCTTGCAACAAGCACAGTTCTTATTTTACAATAAAGAGGATCCTTGGTCAAACAATTGTACTTTTTGACTAACCTAACCTTTCCAAAACATTACAATTTACCCAAAATCAAACACAAAACTAGGTAAGACCGTTGAAACGATGATTTCATGGGTGGATACTAAATGTGAATGAACTAAAAATGCTAAGCTCGTGTCCAGATTTCAAACCCAAAAAAAGAAAAAAAAATAATAATAATTCAAAAGGGAAGAGTATGTACCTTGGCTTTTTGGAGCTGGTTCTGTAATGGGTTTTCCATTCCAACAGGGCTCCTTGGACGTTGAATTTTTTTTACAAACTAGCAGTGAGGACTCTGATTTAAGGCAAAAATTAGTTAATAAACAAATAGTCGTACTAATACCTATCCTTCAATATAGGCTAAGACGAAGAAAAATCAACCATAAAAAGAATACCTAAAAACGAAGAGGATAAATCCTTCCGCTCCAAATACAAAAGATCCTTGCTAGCACGTCGCATCTTTCGCGTCTTCAAACTTTATTTGACCAATAAAGCTATATATCGAAAGCAATTTCAGAGATATATATGTATATACAAGGGCTAGAGATTACAACCAAATCAATTACCGGATTTTGGAGTGAATGAACAGAAACCAAATGGGACTGAAGATTGTAATCGTTGGGGATATTGAACTCAAGGCACAGCAACAAGAAGAAGGCAAACGTGAGAAGACGACGGCGCTGAGAATCGACGACGGAATCGAGCTGATTCCTTTTATAGGTTTAGGTTTGAATTCTGGGGTAATCCACAAAAAGCCCTCTAGTTTATGTTTTGTAAAAAAGGATCCAATGGATAAAATAGTTTTCTTAACCCCTTTTTACCCAAACTTAGAAGTGAAAAGGCGAAAATATCCTTGACTATTTCAGTTTTGACCCATTTTTTCAAAACCTCGTTTCTTTCCCTCTCCAATCCTTTCAACGGTTCGATTTTCCATTTCCACTTTTTGTTGATTCCGTGCTTCCATTTGGTGTTTAATCGACTGTACATCGGGTTTTACTGCAAGGAGGTACGCTTTTTCGGTGTATTCGTGCGCTTTCTAAGGTTTTCATGTTTTAGGTCTATTATTCGATCATTTGTAAAGATTTGTTGAAGTTATTCATTTTATTGCACATTGTATGTTTTTTAGTGGTTTCTGTGTTGGTTTTGCTGAACGACACCGTGGATTTTAACCTTTACGAGTGAGTTTTTTGTCTGTCAAACGATGCGTCTCGACCGGGATGCTTGGAGTGAAACTGAGACTGGGACCGGAAAATACAATTTTGTGAAGAAAATGTTTTTCCCGTGCCCTATCCCTGTCGGGTTATCCGACCGAGATTCTCGATTGTCTCGCTCAGGTGACCTGAACGGGACGAACTAGGATAATTGTTGTTTTTTAAAAAAAAATATTTTTTTGGGTTTTTTTTTCCTTTCAATTCTTCTTTGTTTTTTTCTTTATAGGTTTAATCACCATGACAATGGTTCAAAAAATTGTACCTTCGGACCATTTTTCGGTTGCATTAACATGTTGTTCTCATATAGGAAAAATAGTGAAAGTCATTAAAAAGAAATTAACTCTTACCCAACTAGCGATATTTAGACATACATGTTTTGATCATTTATTTGATTCATCTTTAATGTTTAGTGACCAATTAATTCATTATTTTCTTTTGAGAGAAGTAAACGAGGATAGGGTTGATGTGATTAGTTTTGATATTTTGGGGAACAAAGTTTCATTCAAGCAAAGCGAATTCGATATCATTACCGGGATTAAGCATAGTACTAGACACGTTAGGAGCAATATTTGTAGTACTAGGCTTAGAAGAATCTACCTGAACGACAACATGATGATGAAAGAATTTGAGTTAGATAGATTATTCCCCGACCTCCGATTTGAGAATGATGAGGACGCAGTTAAGATGACCCTATTTTATTTCATCGAGCTCACGATGATGTGGAGAGAGAGAGGAAACAACAAATGGATATGAACCTGCTGGGTTTAATTGACGAGTGGGACATATTTTGTAACAAAAATTGGAGCAAAATGATATTTGATAAGACCATTAAACCCTTGAAGAAAGCTTTACAGCAGAGTCTTATAAGGAGAGTTTGTATGGTAAACAAGAGACGTATAGTCTTTACAGCTTCCTATACGCGTTTCAGGTTAGCAAGCTTTCTTCATGTTTAGTGTTTCATTTTAATGATTATATTGTTACTAACACTATATTTTAATTATGCATATAGGTATGGATGTATGAGATTGTTTCGTCATTAACTGGACGCGTTGCTAACCGCATGAGCAATAATTCCATCCCACGAATTCTCAAATGGTCATGTTCCCGCTCGTCCACTTTCACAGTGCTCAGTAGAGAGGTTTCTGCATCTGGCGCGGTATGTCTATTGGGAACGATTTTAATTAGAAATATTTCGATTTTGTCAATTTTCCGTTTGTAAAAAAATCAAGTTTCATTAAAATTTGATTTTTTCAATTAATTTTTTTTTTCACGTTTTGTGTCTATAGAGAGAGTTTCGATTTTGTCAATTTTATATATATATATATATATATATATATATATATATATATATATATATATATATATATATATATATCAAGTTTCATTAAAATTTGATCCTATCAATTTTTTTTTCACGTTTTGTATCTAGCATGAAGAATTTTGATTTCGTCATTTTTTTAACATCAAGTTTCATAAAAATTTAATTATGTTAATTATATTTTTTTTCACGTTTTGTTTCTACTAGAAAGATTTCAATTTTTTCAATTTTCTTTTTTTTTTTTTAAATAAAGTTTTATTAAAATTTTATTTTTTCCAATTTTAATATTTTTTTGTACACGTTTTGTAACCAATTATTAAAATTTAATTTTCTTAACTCGAGGAAAGAGCACTAGCTTGGAAATGGGAGGTGAAACCGACTCCCCATCTTTAGGGACTTTCCTCTTCTTCAGATTCGTCATCGTAGAGCTCTAGATACTCGACTTTGAGTTCTTCTTTCGAGATATTGGAACAGGGCTTCTAACTCTAAAGTCCATTCTTAAAAAACTCTCAATTTATCGAGTTGGCCATCGAATGATAGAGGTCTTGCTTTCTTGAAGCTTCGGAAGAACTGGACTTGGTTTACACCAAGGTGCTACAAGTTGTTTTGGATTGCATTGTCAATCATAGCTGGCAATGCATCCAATGTCAACACCGCTTGATGCATCGAAAGAAGAACAGGGGAATTCACCTCGGGTGCGAAGTAACTTCAAGAACGATAGGAGAGCCAGAATGACCACTTTTCTAACTCCCACTAGAACTCATCGCTAAGAAAGGGAACAAGGAACTCACTAAAAGAACTCTTCTAAGAAGCTTGAATAAGAGGGACTAACCTCGAACTAAGGCAACAATCTACACCTAAAAGAAAACAACATGCACAACAAAAACACACATGTTATCTAGAAGACTATGGCAACATTGTATGCCTACTAACAAGCAATATCACAAAACAATCACAAGGAAATCGAATAGCTATCTAGCTAACTATGGGAGCATCCTACTCTTACTACCAAACAAGAATCACATAATCAACGCAAGTTATCTATCCGCCTACAGGGAGCATCCTAAGCCTAACTACTATAAGATAAAGCAGCATAGGAAACAAAACATGCTCAAATAAGGCAACAAAGACAACATACAAGTAATCAACAAAATACAATCAAAATAATCCAACAGGTAACATATTACAACAAATATAATTTCACATACCTGGTGATGGAGAGGAGAATGAGGAAGACCACTGGTCCTACCCTATTAACAACCTAGATTTCTTAGGTCAGTCTACAGAAACAACTCGGCTCTAATACCAATTGTAACGCCTCGGGATTTACTAAGACTATTCCAGCAACATTACTAACTCCTAGACCAAAAATTTTCTTTAACCTGTTAAGCAAGAAAACACACTTCCAATATCAAATTGGTTCATAAATTTTCTTTATATTTGTGTCTAATAGGTTCGTAAAGTAAAAAAAATATCAAATAGGTCCTGAACTTTTGATTGTGTCTATTAGGTTCTAGACATATTCAACATTTTTTTTAAATTAATAAATTTATTGTTTGAGGAACCCAGTGGATACAAAATTGAGAGTTTAGGGAATTTTATAAACATTTTAAAGTTTAAGGACCTATTTTGATATAAACATGAAATTCATAGATTAGACTTGTAATTTAACCAAAAATATTAAAAAAAAAAAAAAAAAAATTGAATGGATAAATTAGAAGTTAACACCTGAAATTATAAATCGTTAGTAGTCATATTCATATTGTCAACAATTATGTCTCGATTTTAATGTCTCGACCCTGGGTTAATTGGAAAAAAACATACATTTTAAAAAAAATATTGGCAAAATCACGGACTTTTGAAAAAAATTAGGAAAAACGAGCCTTTTTTTTGTCCTTATTGGTTTCCGAGTGTTCAACACGCGGAAACATAGACGAATCCGTGGCTTAAAGCCACGGATTCCGTTCAGCTGACTGGTCAAACTGACCAGTCAGCAAGGTGGCTTGAATCCGTGGCTTGAAGCCACGGATTCAGCCTTTTAATACAGTTTTTTTTTTTTTAAATTTATTTATTTCAACCTTGTTTTATGTTTTTTTATTGTTAGTGTTTTTCTTCTTGAAGCCACGAATTAAGCCTTTTACTGCCATTTTTTTTTTTAATTTCAACTTTTCTTTTTATGTTTTTTTTTTATTTCAACATTGTTTTCTTTATTGTTAGTGTTTTTATTCCTGAAGCCACAAATTAAGCCTTTTACATTTTTTTTTTTAATTTCAACTTTGTTTTATGTTTTTTTTTTAAATTTAAACTTTAATTTGGTTTTATGTTTTCTTCATTTCAACTTTGTTTTATGTTTTCTTTTCCAATTTTTTTTAGTTATGCTTTTTCATACAACTCCATGTTTTTAAAATCTAAGAATAAAAAATATGAGAAATAAATATTTAAAAAAATCTAAGCATAAAAATACATTTTTTTTTTATAAAAAAAGCTGAGAAATGAGAGTTTTTATTCTTAGATATTTTTAAAAATCTTTTTCTCATATTTTTTTAAAAAATCTATTTTTATTGTTATTTACCTCAATTTTTCTTGACCCCTAATTTTTTATGGATCAATTTTTATTAGCCTAATTTCTTTAAAAAAAAGAGTTGATAAAAATTATGAATCGAGATGTGATGTGATTGAAAATTGATCAATAATGTTGTAAATTTAGAAGGCTAATTTTCCAATTATAAGTATGTTATCGATTATAATATTCCAATAATTTTATTTGTAGAATAAAAACAAAAAAACAAAAAAACAAAATATTAAAATAAAAAATTAATTTTCCAATTTTTTTTAAAAAGTAATTTCATAATTTGACAAGTTGTAATTTCCAACTTTCTGTTGTTTTTATTCAATAAATCAAATTATTGGAATATTATAATCCATAACATACTTATAATTGAAAAATTAGCCTTCTAAATTTAAAACATTATTGATCCATTTTCAATCACTTCACATTTCGATTCATAATTTTTATCAACTATATTTTTTTTTAAAGAAATTAGGCTAATAAAAATTGATTTGTCAAAAATTAGGGGACAAGAAAAATTGAGGTAAATAAGAATAAAAATAGATTTTTTTAAAAAATATGAGAAATAGATTTTTAAAAATATCTAAGAATAAAAACTCTCATTTCTCAGATTTTTTTTTTTTAAAAAAATGTATTTTTATGCTTAGATTTTTTAAAATATTTATTTCTCATATTTTTTTATTCTTAGATTTTAAAAACATGGAGTTGTATGAAAAAGCATAACTAAAAAAAATTGGAAAAGAAAACATAAAACAAAGTTGAAATGAAGAAAACATAAAACCAAATTAAAGTTGAAATAAAAAAAAAAAAACATAAAACAAAGTTGAAATTAAAAAAAAAATTGTAAAAGGCTTAATGTGTGGCTTCAGGAATAAAAACACTAACAATAAAAAAAAACAATGTTGAAATAAAAAAAAACATAAAAAGAAAAGTTGAAATTAAAAAAAAAAATGACAGTAAAAGGCTTAATTCGTGGCTTCAAGAAGAAAATCACTAACAATAAAAAAAACATAAAACAAGGTTGAAATAAATAAATTAAAAAAAAAAAAAACTGTATTAAAAGGCTGAATCCGTGGCTTGAAGCCACGGATTCAAGCCACCTTTGCTGACTGGTCAGTTTGACCAGTCAGCTGAACGAAATCCGTGGCTTTAAGCCACGGATTCGTCTATGTTTCCGCGTGTTGAACACACGGAAACCAATAAGGACAAAAAAAATGCTCGTTTTTCCTAATTTTTTTCAAAAGTCCATGATTTTGCCAATATTTTTTTTAAAATGTATTTTTTTTCCAATTAACCCCTCGACCCTTGACATTGTGTTGATCTTTCCTCCACATAAATTTACCCGACAATATAAATGTCAAACCCTTCAATTAAACAAAACCATCATTATTAATATTCAAATTCGTATGGTCAATTATATGATCTGCAGATGACAGAAACAATTTGGAGAAGTTGACACTAGTTGTGCTATCGCATCTTCCAACGACAGTGCTATTTGTACATGATCTCTCTGGAGAATGTGGCACTTCACCTTTCGATCAGGTATCACTTTTTTTTTTTTTTTTTAGTACATCAACATTTGGGGGTGGGGGATTTGAACCTCTGACCTCTTGGTCAAGGATATATATCAATTACCGCTGAGCTATGCTCGCTTTGGCGATCAGGTATCACTTGGCCTATCGACATTTTCACATTCAATATAATACCTAATATTCTTAACTAATATGAAAATGCAAATGTTAATAATTTGACGCAAAAAATGGTAGGTTTTGATGTGATTTAGGATGTGTTTGGATTTTAGAATACCTTTGAATTTAAGCACTTTCTTAAAATACATTTTCAATATAAATGTTTTATATCTCACGGATATAAAAAAAAATCTTACATTTTTTTAAATGTTCTAAAATCATTTTGTTGGTTGCACCATGATTTCGTTGTTTACCGTTTTTTTTTTTTATCTCTCTCTCTTACTAAATATTTCGAAGATTTTTGGTTAATCATTTTTGGATTATCTATCCCTCGAGTGTTTCTTCAAAACTAGCTTTAAAAATTAATCCAACCTTTTAAAGTACTTTTATTTACTAAGTTTTTTTTTTCTTTTTTAATTTAACAAATGGAATTGATCATCTATTCTAAACACATTTTTAAATTTAATTTTTCAAAGGTGCTGGTAAAAAATTGATATTGTTTAAGAAACATCTTTTTTTCCAAAGCTATTCCAAAAACACAATTAAACCGTTTCATAGCTAAAATTGTTGTGTTCTTTAGGAAGAACCATCCAGTAACCATTCATTACATGAACCATCTTTTTGAAAAGAATCCAACCGAATCGACAATAATCAATCATAATTGAATTGACAAATATTTTTTTTTTCATATTTTCTTTTTGACAATAATCCAACCTAAACACATTTTTAAATCTAATTTTTCAAAGGTGCTGGTAAAAAATTGATATTGTTTAAGAAACATTGTTCGTATATTCTATAGTTGGTTATTTATAAAGAAATGAAGGAAAGATATGGCGACCATCTATGACTCAAATGTTGTCTCTAAATGTGATCTCTTGAAAGAGTCTCCTGTAATCTTCAGCACAGAAAACCGTGATCATGACGATGTTGAACTAGAAAGGTACAGGCGATTCGGACCCGATGGAGCCTTGTTGGTATCTGTTAAGAATGATGTAGGACTCTACCAGGTAATTGTCATAGCTTTTTTATCAGGTTCACGTGCAGTTCTTATCTTCTTTCTTGTTAATCCTTGGAATAGTAGTTATAGCATCAAGAGTTCTAAATACTTAAATTGATATGAATTGGTTTACCAAAATATGCATACAACTCTGTGCCATCTTTGCAGTTGAAAGAAAAAGTACATGAAATGCTGGTTTCTCAGATGACTCGAATCAAAGAACAAAAGGCAACTGAGGAAACATGATGTCGATGGGAACTTCTGACCTCATAGCATCCCAAAATCTGCACCCTGATGGTGAGACCAAAATTTTGAATTCAACAGGAGTTACCACTATCACGTTGCACAATGGATGTTTGAAGACCCGAATTCGGCTGCTAATTATGTGACATCTGCTATCCTTTCGAAGCACACATTCAGCTCAGGAAGTCACAACTGCCATTACCAGCCCCCTTGCTGTATTCTCCATCAAGTAAAATAACATGAACAATGATCTTGTAATTTAAATTCGAAGGGTGGAAACTTAATGGAGAAAAACCTTAGGGAATTGATTTCACCTATTAGATGCATGAATTAATTCAGAGAATAAATATGAACGAACACGTAACAATTTCATAAACCAATGATTATTGATTATTAAAAGCATCTCCCGAGTACAATTAATTCTTTATGCAAATTAAGAAATTGATATCCCTATCTAATTTCAACAACAAGCATAAGCATTAAAGAACAATCCTTCTAACGGTTTCTCAAGCAATCCCAAATCTCCCGATTATAGAATCACCTAAGTCATGCAATTGATAATCTAATCTAAACTACCCCTCTTGAGCAATTAGTTCAGAATAAACAACATACAATCTGTGATCAAGAGATTATAAGCTTTAAGCATTCAATTGCATAAATGAAACGCGTTACGAAACGCCCTAAAAAATTCCCTAAATTAATCTATACAATCTAATGGCTACATCAAGCCCCTAAGAAATGAAATTTAGCTACTCATGGTCTCTAAAATACAAGCAAAATCAGTCTCAAACATGCTAAAATCAGTACAAGAAACAAGAGAGAAAGATTAAACTCGCTAGCCATGATTCTAGTGCGTTCCCGTCACGATCCTCACGAACCAAGCTCCTAAAATCAACTCCTCTTGGTCTCCTCTGTGTTCTGGCCGTTTTTTTTCTCTCTAAAGTCGTATTTTCTCTCCAAAGAAGCTCCCCTCGAATCAGCAGCATCGCAAAGAATTTATACTGCCCATTCTGCGCGACGCTAAGGACACAACACCGAGACGGCGTGCCCTAATTATTGCCGGAAGTGCCGCAACGTCGAGACGCTGTGGAGGTAGCGCCTCGACGCTGCCTTACGGGGCAGCGTTGAGGCGCTCAAGGGATAGCGTCTCAACGCTACCCTTATCCTTACGAATGTGGGCCTTGAACCTTATCTTTCTTTGCTCCTTTCTTCACTCAATTTACTTCTTTTGCTCCTAATTCATCGGTATTCTTACAAAACATGAATGTCCATCGAAATGTTTGAATCATACAAAATTAAACCAAATAGACATAAAATTGGCCGAATAATATTCAAGACTAACACTAAAATATAGCTCAATAAATTGTGCTATCAAATACCCCCAAACTTAAGCATTTGTTAGTCCCGAGCAAAGTAAGAATCAAAATAGTCTGTCAATAAAAATAATTGAGGGAATGTTGCTAATGACTCTTGCCTCAAGAAGTTCAAATCATAGATAAATCACACTGAAACATTAATGATCAAACACATTCATCAAGATAAACCTCATTTATTTCATTCTTCTCTCACGTGTGTGTGACTAGTCCTCCCTATCTTAATCTTTTAAGCCCGGAACAGTTTTATGCAACCCTTTGCTCGTTTTCCCCCTACTCTGGTCCTAAGTTCAAATCACACTAAAACATTAATGATCAAACACATTCATCAAGATAAACCTCATTTATTTCATTCTTCTCTCACGTGTGTGTGTGACTAGTCCTCCCTATCTTAATCTTTTAAGCCCGGAACAGTTTTATGCAACCCTTTGCTCGTTTTCCCCCTACTCTGGTCCTAAGTTCCAATCATCAAGCCTCTCCACACTCAATATGGTAATATGTCACTAGGGTGCCTAAATGAAGTACACAACCCCCAAACTTTGAGCTTTTCCAACAATTATCATTAATGGTAGTCACTAGCTTTCACACATCTATTGCAGGGACCCATAACCCGAGTTTTCTCTTGGTTGACCTGACTGATCACAACAGGGGTAGCTCTTTTTGACCTTAATTCAATTTCATTTATTCAGCTCATCATTTTTTTTTCTTTCATTCATTCTTCTCTTTTTTACTAACATGCAAATTATGACAAAATTTTCTCTTAAGTGTAACATTACTAACTATCATGCAGATTAACCATCAAACCAGTCCCTAAACCTTTCGAGGTGACAACAAGGCCTAGATCGCATAACCTTACTCTAAGCTCGAAAAACTAAAGACATGAGACTACGTGCTCAAGTGGTGCAAGAGAATCATAAAATAAAATCAACAAATCATGAATCATGTCTTTAATTATTATTGAACAGAATAACTCACCTGCTTTCTGAAATTAGATATCCTCATCGACTGTCATAATCATAGCAACAATCCTCACAGAAAAACAACTCAGACAAATATACATTCAGCCTAGATCTCAATGAAATTCAGATAATCCAAACTAATATAACAAGATAATCATAATAATCAACCAAATACATCTCAAAAATGGTCAAAAAGAAAAAATATAGCAATTAATTACTGACCAAAGACAAATACTCCACCCCCAAACTTAAAAATTACATTATCCTCAATGGAATAAATAAAGATAAACAAACAAACATGAGAACAAATACAGAGAAAATAAGAATGAGGGAGAAAGAAACAACCGTGTACAAAGGAGGGCAACAAGACATCACTCGTCCTCAGGTGACTCGTACGGTGGTAAAGGTGGCGGCAAAGGTTGAGCCGTACTAGAAGTCATCTGGTACTGATATGAATGTGCATATATGCTCGTGGTGTAGAGAAAGTGGCGCCGCTCCCTGCGCTGCTGGTCCTGGAAAACGCGTTGCTGGTCCTGGAAAACACGCTGCTGATCCTGGAAAACACGCTGCTGCTGCAAGATGAGCTGCATCTGCTCCTCAGTGGATGGAGGCGGAACCTCCTCCTCATGATGCTCGGGCTGCGCAGGTGGCTCAGGAATGGGCAGAGCAGGCTGTGCACCCTGTGGTCCAGGCCCTCGGTATCTGCTGATGAAATTCTTATCGATAATCGCCCCAGGGTGGACCAACTCCTCTTGGGAGTCCCATAAGACACAAACTGCTCGACAAAGGGCAGTGATCAATGACGGATGCCCGAGCCCTACTGTCATGCTACGCCGGCGAATGTGACGCATGGAGTGATAAATGACCTGACCGACGTTCACAGAGTGGCCTATGGCGATGGCGAACAAAAGGATGGCGCGACTCTTCGTAACATCGCTAAGGTGTGCCACAAACATCAACTTGACACATAGAAAAGTGTGTCATGCCCTGTAATCTACAAATAAGTCAGTGGTCTTACAACGCATAACCTTCCCTCCGTTCATTGCCCATTCAGCCCTTGGCCTACACAATGCCTGAATGACCTGATTAACGTCTAAATGGCCACTAAGGTATGTGTTGTAGTCATCCCTATCAATGTTGGGTAGTCCATAGAAACGGTTGATGGTTATGGAGTCAAAAGGGACATAGTGTCCACGAAACGGACGAGCTATCTTCGTTTGTTCGTGGACACTATGTCCCTTTTGACTCCCAAACCATCAACCGTTTCTATGAACTACCCAACATTGATAGGGATGGCTACAACACATACCTTAGTGGCCATTTAGACATTAATCAGGTCATCCATGCATTGTGTAAGCCAGGGGCTGAATGGGCAATGAACGGAGGGGAGGTTGTGCGTTTTAAGACCACCGACCTATTTGTAGATTACAGGACATGACACACTTTTCTATGTGCCAAGTTGATGCCTGTGGCGCACCTTAGCGACGTTACGAAGAGTCGCGTCATCCTTTTGTTCGCCATCGCCACAGGCCGCTCCGTGAACGTCGGCCAGGTCATTTATCACTCCATGCACCACATTCGCCGGCGTAGCACGACAGTAGGGCTCGGGCATCTGTCATTGATCACTGCTTTTGCCGAGCAGCTGGTGTCGTATGGGACTCCCAGGAGGAGTTGGTCCACCCCAGGGCGATTATCAATAAGAATTTCATCAGTCGATACCGAAGGCCTGGACCACAGGGTGCACAACCTGCTCTGCCCATTCCTGAGCCACCAAAGCATCCCGAGCAGCCTGCGCAGCCCGAGCATCATGAGGAGGAGGTCCCGCCTCCATCTATTGAGGAGCAGATGCAGCTCACCATGCAGCAGAGCTTTTTCCAAGATCAGCAGCGCGTTTTCCAGGACCAGCAGCGTAGGGAGAGGCGCCACTTTCTCTACACCACGAGCATATATGCACATTCATATCAGTACCAGGTGGCTTCTAGTACGGGTCAGCCTTTGCCGCCACCTTTACCACCGTACGAGTCACCTGAGGACGAGGACGAGTGATGCACTGCTGCCCTCCTTTGTACACGGTTGTTTCTTTCCCCCTCATTCTTATTTTCCCTGTATTTGTTCTCATGTTTGTTTGTTTATCTATATTTATTCCATTGAGGAGAATGTAATTTTTAGGGGAAAATACACTTTTAGTCCCTGAGGTTTGAGTTAAGTTTCATTTTGGTCCCTGAGGTTTCAAACTCAACAATTTAGTCCCTAAGGTTTGACTTTAGTTGCAATTTGGTCCCTCCATCCAATTTTTCGTTAGTATTTAACGGATTGCTGACGTGGCATTGATTTTTTAATTAAAAAAATTATTTTTTTTATTTTTTAAAATATAAATATATTAAAATAATTATATATTATTATTTTATATATTTTAAAAAAAATTTTCTCTCTTTCTTTCTTTCTTCTTCTTCTTTTTCTTCTTCTTCTCTTCAAACCGCCGGCAACTTCATCTTCTTCAAACCGCCGGCGGCCGACGACCACCACTCGCCGGCGGCCGGCCGTCGACGACAATTTTTTTTTTCTCTTTTTCCTCTTCTCTTCTCCTTCTCCTTCCCCCACTTTTCTTTTCTTCTTTTTTTTTTGTTAAACAAAAAAAAAGGAATTAATTTCTTTCTCTCTCCACCATCATCTTCTTCATCGCGGAACGACCGCCCACCGGCGAAGTTTTTCTTTTCTTCTTACTTTCTTCTTTTCGTTTTCTCTCTCCATTTTATTTAAAAAAAATCAGAAAAGAGGGGATGGAGGAGCAGAACGGGTCGACGTGGGCGTGCGTTTGAACTCACGACGAGATCTGAAACAGTCCGGCGTCTAGACGGCGAGATCTGACCGTGAACGGTCCGGACGTAGGGAGCTGGGCGTGAATCGCGCGCGTGCGTGGCGAGATCTGGGTGCAAATCGCGTGTGTCGTGGTGAGATCTGAAACAATCGGTGAGAGGGATGGAGAAATCCGGAACACTTCGACGAGATCTGACTGTGCGTGGAAGCTTTTCGACACTAGATCTGGCCGGCCGTGCGTGTGTAGCAAGATCTGTCCGTGCGTGGGAGCTTTCCGACGAGATCTGGCCGGTCGTGGGTGTGTAGAGAAATCTTGAACACTCGGACGAGATTTGGGCGTGCGTGGGGAGCTTTCCGGCAAGAGGAATGGTGAAGAGAAAGAGGTGGTGAGGGAGAGAGAAAGAAAGAAGAAAGAAAGAGAGGGATGGTGAGAGAGAGGGACGGTGAGAGAGAAGGAACATGATGAGAGAGCAAAAAATGGAGAGAAAGACGAAGAAAGGAGGGAGAAGAAAGAGAGAAAAAAAATTCGTCACCACCGGCCGCTGGTGAGTGGCGGTCGACGGTGACCGGGGGCCGGCGGCCGACGGCAACCATGGGAGTGGGAACTGTGATGGTGTTGGGGAAGAAGGAGAAAGTGAAGAAGAAGGGGGGAAGAGAGAGGAGGAAAGAAATAAAGTTATATAAAATAATAATATTTTTATTATTTTAATATATTTATATTTTAAAAAATAAAAAATAATTTTTTTAATTAAAAAATCAATGCCACGTCAGCAATCCGTTAAATACTAACGAAAAATTGGATGGAGGGACCAAATTGCAACTAAAATCAAACCTTAGGGACTAAATTGTTGAGTTTAAAACCTCAGGGACCAAAATGAAACCTAACTCAAACCTCAGGGACTAAAAGTGTATTTTTCCCTAATTTTTAAGTTTGGGGGTGGAGTATTTGTCTTTGGTCTGTAATTAATTGCTATATTTTTTCTTTTTGACCATGTATCTGGTTGATTATTATGATCATCTTGTTATATCAGTTTGAATTATCTGAATTTCATTGAGATCTGGGCTGAATGTATATCTGTCTGAGTTGTTTTTTTGTGAGGGTTGTTGCTATGATTATGACAGCCGATGAAGATATCTAATTTTAGAAAGCATGTGAGTTATTCTGTTCAATAATAATTAAAGACAGGATTCATGATTTGTCGATTTTATTTTATGATTCTCTTGCACCACTTGAGCACGTAGTCTCATGTCTTTAGTTTTGCGAGCTTAGAATAGGGTTATATGATCTAGGCCTTGTTGTCACCTCGAAAGGTTTAAGGACTGGTTTGATGGTTAATCTGCATGATAGTTAGTAATGTTACACTTAAGAAAATTTTGCCATAATTTGCATGTTAGTAAAAAAAAATGAATGAAAGAAAAAAAAAAATGATGAGCTAAATAAATGAAATTGAATTAAAGTAAAAAAAAGCTACCTCTGTTGTGATCAGTTAGGCCAACCAAGAGAAAACTCGGTTACGGGTCCCTGCAATAGGTGTGTGAAAGCTAGTAACCACCATTAATGATGATTGTTGAAAAAGCTCAAAGTTTGGGGGGTTGTGTACCCCATTTAGGCACCCTAGTGGCATATTACCATCTTGAGTGTGGAGAGGCTTGATGATTGGAACTTAGAACCAGAGTAGGGGAAAAACGAGCAAAGGGTTGCATAAAACTGTTCCGGGCTTAAAAGATTAAGATAGGGAGGACTAGTCACACACACACGTGAGAGAGGAATGAAATAAATGAGGTTTATCTTGATGAATGTGTTTGATCATTAATGTTTCTGTGATTTGAAATTCCTGAGACAAGAGTCATTAGCAACATTCCCTCAATTATTTTTATTGACAGACTATTTTGATTCTTACTTTGCTCGGGACTAGCAAATGCTCAAGTTTGGAGGTATTTGATAGCGCAATTTATTGAACTATATTTTATACTATTTTAGTGTTAGTCTTGAGTATTATTTGGCCAATTTTATGTCTATTTGGTTTAATTTTGTAAGAATCAAACATTTCGATGGAGATTCATGTTTTTTAAGAATACCGATGAATTAGGAGCAAAAGAAGTAAATTAAGTGAAGAAAGGGGCAAAGAAAGATAAGGTTCAAGGCCCACATTCATATGGGTAGCGTTGAGACGCTATCCCTTGAGCGCCTCAACACTGCCCCGTAAGGCAGTAGGCGAGTATTCGAGGCAGCGTCGAGACACTAACTCCACAGCGTCTCGACGCAATATTTATGTGCAATTCTATTGTATTGTTATTTTTCTCAGCATACCCTGTAGGGTTTTCTTTTAGGGTTGCCAACACGTACCTATTCATCGTTTCTTATTATTGAACATAAGATTGTTGATTCTGTTAATGCCGATGTCGGATATTGGTTCAATAGGCTGATCTTCTTCTGAAAAAGCATAAATAGATGGCTCTTTACTGAATTCATCTAGAGAAAAGAAAGACTTGATTTCAGGAATCTTGAGACTGAAGAAGCTACAAACAAGAAAAATCCATAAAAAAATCAAGGTACTTTTACAAATTCTCTCTTATATTCAAGAGTGCAAAACTACTAACTTCATTGTGGCAGCTACATAGAATAATTTTTTCTTCTTTTGTATTTGATCAATATATTTCTTTTTTATCTGAATTTTCAATTTCATCTGATTAAACCTCGAAATTTGATAGGTTATTATCAAGAGGGCGTTAAGGATCTCTGCAACTAGACTTAAAAAAGTTCAATAATGACCTCATGCCTCATTTCGAACACTAAAAAAGGTGTATGATAACAGAGTAAATGAAAGCAATATGGGCAAAAAATGAGCATGAGTTAAGCATTTAATCAAAGGAGGGCGAACAAAAGGAAAGAAAGGAAAATAAGCTTACCAAGCATTATATTGAAGGAAGTTGGCAATTCAGGAGATTATTGTAAATCCTTCACAGTATTTCATAGTTACTTTTAATATATGATGATGATAATTGACAAAAAATCGACATAGACAAATTATAAAGATATTCCCAAGGAAACTAAGGATTTGTGTTGCGGGATGAAAATACGGTGGCTGTTTTTGAAGTGATTTGTGTGAGTTCTCTCCATCTCCATCTGGTGAGCCCAGAAGACGATTCTGTAGGTTAGATTTTGGTAGCCTACGCCCTCCGACCATTTTCAAGAGCGGTTTTGGAGAGAAATTTAAGAATAGATCCTTGTGGAGTTTGTAAAAGGTTGGTGCATTAGAGGTGATTCAATTTCTCAAGATAGTCCTTTGAAAAAATCAATGGTTGGAAGGTATACTATAAGCGAGGATGCATCAGGAATTAATAAATTGATTGAAGAACTAAATCTGATTGAGAATTCTTAAATCTATAATGGGTGCAGGAGATTGTCCTTGGAGAATCTGTAGGTGAAATGGAGATATTGACGAAGAATACAACAGAATGCACTTAGACATCAATGCAGTTTTAATTTAACTGAGAATTGATGACTTCGTATTACTTCAAACTCACAGGACAAATTTCAATAAATGCTTATTAACTTGTTCAAACAAAACAACCCTCCAGGAAAGGAAAAATAGTAACGTTCCTAAAAATGAAATAAGAATGCAAATGAATCGGGATACTACTGACCTGCTGGGATAGTAAAAGATTCCAACGGAGTGTAGCCAGGAGTTTGGAACATATGCCCATATCAAGTATACAACTGTTCATAAGAAACTCAGAATTTAAGTTCAAATAATTCTTCAGAGGCTACAATTGAAAGGAAAAATGATCCTACATTCCAATATTGTTCTATAATGTATTGAAACCCAACAGTTTTTGCAACATTCCATATCAAAGCTCCCTAACCCAAAGCAAAAATACATAGTAATTCAACAGGCATATACATGAAAAGCAAACCTGTAGCAACCACTGTTGTGATGGAACCCACAAACCCATAAACTTCTGAAGGTTTGGGGCCATGGTCTCCCAATAGCCCAAATCCAGGAGCTTTGTCATCTTTGTCCAAGGAGACCAAAGTTCTTCGTTTCTTTGACAGACTGAGTATTCTTCTGGGGCTACTGACAGAACGGAGATCTTCCATACTTCTCAGCCTGCCAGATATTTATTCTACTGGTTCAAATTCTATATCATCCCAATCCACAGTTTCCAACTTAAACTTTTTCTCAGTTAAGTTTCCATTAGTTCCTGCAATTGCATAAATTCTATCTTATGAATCAGAAAAAGATGTGCCAAACTTTCAGGGGCCAAATAGTTCATTCAAGATGGAAGTGAAGACAACAGTTAATGATCAAATATCCTGATAAAATTTGCATCTGACGAAAAATCATAAAATGGAGATTCAGACGGCAACAACTATAGTCCATTCCTTGTTTTGAGCATCAACTATAGTCCACATGTCACTTTAAAAGTGAACTATCAATATTTAAAAGCTAGACAAAATTGTGTCAAAACCGAGAGAACTCCACAAGAAAAAAAAGAACAGGAAAAGAAGAAGTGATCTGATTTTTTTTGTTTCCTGTGAAAGTAAGAGGACGTGACAAAACATATACCGTTAATCTATATATTCTGCCAGAACCATCATTTATATCTATCGTCCTGAACATGATTGCAAAGACATTGATATATCTAAAACTTCAATATCTAAGTTCCGCAACACAGAAAAAGCTGAGATATTCAGTCACTAATTCTGTGTGGACGAACAACAGTATGAAGAGATTTTATCGAATTTTTACAGACATTATAACTTTGACCTAGGTTATCCATTTGGACAGCGAAAACATCAAAGGTAATATAAAATCATAATTTACAAGCAATGTCACACAATATTCAGATTCACGATGTTAATAGCAACGAAGATGAGAAGTACAAAAGAGAAAATAAAACATCATCGTCGTTGGCCAAAGGAAATGCGATCCAGAAATTGAAAACTTCGCATTTCATTCTTGAGTGTCTGTAGTTCGATTGCAAGGAAAATGGTGGTAGAAATTCTCCAAACCGAGTTACTAAAATCGAACTCATCGCAAAAGAAAAACAAAGACAGATATTGACATTGAGTTCAAATTTCTCTATTTTCCACTCGCTTTCAGGAATTCAGACAGCAAATATAGTGCAATACATGCTTGGATCCAAGCGGAAACAGTACTTGAAAGTTAGAGAAATCAAGCAAGATGCAATGCAATTAACGCTCTTCTGATGTGAAAACAAGATATCAAAAAAAATCTTACCGTCGAGAAGAGAGCGCGCGCAGAAGAGTGGGGAAAAACGCAGGAGTACGAGGGGACAATGACGGTCAAATTTTTTTAACCCAGTCTCCGAATTCGTCAGTGAGTTTGATATTCTGTATTCTAATTTAAAGATTTGAAATTATTTAAAGTTTAGTCCTCAAATTTCAATGGTGTCAATTTGATCCCTTTCAATGTTCTATTCAATAAGTTCCTCTACTTAAAAAATAGAAAAACTGCATCTCCTAATCTCTTAGGTCCCTTCGCTTTTTTCCACATTCCACAATGGTATGATATTGTTCATTCACTATGGATATAAGTCCTCATGGTTTGATTCCACCCAAAAGGCCTCGTACCAATGGAGATACTTGTCCTCCTTATATACCCACGATCATTCCTTTATCTAGCTAATGTGGAACTTTGATCGCACTCTCAACCAACTATAACATGATTGGGATGGTAGTTTTACTCGCCATAAACATAGATTTTTCGGAGTCGATTGTCTGTCTGAAAGCTCACTTCGTCTGTCTGAAAGCTCACTCATAAGTTAGAAGTACCCTCTTAGTTGTCATGTAGTAAAAAAATAGAAGGGTTTAAATTCTATGATTTTTATTATTCTAATAATTTAGGTCTCGTTTGATAAGCATTTCATTTTTGGTTTTTGGTTTTTGAAAATTAAGCTGTACTTTTACTTATAAGTTTCTTTGTTTTAATATCAACATTCTTCCATGTTTTAAAAAATCAAGTCCAATTTTGAAAACAAAAAAAAAATAGTAGTTTTCAAAAACTTGTTTTTGTTTTTAGATTTGGCTAGAAATTCAAATGGATCCTTAATAAGGATGAAAGTCATGGTAGGGAATTTAGGAGAAAACAAGCATAATTTTCAAAAACCAAAAACAAAAAACGAAATGGTTATCAAACAGGACCTTAGTCTTTGTCTATTTTGATTATAAATCTATCATCTTTAATTTATTTTCGTTCTATAATTTTCAAAATATTAGTTTATTTTAATATATAAACTTTATCTTAGCCTTTTATCTTAATTTTTAAAATGTCTATTCGCATAGACGAGAATTAAATTTTTAGGTTAAGATACACCCAGCACATGAATTACGTGTCATGAGCAGCGCACACTCACACGTGATTTACGCGTCACGCTCCGCACCAATAATATGATTTTCACATCATGTTGCGCAATTTTAATCCGTGATTTCCGCTTCACGCTCCACGCACACACATGACTCACCTCTCAATGAGCACACAGACTATGCAACCATGACTCACATGCAACATAGCCCAAAAACGATATACAACATGCTCAGTTATATAACAACAAACAATGCATGCTAGGAAAATGAGTAACCACCAACATGCTCATGCAATCAAATAGACTCAACCAAGTAGAAACTACTTACCTATATCGCTACTAGAATAATCCAAAAGCCCTAAAGAACTCGAAAAGTTACTAAACAGAAAGATTAACACTTAAAGGTCAGAATCAAGCTCAACGACTTAATTCAGACTAAGGAATCCTTAAAGATGAATTTCTTACCGAAACCAAACTTGGATTCAAGCCTGCAAGCTAGATCGACGGCCAGGAACAAAATTAGTTCCTAAAACAAGAACATTTGAACACTGAGAACTGGCCTAAGGCACCAAACCAAGATTGAAAGGGTTTAATGAGCATTAAAGCTTACTGATCAACACCTAAACAACCTTGAAGCTTGTTGTCCAGTGACCAAATGAGTTCAAAATCACTAGTTATGGGTATTCGTCGAAAGCGAATTTCGAACCCAAACGCTCAGTGGTTGGCTTTCAAAGAACCTCAAACCTGCAAATTGGAAACCGTTACTAAATGGTATCTTGATTTTGAAGTCGAATAAGCATTGGATCAAGGTCATTTGTGTCATGGGTAACTCAAATTCGAAGTTTAGAGTAAATGCTCAAGCAAAAACTTACCAACACGCTAAAGAGAAGAAGGATCGGCTGAAACTCACGGACTGAAGCCGAAGGGGGGAAGAAAACGCACCAAAACCCCTGCTTGCCCGCTAAAAATCGCGAACTATCGTGGGTTTCACGCGAACCCACACGCTGACCCACGGAATCCAGAGAGAGGGAGACGAAAACACGAGCTACTTGCAGCGAGAGAGGGAGGAAATCGCGAGGCTCGGGTCTACCTTGCTGCGCGCCGGAGAGATGAGAACGGAGGAGCCTTCGCGTGAGTGCTGCCCGACGGGATTGAAGGTTGGCTGATCGACAGCGGTTGGACGGGCTGGCGGCGACGATGCACTTCGACAAGGGCTGGGTTACACGGCCGAGAGGAAAAAAAGGGGGAGGCACGCGCGAAGAGAGAGATGCGCGGACGGCTGCGGCGTGTTCGGGCTGTGACGAACGGCTAGGCAACGACTTCTCCGTCGATGGAGGGTGACCGCGGCGGCTGAACTCACGGCAGGGGATGTTCACGCGTAGGTGAGGAAGGAAGAGAGGGAAGAGGATTTTAGGGCTTTCATGATTTATTTTCTTTTCTTTTTATTTAATTCATTTAATAACCAAAACCAAAATAAGGAATTAGATCTTATTTATGTTTTCATTTGGATTGGTTGAACATTGTTGAAGAAGAAATAAGACAAAATTTTGCATCTCTTGATTTCCTTCTTTGTGGGTGAAGACAGTAAATCGACAAACCAAAATAAAAACAATAAAACAAAAAATCAAAACCTTGGAGATTTGAAAAATGAGCGGCGGAGTAGGGAAAAGAAAAGAGGGAAATCAAAAGAAGTAATTAAGTAACTTTTTAGTGGTTAAATTATTAAAAATATCTCTTAATTATGGTTGATTTCGATTGTATCTTAAATTTTCAAAAGTTTAGTTTTAAACTTCGAAGTTTGAAGTCTGGGTCAAAAGGACCCTTGAAGACCTTTTTTTTATTAAATTTATAGACGAAAAATGACGTGTGTACACATGTTGAAAGAGCAAAAAGGAGAGACCAAAAGCTGGACAAAATTTTCACAAATGATGTGTACCAAGCTGCAATTGAAGTCTTAATCTCAAATTTTAAATTGGATTTATCTAAGGACAATTTTTTGAAGACTTTTAAGAAAATGGCTAAAAATTTGTGGATGTGGGATAAACAAGTGACATGGCCAAGAGTGCTCGCGGTGCATAGGACTCTACAAATACGAATAGAACTTTATTTATGGTGTTCGTTGATTATAGTTGAGATTTCTGTTCATTAATCATTTTCAAAACAAGAACTTGCAACATTTTATTCATCATTGAAAACATTCACAATTCTATTATGTTTTGATTTTGACCACTTTGATCTTCAATATTTGATGAGATTATTTTGTAATACTTGTGAATATCGAGATCTCAACCAATTCAAAAAAAGTAAAACAATCGTGAAAGCCTATGGATCAAAATAAAATTTGAACTTAAAATATTTTAAAAAATTTAGAGACCATAATATCAAATATTTGAAGTTGGCATGATAACCTTTCAAGGGGCCACATTTGACCTGTGCTCTGAGATTGGCTCAACATAACCAAAGTTGCACTAAATCCCACAACTCAAAAAGAAACAACCAAAGGAAGTAGATGAGTGGCTGAAAAGAGAAGGTCATCATCCCCTTGCACCTATACTACTTAAAAGGTTCCAACTTGCTTCCTTGTAACGGAGCGAGGAAGGAAGGAGAGGAGCAATTGTCTCCCTCTCAACTCGTTTTAGGTTAAAACTTTGTATTAAAGATCTAGGATTTTAGAGTTATCTTAAGTCTCAACCACTTTAAATTTTCAAAAGGAAAAAAGTTCAAAGGCAAATAGTTCTTTCTCTTGTGAAAGACCAACCTTTGGCTGCAGAATTACTGTATCTAATGTTGAAACAACATCCAAAACCACAACTTTATTAAGAGAGAAACATCCACTTTCACTAATGATGAAGATGTAGAAAACCAAGAAAACACATAAAAACTTAATGATTTCTGTAGATAAACAGTTCTTAACATGGAAAAACTTCTCTTAGTATGAAGAAGGGTCCGTTTGGAATAATTTTCTAAGTGTTTAAAAAGTGTTTTTTTTTTTTTAAAAAAAAAAAAGTGTTTTTAAATACTTGTAAGGTGATTCCAAATAGGCACCAAGAATCTCTATACATGATTTTAAGCGAAAACTACCGAATTTCTTTAAAACGATGACAACATATAAGAAAGATAACTCTTCATGCTCTAGTGAAAGAAATGAAGAGGTAAGAAAGAAAAGGAGAGGGGGCAAATATGTCTAAATTTGGCTATTTCTGAAATATCAAAGTTTGACATTAAGTATACAAATCAACATTGGCAAACCAAGAATAATTCCAACTTACTTATATTCCAATTCCTAAATAGAAATGAAGAAAGACAGCACCTTCACAAGCAAAAGCACTTGAACTCACGATAAAGGTGAAGAAAGAAATAACTTGAAATCACAAGGTCAAGCAAAATCGCTTCCTACCCAAGCGTAAAGGACTAGGCTATAATGTCCCAACGGGCAAAAGGCTATTAAGGATTGGGCCACATAAAAAGAGCTTGCGATGTTTGGAGAGAAAAAATCTTGGTTCGAGTCTCCAAATAGAAAGTATAATAAATAAAAATCTTTTTTATCTCTTAGAACTAGTATTGCGGTGTGCGAAGTCTCCCAGATAAAAAATCGATATCTTATCCTGAAAACTTACCAAAAGGTAAGGTCAAACTAAATCAAAACTTACCAAAAGAAAACCTTCAAAAGCAACAGGGCACCATGCTCCCTAACACATTCAAGCACAATACTTCCCAGATTTTGAATTGATCAAGCACTTCATATAATCTTCCGAACTCATGTATCCCCTTCTTCAATCAAAGAACCGAAGATTTTAAGGATACAGAAAGCAACAACAGTGACAACATAATATGTTGCATACCTCATCAGTGATCAAATTATTGTCGACTGAACATTAGTTAGAATTTAAAAGCATGTAAATGATATAGTTAACTATACATTCTAACATATTAGCAGCAGCTAGGTACCTTAATGCCAAGAGGATTAGACACGCCCCGCAGGAATTCAACAGTCGAGTCCTCTCACCTACCCAAAGCATGTGAATAGAGGCCAGTCGTTGAGTCCTCTCTCGTCAAAGGCTTGCTCATATGGTAAGTGTGATTGCACTCGGTAAAAAACTTGAAGAGAGCAATATCTTTCTCTCTGTTTCTTTTGTATTTTCTTCACCCAAATCAATGATAGGCAATAGCCAAATTTATACAAGAATGCTGCTCACTCTGAGGCAGACAAAACAATGATAAAGGAATAATCTAGAAATGGACAGGTGTCCATAATTACAAGAATAAAGGAATTAAAACACAACCCGTGAAAAACAGAATTGGTTATATAAGAAGATTCCAGAATAGCTAAATATGTGGACGCTGAGTCTGAGGCACATTGCTGACTGTAATTTGACTTCTGTCGTGGCCATGCTGACTGTTGCTCCTAATAAAGTGAAGGCACTCATGAGAAGTCCAGAAATCAATTGTGTTCATTATAGGATAGTCCATAGTGATTCCAGCAGCTGTCATAATCCCAGCGCTTCATCTACCCTCTGAGCAAGTTATTTATACCTGCCCTAGTAAGTACCTGTCTCCTTGCTCACTGTGTTGAACGAAGTCAAGATTCCATTGAGAAACTCTCTGCATTGCAGCGTATCCTCCAGTGGCAAATGCTCTAAGAAGGTTCAATGTACCTACAGGTTGGAGATATGCTCTAACTAATCTTTGAGGACCCGGGGTTCGAGATTTCTCATCGAAAGATGTTATCTCCACGATAACTCGGTCGCTGTACACCATCTTTAACCTCAAACGGATCTGACCTGGGTTTAGCAAATTGTCCTGCCATTCTTCCTACCTGTCAACATAGTTGATTGATCAAATTTACATCAAAGAAATTCCAAGCTCAAACATTTCTCATCTTTTACATTAAAACCCAAGGCTTGACTATCCAAATTCTAAAACACATGAGTTGTATTCTATGTTTTCAAAGTTTTTGAATATGTATTTGGTAGCAAATTTAGTATAAAACATGTTAATGTTGTTATAAAAAATTTCACTTCCAGTGTCATATGCAATCCAAATACAGCTTTCAGAAATTAACACACCAATAGAAATTCTCTGAATCCAATTAATTCAATGAATGTGAAAACAATGGACTCGAGCTCGTTTTGGTCGGGATATTCAGGGAGCTGAAGGGCCTTCTTGGATTTATCTTGTTATATTGGAGATCCTTTTGTTACAATCAGGTAAGAGGTTTATCATCCCTCAGCTGACACACTTTACCATCTTTACAATTTCCTTTTCCTCATTTTTCCTTAATTTCTTTTTACGTTGTTTCAGCTGCTTCTTCTTTGTGTGCTAGTTGCAACTGATTCTGTGTTTGGCTAGGACCACAATCCAGGTGCAAACTATTTTAAATCTTTGAAAAGATTCTCTTTTTGAAGATCAAGAAATGGAGGGTTGGTTTGATAACGTTTCCGTTTCCTGTTTCTTGTTCTTGTTTCTCATTTTTTAAGAAATAGATGTGTTTGACTCATTCCTATTTTTTGTTTCTAAATTTCTATAAAAAAGGAAAAATTTGAGAAACTACAAAAAGTTGTTTCTCAAATTCTATTTCTGTTTTTTCTTTTTTTTTTTTTGTCTGTATCTTTAGGCATGTTTCCATCTCTCTCTCCCATTCCTACACCAATTTCTTCTCTTCTCCTCTCTATTTTTTTTACCACTTCCTTGTCTTTTTAATTTTTTTTTTTATCTTTTCCGTTATTTCTTTCTCTTTCATTTTTTAATTATTTGTTTCTTTTTTCTGTTATTTCTTTTTTTTTTCTTTTTTTTATCACCTCTGCTGACCAGACGCTACCGTCGACCTTCGATTACCGACCGCCGTCGTCGCCAACCTCTGCTGAATGACCTTCGCCTTCGTCGCCGACCGCCACCGATCGCTACCGTCGACCTCCGTCTACCAGCCTCCATCGACCTCTACCGACCAGCCGCCACTGTCGACCTCCGACTACCAGCCACCACCGACCTCCGCTGACTGGCCTTCTTCGGTCAATCGCTAACGTCGACCTCCCACTACCGGCTGTCGCCGAACTCCGCCAACCGACCACTGATAGTGTGCATAACGAGCTATTTTTCCCGGTTTATTTTAGTTAGTCTTTGAGTATTATTTGGTCGTTTTTATTCACTTTAGTGTTTATTTTGTGGGAAATGAATTCTTGGAGGAAATGTTGAATTAGGAAGTTGATCGGGTGCTCGGGACCAAAAGAAGAGCAAAAGAAGCAAAAAGAATCAAAGTTGGAGGCTTAAGTTTGAGGCAAACCCGAGAGCTAGCATCTTGACGCTGCTTTCTAGGCGTCTCGACGCTATTTTATGTTTTTGGCAGTGGTAGGGACAGCGTCGCGACGCTACCGACAATTTTCCTATAAATACATCCGTAATTGCTACGGCCAAAGGGAGTCCAATTGGTGAGATTTTAGCCCTAATTTCGACTAGAGACCTTTGGTGGAAGCTGCAGCAAGGCCAAGGGAGTGGGAACCAAGCTTGAAGACGGGGAGATCGTGACGGGGACATGTCGATTTCAACGGATTCAAGATTTTTCCTTTTCTTTCCCTTACCTCTTATTGTTTTTATGACTTTTCTTTCAATTAGTGTTTGTAGTTTCAAGACTATGAGTTGCTAGTTCTTTGTCTTAGGGATTGATGTAGTTATTTAGTTTGTTGGATTGATTTTTAATATGAATGTGCTTTTGTTTTATTCATGCAATTATGTTAGAATACATTTAATTTAATTGACCATTGATTGAATGTGATTTAGTATTGAATCTTGCTTGGGAGAGAGGATTTGACTTAGACCCTAATTGCATAACTTAATTAGTTGAATTCTAAGATCGTGACGAAATTTAGAATCAGTTTAGAAGTTGTTGAAAGAACTAAGCTCAAAGTCTTGCATGTTAATGAACTTAGATTGAGATATCAAGTTAATTATATGCATGAGAATCAATTATGCTCGGGAGAGATAGTTGTGATTCAAGGTTCCGAGACTTGTAAGATAATTGCACGTTAAATTCATCCCATTAATTAATCCTCAATCTCAAATAATGAAATCAATTCCCTAAAAGTCTTTCCATTTGAGTCTCCACCTTTTATTTTATGTTTTTTGTCTTTAGATTTTATCTTTTTCATTAAGTTTTGCTCTCTAAATAAAATTGGACAAGATTATTCACGGTACTTAATTTGCTAGAAAACCAATCCAGAGGACGACACTCATTTTACATGAAAACACTATATTATTACTTGACTCGTACACTTGTAGTAAGCAAATTGCACATCAGCTGCCACTTTTGACCTTCGACTACCGGTCGTCGCCGACCTTCGTCGACCTCTAACTACCGGCGACCGTCGACCTCCGTCGACCGGTCGCTACCGTAGACCTTTGACTACCGGTCGCCGTCGATCGATCGCCACCGTTGACTTCTGACTATTGGCCACTACTGACCTCCGCCGACCAATCGCCACCATTGACGTTTGACTACCGACCGTCGTCGACCTCCGCCGACCAATTGCCACCGTCAACTTCGACTACCGACCGCCACCGATCTTTGCCAACCAGTCGCCATCAGCGACCTTTGACTATAATTTTAATGTATGTTATATATAATTTTTAGGGAAAAATACACTTTTGGTCTCTAAGGTTTGGGTTATGTTTCATTTTGGTCCCTGAATTTTCAAACTCAACATTTTAGTCCCTGAGGTTTGGATTTCGTTGCACTCTTGGTCCCTCAGTCAAATTTTCCGTTAAATGTTAACAGAATGCTGACGTGGCAATAGTTGTTTTATTTAAAAAATCTATTTTTTTTAAGTTTTTAAAATAAAATAATATATTAAATCCTTTTTTTTAATTATTTTTTCTTTTTCTTTTTTCTTCTTCCATCTTCTTCCTTAATCTTCTTCTCCTCCCCCTTCAAACCCTAATCTTAATTCATTTGCAACAGCCAGTGTCCACCGTCGCAGGCTGCTACCGTCACCGGCTGCCGCCATCGCCGTCGGACCATAGCCGCTGAATTTTTTTTTTCTTTTTTTTTTCTTCCTCTTCCTCCCTTCCCTTTCTTCTTTGTTTTTCTTTAGAAAAAAAACCAAAAGGGAAACCCCCCCTTCGAATCCGGCAACGGAGCTCTTCCGATTTCGGCTCCGCCGTTGGGGAAAGCTCTTCGCGCCGCCACTGCCCACTGAATCTGATCTGGCATTCATGTTCCAACCACCGTCGTTCTCCTCTTTTCTCCAAGGTTTCATATCTGGCATTCACATTCCAACCACAATCGTTCGTCTTCAACCACCGGCGTTCACATTTCAGATCTAGAAAATCGACCCTCGACGAACGCACGTTTCAAATCTGATGCGGATTTGCTTGTTCGCGTGCTCACTGGTTCGTAGGTAGTTCGGTTGTGTTCGCATATCTCACCGGGAAGAAGGGAACTCGCCGAAAATTCGAAACTTCCAGATCTTAGTTGGGAAGTTCGTCTGACGTCGTGGGTCTCATCACCGATTCGTGGGTCTCGAAACTTCCAGATCTGAGTTGGGGAAGTTCGCGGATCTCGGATGTCAGACATCGTGGGTCTCAGAAGTTCGTCGGAAAGAGATTGGTTTGTAGTGGTGAAACGCTATGACAATATTGTAGCCACGTATTTTGTTCGAGTATTAATTGATTAATATTAATTGTTATGCATGTGTAATTGAAGTTTTCAATTTGATTAATTTAAGATTGGATATCCTTAATCCTTGGTATTTTCTTGTCCATTTTTCTATTTAGTTAGAAGAACCAATTTGGTTAGGGTTTAGTTGCAAATTGATAAAAGTGGATGGATTTTGAATTTTTGGTTGATGAACCAAAATCAGTTTCCTATTTTTGTGAAAATTCATTTGTAGCATGGATTTCAAATTTGAGCTCTTGTTCGGCAAGATTAAAGCTAAAAGGGGTAATCAGTGGGTCTTTATAACCCTCATTTTTGTTTCAATTTAAACAGTTCACTGATCGTAAAAAAAAAAAAAAAAAAAAAAACCCTAGAGCACACTCAATATTCAACACACACATAACACATAGAGTCTCACCAAAAAAAAAAAACCAGAACACAAAAAAGCCAAAACTACGTTAGAGGTTGCATTTGGTAAGAATTTTGTCCCAAGGATCCGCACCTCCATCAACAAGTTGGTTTAGTGTTCTTCCTTTTTTTTTCCTTCTTCGAGCACCTTGAAAAAAAGAGTTAGAATAAGGTATTAGAGGTTACTTTCATTATTGTTGTTTCTTTTCCCTTTTGCACTTTCATTTACCCGTTATTATGTAAGTTCTTGCATATTTGAAGTTTGTTTCTGTCCATTTTACATCTTGTTCATTTATGGTTTATCTTCGAGTTTTTTTTTTTTTTCTCTTTAAGCTTTTCTTTTCTGTTTTTCTATTATTTAGTAAGAAAAAGAAGCTAAAAAAAAAGGGAATGGGAGTAGAAATCCGTGTAAAAAAAAAGGGTAAAGAGTAGAGTGTACACTACAAGAAAAAACACTTTCAGTGGCGTATAAAACATGTCGCTGAAACGAAAAACGCGTCGGTAAAACTTTCAGCGGCGCGCGTAGCTTTGTCGCTGCATTCGTCGCTGTATTTACGTAGTCGTAAGTATTTGCGACATACTACTGTAGACGTTGCTGAAAGTCATTTTCAGTGACGTCGACACGCCGGTGTAAGCGATAGGTAGGGACGTGGGGACACGTCACTGAAGATCACTTTCAGCAACGTCTGGCCCGTTGTCGCTGAAAATGATATTCAGTGACATGGTCAACACGTCACTAAAATGGATACTTTCAGTAACATCCAAACCGTTGTCGCTGAAAACAATATTCAGTGACATGGTCAACATGTCAAACTTGTCACAGAAAAGGAGTTTTAGTGACGTGGACAACGCTGCTAAAGTCCTCAAACTTGTAAAAAATAAGACATTTTGCGACATCTATGTATGTTGGTAAAAGAAAGCTTACTCGACACTAAAAACTGAATGCTAGTTTTTTTTTTGGGTATGCTTTCGATGAGGTTTTGGAAACGCACCGTACCATGATGGTTTACCGACATTATATCAAACATCGCTAAAAATTGTTTATGATTTAAAAAATAAATAGTTAATTCAATTAGTAAACCTGTAAATAAAATAATATTACCATCTTCGAACTAATTAACAATTCTATATTAATCAAATAGAAAATGTAATATGCCAATTATAGTGAAAATACACTACTTCATATTAACCATAATCAAGAAACATGTCTAGAATGTAATACAAATTGATCATTTTCTAAAATGATCTCAAGTGTCTAGGTGAATAAGTTTGCTTAACAAAATGATTCACAACACAAAAGATCACAACCTACATTCTTCACATTTACATACAAAATGATTCACTAACAAAAGTTCACAAACAAAAAAATCAACCTACATTCTTCACATTTCCATACAAAAAAGGGGGACCCTTGTCGAAACGATTGTGCATCCAAGCTGAAAAATAAAAGGAAATAAAATATGTAAGCTTGAGATTGAATAATTGATAAACAACTCATTAAAAGCTATGAAACTTAATAATTAAACAAGTAATGAAAAATATCAAACATGAACACAACTACACTTATGAGAAATAATGAACAGAAACTTAAAAACATAAGAAATCACCTCTATTCAAAATCACAACAACTAAACTAAACTAAACTTATCAACATCACGACAACTACACTTGTTAAAATACTCAAGTGCAAATAGGTATCGACCTTTCTAAACACAACAACTAAATGAAAAATAAGTGAAACTAAACTTTCAAAAACACAACAACACGTTAAAAGAACTAAATGCAACAAGGTATTGACTCCCCTAAATAGAATAACTCAACAACTCCAACTTAATTAGAAACTCAACTCTGCAAATGGAACAACTTTCAACAAGGTGTCCAACTCCCTAAACACTTATCTCAAATATCATGAAAGCCATCTGCAATCAAACACAACTCAACAACACTATGACAACTAAACATATCAATGAAAAAAGTAAACTCGTAAGTGCAACAGGGTATTGACCCCCTCCCCCCCCCCCCCAAAACACATTAACTTACCAAATCAAACAACGAAACTCAACTTTGCAAATGGAACAACTCAACAAGATGTCCAACTCCCTAAACACTTATCCCAAATATCATGAAATTCATTTGCAATCAAACTCAACTCAACAACACCATAACAACTAAACATATCAACGAAGACAACTAAACATATCAACGAAGACAACTAAACATCCCAAATAATACCAAGTCATTAGAAACAAATAAATAAACTAATTTCAAGCTATGACTACCATAACTGCAGGATAGTCATAGCAATCAAGTAATACCAAGTCATTAGAAACAAATAAATGAACTAATTTTAAGCTATGACTACCATAACTGCAGGATAGCCATAGCAATCAAGCAATACCAAGTCATTAGAAACAAATAAATGAACTAATTTTAAGCTATGACTACCATAACTGTAGGATAGCCATAGCAATCAAGCAATACCAAGTCATTAGAAACAAATAAATGAACTAATTTTAAGCTATGACTACCATAACTGTAGGATAGCCATAGCAATCAAGCAATACCAAGTCATTAGAAACAAATAAATATTACCTTTTAATTTTCATTATTTGACTGTTTCTGGAGTCCTTTCCACATTCGACGATGAAGTTTGTGAGCATCACTCAAAATAGACCCAACAAGTTAGGCATGAAGTTTGTGAGCATCACAAACTAGCTATACATCCTCCAAACTTGTTAAATTTGGGTTAACCCTAAGAAGATATCATTCTTGTCTCCTACATCCAGGAACATGGCCCTGGCAATTGGAGATACGTTCCTACCAATATAGGTATAAAACCCAAGTCTCGTCGTATGAACTCATTTGGTTCATAGAATGAGTTCATACATCTGAGTACTCAAAATTTTGAAATGGCTCCAATTCAAACTCATGTTATACAAATTTAAACTTCTTGACCTCAAATTAATACAAACTCTTATGTTTGCACTCAGAACTACAATATATATTGAAATAGTAAAACATGTAACATTAATAACCATTCAATAATCTTCATCAAAGGCATAATTAAGATGCAAAATAAGTAGATTCTTCACTATTATGTAGGCAAATAAAATGGAGAATTGAGAGTTATCTCAAAGTATGTTTAATATATAATCTAAGCATTTCAACAATGTCTAAGAAGAGAGAAACAATGGGGAAAGAAAATTCAAAATACTTTTTAGATTTCTTTCCAATTCCATTAGTGCATTGTTTATTATCCAAACAAGTGACACTTAAGTTATCATAAAAGAAAATCCAACCAAGTGCAGCAACATATTGACCCTCCTAAACACAATAACTTAGTGGAAAAAAATGAAACTTAAGTTAATCATAACTCAAAACTTTTGCACTTATCTCAAATCATCCAAATGAAGCTCCCATTTTAGTGTGAGAAAGCATTTACGCTCACCATGCTCAATAGATCGGACCTAATAAGAACACAGTGTCTTTTACTCTACAATTAATGATCTTCCTTTCCTTTTGACTCTCATTACTGTACTAACCAAATGAAGCTCCCATTATTCTACAACTCATCAAAACTCATGAAACTAAACTTATAACAACCAAAAATTATGAACTTATCTCAAATCATCCAAACTTTTGAATGAAACAACTAATAAAAAAACAATGAACATGAGGAATTGCACTTAAGAAAAATAATGAACACAAATAATGGCACGACAGATTAAAATGCAGACAAGCATAACAAAAAAAATTTATCGACACAAACAACCGAACTTATTAAAAGAACTAAACTCAGCTTATCAACCAAAACAACTAAACTCCTTAAAATAACTAAGTGCTTACGTGATCTAATCATTCATCTTAGCAAGTGAAACTGAAAAAAGAAAGGTTTTTTGTATTACATGAGTAAACATTAAGCAAGTGTCGATAAATGTAACAATGATTCAAAAGAAGCATCACATTTGAATATATTTATAGGTTGTAACTGTACAAAGGCAGCAACTTTGGAATCATTTTATAAAAAAAAAAGGAAAAAAGAAAAACAAGTGTATATAGATTTACTCAATATTAGCCCTTTGATCTCTACAACATAATACGAGCCATTTGATTATATGTGGTTTGTTGGTTTTGTTTAGACTTATTCAACTCTTCAGCACATCGTAATGTCCGCTCTATGTGGCACCCTCCACCAATGCTCACTTCTCTCTCTAGATGGCAACAATAACTCTCAAACACACTTAGATTTACGTGACATTTGAATCCCATCATAAACAAAAAATCCTAAAAATGTTGAGTTGTTTTCTAGTAATTTCTGGAGGCCCTACCAAAAGTCCCCTGCGAAAAGTCTATGGACTCCCTAACATTAGCACGTACCCTCCATGTCTTAGGCTCAAAATTCTAGTAGACTTTAAAATCTAAAATATATTTTTTTCTAAAAAAAATTAAATTATCAAAAATATCCTTGAATTATAGGATTGGTTTCAATTATATCCCTGAATTTTCAAAAGTTTCATTTCAACTCTTAAAGTTTTAATTTTGTTTCAGAACAACTCTTGAAAACATTTTTTTATAAAATTTATAGACGAAAATTGCATGTGTTGTCGCTTATGTGAATATATTTGAACATAAGCGTGAAAACAATAATAATAACACACGCAAACACATCATTTTTCATGTATAAATTTAACAGAAAAATGTCTCAAATGGTCTTTTAAAACAAACTTCAAACTTTGAGGACCAAAATGAAACTACACACAAGAACTAGGAACCTACATGAGACAATAAGAGTAACATAAATGACATTTTTTATACTATCATACAAAAATCTTCCACGATTTATACAAATGCAAAACCTGCTCAAATATTTTAGCTCAGACATTGAACACAACATAAACATCACAGTGGAAAAATATCCATCCAGAAAACGATGGTGTACTAAATTATCATTTAACACTCCTAGAAAGAACACAGCTTTCCACAACATGCTTAAACGAACGACTATCATGCTCATCGAAATCCAAGGACAATTTAAAGGCACACAACTAACTCATGCTAGCATGCCAATTCTCAACAGAAACTAATTCAAGCTTCAAACTCGTCATTTATCAATTCCAACAAACATGCTATGGGGCTAAGCTTAAAACTGAAATCCAATAACTACTTACTTTAGCTATTAAGTTGCTTGACAAAACGAATACACTTTTTAGCTTCCAAGCTCCTAACCAACTACACAAGAGAGGAAAACATACTACAACTCATAAACCTCTTGGAATATAAAAAGGCACAAGGAGATAATTAACTTTCGGGGAGAGGTTTAACTCCCAAAAACTCACCTAAATCAGCCAACAAGCTTGCTGTCCAAGCTTCCAAATCCGCTCCAAACGACAATTAGACTTTCAAACGTGGTGGGTACCTTGAAAAAGAAAGCTAACTTCAATGGGTAATTGATTAAGCTATAAAACCAACCCAAAACTAGCTAAAAACCACGTACCCAAAGCCAAGGATGCTGAAAAACGCCAAAGACAGCAACAACCTAAAACAGAGGGCGAGTGAGTGATCAAGTACATCACTCCGGGAAGGGATTTTTTTTTTCTTTTATGAATAACCAAACTTTCGTTGGGAAAAAAATGAAAGAATAGGACATACAAAAAGAAAGCCCACAAAATGAAGCAAACTAACGACCTTACATGACCAGAATTTGTTCTATAGGTTGTACTACTATGTCCCTGAGTTCTAAGGAAACAAACTACAAAAGGATCTTCAATCAAGTAAAACAAGACCCCATGTGTAGTTACCAAAAAGCTTTGCCACAAAAGCTTATAGAGAAGCTTAGAATCTAACAAGGGATCAAACGTTGCTCGAAAATCTCTCAAGCAGTCTAAAAATTATATTGTTCCTCTCCCCAAAAGCCTCACAAAATAGTTCCCACCCCAGTTTGCCAAAAAACATAATCTAGTAGCATGTAGAACTATTTTTCTGCATCGAGACATTGTTTCATAGATAAATCTCTTATACTAAAACCTGGTAGCTTTTACATGCTCGCATGGTTGCAATGAAGATCATCCAACAATGCAATTAGTATCACTTTTCATCTAAAGTCTAACCCATCATTCGTTCTGTGATTTTTTTAAACTAAATTATAAGACACATTTTTTCCCATAGAAGATTACAATAATATTTCAGAGTCACCATATTTAATCTTCCTCTGACTAGTGTACTTTGTAAGAAACACACGCCACATACACTACACACTAACAGGGGAAACACGCCTAAAACAAAGGGCGAGTGAGTGAGAGGGGCGGGACTAGCGTGACACAACAAGAACTGCAGGATTACGCACCTGCTATGGCCGAAAGGACGAACGCCACGATGCAGCACCACCCACGTTGCCGGAGAGGATGGCGGAAGGAGAGGAATCGAGATGACGGAGACGCTGAGTGCAGGGGACGCTCGTCGGACGTTGGAGGGACTGAATGGCTGCCGAACAAGGAGGAAGAAACAAAAAAAATGTTGCTGCGAAGGAGGGAGGAGATGGGTTTACGGCCGAAGAAAAATTGAAGAAGAAAAAGGAAGGGTTGGAGGCTGCCGAATGAAGGAGAAAAACGCGTGAAGGAGGGCTGGGGGCTGTTTCACGAGTGAAGGAGGGAGGTGGGTCTAGGGCAAACTTAAATTTTAGGTTAATTACAACAATGCCCTTCAAGTTAAACTTTAGTGACGCAAAAAAAAGCTTTCAGTAAAATCATAAATATGTTGCTAAAAATAAGACTTTCAGTGGCGTGAGTTTACGTGTCACGGAAACTATTAGCAACGTCTAATTTTCTCGCGTCACTAAAAATATGTAACTGTGACATCTATTTTACGATGTTGCTGAAAGTCACATTTTGCGACTTATTTTAGCTGCGCCACTAAAAACTTGTCGCTGAAAATACATTTTCTTGTAGTGGTACAAACCGTGCTTAGTTGAAGAAGATAGCTAGACTTCTACATGTGAAAAGAAGAAATGTGGTGGCTGTAGAAAGTTGAGGAGAGGTAGAAGAGTTAAAAGAAAAAAAAGAACAGTAGCTGAAGAAGAAAAAAAAGAAGAGTGAAACTGCAGAGAGAAGATAAAAAACGTCGAGGGAGTGGAGAGTTTGTAGTTTCTTAGTTCTAAGATAAAATAAGTTTAAGTTATGTGTTTTTATTATTATTATTATTATTATTATTATTATTATTATCTATATTTATATCTATACTATATTAAAAGGCGCTTAAGGGGAGAAACTTTTGATTTCCTTTTAAGCCCCTTTTTAATCTTCAAATTCCTTATTTGTCCTTCCTATTTAATTATTCAATATTTTATTAGAATTGTTTTTTAAAAAAAGCTCATTATCACGTGTAGGTATTGTTTTTTTTTAAAAAAAATCTCATGATTAAGATTTGGTTAAATCTCATTTACGTTTAGATATTGTTTTTTTTTTTAAAAAAAATAGGTTAAAAAAATCTCATTTTCACGATTAGGTATTGTTTTTTTTTTTAAAAAATAATATTGGTTAAAAAAAATCTCATTTTCACGATTAGGTATTGTTTTTTTTAAGAAAAAAAAATAATATTGGTTAAAAAAAATCTCATGATTAAGATCTTATCTCTTAAATTATTCGAAGTAAAATTCAAATAAATAAAAAAGATATTAGTTTTTAAACCATTTCCATCGGTCTATATATAGTCCTCATACAATTTTTTTTTCCATACTTCCATACTTCTCTTCAAACTATTTCCATCTGAAATAATGTCTTCCAAGGTGATCCCAATCAACCATCTTCAACTTGGTCAAAGAAAATGGGCGATTAAAGTCCTCATTCTAAGAAAAGGAAAAGTTGAACAATTTCAGAAACGTGGCGGTGATGACCTACACATTTTAAAGATCATCTTATTAGATGAACATGTAATTATAAATATTTTTGATTATTTATTTATTTTTCATATACCAATTTTATTTATAATAATCATTTACTTTCTAACTTTTCAGGGTACAAAGATCCAGGCAGTATTGTTCAACAATACCATTGAAAAATTAGGTCACATGCTTGATAAGACTTATATTATAACAAATGGTAATATAAAGTCAATCAACAATCAATTTGTTAATGTGCATGATAAATTAGAACTAACATTATCTACTGCCACTGAAGTTACTGAAATTGATGATTCAATTCCTATTGTGTCAATGATTCGAAGTTTGAGTGAATTTCCTGTCAAAGAAGAAAAGAACATGTTAGGTAATGTATCTTACCCTTTTTTTAGAATTATTTATATGCATTGATATTGAATTACTATTACTTTTATTAGCCCTTAATTATTTATTAATCATTAATATTATTTTTTGTTTTATCATACAAACTTGATTTGGATGGTTATTTCAGTAAAATCTACTTTACAGATCAAACAAAGGCAATCAACCAAGTTTTTGCAGAAAAGAGATGTTATTCTAATGAATAGTAGGTATGTTTTACCTAATTACTATGAACAAAACTTTTCCTTTTCTTATATATACATAGATTTGTAAAATAATATCAATATTTTTCATATTCTTATATATATTTGTAAAATAATGTAGAATACAGACCATTAAAATGACATTATGGGGAGATCTTGCTGAATTTGAAGGACAATAGCTAGAGGACAACATCCATGATTATCCAATCATTATTGCTTCAAATCTTAAAACATCACTATATGAAGGTTTATTGATTTATTTTTATTTTATTATATATATAATAATTATTTATTATATTTGTACTGCATTTTAATCCTAATTTTAATCCCAGGAGAAATAAGTATTTCTACCACCTTCATCACTCATATTACCATTGAACCTCAATTGTCGGAAAAAGATCAACTACGAGAAAGGTAAATTAAATAACTTAAAGTTAAATTATTGAAATTTTCAAATTTCTTATCTTTAAATTAAATAACGCGTGCAACGCACGTAGTTTCAAACTAGTTATTTTAAAAAGGAGACCATTGAAGACATCTATCAGAGTGTCTAACAAAGCTTTACTTGTGTTGTCCCGTCAGTGTGTACTTTTGCTATTGGTTCAATCTTACTTTTTGTATTTTCTTTGTTTATTTCTATTAAATTGGAGATGAAGCAGACACTTGTTTATTTTCTTTCTTTTCTTGTGTACTTTCTTCTTATATTAGTTTGTATTTTAAGTCATGCGTCAGATGAGTAATTTTGCTATTCACTTTATTTGTCCATTTTATCCCAAGTATTACATTGAAATATCATTCCTTACTTTCTAGCATGCTCTCCAAATTTTGTTTGTGTTATTTTTATTGTGTTTCTTTTTGTCATTATTATTATTATTATTATTTGTTCACCTTGTGTGACGCCCCGCGTTTCGAAATTAAGGCTGTTGGGATATTTTGGATCTATTGTTGAGTTTAAATTGGAATTAAGTTGAAGGAATCAAATTTTAATTTGAATCCCATGATCATGGAATTAAAGTTACCCAAAGATTTTCTCATCTTTGGAAGGAGATTAAGGTTTTAATTTGGGGTTTAAAATTTGGGATTTAGAGGAAAAGTGAGTTTTCTTTTAAAAGATTAAAAGAAAAGAAATTTAAGAGAAAGCCCTAGCCCATTATCCTTATTCCTTTCTCTCTTTTAGCCGTTCAACCCCCCCTCATCTGGTCTTCTTCTTCGTTCGGCAGCAGACCCATAACACCATCGAAACCCCCGTTCCTTTTCCTTATTCTTCTTCCTCCGATGGGTTGCACGACCACGAGTTGACGTCGACGACCCATGTGCGTCTCAAATCAAGCGATTCGCGAATACCCATGTTCGAACGACCCATTCCCCCACGATTTTCTTCTCTAGCGGTTCTTGCACGGATGCGCTGCATTCTGAAGACCTCCAACTATGATACCCACACGTCGGCAGCAGCGGCTACGCGTGTTCGACGCCGTTCCAGTCCTCCAGTCATGTTCAATGTACGAGTTTCAGTGTGGTTCTTCCTCCCTTCAACGATTCTATAAGGTTCGACTTAGACACACGCTATTTTTGCAAGTATCAACATATGCCCATTTGGTTTTGGACCTTGAAATCCTTTTAGATCGTGACCCATACTCTATCGATTTGAAGTTTTGATTACCCACTCCCTTATGACTCTGATTATGCAGGATTAACCGCTTTCAATCACCAAACAGCAAGCTGTGAGGTTCGAGTTCAACTTTCAGCGTTTACCTATAGCTTGAAAGGTCCTAGATCAAATTTTCCATAGTCCTGCGGCTTTAGATCGACATTTTTGGAGATTTTCGATCACTACCCAGCAAGGATTCATGTCTTTTTGGTAATATCCAACAATTTCCCTCATGTTTTAGACCGTTCAAACTCATTAAAAGTATTTTAAAGTTTGTTAGATTGATCCCTAACACTTGGAAGCTCCCTATTTGTAGGTTCAAACTCGTTTGATCACTTGTTGCCAAGACCCAAGACTTTTGGTAAGGATTAGGTAGCAAGACTTCATTTAATCCTTTTCGAGCTAGTTTTGTATTCTATGAACTAGTTTCTAACCTTTGGAAACCTTGCTTATAGTTTTAGGCTATTTCGGGGTGTCCAAGCTAGCTATCTAAAGTTGTGTTTGGGTAAGAACGCTCCTCTTAAATCTCTTTGGCATTGATTAAGGTTTGGAGTTGAGTTAGCTTTAAAACCTTTCATTTCTTATTGGAGGAGCTCCTTAGGTTTGCTTAGGAGTGTTTTAGCCATTAGTAAGTGGATTTCTACCTGTTGAGTTTGTTTGCTTGTGTGCTAGCATGTTGTGTGCTTTACTTGCTTGGTTTTAGCATATATTGTATACGTACGCATGTATTATATGTTCATGATGAGTTTGTGTAACGACCCAGCTTTTCATGACTAGATCCTAGGGCCGTTACCACTTACATATCATTCTACTCCTAAGAACAGCGAGGAAATGACATTTAAAGTAAAACGTACTTAGAAATTTTGCGAAACTTTTCAACCTGGGATCCCAGTTAAAACAGAACAAACGAAACCTTTAGTTATTCAAAACAAAACTTAACGCGGAAATGACCTTAAAACAACGCAGTACAAATTCAAAAGAAGAATTTCGAAACATAAAAAAAATGCGGAAGACTATTCTAAAGAAAACCCATGGCTCAGCAGCATTCCGTCACGCGTTCAGTACACCTTTACCTCTACCTGCAGTTATATGAAAGGGAAAAAAGTGAGTATTTAAGAAAATACTCAGTAAGTAGCAATCAAGGTTTTAACATTTTATTCGAGTTAAGGGCCTAAGGGTTAGGTCATCTCATTCTCATTCATTTCATTTCATTTATCTGTAGTTCGGGTCTCGTGTTCAATTAGTACACCTATATATATATAAGTTTGCCAACTCACTAATAGTGCACAAGTGGGAGTTTTGGGAGGTCTCTACTCCTACTGATGGTAGATGGCACCCAGTCAGTGGAGCTAAGTCTCATCCCTCAAGGCACTAATGGGCGCGTAGCGCTCTAAACTACCATTTCACTGGTGGGGCGTTCATGGGTTTAAGTCAGGAATTTACTTCCACAGTCAGTAAATGGCACCTAGACTGCGAAGCCAAGACCCGCCCATTAAGCCCCTCATTTCAGTCTATTACATCTCAGTCCTAGGTGTTTAATTGACACGACCCTCTTGTAAGGCGCTAGCCTATTCCTTTCCCTTTCTTAATCCTTTTTCCTTTAGGACCCCTTAACACTTACTAATCTTTAACCGCAACCTATTTAACACAATCGATTTCTTTTCCTAGATTACTGACAGGCTAACTGATATGCACCTTCCCAACTCAGTCATATCACAAGAATAAGAAATGAAGGCAACAACCGACACTCCTAATCCTGAAACCACTCGTATGCTACCAAAAATTCGGCAGCATAACGGCATGCATATGGGGAACCCAAAATTTTCCTATTCACCTGAAAGGGGAAAATAAACACTTCTACGATTCAGATTATCCAACCCCCAAGCTTCAAGGCACCACAATTTGCTAAGAGCCAGAGCGAGATAGACCCCGCATCCACAACCATTCAGATACGCAGAACAACCAAACCATACGATCGAGCATGCTTCCAAAACAACAAGGAAATACAATTCCACCCCAAAACAGTATCAGACATGCTAAAGAAAACTCAACCTCCATGTCGCAACGTGTTTTACAATGCAATAACTATTAACCACATAGAAATCCAAAACGAGTCCAAGGTTCACAATTTAACTCATGCTATAGTAAACCATACTCAATTTAAATGAGTTTAAAGCAGAGAATTTATTCCAACGGCTACTTACGTTAAGGCTAATTCAACATGCTACAACTAACCTTAACATTTTCATACTATCCTCTTGCTAGCATAGTGACATAAAGATTACATGGGTCCAAAGCATACGACATAAACCAAAAAAACTACTTACATTAGCCCAACAAATCCTTGATCGACTTCTAACCAATTTTCCTTTAAATTCCAAGACTTCAAGCAACCAAAGCAGAAACTTAGCTTGCTGTCCGGGCTCTCAAATCCACCTAAATCCAACAATTTAATCACCAAACGCAATGGGCATCTTAAATTCAATAGCCAAAATCAATGGGTATTCATCTAACACACATAAATCATTCCAAAACTTGACTTAATTCACTTACCCAATGACGAACTCGCTCAAAGAGGCTGAAAATTTCGAACGACGACGACGAACAGATCCGAAAGGCGACGACAACAGCTCGTGGTGGCTGCAACAACTTGCACAGTGGCGGCGACGTCAAATGGGGGCGGCGGCGCGATGGGTCTGCTACAAACGTGAGAGAGTGGCTGAGAGAGAGAAAGAGAGAGAGAGAGAGAGAGAGCAATACCGGCGGCGGCTCGCGGCGCGACGACGGGCGGTGGAGTGCGGCGGCGGCGGCGGCGTCGGTAGTGAGCTGCAGGCGGCGGCACGGACGGAGGCGGCAGCATGCAGATGAGAGAGAGAGATTGCCGAAAGAGGGAGAGAGAAAGCTGTGGGAGAGAGGGGGCGCGTGAGAGAGAGAGTGTGTTCAGATTTTTTTTTTTTTTTTAAAAGGTCACTTTGACCGAAAAATTGGGGGGAAAGTTTCCCCCCACTCCCCCTTTGACCGGGCAATTAAAGCCCATTCCCTTTTTCTTTCTTTTCTTTTTTTTTTTTTTTTTGGCTTGCCGTTACATCATACTAACCTTAAAAGAACTTTCGTCCTCGAAAGTTGCTAGTACTGGAACAACTCTGGATACTTGGCCATCATTTCATCTTCTCTCTCCCGCGTTGCCTCTTCAGACAAATGGTTTCGCCAAAGGACCTTCACGAGAGCTATCTCGCGATTGCGAAGGACCTTCACCTCTCTGTCAAGAATTAGCACAGGTTCCTCCTCATAAGACAAGCTCTCGCTCAGATGTAAAGGTTCGAAGTCCACCCTGTGGGTTGGATGTGTCAAATACTTTCGCAGCATGGAGACATGGAAAACGTTGTGTACCGTCGAAAGAGAAGGCGGCAACGCTAGACGATAAGCTACCGGACCAATCCGTTCTAGAATCTCAAACGGACCAATGAAACGTGGACTGAGCTTGTCTTTCCTTCCAAACCTCAATACTCCTTTCATTGGAGCTACCTTCAAGAAACATGATCACCCACGTCAAACTCTAAATCTCTTCTCCTTGTATCAGCATAGCTCTTCTGTCGGCTTTGGGCTGTTAACATCCTCGATCTGATCGTACGAATAGCCTCACTGGAGGCTTGAATCAATTCAGGTCCCAACAACTGACGTTCTCCGACCTCATCCCAATAAACAGGGGACCTGCATCTCTTCCCATAGAGGGCCTCAAACGGTGACATACCGATGGTTGCTTGATAACTATTGTTATAAGCAAATTCCATTAAGTGCAGGTGTGCATCCCAACTACCTGAGAAATCCAAGACACATGCTCGCAGCATATCCTCTAGAGTTTGGTTCAATCGCTCAGTTTGGCCATCTGTCTGAGGGTGGAAAGCTGTACTGAAACGCAACTGAGTACCCAAGGCTCTTTGCAGACTCCTCCAGAAGTTAGACGTGAACCGAGGGTCTCTATCTGACACGATTGATGCCGGCACCCCATGAAGCTTGACTATCTCCGTCATATATAACTGTGCCCACTTTTCAACAGTGTAAGTAGGCCTCCCAGGGAGAAAATGCGCTGACTTAGTGAGTCTGTCGATAATGACCCAAATCACGGTGTAACCCTTGGCCGTTCTAGGCAATCCTGAAATGAAGTCCATAGATATATGCTCCCACTTCCATTCTGGGACACTCAGCGCTTGCAACAAGCCTGCTGGTTTCTGTCTCGGGGCTTTCACCTGTTGGCAAACAAGGCATTTACTGACAAAATCCGCTATCTCTCTTTTCATGCCATGCCACCAGTAATACTGTTTCAAATCATGGTACATCTTCGTACTTCCTGGATGGATTGAAAAAGGTGAACTGTGTGCCTCTTCTAATAACTCCTGTTTGAGATCGGCATTCCCAGGTACGCATAAGCGACCCTGATAACACAAGCCGAGGTCCGAAGATAGGGAGAACTCGTTCACCTGCCCTGCCTCTACTTGACTGCGCTTAGCAACAAGGTCAGGGTCACTTGGTTGGGCATCTATGATCCTCTGTCTCAAGCTTGACTTAACTGTCAATTGAGCTAGGCGTGCTGTAACTTCGCCCACTGCAACCATAATCTCTGCACGTTCCAAGTCATCCAATATATGAGCCTGAGTAGTAATCAAAGCAGACGCATGAGCAGTCTTCCTACTGAGGGCATCTGCAACCACATTTGCCTTGCCCGGGTGATACTGGATGTCACAATCATAATCTTTCACTAACTCTAACCATCTCCGCTGCCTCATATTCAACTCTTTCTGGGTAAAGAGGTATTTCAGACTTTTGTGGTCCGTGAAGATTTTGATTTTCTCTCCGTACAGATTGTGCCTCCAAATCTTCAAAGCAAAGACCACTGTGAAGGTGTACATATTACACATGCGGAAGCAATTGAAGATCGAAAGCACTTAAGACATTCAATTTTACTCCTAAAGCATGCATGTTCTAGAAAAGACAGAATAGAGAGTTTAGAAAACACCAACCTTTGTAGCTCACTTATGTTGAACTCCTTGTGGTGTTTGCCTCTCCTATGCTCCTTGGACAACCTCTAGAGTCTTCCCTACTATACTCTGGGCCAAGAACGACTTGTGGGAGTCTATATAAGATAGGGAATGGGAAGGGAATGCTTGAAGCATCAAGCAATGGAGAAGAATGAGAGATGAGAGAACTTTGAGTCCAAATTCCAGCAGCATAACATTAAGGAAATGGCTCTCTATGTCTTTGAATCTGATTCAAGCTCCTTTTAAAGACATTCTCCATGCAAACCCAAGCCTCAAGACACAAGACACATGGTGTATTTGCAAGTTCAAGTGGATTCTAGGTGTACATCTCACAAGACATGCAACAATGCATGAGTGAGTTGTCTTTCCACTTTGAATGTTCATGCATAAGTGGATTTCCAACTAAATCCACTAAATACAAATTGAAATCTAATTTCAAGCTTGCAATTTAATGTTCATTTCAATTCCAAATTGAATTTAACATTAGGTAATTGATTTTGAGGCATTTCAAAATGATTTCTTATGATTAATCCAATTAATCATACTAATCTTGTGCAATTAATCATATATGATTCCTAATACATATATATGGTATTCAAAACACTTTTAAATACTCCATCTCTCATTTTCTAATTTAATTCATAATTAAATTATTGTGTCAAACACAATTTACGATAATACCCTTTTTCCCGATTTTGAACGATTCAAAGCTTCCTATCTTTTGTTCTAGGCTTAATTCCGATATGAGCTAGTAGGGGGACCTAATGGACCTATAGATCATGGGCTCCAACGATTCGAGGCTAACCGACTAATCTCATTATCCAAATTAGCCAACATTCGTTAACTACCGGGACACTCCACTATAGCCCGATAGTTGCACTCCCCTCACTATAGATATATTTCCGTCCACTTGATTTAACCATGATTAGTAAGTCGATCCTTCACAGGTTGTTCGTAGCTATAGCTAGGTCAAAAAGCCGTTTCACCCCTATAGTACTTCTAGTTCCTTAAGTCCCACTGATTCTCTAATGAACAATTGGTTTATGGTCCAACCAATAAACCGAGTCCCTCTCGGGCCAATGAGAGGGCGGGATCCCTTTGTTCAAGCCCCAGAGTCAGCACTTAAGGGAACAACCTTTCTACTATCCCTATTTTGGGTAGGAGTGAATTCCTTCTCGCACGACTATGTCCCCAGCTATCTACCCGTTCCTATCCCTGAAATGGGAGGCTTATTGAGTCGGCGATACTGAGCCACTCTCACCCATGCAGATCTAAGGATAAGCCCGAATAAACAGGAGTTCATAGTTAGCTCAGGATTAAGATCGAGTTACCTAGGTCATCACATGAAATAGTCAGTCTCGTCAGTAAACGGTGTTATAAAGCGAGAGTGACTTATTTCTTGGTCCTGGTCTTATGCAAACTCATTGCATAGGACGCCCCCACTCGCATGTCTCTACATGGACGATTTAGGATCACATCGTCTATACCATCTATAAAGTGGGCCGCGTCTCATAGTGTCCCCAGAATAAGGTACCCAACCCTATTCCTATACTATAGACCGTTTTGGCTATTACTCAAGCTTGATCCACTTTTATGTCTCTACATAAAGCTCAAGAGTTCATCCTATAGCCATGGATCTTAGTTTATTGGATTTGGGTAATTATAAGTGCAATTTACTTTATTCAATAATAACTTTACTGAATTAGTCTCGATAACGCCTTTATCGAATAAGTATAAAATTCGTTTATCATTCACTATCTACGAGTTTTAGGACACCTATCCCAACACACTGCTGCTAACTCCAAGTCATGGGTCGGGTAGTTCTTCTCATAATCTTTCAGCTGACGAGACGCATAAGCAATGACCTTACCGTGCTGCATTAACACACAACCCAGTCCCTTCTTTGAAGCATCGCTGTAAATAACAAATTCTCCTGAACCATCGGGTACTGTAAGTACTGGTGCTGAAAACAAGTCTTTGCTTAAGCTCTTGGAAGCTTGCCTCACAAGCTTCATTCCACACGAATGGAGTACCCTTTCGAGTCAACTGAGTTAGAGGTGCGGCTATACTGGAAAAACCTTGCACAAAACGACGGTAATAGCCTGCTAACCCCAAGAAACTCCGAATCTCGCTGACTGTAGTAGGTCGAGACCAATTGGACACTGCCTCTATTTTGGCTGGATCTACTGTGACACCCTCCTTTGACACCACGTGCCCTAAGAAGGAAACTCGTTGTAACCAAAACTCACATTTAGAGAATTTGGCATACAACTTGTTCGTTCTTAAGGTGATTAGAACTCTCCTAAGATGATCCTCATGTTCCTCTTCTGTCTTGGAGTAGATAAGAATGTCGTCGATAAAAACAATCACAAATGAATCCAGGAATTCCTTGAATACCCTGTTCATCAAGTCCATGAAAACTGCGGGAGCATTAGTGAGCCCAAAGGACATCACAGTAAATTCGTAATGCCCATACCTGGTTCGGAAAGCTGTCTTGGGTATATCGTCCTCTCTAATCCTCAACTGATGATAACCTGACCGTAGATCTATTTTAGAAAACGCTGCTGCACCTTGAAGCTGGTCAAAGAGGTCATCAATCCTGGGCAGAGGGTATCTGTTCTTTATTGTCACTTTGTTCAGCTCCCGGTAGTCGATGCACAAACGCATTGTCCCATCCTTCTTTTTCACAAATAAAACTGGAGCACCCCACGGCGAGACGCTGGGGCGTATATAACCTTTGTCCAACAGCTCCTGAATCTGCACCTTAAGCTCTTTCAATTCCGCTGGAGCCATCCTATATGGAGCTTTAGAAATCGGGTTAGTCCCTGGCTTAAGCTCAATGCAGAAGTCAACCTCTCGAGCTGGCGGTAGTCCTGTCAGATCCTCAGGAAATACATCTGTGAATTCCCTCACTACCGGTATCGAGGTCATTGATGTCTCGATTTTCCTTGTGTCAACCACACTAGCCAACAAGCCCCAGGCTCCTTGGCTAATAAATTTTCTCGCCTTCACAGCAGAGACCACTTTAGGAGCACCTTTGATCATCGATCCTTTAAACTTGATCCTTTAAATTTTCTCGCCTTCACAGCAGAGACCACTTTAGGAGCACCTTTGATCATCGATCAGACACTAACATTTGGCAGGCTTTCACCGCTTCACTAGCTAGTAACGTTACCCCCGCAGGGGTTGAGACTGACAAAACATAGCCCAGCGGCTCTACTTCTAGGTTGGCTTGACTTACAAATGATGCAGAAATAAAAGAATGCGTCGAACCCGAATCAAACAACACAAAAGCATAATGGCCGAGGATAGGGATGGTACCTGTCACTACTGCATTAAGGTCCTCGGCCTCTTGTCGGGTGGTGGCAAATATCTTGCCCTGATGTTGTGCTGGTCTCGCCCCAGATGCCTGATTTGAACTGGACGGCTGGTCGGCATAATTAGCTTTCTTCTGATTACAATTCGGAGCAATATGCCCTTTCCGACCACACTTGAAACAAACACGGGTCCCTGCCAAACAACGGCCCCAGTGGTACTTCCTGCAGGTCTGACATAATGGCCTATCCTGATTAGGCCCTGACTGATTCTGTGCTCTCTGTCGACGGTCCTGGGGCGGACCTCGTCTGGGGTAACGGTGACCCCTCTGTGTGTTCGAGCTCATCTGATCGTACCTTCGCTTATGACCTGAGGAAGGTTCTGAAGAGACAGCTGACGGTCGTTGATCAATCAGCTGTGCCACCCTAACTGCCGTGGCATAGTCTTGGGGTTCATGGGCTGCCACACTGCCCTGAATCTCTTCCTTTAAGCCTGTGATGAAACGTTCCACCTTATCAGCCTCTACAGCTACCAGGGCAGGGGCAAACCGAGACAGTCTGGCAAACTCTGTCTCGTACTCCTCTACGGTTCGGTTTCCCTGCGTAAGAGCCACGAACTCTGATTGCTTCTTGAATCGGGAGGCGGCAGGGTAATATTTCCGAAAGAACTCCCCCCTGAACTGAGCCCATGTGACAGGTCCGTTGCTGACGTCTATAGTCCTTTCAATCGATTGCCACCAAATCAGGGCGTTATCTCGTAATAGGAACACGGCGCAGTACACTTTCTGGTCCTCCGGGCAGTTCATGTGGCGAAAAACAGTCTCGATGGAGGACAGCCACAACTCTGCTACCGTGGGGTCCCTTGGGGCTCCATCGAACGGACAGGGGTCCCACTTCCTGAAATCTCTTAAGCACCTAGCCTCTCGTGATAGGGCGGCTTCATTGTTCTGAGGCGCTTGGGCCTGTCGCCCTGCAAGCACGCCCGCAACTGCAGCCTGAACTGCGGTCTGAACTATTGCCTGGATATCCACTGTAACAGGTCCTACCGCAGGCCCCGGCTGTCCACCCGGCTGTTCCACTTGTGGGTTTCCTGGTAGATCTCCTTCTTGCTCCACAGGTGGCACGACTTGCTCAGGGGCTGTATGACCCCTACCACGACCTCTTCCTCGACCTCTTCCACGTCCTTGTGCTCGGGGAGGCATGATCTATTTCACAAAAATTTGATCATCTTACTAAACAGGCTTGAATCCTTTAAACAATTCACAGGTACAAACCTTATACATACTTTTCCCACAACATGAACCCTTTTTCAAATATACATAACATTTGCAGGCTACAAAGTAATCAAACGTGTACCTGGCGTGACCGGATGCTTGCTGATAAGCCATGGACATACCTAAGGTTTACGATGTAAACCAGTCTACAGAACCTATAACCTAGGGCTCTGATACCAACTGTAACGACCCAGCTTTTCATGACTAGATCCTAGGGCCGTTACCACTTACATAGCATTCTACTTCTAAGAACAGCGAGGAAATGACATTTAAAGTAAAACGTACTTAGAAATTTTGCGAAACTTTTCAACCTGGGATCCCAGTTAAAACAGAACAAACGAAACCTTTAGTTATTCAAAACAAAACTTAACGCGGAAATGACCTTAAAACAACGCAGTACAAATTCAAAAGAAGAATTTCGAAACATAAAAAAAATGCGGAAGACTATTCTAAAGAAAACCCATGGCTCAGCAGCATTCCGTCACGCGTTCAGTACACCTTTACCTCTACCTGCAGTTATATGAAATGGAAAAAAGTGAGTATTTAAGAAAATACTCAGTAAGTAGCAATCAAGGTTTTAACATTTTATTCGAGTTAAGGGCCTAAGGGTTAGGTCATCTCATTCTCATTCATTTCATTTCATTTCATTTATCTGTAGTTCGGGTCTCGTGTTCAATTAGTACACCTATATATATATAAGTTTGCCAACTCACTGATAGTGCACAAGTGGGAGTTTTGGGAGGTCTCTACTCCTACTGATGGTAGATGGCACCCAGTCAGTGGAGCTAAGTCTCATCCCTCAAGGCACTAATGGGCGCGTAGCGCTCTAAACTACCATTTCACTGGTGGGGCGTTCATGGGTTTAAGTCAGGAATTTACTTCCACAGTCAGTAAATGGCACCTAGACTGCGAAGCCAAGACCCGCCCATTAAGCCCCTCATTTCAGTCTATTACATCTCAGTCCTAGGTGTTTAATTGACACGACCCTCTTGTAAGGCGCTAGCCTATTCCTTTCCCTTTCTTAATCCTTTTTCCTTTAGGACCCCTTAACACTTACTAATCTTTAACCGCAACCTATTTAACACAATCGATTTCTTTTCCTAGATTACTGACAGGCTAACTGATATGCACCTTCCCAACTCAGTCATATCACAAGAATAAGAAATGAAGGCAACAACCGACACTCCTAATCCTGAAACCACTCGTATGCTACCAAAAATTCGGCAGCATAACGGCATGCATATGGGGAACCCAAAATTTTCCTATTCACCTGAAAGGGGAAAATAAACACTTCTACGATTCAGATTATCCAACCCCCAAGCTTCAAGGCACCACAATTTGCTAAGAGCCAGAGCGAGATAGACCCCGCATCCACAACCATTCAGATACGCAGAACAACCAAACCATACGATCGAGCATGCTTCCAAAACAACAAGGAAATACAATTCCACCCCAAAACAGTATCAGACATGCTAAAGAAAACTCAACCTCCATGTCGCAACGTGTTTTACAATGCAATAACTATTAACCGCATAGAAATCCAAAACAAGTCCAAGGTTCACAATTTAACTCATGCTATAGTAAACCATACTCAATTTAAATGAGTTTAAAGCAGAGAATTTATTCCAACGGCTACTTACGTTAAGGCTAACTCAACATGCTACAACTAACCTTAACATTTTCATACTATCCTCTTGCTAGCATAGTGACATAAAGATTACATGGGTCCAAAGCATACGACATAAACCAAAAAAACTACTTACATTAGCCCAACAAATCCTTGATCGACTTCTAACCAATTTTCCTTTAAATTCCAAGACTTCAAGCAACCAAAGCAGAAACTTAGCTTGCTGTCCGGGCTCTCAAATCCACCTAAATCCAACAATTTGATCACCAAACGCAATGGGCATCTTAAATTCAATAGCCAAAATCAATGGGTATTCATCTAACACACATAAATCATTCCAAAACTTGACTTAATTCACTTACCCAATGACGAACTCGCTCAAAGAGGCTGAAAATTTCGAACGACGACGACGAACAGATCCGAAAGGCGACGACAACAGCTCGTGGTGGCTGCAACAACTTGCACAGTGGCGGCGACGTCAAATGGGGGCGGCGGCGCGATGGGTCTGCTACAAACGTGAGAGAGTGGCTGAGAGAGAGAAAGAGAGAGAGAGAGAGAGAGAGAGCAATACCGGCGGCGGATCGCGGCGCGACGACGGGCGGTGGAGTGCGGCGGCGGCGGCGGCGTCGGCAGTGAGCTGCAGGCGGCGGCACGGACGGAGGCGGCAGCGTGCAGATGAGAGAGAGAGATTGCCGAGAGAGAGAGAGAGAGAAAGCTGTGGGAGAGAGGGGGCGCGTGAGAGAGAGAGAGTGTTCAGATTTTTTTTTTTTTTAAAAGGTCACTTTGACCGAAAAATTGGGGGGAAAGTTTCCCCCCACTCCCCCTTTGACCGGGCAATTAAAGCCCATTCCCTTTTTCTTTTTTTTTTTTTGGCTTGCCGTTACAGTTTGAGCATGTTGAACTGTTGTGTTAATTTGATACGTTGAAACTGTTGTGTCAAGTATGTGGTTTCGTTGTGGTTGATTGAAAGGCATGGATATAATGTTGAGAGCGTGTTGTACGTTTTATGTGTTTTATGACTTAATGCATGGTTTAGAAGACATATTTGAAATGTGCATTTTGGGTTGTGAGCATGTCATTGGCATAAAACATGGTTTAGGAGCATGATGAGTAGGATTCATGCATTCTAGTGAGATTGTGAGGTCGAGGACCTTGTGTGTTGAAAAGGAAAGTTAGGTGAATACCAGATGCCTCGGGTAAAAATGGTCGAGGGGTGGTATGTCACCAATGGATTAAGAGGAGCATCGGGTGCCTTGGGTAATATGGCCAAGGGGCAATGTGATGAGTCTATATATTGTGAAAGTCATCAAGTGCCTTGGGTAATATGGCCAAGGGGCGATGTACAGTTTGATTGTGAAGTCATCGGGTGCCTTGGGTAATATGGCCAAGGGGCGATGCACAGTTCGAGGCCTTGGGTAATATGTCAAGGGTCGAACGCTGAGCATCGTAGAGAAACGTCGAGGCCTTGGGTAATATGGTCAGGAGTCGGCGTGACTTGAAGGAGTCAGTCTCAGAGAGCTTTGTGAAGGCTATGAGTGTTGAGCAAGCTCGTGGAGCTTGAGAGAAAATTGAGTTGCAAGGCATGATGTGGAATTCATGTGTTTTGAGTATACATGGCATGGTGCGGAATTCATGTGTTTTGAGTGTGCATTGCATGGTGCGGAATTCAAGTGTTAGGTGCATGGTTGTTGCACGATTGTATTAGTTGAGTATGTTCTATGTGCTGATTGCTCACCTTGTATATAAGGCATGTTATTGTGATTGAAAAACATGATGTTGCCTTGTATGTTGTACGTTGTTTGATGGCTCTTCAGGTGTGAGCCACTTACTCAGTACCGCTATATTGTACTGATCCACCACCAGATTTTGCAGGTGATGAGGAATACTACGAGCCTGGTGATGCTGAGCAGCAGGTTTGAGAAAGCAAAGCTTACGAGTTTAATTCATTAATAGATTCTGGTTGTTTAAACATTGTTAGGAGAGACAAATTTCTGTGTTGAGCATTAGGTGTTGTTAAGGATAATGGTTATCAATTTACTTGTTTAGTGCTTTGAATTAGACTATTTGAATTGCTTAAATTGAATGGGAATGGTTACGAGATCTGACTCGTAATCCTGTTGAATCTTTATTTAGCGTTATGTTGATGCTTTAACAGGTTGTAAAATTTTGGCTTAAGCAAAACTACGTTGTTATGCTACCGAATTTTCGGTAGCCCCTTAAAGAATAATGTGAATAAGATTAGTAGTTCTTTTAGATAGTCTCTTGAGAATTTTGGGGCGTTACACCTTGATATTAAATTGATATACTTATGTCAAGTCATAAAACACCCCATGATTATCTTTTAGTCCATATATCTTTCTTGGAGTGGATTTTGTCATGCTTGTGTCTATTTTGTATTATTATTGTTATTATTATCATTCTCATAATTATTCAAATTTAGTTGGATCATTATTATTGTTATTTTTCTTATCATTATCATTATCTTCCTTCTGATTTTCATTTTTGTTGCATGACTTTTATTTTATTTTCCTTTTCTCTATTACTTACAAAAGTTTCAAGGGTTTAAATTCATTTGTGACGATCTCAATAAGGAACTTATTTATAATTTCACAAGTTCCATTCATAATTATCACATTTAGGGTCTTGAGGTAAATAAGAGAGATAATTATGAATTACAGGTTTAGTGGGAGTAAATCCAATTTTCTAGTGTAATATATCTATGACATAGTAAGGCTATGATATAAGATGAAAACTTATATGGACATCTCTTTTATACTGTGAAATGATATTGTGAGATCAATCTCAAGTCATTGAAATTTCACAAAAGAGTTATGTCAGAAAGTTTTTTTTTTTTTTTCAAGTTTTCTAGCATAAAGATTTATGCACTAGGAAAATCATTCAAGAAAACGAACCTAGTCTCAAAACAATCCATTGAATAAAGAAATGAAGAATTTCATACTTAAAGTTTAGACACTTCCGCTTCAATATTCATACCCAAGAATAAAAGGCAATAATTTTGATAACTCTTAATTGGATCTAAGAGTTTTATGGTTCTTAACAAAAAGATACATGCTCACTTATCAAAATCAAATAAAGTAGAGATCATAAGTCAAATTGATTTTGATAATATGAGTTGCCAACAAGTTTCACTTTCGAGACTATGTTCACTAGTTTGTGTTCATAGCATTTTTTGTGTGGCAATAAACTCATAAAATTTTAAATCTTGTCATTAGGTTGTCTTGACAAGAATTTGTTTTTCATATATTACATAGCAACAAAAGCTTGCAACAAAAGCTTTTATATGAGAATTATAAGCTTTAGTTGATAAAGAAAATTCAGAGTTTTTCCTCGTGTCTAGTGGAATACAACTCCAACATTGCGGATCCTCTAATTATTAAGAGCTTCCACACAATATTTTTGGAGTATAATGTTCATACAGATGTGAAAAATATGGTATATCAGTTGAGTGGGAGTTTGTGTTTTCTTAAAGTAGACACAAAGTTTTGTTTTCTGTAGAATAAGGAAGATGAATTATCTTTTGTTACTCTGAATCACTTTCTTTCTAACTGTAGTTTAACCTAAGGATAGAAAGAGTAAAGTTTAATCTCTCTAAAGAATAAAGTTGGACCAGTTGGGAATAGATATGTTTAGATCACATTACATGTAATTTCCATGTTGCTCTTCCACACTTGATCCATGCCATTGAGTATATTTGGTGTGGTGATCATTGAAGGCTGAGTTGCGACTTTACATGTGACAAAAGGCGCTTTGGTTCCTCATTGGTATAAAAAAATGGATCGGATTATGATTAAAGGGAAGTTTGTTTTATAATAGCATTAAGTTGTTGTTGTGCATTAAAGAATAAATTGATAATTGTTAATAAGGAAATTGTTACCCAAGTGGCCGGAGATTGTTGGAATTAATTTTAAATTCAAATGTGGGTAACAAATTAAATAACAATTATATTTGGGCTATTTAATTGGCATATTATGTGGTCTTGATTATGGGTCTATGATTTCCCATAAAGAGGTGCGGCCTGCTGTGCAAAAACCAACCTGTTGACCCTAGGGGATTATGGGAAACCCTAGAATCAACTTGCTGTGAAATTAAATCTAATTTTCACTTCTAAGACACTTCCTACCAGAGAATTCCTCAAAACAACATTCCACAGTTCAACCAATATCCAGAAAACTCAAAAGTAAGAGAAGTAGGGAAGAAAGAACAGAGAAGCCAAGAGTTTATAGTGGTTCGCCCAAAACCGGACTACATCCACTCTTAGTCACTATTATTATAGTTTAGCAGCTGAATTACAGAGGTATCAACACAGATCAAAGCAACTGATGAACATTACACGAAAAACCTGATTGGAAAGACAACCGCAAGCTTTCACAGCTTCTCGATTCAACCAAACAGCTACTTCACAGGTATACAAGATGAAGAAATCTCTCACACTTAAAACCAGATGAGAATACTCGTATTTACAGAGAATTTCACTCACCCAATGAACCTTACGATTTTACCTCTCCCCAGCTCATTCTCTCACTCAGTCTGAAAACCACAAGTTCAGATATCGCAAAATGACATCCCTAATTCCCAAATTATAGCAGCAAATCGAGAATGGATTTTGGCCAGCTCAATCCACGACACCTGACGCGCTTACAGGGTGTGAACAAAAACCATTAGTTGAACACTAACAAATATCACGTGCCAAACACGTTAATAATAACAAACCAGCAGGCACTAATCAAGGATGAATAATCTAGCTTAAGAATGAGCTAATTACAGTGTTTAGCTATCAATTAATCAACATATCTCCACCTTGATAGCTTAACACTCACCAACAGCTCCAACAAATAATAGTGACCGATTCCATGCTCCAATTTACACAGAGCAAACATTGAGAGTCTTTAAACAACTCTTAAATTTAGCAACAGTCAGTGACTTGGTAAATGCATCAGCAGCATTATCCAGTGTACTAATCTTTTCAAGCTTAAACTTGCCTTCATTTAACACATCTCGTAGGAAGTGATACCGGATATCTATATGCTTAGATCTATCATGAAAAGTTTGGTTTTTAGATAGATAGACAGCACTTTGGCTATCACAAAAAACCCCAACTATACTTTCATCTTTCAGCAGCTCATTGGTAATTTCATTCAACCAAATTGCCTCCTTAATCGCTTCTGTTGCAGCTATGTACTCGGATTCGGTTGTAGACAATGCCACTACAGATTGTAAAGAGGTTCTCCAACTAACAAGGTTGCCAAGATAAGTGAAGGCATAACCAGTCAATGACCTTCTCTTATCTACATCAGCTGCATAGTCAACATCTACGTATCCCAGCAAGTTATTTTTTATTTCAGACTGTTTATATAACAAACCTCTAGAGACAGTACCTTTAACATATCGTAAAATCCACTTAACAGCTAACCAATGTTCTTTCCCAGGGTTTTCCATAAATCTAGACACAACACTCATTGCATATGCAAGGTCTGGACGGGTGCACACCATCAAATACATTAGGCTCCCTACGACACTTGCATATGGCACTTTTGACATTGCTAGCTTCTCCACCTCAATTTGTGGTGACTGTCTCGAGGTTAACTTAAAATGTCTAGCTAAGGGCACTGACACTGTTTTAGAAAGGTGCATATTATACTTAGCTAGCATTTTAATAGAATAGGCTTCTTGTGACAACATTAAAAGACCCCTCTTTCTATCTCTCTTGATATCAATCCCTAGGATTCGTTTAGCTTGTCCAAGCTCCTTCATATCAAAGTTGCTTTTCAACTGATGTTTTAGTTTCATTATCTCATGTTTATCTTTACATGCTAGGAGCATATCATCAACATATAGAAGAAGGTAAATAGGAGAAGTATTTCCATCATTCTTAAAATAAACACAATGATCCAACATACTTCTAGAAAAACCACATGAGATCATAAATGAATCAAACTTCAAATACCAGCGTCTTGGTGACTGCTTGAGACCATATAAAGACTTATTCAGTAAGCATACCTTATGTTCTCCACCCTTTTTCACATAACCAACCGACTGCTGCATATAAATGGTTTCTTTTAGGTCTCCATGCAAGAATGTTGTTTTAACATCAAGCTATTCTAACTCCATATCAAAAGCAACTGTTAGAGATAATAAAACTCTTATTGACGTATGTCTCACTACTGGAGAAAAAAATCTCTTCATAGTCAATTCCTTGAGTTTGTGTAAACCCCTTAGCAACTAGTCTAGCATTATACCTTATAGGTTCATCTTTATCAACATTTTGTTTCAATTTATAAATCCATTTGCATCTGACTAGTTTCTGTTTAGGGGGTTTTTCTACAAGGGTCCATGTATTATTCTTGTATAAAGAATCCATTTCTTCATCCATTGCTTTTTGCCATTTCTTACAATCAGGTGAGTTTACTGCTTCCTTGTAAGTCATTGGTTCATTATCAATTTGATTTAATTCAACATTTCAAGCATAAAACACAAGGTCAGCAGAAGCATACCTCGCAGACTGTTTTATCTCCCTCCTCTGCCTATCTCTTGCTAACTGGTAAGTTTGGAGATTATCCTGTTGAGAGGTAACAATAGGTAAGTCAGCTTGCGTCTCAGGTTGATCTTTCGAAATAGAGTCCCCTTCTGCTTGCTCAGTAACTCCACCTTGATCAGATTCACCAGGCATCTCAACATGATTATTTATTTCTGATGTATCAGGTGCTGCACTGTCAAGGTCCAATTCAACCGACTGAATTTTATTTCCATGATGAGTTGAATCTGATCTCTTATCTTCCATGGCCATTTTACTTTCATCAAACACTACATCTCGGCTTATAAACCATCACTCTTTTCCTTTTTCAAGACTCCATAATCTGTATCCTTTGACCCCATGAGGATACCCCAAAAATATACATTTTTGTGCTCTTTTATCTAGCTTCCCTTCCTTTTGGTGTGCATATGCCACACATCCAAAAAGCCTAAGGTGAGATGAATCAGGTGCAGTTCCTGTCCACTGTTCCATTGGAGTCTTGAAGTTAATAGCAGAGGAAGGACATCTGTTTATCAAATACGCGGCAGTCATGACAGCTTCACCCCAGAATCTTTTGTATAGGTTGGCATATGATAGAAGACACCTTACCCGTTCAAGAAGTGTTCTATTCATTCTTTCAGCAAGACCATTTTGCTGAGGAGTTCCTCTTACAGTAAAGTGCCATTCAATGCCCTCTCTTTTGCACATTTCAATGAACTTATGGCTAAAAAACTCAAGTCCATTATCTGTGCACAAACATTTCAGCCTCTTACCAGTTTTATTTTCTGTCAATACCCTCCAATTATCAAAATACTTAAAGGTTTCTTCTTTAGTTTTCATGGTATACACCCATACACGCCTGGAAAAATCATCTACAATTGACAAAAAATATTTTGCCCCTCCAAGCGTTGCTGTGTTTGTTGGTCCCCATAAGTCTGCATGGACATAGTCCATTATTCCAGCTGAAATATGTTTACCTTTATTGAAGGATACTCTTGTAGATTTACTCATTACACAGTGCTCACATAGTCCCAGTGAACCAAGAGGTTTCTTTCCCAACAACCCTTGTTTGTTTAACTCTATTAAACCTCTTTCAGAGACGTGGCCTAATCTCCCATGCCAGAGCTTGGCATTTTCTTGATCGTTCAAGGAAGCTAAAGCTGTTGTTCCACAGATTGTAGTTCCTTCAAGAATGTACAGACCATTGGTTAATTTCCCTTTCAACTTAACCATGGCTCCTTTTATAATCTTCATCACTTCATTTTCTGTTTTGCAGACATAACCCGATCTGTCAAAAACTCGCAGAGAAAGTAGGCTCCTTTTAAGACCAGGAACATACCTTACCTTTGAGATAACTCTTGTTTGGTTATCAAACATTTTGACTTGTATTGATCCAATGCCTTTCACCTTGCATTCATGGTGATTTCCCAACAGTACAGTACCTTCATTCAAGGGTTCAAAGTCTTGAAACCAGTCCCTATTAGGTGTCATATGAAATGAACACCCTGAGTCCAAGATCCAATCCGAAACAGTCATGGAAGTCATACATTCAGCAGCCATTAAGATTTCTGCAGAGTCATACCCTTCAGTAACATTTGCATTGTTACTATCTTCTCCTCTTTTGTTCTCAGACTTCCTTTTGTTCTTTAATTCGTAGCAATTACGCCTGATATGACCCTCCTTTTGGCAATAGTAACATTTCCTACTTTTGCCATGTGATTTGGATCTTCCCCTACTGCTTTCATACTTTCCACGTGAACTACTGCCTTTGTTTCCCTTTTTCTCTGACCTCCCTCTTGTAAAATGTGCTTCTCCTTCTTTAGATCCAGTTTTCCTAATTTCCAGCTCCCTAGATCTTAATGCATTGACTACTATTTCCATAGTTAAGCTGTCACGACCATACCTTATTGCATTCTTAATCTCGTTGAAAGATTCAGGCAGTGAGTTTAAGAGAATAATGGCTTTATTCTCATCATCCAGTTTTTCACCTATGTTGATTAAGTCAATAGTAACTCTATTGAATTCATCTAGGTTTTGTTCAAGATCCTTTGATGCATCCATTTTAAACCCAAAGAATCTTTCCTTCAAGTACAACTTATTGGTTAGGGACCTTTTAAGATAGATAGTATCTAGTTTAGCCCACACTTGCTTTGCTGTGGTTTGTTCATTAACTTGTCTGAGGACATTATCAGCCAAATAGAGTATAATGGTACTATATGCTATCTCCTTCATATCATTATACTGCTCCTCTGTCATTGACTCAGGTCTAGTTTCGTCCTCAACCAAGGCTTTTGCCACTTTTTGCTGGACTAACAGGGCATACATCTTCTTCTTCCATAACGAGAAGTCGCCCTTGCCATTGAATCTTTCGACCTCAAACTTAGTCGACATTATCTTAAAAAATGGCGATGAACTTACAGTTGAACAGACGACAACATAGTGGCTCTGATACCAATTGTTGTGAAATTAAATCTAATTTTCACTTCTAAGACTCTTCCTACCAGAGACTTCCTCAAAACAACATTCCATAGTTCAACCAATATCCAGAAAACTCAAAAGTAAGAGAAGTAGGGAAGAAAGAACAGAGAAGCCAAGAGTTTATAGTGGTTCGCCCAAAACCGGACTACATCCACTCTTAGGCACTATTATTATAGTTTAGCAGCTGAATTACAGAGGTATCAACACAGATCAAGCAACTGATGAACATTACACGAAAAACCTGATTGGAAAGACAACCACAAGCTTTCCCAGCTTCTCGATTCAACCAAACAGCTACTTCACAGGTATACAAGATGAAGAAATCTCTCACACTTAAAACCAGATGAGAATACTCATCTTTACAGAGAATTTCACTCACCCAATGAACTTTACAATTTTACCTCTCCCCAGCTCACTCTCTCAGCTCTCTCACTCAGTCTGAAAACCACAAGTTCAGATACCGCAAAATGGCATCCCTAATTCCCAAATTATAGCAGCAAATCGAGAATGGATTTTGGCCAGCTCAATCCACAACACCTGGCGCGCTTACAGGGTGTGAACAAAAATCGTTAGTTGAACACTAACAAATATCACGTGCCAAACACGTTAATAATAACAAACCAGCAGACACTAATCAGGGATGAATAATCCAGCTTAAGAATGGGCTAATTACAAGTGTTTAGCTATCAATTAATCAACATAACTTATAAATACAAGGTTATGGTCCCCAATATACTATGGCTCTTTAGTCTCATATTCCTCATCTGATAGTTAGAACTGCTCATTCAAGGTCTGAGTTGCATAATTGAGGAAGACCTAAACCAAGCAGGGTCTATTACATGGATCCATGTATTTATACACCTCTAATTAATTTTATTTCTACTTGCTTCCATGCTTAGATCCTATTATAACTCTTATCATGATTGTTATTGAATTGTATTTATTTATTCTAGAATAATCATGAATTGAGTTTTAATGAATAAATTCCAACATGGTTCACATGGTAAGAATACTCACCACATACTCAAATTATTCTAATGTATGAGAGACAATTTTATTTGCCAAAATATTGAATAAAAGGTAGTGTTTTAGAATTACCTTAGCGATGTCAAATTGATCTAGTTCAACTCCTGCACCAATTTCTCCTTCCCAAAAGTCTCTTTCAGATTATTGAAATCTATTTTCAGGCCACACCTTCACAATGCTCAACCACTTTGACTAGATTTGGTCTTTTAAACTTTGGACAATGACGAATAGATGAAACTCTTATACTTCCAAAAGTCAGAAGCTCACGAGAATCGTCCTTGCTCCATAAATACTCAAGATTTGGGAGGTTACATAATTCCAACTCACTCAAATTTGGGAGCAAAACAACAATTTCCTCTTTAACCCTAGACTCTTGCACTTCAAATATCCCTTCTAACAAATCACAATTCCTAATTTGTAAGCTTTCAAGGCATGTGAGTCTGCTCCCTATACATGAAGGGAAAACGTATTTAAGATCCTTACATGAATCAATTTCTACTCTTTTGAGTTTGGAAAATGTATTGGAAATGAGTCGATTGCCGCATATCATCTTCAAATTTACTCCTACAATCATCAATGTCTTCAAATTAGGAAGTGATACCTGCAATTCACATACTCATTAATTTAGTTGGAATAATCATCACCACAATAATTATACATTTTTTTTTAAATTACAATAATTATACATTGTTAATTACACAACATGCAAAGTATTATGTTAAAATGAAAATTAAATTCTAGACCTAGAAACAATATTAACGCTGACAAGAGAAAACCTTGTTTCAATAAAAAAAATGTATTCGCTTCACATATTGTTATAAATTAATGTCATGCAGTATATATTAAATGCTCTATATTTATCAGGAACATATATTACACACTTAAAATTACCAAAATAAATTGCAAGAATAGCTTGGGTTTGGATTCAAAAAGCTAATATAAATCTCTATTCCCAACTTTTATCCATCTCTATTTAGAAGATGGAAAAAGACAAATAGAAAAGTAACATCCCATATATATATATATATATTTATTTGAGTTCAAGAATATGAGATTAGGAGATTCGAATCCATCATCTCTTGGTTATAAGCACATACTTGATGCCTTAATTCTACATCCATGACCTCCAGATCCATGGTTCGCTAGGGAGGTGTAAGGGAAAATTTTAAATATAATTAAATAATCATATATATAATATATTATTAACATTCACTATTAATTACTTTAACCAGACTATTTTTTTACAACATTTTAAATATAACTAAATAATCATATAGTTTTTTTTAGTTCAAGAATATGAGATTTTAGGGGATTCGAACCATAGACCTCTTGATTATTAGTACAACTTTCATGTCAGTTAAGCTATGCCCATATTGACTAAGCAGGCTATTTAAAGTAAAATAAAGCATATAATCATGCTTGGATAAGAACGTTTAAAAGGAACTAAGAAAAGAACAAAGAGTTGGATCAACAACAAAATAGAAAATGTGTTGATGAAATATGTTGTTGAAAACTTGAAATTTAGGCCTCGTTTGATAACCATTTGGTTTTTGGTTTTTGGTTTTTGAAAATTAGACTTGTTTTCTTTAAATTTTCTCACCATGGTTTTCATTTTTGTTAAAGACACACTTGAATTCCTAACCAAATTCTAAAAACAAAAACAAGTTTTTGAAAACTACTTTTTTTAGTTTTAAAAAATTGGCTTGGTTTTTGAAAACATGGGAAGAAGATATGTGAAAAGGCAAAGAAACTTAGAGTTGGAAGTGATGTTTATAAGCTTAAAAACCAAAAACCAAAAACAAAAAATCAAATGGTTATCAAACGGGATCTTAATAAACTGACCTTTTCACTAAAAAATGAACCGGCATTGCTAAAGTTGCTTGTTCCAACTGGTTGTCCAAGTTCCTGGATGTGGAAACAAAAACTTTCAAGTCGTGGTAACCTCCTCAGCTCTAAATAATTTAAATGAGTAAACTCAATTATTTGTTCTGTTGCCTCTTTGTTTTTCAAGACCATAATCACTTCCAGCATCTCACAACTACGAATCTCAATCTTCTCGAGATTCAAAACATCATCCAAGGTGGGATTGAAAAAGAGACTACTTAATTTATCACATTTTTGCACGGTTACAACCCTCAACTTGTTGAGAGGAGGTTCTCTAACATGTCCATGAACTATACTCTCCAAATTCTCCAGGTAAGACAGTTCAAGAAACCTCATATTGGACAACGCTTTTCGGGAAGGCTTCTTTTGCTCATCATGGATCAAATGTTGAAGTTCTGAAATATCCTGAATGAAAAGATGCTTCACATTTGATGCCTCATTTTCATCTAATTCAAAACCAAGTACCCTTGCACCAATCCATCCTCTTAAGAACAACTCTTCAGACTTGTTTAATAACATTTTTATACAGTCATCATCCTTACAATTTTCTGATTGCATCTCCAAAGACAACACTCTGGAGAAGTTGCACGTGTTTCTCCAATAATCTTGTCCAATAGCAATGTTGAACCTGTCCAAATTCACCTCTTTGGAAAACAATTGTTTTGGTATGATTTTTTCATTTGGAATCCATAATTCTAAAGTAGAAAGTTGTTGCAAGTACTTGAGTTCAGAAAGACTAGCATTCTTTCTCCCTTCATTCAATTCTTCTCCTTCCCAGTTCTTAAAAGTTGTCAAATATAACTCTTCCAATTTTGTCAAACTTGAAAGAACATTTGGCGAAATTACTTCCACTGAATCACAACGTGATAAATCCATCACTTTCAATCGTGTCAATTGATTTATGGCACTAGGAATTTGAATGGAGAAAGATCCTCCCAACTTGAGGATTTCAAGATTTTTAAACCCAGCAATCATATCTATGTTCTCCAATACACAATCAAGCAAATGTAATGACTTAATATTTGCAGTGGAGTAAATTAGTGATGGTGAAAATAGGGAAATTTTGAACCATTGTAATTTTAAAACTTTGAGTTCTTTTGTCTCTGCGAAAAAAGTTTCTGCCAACTCATGAATTCTAAGATTATATAAAATACCTGGTCTTTGGCCAGTTAACTCTAATAATTGAACTTTGTGTAGCATCAACTTTTGGGGAGGGCCACGTACACCAAAATTTAAGTACACTGCAGTTTGATTACCAAATATTTTCTCTTCTTCCCCTTCATTACTATTCAATTCTTTCTTCAAGTAACATAACGTACGAATATGATCATGCGTAGATGCAATTGATATGGCTACATCACGAATTATATCATGCATTTTTACATGGTTGTTGTACTCAGACGATAGAAGTAGAGAAGAAGATATAAGATTGTCAACTAATTTTATGATCCTACGCCGTCTTTGTGCCACAGTGCCAATATCTTGTAGAAAATCCAGACACATTGCGTATACATGTAAGTCTTCCACATCAATGGAGTGATCTTCTGGAAACATGCTACAAAGCAAAAATAACAACTTGGCCTCTTCATCTTCTAGTCGGTCATAACTTAATTTTAATGGAGAATACACGTTAGTCTTCATTCCTTTAATATTCACAGCCATAGGTTTTCTAAGTTGATCTAAACCATCTTTCCAAATGGATGAAGGTCTATTTCTTAATGCCTTAGCAACCGTGGTGATAACAACAGGCAAACGTGCACATTTAGATATTATCTCAATAGCCAAAGGTTTCCAATTAGATGTTTCAATAATTTCACTAGTGAATTTCTTAAACAAATTCCATGCCTCATGTTCTTGTAGGTCGTTTATCTTAAAAATTATATTGGTGCACATGTAATTGAATATATCACTATCTCTAGAAGTGATTATGATCTTGCATCCAGTGTGATTTGCAATACTTGGAATTCCTATTTCATCCAAATCAACTTCCTTCCACAGATCATCAATCACAATCAGGATCTTCTTTTCATGCTTCAACCTCTTATGTAGCTTAAGTGCCCTTACTTTCACAGTTGTGTCTATGAGATTCAAATTTAGTTTTTCAGCTATTTGAGTTTGAATTTCTTTTGGCTCTATTGTCTGACTTGCCATCACTTTTATCACTTCATTAAATGACTTATGGACCATAACTTTTCTTGAAATTTCATCTACTATCATTGTTTTGCCAGCACCCCCCATCCCATGCACTCCAATCCTGTTGATATTATTGTCTAAGACTGCATCCATGATTTCTTCCATAACCAAGTTTCTTGATTCAAAGTAAAGAAACTCTGATTCTCTTATTATTGTACTCTCATACTCAGAGAGAGATGCATTATAGGAGACTTGTTCAGAATTTCCCTTATCTTTGATCTCAACAACCTCATCAAGCATTTTTACAGCCTTTCTACTTAACTTGTATCGTCGGACCAAATTCGAGCACAATCTCACTTGTTGACCTTCATTGAAAATGCTCTCACATTTTTCAATGATGTCATCGACCTGGCTCAACCAATTCGTAACACTGGGCTTTATATCCTGAGCGTTTTGTTTTGCATTAGAGATCTTTTGTTGGACCGATTCTTTAGTTTCCTTGAGCTTTTCAACATCTTCTTTAAGATTTTGAATGTTGTCGGTTATGAAACATAGATAACCCAGTTGTCGTGCAACAGGCTCAATAGCGTATGCAGCAATATTTCCACCGACAGAAATAAGACAGTCCATTTCTTGATCTTCAAAAAGAAAATCTATAAAATATCTAAAAGAGTTGAAAGTGTAGAACGTAACACCTGGATTGAAGTCCTGGCAAAACGCAGAAGCAGCTGCAATACAACAAATAAGAGTAGATCAGAATTCAGTGTACAGGAAAACAAAAACAAAAAAATGAGGAAAAAGAAAATATAAAGATGGAAAGGTGTGTCTGAGGGATGAAATCTCTTACCTAATTGGCTAATTGTAACAAAAGGATCATAACAGATGAGAAGAGATCACAAAGAGAATTGAAGATTGAAGTGAAAGTGGGCACTAATAAATAAATGAAGCAGGGAGAATATTAATGATAGATTAAAAAATAATAATATTATTAATTAAAAAAGGAAAAGAAATGGAAAAGAGAAAGTGGACGATAAAGTCATTCAAGAAAAAAAAAAAAAACCAAAAATAGAATGCAACTTGCAATTTTCTTCAAAAACAAAACTTGGCTGCATACCGCTACAGGGATTTCCATACATACCCTATTAAAATCTTGACAACTAAGAAAGAGAAATGTAGAAAATGAGAAAAAAAAAATTATCTCTCCTAATTGTTAAGATTTTAACGGTGGTATGTAGAGAGATCTCTACCTACCCATATGCAATCAAGTTTTTTCCTTTTCTTCGTGAATATCAAAATTGATTATGAACATGGTTGATAGTGACAAGTCGTTGTTTGTATCTACAGGAAAAATCGTTATGTTTAAGGAAAGTTCTCCTTTTTGTCAAAAAAAAAAAAAAACAAAAAAAACAAAAACAAAAACAAAAACAAAACAAATGAAAAACTTGCAATTTTCTTCGACCGCCCACATGCATAAAAAATAATTAAATAATAATATATTATTAAATAAATCAATCGAATTAAAAAGAAAAGAGGGTGACCTGTTAATCATATACTGCGTGAATAACAATGATCACAAAATAATAAAGGAAAGATGAATCCACATAATGTGTAACTAAAATATAATTTAAATAAAACTTTATATATGTATACATATAATGTTACGTTATACTCTACTACAAGAAAATCCATTTCTCTCTTAAAAAAAAGAAGAAAAAAAAAAAAGGAAAATCCATTTCTCCCAATTATTAAACCTATGTCGGAAGAGATTTTGTAAAAGGCAGTTACCTTTCAGCTTGAGTGTTGTAACCACCAAGCCTTGACCGAATACTCTAACAAAGAAGAGAAGAGATCAGCCATGCTTATAAATACAAAGCTGATCATTCATCAAAGATTAAGAGTGAAGTTAGAGAGAGATAACTCACCTTGTAATTCTTCTGTCTTGAATAAGATTTGGCTCCCTTCAACAGTGGATGTAGGACTTTGTTCCGAACCACTATAATACTGCGTTTTATCTCCTTACCTTGATTTTCTCTCTTGCTTTCTTTTCTTCCTTGAAAGTCGTCTTCTTCCTCGAGTTCTTCCTAATTTCTCAGAGTGTTTCTTCTGGTTGTTTGAATGTCTACTTCGAGCCCCTGCATGTACGAAAGTAGTTGAGTTAGTGGAGTAATTCGTGTGTGGTGGAACTTCTTGCACGTGTCCAGCACTAACAAGTGGTATCAGAGCCCAAGATCAACCAAGAAACTAAGTTCTTTAATCAAGAATGGCAGTGGCAAGGTATGACATCGAAAAGTTTGATGGAAAGGGAGACTTTGACTTATGGAAAGCCAAAATCAGAGCAGTTCTTGGACAGCAAAAGGCAATCCATGCTCTCTCCGATCCATCAAAATTGCCTACCACTCTATCTGAAGAAGACAAGGAGACAATGAACCAGATAGCATACGGAGCCTTGATTCTAAACCTAAGCAACAATGTCCTACGACAAGTTATAGATGAAGACACTCCCCTAAAGATTTGGCAGAAGTTGAACAGTCTTTATGAGAACAAGGATGTTCATAATAAAATGTTTCTAAGGGAAAAGTTTTTTACCTTTAGAATGGATGCAACCAAAACACTTTCTGAAAATCTTGATGAGTTCAAGAAACTGACTTCAGAGTTCAAGAACTTAGGGGAGAAGATTGGGGAAGAAAATGAAGCATTTGTGCTTCTAAATTCGCTCCCAGAAGCCTACAAAGAAGTAAAAACAGCATTGAAGTATGGCAGGTTATCAATAACCACAGATGCCATAATTTCTGCCATTAGAACCAAAGAGTTAGAGTTGCAATCACAGAAAAGAGAGACATCTGAAGGCCTTTTTGTCAAAGGGAAACCAAAACAGAAAGATAACAAGAATCAGGTTGATGATAAAGGGAAGACTAAAGTCAAGTGCAACTATTGCCACAAAGAAGGACACATTAAAAGAGATTGCTACTCTTTGAAGAGAAAGAACCAATACCACAGAAACAAGAAAAATAAACAGTCTGAGGCTTCGGTTGGAGAAAATGCAATCACTTACTCAGATGCCCTTGCAACCACTGGAGAATGCAGCAATCAAACAGTGAATATGGAGAAGTTTGATTGGGTCATAGACTCGGGTTGTTCCTTTCACATGACACCATCAAAAGGGTGGTTTAGCACCTACAAGGAGTGGGATGGTGGCATGGTATACATGGGGAACAATCACACATGTAAAGTGGTTGGTATTGATTCAGTTTCATTGAAGCTACAAGATGGTTCCATTAAACTACTAAGGAATGTTAGACACGTTCCAAACTTGAAGAGAAATTTAATCTCTTTGGGTATGTTAGATTCAATCGGATGCAAGTATGAAGGAAGTAGTGGAACCATTGAAGTGAAGAAAGATTCAAGGACAGTCCTCACTGGCATTAAAATAAATGGACTATATGTTGTCAAGGATGTGGAAATGGTGCAAACAGCATTGTTAGCTACAGACCATGATCAAACAGAAACAGACTTATGGCACAAAAGACTCTCACATATCAGTGCTAAAGGGCTGCAAGTATTGTCAAAACATGGAATACTTCCACAAGGGGTTGGAGAAAACATGAGTTTTTGCGAACACTGTGTAGCTGGAAAAGCAAAAAGGCAAAGTTTCTCCAAGTCCAATCTATCATCTAAAGGAATTCTGGACTACATACACTTAGACCTATGGGGGCCAGCTCCAACAAATTCCTTAAGTGGGTCAAGGTACTTTCTAACCCTTATTGATGACTATTCTAGGAAAAGTTGGATCTTCTTTTTAAAAACTAAAGATCAAGCTTTTGAGAAATTTAAAGAATGGAAGATAATGGTTGAGAAACAAACAAATAGATCAGTCAAATGCTTACGAACTGATAATGGGTTAGAATTTTGTAATGAACCTTTTGACTCCTTTTGTAAGTCTCATGGAATTATAAGGCATAGGACTGTTAGGCACACTCCACAACAAAATGGAGTAGCCGAGAGACTAAACAGGACCATCATGGAGAGGGTAAGGTGCCAATTGTCCAATGCTACGTTACCCGAGAGATATTGGGCAGAGGCAGCTTCCTACACTGTCTACACTTTGAATAAATGTCCTCACACTTCCATTGACCTCCTCACACCAGAAGAAAGGTGGAGTGGCAAGCCACCTAAGCTGCAGCATCTTAAGGTGTTCGGTTGTGTGGGTTTTGTGCATCAAAGCCATGGAAAACTCAAGCCAAGAGCAGAGAAGTGCATGTTTTTGGGTTTCACAGAAGGTGTCAAAGGGTACAGACTATGGCATCCTACAGAAAAGCGATGCATAAATAGCAGAGATGTTATTTTCAGGGAGCAAGAGATGTTCATGCTCCAACCAAGTCCAGAGGACAGTACCCTATCTAAGGAAGATACAACAATTGAGGTGGAGCATAATTTGCTTCCTCAAAACTCAGAAGTTGACACTGAAAGCCCAGAAAGTCCACATGAAGAAGTGGAGACTCAAGTAGAAGAAGAGACACCTGAACCAGCCACTGAACAAATAGATCTACAAAATTACTCACTTGCCAGAGATAGACAAAGAAGGAATATAGTCCCTCCGTCAAGGTTCAGTGAAGCTGATTGTATATCATTGGCCCTAAGTGTTGCAGACTCCTTGAATATTGAAGAACCAATCAGTTTTGAAGCGGCTGTGAATGGTTCCAATAGCCGAGAATGGATTGAAGCGATGAATGAGGAGATGAGATCCTTGGAAGCAAATGAAACATGGATACTCAAACCTCTACCTAAAGGATACAAGCCGATAGCTTCAAAATGGATTTATAAAGTAAAAGATGGCATTGAAGGAGTCCTTAAACCTAGATTCAAAGCTAGGTTGGTGGCCAAAGGATACACACAAAGAGAAGGAATAGACTACTCAGAGGTATTTTCTCCAGTTGTAAAATTAACCTCTATAAGAATGCTTCTTTCACTGGTGGTACAGGACAACTTGGAGTTAGATCAACTTGATGTAAAGACTGCCTTCCTACATGGACATCTAAAGGAAAAGATTTATATGAAACAACCAACCAGGTACATTAAAAGGGGACAAGAGGACCTAGTGTGCTTGCTGAACAAATCTCTCTATGGTCTCAAACAGAGCCCAAGATGTTGGTACCAAAGGTTCGATGATTTCATTTCTAAGATTGGGTTCCTAAAGAGTTCATTTGACAGTTGTGTGTATATCAACTCAAGATCCTACAACTACAGTGTGTATCTACTTCTCTATGTAGATGACATGCTGTTAGCAGGCAAGTCCAAGGGTGATCTCAGCAAAGTTAAGACATTACTTAAAAGGGAATTTGATATGAAAGATCTTGGAGAATCCAAGAAGATTCTAGGGGTTGAAATCGTTCGGAAAAGGCATGATTCATCTCTCTCCATTAGTCAAATGAACTACTGTGACAAGGTACTTAAAAGATTTAAAGTAGATAATGCCAAGGCAGTGACTACACCCCTGGCACATCACTTTAAACTATCCACAGCTAACTCCCCTAAAGTGGAAGACTCAGAGCATCAAGCATTTATGTCTAAAGTCCCATATTCCCAAGCAGTAGGCAGTCTCATGTATCTAATGGTCTCTACCAGACCAGATTTGTCCTATGCAACAAGCCTAGTCAGTAGATACATGTCAAACCCAGGAAAGAGACACTGGGAGGCAGTAAAGTGGATCCTAAGGTACCTTAAAGGTACAAATAAAGCAGTCCTACACTATCAAAAGAATGATGCAACAGACAATGAGGTATTCGGGTATGTTGATTCAGATTTTGCAGGGGATCTTGATAAGAGGAGATCGTTATCTGGATACTTCTTCCTACTCGGTCAGAATTTACTAAGCTGGAAAGCTACCTTACAATCGCTAGTGGCCTTATCAACTACAGAGGCAGAATTCATTGCCTTATCAGAGGCAATCAAGGAAGGCATTTGGCTCAAAGGTTTGCTAGAAGACTATGGAATTAAACAAACAACGGTAAAAATCTATTGTGACAATCAGAGTACGATCTACCTATCCAAAAATCATCAATTCCACAATAGAACGAAGCATATTGATATTAAGTTCCATTTCGTTCGAGATAAAATTGATGAAGGAGAAGTAGAAGTTCTAAAAATACATACCGAGGACAACGCTGCTGACATTCTGACCAAGCCCCTGTCGCAATTAAAATTCTGTCGCTGCCTCGAACTGGTAGGGTTTCACCTACCAGAAATTGGATGAATCAGAAGTTAAAAGGAAGGAAGGGAGCAACATGCAGAAAAGACTTGGTACTTACAAAGGTGGAGATTGTAAAAGGCAGTTACCTTTCAGCTTGAGTGTTGTAACCACCAAGCCTTGACCGAATACTCTAACAAAGAAGAGAAGAGATCAGCCATGCTTATAAATACAAAGCTGATCATTCATCAAAGATTAAGAGTGAAGTTAGAGAGAGATAACTCACCTTGTAATTCTTCTGTCTTGAATAAGATTTGGCTCCCTTCAACAGTGGATGTAGGACTTTGTTCCGAACCACTATAATACTGCGTTTTATCTCCTTACCTTGATTTTCTCTCTTGCTTTCTTTTCTTCCTTGAAAGTCGTCTTCTTCCTCGAGTTCTTCCTAATTTCTCAGAGTGTTTCTTCTGGTTGTTTGAATGTCTACTTCGAGCCCCTGCATGTAAGAAAGTAGTTGAGTTAGTGGAGTAATTCGTGTGTGGTGGAACTTCTTGCACGTGTCCAGCACTAACAGATTTGATATTGGCAACTTTTGCCATCGCGGTTAAAATGGTGTCGGAAGAGGCTAATTCTGTCGACACTGTTTGGAAACGGAGTCGGCAGAGGTTGTTTTTAATGACCTTCTTTCCTCTTTCTTTTCTTCTAGCTTTCCTCTTTTCTTTTCCTTGTCTTCTTTTTTTCTTCTTCCTTTCTCACATTTTGTTCATGCAATTCGTCAAAATCACCAAATAGACTCTAAAATTAATGATCTTTGACCGACAAAAACGATACCAACATCGACCGGCTGATGATAATCCCTAAATTTGGGAGAATAACCTTGAGAGAAAGAAACATTTTTAACAAAGACAAATGGAGAGAAAAAGAATTAAGAAAAAATAAGTTAAGTGAAAAATACTTAAGAAAAAAAGAGAGACAAGTTGAGGGGGAAGGACAAATTGAAAGAAAGAAAAAACTAGAAAAAGGCAAGTTGCGAGAAACACTAGAAAAAGGACAACTTGAGGGAAAAGAAATTACAAATAGATTAGTTTAGGCTGCATAAAAACCATTTCTTTTTATTCAAAATATATATCGTAAATATTTTTAATGAATAAAGCACGAGAACAAAAGAGAGATTAAAAATAAATGATTAACAAAGAAAAAGAAAAGAAAAGTTTTTAAATTGGAACCAAACATGTTTTTAGATATAATGGAAATAAGAAATTTGTTTTCGTTTTCTGCTGAATTCTTTATTTTCGAAAACAATTTTCAAATCACGAACCAAACGGGTCCAATTTACAAAATTAAATTTGAATTCAAAATTTGAAAACTGTATTTGGTTATGAATTTGAAAATGCATGAAAATATTAATATGTGCTTGGTAAAATTAATTTTTTTTAGAAAAAGTTAATTTAATATGATTATTTTTCTACTTGACTTTTATTCATTTTTAGAGAGATTATAAATCAATGATGCTAGAATTGATTCTTCAAAAAAAAAAAAATGTTGGAATTGAAATTATAAGGAAAAAAAAAAAAAAGATATACCATATAGTTATTATATGAAACTTTTGATTTGTAAAATGGAGGACTATATCAAAATAGGTAGAATTATGTAAAAAGTAAAAATAACAACTAAAACATCAGTATAAATCAAACAAACTATTTACACAGCAGTAATTTTGTATTTTTTTCCCTTTAGAGTCGAAGAGAATTTGGATATCAAAAATAAAAAATGTTGTTTGTAGATAATGCAACATGGTTTGATGGAAAGAAAGATGTATCCTGTGTTTTTAAAGTTATATCTCGTGTTTCCATTATTTCGAAAACAAAATTGGAAAACAATAAAAACAACATTTTATCGTTTTTGAAAACATGTCATTTTTTGAGTTGTTTTCGAAAATTGTTTTTGAAAATAGGTATACCAAACACGTTTTCATGGTTTCCCTTGTATTTTTTATTTTCGAAAACATAAAAACGAAAACGGATCATGAACCAAACGGCGCCTAGACTAACTGGCCGGCAAAGTTGAAAACCACCCACCCTGGGAAAGAAACAATTTCAAAAAATAAAAACTAAAAAATAAATAAATTAAAAGCTGAAACAAAAAAGAATAAGATAAAATAAAGGGAAAAAATATACTTTTAGTCCCTAAGGTTTGAGTTAGGTTTCATTTTGGTCCCTCAGTTTTCAAACTCAACATTTTAGCTCCTGAGGTTTGGAATTCGTTACACTCTTGGTCCCTCGGTCAATTTTACCGTTAAACACTAACAGATTGCTAGCGTGGCATTAGTTTTTTTATATTTAAAAATATATTTTAAAAAATTTTAAAATAAAATAATATATTAAATATTTTTTTATTATTTTTCTTTTTCTTTTTTCTTTTTCCATCTTCTTCCTTAATCTTCTTCATTCTCCATCACTATCAAACCCTAATCTCAACTCACCTCCAACAACCAACACTGTCGCCGACCACCACCACCGTCAATCGCCACTGGCATTGTTCCCTTTTTTTCCTCTCTTTTTCCTCCTCTTTTCTTCCTCTTCCCTCTCCTCTCCTCCCCTTTTTCTTCTTCTTCTTCCCTACCTCGCTTCACTTCCTTCTTTCACTGTTAAAAAAAAAAAAAAAAAATAGCTCAAAAGGGGATCCTTCCCCCATCAATAGCTCAAAAGGGGAAAAGCATAAAAAAACAACAGAGTGCAGCAATTCAAGCAGAAAACTCCCAAGGGTAAAAAATATGAAAGACAAAATCAGTCCATCTATCTTCTTTAAGTTTTCCCCAATTTTAATCTCAGTTCCATTAAGAGAAACAAAACGTTTAGCTAAAAGAAGAAACAAAAGGAGGTAATTAGAACTAAGCTTTCCCCTTTTTCAGGAAAAAAAAAAAAACTAAGCTTTCCCCAATCTTGTCGCATTGCCGCCGACTTGAAGCCAGATTAAATTTGGGGAAAGCTCAGTTCCAATTTTGTCGCACTACAATCCGCGAACCTGTGACTTGAACCCGATTGTTGGAAATAATATATAAGTGTGAATTGAAATAAACCGATAAAGCTGTGATGTGGAAAACCACTGCCCTGAAAGCGAAATTCCGGCTCGACCGTGGTGCAACCGAGATTCAACCGTTCGCTCCCGAAGGTTAACACAGCGACTCCAAAAACACACGTGCACTCGTGGTTAGGAGGTGGAACAGACACTACAATTACCCATACCAATAAGGGGAAGAGGAAGGATCTCACTGCCAAACAGAACCAAAAGCCTCCCTATTTATACAGAAGCAAGACTTTATTTTTGGTGGTTCTATAATTAGCAAAGCCAAATTTAGTGCCCTCTAAATTTAAGAAACACTCAATTTAGCAAGTAGTTTTTTTTTTCTCCTTTGACTTGAATTAGTCATTCCCAACAATCCCCCACGAATGACTAATACATTTTTTGGGTAAAGGAAGGAATTTTGGTACTTAAGCATTAATATCTTTCGATTTGAATTAATGCGTAGTGAAATGAGGCAACAACTTAGCTAGTGAAAGTGAAATAATTCTTGAACTTCCAAAAGCTTAGGTTGAGACCCCCATGACACGTACTAATTCCTTAATGTAGCTATTCCGCGATAAAATTTCTTCAAAGCACTATTATAGACCATTATACTCACAAACCTTGAGTTCTTATGAGTGCTCTAGAAAGAAAAATCTCTTATTCTTTCATGGAACGTCGTCCACCTTCACACTCATTTAGTGCTTCATCAAGTCTATCATAGATAAATCACTCAAAACTAAGCTATGAAGACTTTATACAATATCCATCAAGTCCATACAGACCACCCAAATAAAGGGCTATGGATTCACAAAATACATCACACCATCCATCAAGTCCATAAATGGACCACCCAAAATCAGGGCTATGGATTCACAAAATACATCACACCATAGTTCTCAATCCAAGGGTTTAATTTCACATCCCCTGATATATTTCTCTTGTCATTATACACATAATTTTTGGCAACTCTAATAGCAACCCAATGACCCCCACAATGGAATGTCACCTAATAGGTTTTTCAACCATTTCGCTTCTTGACATGCTAGTTCAAAGCTATGAATGGTAGAGCAAGCAATACACATCTATTTAAAGATTTCAGCAATCCATCTCTCATAAGATTTCTATAGTTTCCAACAATCTAATTCGTCTAATTGGTCAATCAAATTGTTCTTGCATATACATGGCATGCAAAAACTCAATCAACGCCCATCAATAGAAACATATGTTTCTTTACGTTGCAATATTGACTTTTAAAAATATTCCCCCCACATTTTGAGATATTTCGTATAACATATATACTTTAATCTCTTAAAACATTATCACATGTATAAATCATGAAAAAATGTTGCAACAATTTTATACAATGTGATAATCAAAATTGTTAGACATGTGGGAAGTTTATTTTCCTTTCAAGATTATAGACATGCTCAATAAAATATTCATAAAGAATAATTTTATATATATTTTCAATATATACAAATACAGCCAACAAAACCTTAAGCCACCATTGTTTCAACAACGTATTTCATATAGGTAGCTATGAAGATCTTAAACCATCCAAAAGCATTTTTTAATGTGCAGCATATATAATTGAGATATTATAGGCCAAGCTAAATTAATAACTACAATAATATTTAGCTTAATAAAAAATTCATGGCCAAATAAAATACTCAATAAACATTGGAATTTAATATGATGCATGCACTTAAATTACTAATTTGAGATACCAAAGTACCTCATTTTCTTCTAATCAAGCTGCATTTTCTTCTAATCAAGTTATCCTTGTCATGTGCCTTTGTCCCTCTCTCGAACTATTGTAGGGAGAAGCCTTTCTTCATCTCTCGACTTATTGGACCTTTTGCAGTCGCTAATTTCAAGAGCCCCAAGAGCCCTCTCCAGAGAACTAGCAATTCTAAAATAGAGAAAATAGAGAGATTAGAAAAGCAAAGAAAAATCTCAACCACAATGGAATGATTCCATCCATGCTAACAAAGACACATTGAGCCGCAGTGACGCATCAATTAAGGTATAATCTTCTTCCCTTCAACTGAATTTCTATAATTCACACAAAAACTTGCACAACCGTTAATGGGTGAATAAATTAAAACACTACATAAATCAAATTTAAGAAAAAAACATATACTGCTTGCCCATTTCAAAAAATTCAATTCACACTACTTTCGCTTTCAGATTGAGGGAAATAATATATATATATATATATATATATATATATATATATATATATATATATATATATATATGTATAAGTGTGAATTGAAATAAACCGATAAAGCTGTGACGTGGAAAACCACTGCCCTGAAAGCGAAATTCCGGCTCGACCGTGGGCAACCGAGATTCAACCGTTCGCTCCCGAAGGTTAACACAGCGACTCCAAAAACACACGTGCACTCGTGGTTAGGAGCTGGAACAAACACTACAATTACCCATACCAATAAGGGGAAGAGGAAGGATCTCACTGCCAAACAGAACCAAAAGCCTCCGTATTTATACAGAAGCAAGACTTTATTTTTTGTGGTTCTATAATTAGCAAAGCCAAATTTAGTGCCATCTAAATTTAAGAAACACTCAATTTAGCAAGTAGTTTTTTTCTCCTTTGACTTGAATTAGTCATTCCCAACAACTTTGTCGTATTGCAAAGTTGAACCCCCACGACAGCTTGAACCCAATTTTAATCTCAGTTCCAATTTTATCGCACTGCAACCCATGAACCCGACCCGTCTGCAGCGCCACGACTCCCCATCCGAACCAGACAAGTTGCTCTCCATCGAGTCGCTGCCCCTGCAACCTTACGTCATTGGAACTACATCGCTACTAAGTGACGCGATAGATCTGGTGGAGGAGCGACGTGAGTAAAGGGAGAGAGATTGCCAAGACGGAGAGGGATTACTGAGAGAGACGAGGGCTAGAGAGAAAGACGAGGATAGAGAGACGAGGGCTAGGAGTGGCGTGGTGGCCGGCGATGGTGGCGGCGGGCGGTGACAGTGAAAGTAGGCTGAGATTAGGGTTTAGAGGAAGAAGATGAGGAAGAGAGAAAATGAGGAAAAGGAAAAACAAAAGAAAAAAGAAAATTTTTTAAATCTATTTTAATTAAAAAAATATATATTTTTAAATAAAAATAATAAAAATACATATTTTTTAATAAAAAACAAAAGTCACGTCAGCCTCTGTTAAAAGTTAACAGAAAATTGGATGGAGGGACTAAAATGAAACAAAATGCAAACCTCAGGGGCTAAATTGTCGAGTTTGAAAACTCAGGGACTAAAATGGAACCTAACTCAAACCTCAAGGACCAAAAGTGTATTTTTCCCTAAAATAAATTAAAAAACGTGTGTTCACATTAGATTTCAACAGAGAAATTTAATTCGTGGAAATGAACTTGATTTTATTGAATTTGTATGTATAAGTGTTACAGTCTCTAATATTTATCCTCTGATGCTTTCTCTCAAAATGTAGAGTCTGAACTGAGGGCTTGCGAGCTTGATCTCAAACGGAGGGAGGTTGAATCTTCAACTTGTATCTTGATGAAGAGACGGTTGATTCTTTGGAGTCTTCTAGTCGTTGGATCTTCTAAGTCTCGAGTTGGCCGAATTCTGAATCTTGGATCTTCTGAATTCTCTGAACTCTTGACTTCTGATGATTCTGGACTTTGGGAGAATGCTCTGAACTCTGCGTTCTCTGACTCTGTTTGAATGCTTCTGAGTTTGAATCTGAATCTGAATGCCCAAAATGAATGGTGGTCTCCTCTATTTATAGAGTTTGATGGACCTCATATGGGCTTGGGCTTGATTGATTTTGGGCCCAACTTTTGGGCTTGGGCTACATTTGGGCTTTAATCCAATCTTTTTTTAAAAAATGTTGGATTATTTTAAGAGAAATTTTGGTGAATGGACTATTTGAGATGCATATTTTCACATATGTCAATAGTTTTGAAGATTTTCAAGATTAGATTTCCAGCAATTTTTGTTACCATTATACCCTTTTTGTTATAATTTCTCTCCAATTAAAATTGTAGGATCAATTATTATATAAAATATTATCTAAATAAATTCCTTAATTTTAGGAAAATATTATTGTACTGATTTTATTTCATGCCATAATAAATTGGTTGATTTTCCTTCCATTTTATTCCATTACTTGCAGATTTTCCTTCCATTTTCGTGCTCTGATTTGGTCTAAATAATTTTTTTTCAAGATTTTTTCGTTTTACAAAAAAAAAAGTGTCGATATTCGTTTATAATTTCATATATATCATGTATGTATGTCTGTATAAATATATATACAATACGTTTTTCTTAAATGTCTCATAATCTTAGCATTGATTTTGTATCATATACTTTTTTTTTTCAATTTTTTTTATTTTGCGGAAAACATTTATATTTATATATACCAGTTTATATATAATATGTACTAAGTTTTTATTTTTATAATCATTATTGTAGCCACATATACCTTAGTTTTTTTTGTCATAACTATAGTATTAAATATACACTTGTTATATTTAGGCTAATATATATACCCCTATATTTTTTTTTTTAAAAGAAAATATACCCTACATTAATATTGAAAAAATCAATATACAACCACAAAAACTTACTGTTTTAAATAATAATAAAAAATCTTCCCCTATTTTGGATTTCTTCAAATACACTCGGTATATTCCGTTATTTCCAAATATATACTCCCTATATTTGTTCGTCACCACTCATTTATGTAAATATATACACAGATATATATCTTTTCCAACAAAAAAGTTATACACAATATCCCTCATATTATAAAATATACTACTACACTAGAAAATATATACATGATATGAAATAAATATACAACTATATATATATATATAAAACACCATGGTATGAAACAAATATACAACTATATATATGAAAAAAGTTTTATTATTTTTCAAAAACTCTCTTCCCGACAACCATGTAACTTCTCATTGAGCTCCGTATTGTATATATATACACACGTACATACATGATATATATAAAGTATATACTAAATTATATAAGGTATATATGAAATTATAAACGAATATCGACACTTTTTTTGTAAAATGAAAAAATCTTGAAAAAAAAATCATTTAGACCAAACCAGAGCACGAAAATAGAAGAAATCTGCTGGTAATTGAATAAAATGGAAGGAAAATCAACTGATTCATTATGACATGAAATAAAATCGAGATTTTTTTGAGATGGTGAGTGATTTTAGGGATCTTTCCCAAATTTTAGAGTGAATTAATGGGTTGAATTTTTTTAATAGGAAAGAATAAAATATGGTTTTTCCTTTTATGATTTTGTTGTATTTTAAATACAAAAAATATAAAAGAGGGCATAAATGTAATTGAATATCAACTTATATGTAAAAACTCTAGGCTCTTAGGCTATTTGCGTAAAAAATGGTAGGTTTGAACAAAAACGAAATATAGGATCCATTTATAGGCTAATCATGTACTTATCCCCAAAGTTGAGAATAAAACTTGAGGAAGTGACAATGTGAAATTGAGAGGGAGTGTGATGGTGAGAGGGTGAATTCGTTGGAGAGGATAAGAGAAAACCTTGAGAGTAGGAAGGTGAAGTTAGGTGGGAAAAGTGGAAAAGTGTATCTAGGGTTTTCGAAGGAAGAAATTTAGAGTCTATTTTTAGCCCTAAAAAAAACGTGTGGGAAGTCTTCCAAGGCTATCAAAAATCGCGAAATGCAAGATGAGAGGGCTCCCTTTTTATAGCCAATTCCAACCACCATATATTAGGAAGGTAATCAAATAAAATTTAAAAAAAAAATAAAATCCAATAAAAATAATAAATGAAAAGGGAATTAAATAAATACTCTAATTATACCTTCCAAATTCACAAGATTTTAATTGTCAATCAATCTTCCAAGGAGACAAAATATTTTGATTAATTAAACTGGTCAAATAAACCTGATATTTGATCTGACAAATCAAATAATTAAAATAAAATATTTGACCTAATTATTTCTACCAAATTTAATAATATTTGAATTGGCTAATTAAATGTTCTAGAATACTGCTTTTTTTGCTTTTATTTATTTTTTTTTAAAAAAGACAATCAATTTCAATTAAAAGAATAAACTATCAAACAAATTTAGGGTTCTACAATATGATAAATAGCAATGAAGGAAAGATATGGCAACCATCTATGGCTCAATGTTGTCTCTAAATGTGATCTCTTGAAAGAGTCTCCTGTAATCTTCAGCACAGAAAATCGTGATCATGACGATGTTGAACTAGAAAGGTACAGGCGATTCGGACCCGATGGAGCCTTGTTGGTATCTGTTAAGAATGATGTAGGACTCTACGAGGTAATTGTCATAGCTTTTTTATCAGGTTCACTTGCAGCTCTTATCTTCTTTCTTGTTAATCCTTGGAATAGTAGTTATAGCATCAAGAGTTCTAAATACTTAAATTGATATGAATTGGTTTACCAAAATATGCATACAATTCTGACTCTAAGATCTTTACTTCACTAATAAAAGTTTTTGCCATCTTTGCAGTTGAAAGAAAAAGTACATGAAATGCTGGTTTCTCAGATGACTCGAATCATCAAAGAACAAAAGGTGATTGAGGAAACATGACGTCGATGGGAACTTCTGACCTCATAGCATCCCAAAATTTGCACCCTGATGGTGAGACCAGAATTTTGAATTCAACGGGAGTTACCACTGTCACGTTGCACAATGGATGTTTGAAGACCCGAATTCGGCTGCTAATTATGTGACATCTGCTATCCTTTCGAAGCACACATTCAGCTCAGGAAGTCACAACTGCCATTACCCGCCCCCTTGCTGTATTCTCCATCAAGTAAAATAACATGAACAATGATCTTGTAATTTAAAGTCGGAGGGTGGAAACTTAATGGAGAAAAACCTTAGGGAATTGATTTCACCTATTAGATGCATGAATTAATTCAGAGAATAAATATGAACTAACACGTAACAATTTCATAAACCAAGGATTATTGATAATTAAAAGCCTCTCCCGAGTACAATTAATTCTTTATGCAAATTAAGAAATTGATATCCCTATCTAATTTCAACAACAAGCATAAGCATTAAAGAACAATCCTTCTAACGGTTTCTCAAGCAATCCCAAATCTCCCGATTATAGAATCACCTAAGTCATGCAATTGATAATCTAATCTGAACTACCCTCTCCCGAGCAATTAGTTCAGATTAAATCACATACAATTCGTGATCAAAAGATTATAAGCTTTAAGCATTCAATTGCATAAATGAAACGCGTTACGAAACGTCCTAAAAAATTTCCTAAATTAATCCATACAATCTAATGGCTACATCAAGCCCCTAAGAAACGAAATTTAGCTACTCATGGTCTCTAAAATACAAGCAAAATTAGTCCCAAACATGCTAAAATCAGTACAAGAAACAAGGGAGAAAGATTAAACTCGCTAGCCATGATTCCCGTGCGTTCCCGTCACGATCCTCACGAACCAAGCTCCCAAAATCAACTCCTCTTGGTCTCCTCTGTGTTCTGGCCATTTTTTTCCTCTCTAAGGTCGTATTTTCTCTCCAAAGAAGCTCCCCCCGAATCAGCAGCATCGCAAAGAATTTATACTGCCCATTTTGCGCGACAGCGTCGCTACGCTAAGGACACAAGGCCGCGACGCTGTCGCGATGCGTGCCCTAATTATTGCCAGAAATGCCGCAGCGTCGAGACGCTGTGGAGGTAGCGTCTCGACTCTGCCTCGAATACTCACCTACTGCCTTACGGGGCAGCGTTGAGGCGCTCAAGGGATAGCGTCTCAATGCTACCCTTACGAATGTTGGCCTTGAACCTTATCTTTCTTTGCTCCTTTCTTCACTCAATTTACTTCTTTTGCTCCTAATTCATCGGTATTCTTCAAAAACATGAATCTCCATCGAAATATTTGATTCCTACAAAATTAAACCAAATAGACATAAAATTGGCCAAATAATACTCAAGACTAACACTAAAATAGTATAAAATATAGCTCAATAAATTGCGCTATCAAATACCCCCAAACTTAAGCATTTGCTAGTCCCGAGCAAAGTAAGAATCAAAATAGTCTGTCAATAAAAATAATTGAGGGAATGTTGCTAATGACTCTTGCCTCAGGAATTTCAAATCACAGATAAATCACACTGAAACACTAATGATCAAACACATTCATCAAGATAAACCTCATTTATTTCATTCCTCTCTCACATGTGTGTGTGACTAGTCCTCCCTATCTTAATCTTTTAAGCCCGGAACAGTTTTATGCAACCCTTTGCTCGTTTTCCCCCTACTCTGGTCCTAAGTTCCAATCATCAAGCCTCTCCACACTCAAGATGGTAATATGCCACCAGGGTGCCTAAATGGGGTACACAACCCCCAAACTTTGAGCTTTTTCAACAATCATCATTAATGGTGGTCACTAGCTTTCACACACCTATTGCAGGGACCCATAACCCAAGTTTTCTCTTGGTTAGCCTAACTGATCACAACAGGGGTAGCTCTTTTTGACCTTAATTCAAGTTCATTTATTTAGCTCATCATTTTTTTTTTCTTTCATTCATTCTTTTTTTTTTTTTTTTTTTTTTTCTGTTTTTACTAACATGCAAATTATGGCATAATTTTCTCCTAAGTGTAACATTACTAACTATCATGCAGATTAACCATCAAACTAGTCCCTAAACCTTTCGAGGTGACAACAAGGTCTAGATCACATAACCCTATTCTAAGCTCACAAAAACTAAAGACAGTAGACTACGTGCTCAAGTGGTGCAAGAGAATCATAAAATAAAATCGACAAATCATGAATCCTGTCTTTAATTATCATTGAATAGAATAACTCACCTGCTTTCTGAAATTAGGTATCCTCATCCGCTGTCATAATCATAGCAACAACCCTCACAGAAAAACAACTCAGACAGATATACATTCAGCCCAGATCTCAATGAAATTCAGATAATCCAAACTGATATAACAAGATAATCATAATAATCAACCAGATACATCTCAAAAATGGTCAAAAAGAAAAAATATAGCAATTAATTACAGACCAAAGACAAATACTCCACCCCCAAACTTAAAAATTACATTGTCCTCAATGGAATAAATAAAGATAAACAAACAAACATGAGAACAAATACAGGGAAAATAAGAATGAGGGGGAAAGAAACAACCGTGTACAAAGGAGGACAGCAGGGCATCACTCGTCCTCATCCTCAGGTGACTTGTACGGTGGTAAAGGTGGCGGCAAAGGCTGACCCGTACTAGAAGCCACCTGATACTGATATGAATGTGAATATGCTCGTGGTGTAGAGAAAGTGGCAGCTCCCTACGCTGCTGGTCTTGGAAAACGCTCTGCTGATCCTGGAAAAAGCGCTGTTGCTCTGCTGCAAGATGCTGCATTTGCTCCTCAATGGATGGAGGCGGGACCTCCTCCTCATGATGCTCGAGCTGCGCAGGCTGCTCGGGATGCTCTGGTGGTTCAGGAATGGGCAGAGCAGACTGTGCACCCTATGGTCAAGGCCCTCGGTATGAGCTGATGAAATTCTTATCGATAATCGCCCCGGGGTGGACCAACTCCTCTTGGGAGTCCCATACGACACTAGCTGCTCAGCAAAGGGCAGTGATCAATGACGGATGCCCGAGTCCTACTGTCGTGCTACGCCGGCGAATGTGGCGCATGGAGTGATAAATGACCTGGCCGACGTTCACGGAGCGGCCTGTGGTGATGGCGAACAAAAGGAAGGCGCGACTCTTCGTAACGTCGCTAAGGTGCGCCACGGGCATCAACTTGGCACATAGAAAAGTGTGTCATGCCCGGTAATCTACAAATAAGTCGGTGGTCTTAAAACGCACAACGTCCCCTCCGTTCATTGTCCATTCAGCCCCTGGCCTACACAATGCCTGGATGACCTGATTAACGTCTAAATGGCCACTAAGGTATGTGTTGTAGCCATCCCAATCAATGTTGGGTAGTCCATAGAAACGGTTGATGGTTTGGGAGTCAAAAGGGACATAGTGTCCACGAACAAACGAAGAAGTAGAGCCTTCTTCCATATTGGCATAGAACCACTGGTGCTACCCCAGGCTCAGGATGACGAACAAAAATACCTCAACCCCGCTCAATGATGTTATGTACTAAATTTGGCTGCATCTCAGGGTCGGGGCTTAAGCCTCTTTTAGGAATAATGTTCCTACCCTCTACATAGGCTTCAAAACGTCGTTCTGCTTCGCTATTAACGAACCTATGAGGGTCAAAAGAAGTGGAGGAAGTGGATGAGGCAGTATTTCTCCTAGACCTTTTACTCATGGTGTCTAAAGGGAATGTACTAAAAATCTAGGAATAAGGGTTTGCTTAAAACAGCCTCCAACAACCAACACAGCCACACAACTACAAGATAAGCCCGTCCACCTCAATAATAAGCAAAAACCAGCAGCAACACAACGTGGGTTGTAGCTTTGGTAACACTTTCTTACTCTAAACAATCCTCTGAATTTTAGGCTTGGTTTATAGTTGGTTTAGAAGTGTAAGCCGTGTTTTTCTGCAAGTTTTACATCCATATTCTCGTTTAGCATCTGTATTTGGAGTGTGTGGGCTGATTTTAGACCCCTCTAAGTTGAGTTTGCTGAAATTTCTAAAGTTGTTGATATTGGGGTGCTTGTAATCATCTTTTGCTTCCATACATTGTTTGGTTTCTGCTGGGCTTTTACTGTTGAAGTTGGTTTGCTGCTGGATTTTGCATTATAATTGTGGCGGATGGGCTATTTTTGTAGTTGTGTGGCTGTGTTAGTTGTTGGAGGCTGTTTTAAGCAATCCCCTCTAAGTTGGAATACATTATAATTTAAATGTTTTTCAAGAATGCATTTTTTAAAAAACATTTTGTATAAAAATGTTTAGAATTTAAACACTCATATGTTTGGTTGCATGCATTTTCTCATAGGTGTTTTTATACACAAGTTATTGTATACTAAAGACTCTTTTTTAAAAAGTTGGTTTCAAGTGTTTCTCTCAAAATAGTTTATTTATCAATCTCATTTTCTAATAAGTCATTTTTAGTGGTTGTCAAACACTAGAAATTTTTTCAAAATGATTTTTTTTCAAAATTAAACACTTGAAAAGTTAAACCAAACACACCATTAGTTTCCAACCAAAACCAGCTTTCCAGATGATTCATAAAATAAGTATTAGAAAAATATATTGGAAGTTGGAAACTTCACAAGTTCATGATGAACAAAGGCAAAATTTATCAAGTTACATCATCAAAATATGCAAGAACTCAAGAGAGTTATATACCGTCCAGATCATCAAAATATGTCGGAAACCAGAGAGGAGGGACCTCCGTCCTTTGTTTTATTGAAAAAAAAAACAAGAAGAAGAAGAAAGTGTGAGAGAAAAGAGAAGAAGAAGAGGAGGAGGAGAAGGGAAAAAAAAAAAAAAGTGCCGGCGGCGGTCGCCAGTCGCAGGAGTTAAAGAAGAATGATGGTAGTTGAGAGGAAGAAGATGATGATAGTTGGGTTGAGAAGAAGAAGGAAGGAGGGGAAAAAGAAGAGGGAAAATGAAAATTTAAAAAGAAATATACATTTTTTATTATTTTATTTTTTAAATTTTAATAAAAAAATAGGTGTCAGGTCAGCACCGTTAGTTTTTAACAACTAAATTGTTGATTATCCCCGCTCAGGGTTCGCACTACAAATTTAGTCAAATTCAATAAAATTAAACTAAGACAACAACAACTTTGGAGATGCTTTTTCATTGAGAGTCGAACTCAAGACCTCCCGCTTACTAAACGGGTGCTCTAACCAACTGAGCTATGAAAGCTTACATGCCTTTGTATTCATTTTCAAGTATATATAATCAAGTATAAAATTGTCTTTCCAAACAATGTTTATACTATTGATAAAATTGGTATTTTTTTTAACAACAAATTAAGGGTGTTCAAAATTAGACCGAAAACCGACTCGACCTACCGAACTGACGTCGGACGGATGGTTTTCCTTTATATTCTGTCGGAGTCGGTTTCTTCAATAAAAAAACCGATCGTTGGTCGATCGGTTTACTACAAAATAGCAAAAACCGACCGACCGACCGATTTTAACATCAATTTAAAAAAAAAAGAAAAAGAAAAAGTAAGAAAGTTGCGTGTATGGCCGCATGCACACTACAGTGTGCCGTCCCCTCATATCCCATCACATGAAACGTCATAATGACTTATTTTTAAAATATATTTTTTCTCTTTCTCTTTTCTCTTTCTCTCTCCCTCCTTCCTCCCCGATTCATCTCCCTGTTTCCTTCTTTCTTATTCCTTCATTTCTTTTTCATCTCTCTCTTTTTCCATCTTCTTTACCATCACTCCATTTTTTCCTCTCTTTTCTCTTCTTTTTCTTTCCCTTTCCTCACCAAACTTCCATTTTTTCTTCTCTTTCCCTTTTCTCTTCCTCTCTTTTTTTCTATTGTGCTACAAATCTCTCTCTCTTTTCTTTTTTTCTTTTTTGTTTCAAATCTATCTCTTCTCCCTCTCCATTTTTTTGAACGTATTTTCTTCTACGTTGAGCATTCTCCGACAACATCTCAAAACTAACAAAATTGACCGACCGATCGTGTATTTGGTCGTTGGTTTCATGGAGCGTCTCAAAATTACCGACCACTGACAGGTCGAAATCGATAGGTCGGTTGTCGACGTCGGTTTTCATCCAAAACCGACTCCGACCGATCGACGAACAATCCTACAACAAATAGGAGTAAGAAAGGGGATTTGATTCATTTGAACCTTCGATCTTAGATGTCTTAACCACTAAAATATGTTTATGTTTACAATGAAATTGGTTTTTTAAATGATGATTTTGTGAGATACATAATTTTGAAAAGAAAACAAAAAATTCAAAATTTCTCTATAAATTTATGATCTACTATCAAATCTAGGTTCGTTTTCAATTGACTTTGACCTCGAGTATTTCCAACTTAACATTTTTTTTGGGAAAAATACACTTTTAGTCCCTAAGGTTTGTGTTAGGTTTCATTTTGGTCTCTGAGTTTTCAAACTCGACAATTTAGCCCCTGAGGTTTGGATTTCGTTTCATTTTAGTCCCTCCATCCATTTTTCTGTTAAAAACTAACGACTTGCTGACGTGGCACTATTTTTTCCAAAAAAAAATATTTTTTAATTTTTTAAAATAAAAAATATTAAAATACTAAAATAATAAAAATATTGTTATTTTTTTAATAAATTTATTTATTTCTCTCCCATCTTCTTTTTTCACCACCCACCACCACCTGTTACGGCCACTGCCCGCCGACGACAGTCGGTCGCCGACAGTCGGTCGCCGACAGTCTTTTTTTTTTTTCCTCCAATTCTTCTCCATCCTTTCTTGTGTTCTTTATCTCTTCTTTTTTTAAACAAAATCTCTTTGGTCTTCTCATTCGTCTTTCTCCCACTCTCAACTTGCAGAACCAAGCAAAGCTTCGCCACAACCCCCACCTGCGCCATTTTTGCCAAAACTGCCGGACTCTCCGAATACTTGGCGATCGAAAATAGAATCCTAATCGCCCACTCACTCCCCACTTGCGACACTCTTATAATCTTCTTCGAAACCACCGCCATCCCTTCGTCGTGACCCAGCAGCGACGGTCGCCCCTCCCCGTTCAGATCTGACCGTACATCATCCTCGAGATTGACAATGAAGATCCTTACCTTCGACGCAGGATTCTAAGATTAAGCGGCGAATTTCAGCTTTCTGTCCACCATCCTCGAGATTGACAACAACAACTTCAGATCTAACGCGGTCGGCTGCTTCAGATCGATAGGTTATAGTGCAATGGACAGATCGACGACGGCGTCTCGCGGATAGATCGACGACAACAGCAGCTTCCCCAGGCTCGACGACAACCTCAGATCTGACACACGACGGCGTTCTTGTGCAGACAGGCTTGACGACAGTGTTGGGTATCAATTTTCCAGATCTGTAGTCATGAGGAGAGGGAGGGGAAGAAGGGGAAAGGGAAGAAAAAAGGAAAGAGGGAAAGGATGAGGGGAAAGGGAAAAAGAGGAAAAGAGAAGAAAGAAGAAGAAGAAAGAAGGGAAAGGAGAAGAAAGAAAGAAGAAAAAAAAACGAAAAAAATTCCGACGAGCGGCGACCAACGACGGTTGCCGACGGCGGTGATGGCTGCCAAGTTTGTTTAGGGTTTGATGTGTGGAGAAGAAGAGGATGGAAAGAAGATGGATGAAGAAAATAAAAGAAAAATAATAAAATAATAAAAAATATTTAATATATTATTTTATTTTAAAATTTAATATTTTTTTTAACAAAAACTAATGCCACGTCAGCCACATGTGAGTATTTGACAGAAAAATTGACGGAAGGACTAAAAGTGTAACGAAATGCAAACCTCAAGGACTAAATTGTCGAGTTTGAAAATTCAAGGACCAAAATGAAACTTAACTCAAACCTGAGGGACTAAAAGTGTATTTTTCCCTTTCTTTCATATGTTGATACTAGTACTTTTAGTTTTTGTCTCTTTCAGTCTTTGTGCTTTTGAAATATCCATTTGGTCCCTCTACTTTTAAAAAGTGTCTATTCAGATCCATTCGTTTTATTAATCACAATTTCAATACAAAATATTATACAAATAAATCTTTTAAACTAGCCATAATTTTGTATTAAAGGAATTCCTAATGTATAGAATTTGTGCTATAAGCTTGTAAATTATGGGGACCAAAATATGTAACTTTTTAAAAGCATAAGAAGCAAAGCAAATATTTTGAAAGTGCAAGGATAAGAAAAAAATGTTAAAAGGACACGAACCTACAAAAAAAAACCTCTTTTTTAAATTGCTTGTTATATATGTGAAATAGGAATTATTTACAACGTGAATAACTTAGGGTGCGTTTGGTTGGTAATATGAAAACAGAAATTTGAAAACAAGAGATTCAATGAAATAAAATTGTATTTCATGTTTTCAGATATGTGTTTGATAGTAGATTCAGAAATTGGATCCGAATTTAAATAATGATTCAAAATGTGTTTGATAATATATTTATAAACCATAAATTATTTGTAGTTATCAACTAAATTGTAACACCCCGTGCACTTTTGGGTGTAGTTAAATTCCATGTTTCGAGTTGAAAGAAATATAATTTCTATTTTGGCTTGAACTTAGGGGTTTAATTTTAAACCAAAGTGTTTGGGAGTTAAGCGTTATTCTAAATAAAATCTCTCTCTAAGTCTCATTGGTTTGGTCAGTATTGGTTGAGGAAATTCAGCATTTTAATTCAAAGTTATACTCTGAATATTGGGTGTTGGTTGAGTGAATTCCTATTTTTGAGCTTAAGGTTATTAAAAAAAAAAGAAAGGAATAAGGAAAAGGAAAAAAAAGAGAAGCCATAAGCCCTCATCTCTCTCCATCTCTTTCTCTCAATATCGTGGAAGCCCCCCAGCCGAAGCTTCAGCGCCGCCGTCTCCCCCCAGCCGCCGTCGCCTTCCCTCGTGCCGCCGCCGCCGTCCCTCCGCGAGCTCTCTCTCTTTGCGTCGTCGCTCTCCGCGAGCTCCCTCTCTTCGCAGATCTCTCTCCCTGTCGTGCTGCAGTGGAACCTGACCTCCGTGAGTCGTAGCCAGAGCGCCACCGCCAGCCCCGATCTCTCTGCCTCTCCGCGCGTTTCTCCGTCCGTAGGTTTTAGATCCATGGCTCTCTCTCTGTCCTTGCGTTTTTGGCCAAGGACATCCGTGGGTAACCTCTTTCTCCCTCAATCTCAGTTGTTTTAGGCCCGATCTAAGAGTTCATTGCATTGTTTTGGTTAGATCTTGCGCAGGCAGTAGTTCGAGACCCCGTCTTTCGCGTTTTCGCTTCTGTCCAACGGGTAGTTTGGTCTCGGATTCCTTGTCGGTAAGTTTGGTGCTAACCCTCGCTCCTTTGGTTTAAGAATCAGTTTTCCCATTAGCTTTAGGTGCTGAAAAATTAAATTATGTTCGATATTCTGATCTGCAGCGCCGTCTAGGTGATCGTTTGGGGTTCGAATCACTTCAACTTGGACACCCACTGCCCAAGGAGCGTTCTGACTCGCTGGTTGTGGTTTGTATAACCCGTCTAGCGTTGAAACGGGACCATTTGGGTAAGATTCGCTGCTGTCCTCGATTTATTAGTATTGAGGTTCTTTGGTAGTTAGGTTTTTTTAGCTTTTGAAGCATGAAATTACCTTTGCCCATTAGTTGTTTAGGTCTTAGAATGTTCCCAACCCCTTAAAGGTCCTTAGAAAGTGATAAAGAAGGGGTCGAATGCTTGTTGTTCCTTCGTTTATAGCATTGAAGTTACTGCCCAATAGTTATTCTAGCCTTAGAAGCATGTGTTAGTCGATACCCATTGCATATCTAGGCTCGTAGGAGTTGCCTAAATGTTATAGGTCCTAGTTTATGTTTTTAAATGAGTTATCATGGCTATTTTGGTTAAAATCATGTAGTTCTTCAATGGCCATTAAGTCTCGTTGCCTCAATAGTCTTACCCGACCTTTGTAGGTTCTTAAAAGCATGAATTTATGAGCTTTTGGTTGCTGTCCATAGTTTAAAAAGCTTGCTAAATAGGTTTCCAATGATTACCTAGGCCTTATTTGCATTGCCTAAGCTTTAGGAGCTCTTAGAATGTCGTTCATGCGTTTTAGGTGGTTGTTGCCTATTGTCCAATGGCTGTATAGCCTTAATATCGTCAACTAACAAATACCCACTGCCCGTAACGCCTTAGACGTGGTTGCCCATGGTTTAATGGCGTTGGGTTTTCAATTTGGGTTATGTTTAGATGTTGTCCAGCAAGGAAATAAACCGTTATTGGTTCAGTTTCTCCTTTAGCATCCTGTTTTAGGGTGCTTTTCTTTAGTATAGACTTCCTTTAATGGTTGGTAGTTTATTTGTAGCTGGAAGCTCGTTTTGGAACGTGATTGTGCAGTTCCAGCTAGCGTTGGTATTTAAAAGTGACTTGTAAATAGTTTCTACTTACTAAGCTTGTTTGATTGCATGAAGCATGATCGTTTGTTACCTTCTTTACTTGTATCTGTGCTGTGTATGAACTGTTGAATTGTGAATGTTTAAATGGTTGTGATTATCATGAATCACATTTACTGTGTTGCTTGAGTTGTTTTCGCTTAAGGTGTTTAAGCATGATGAATGTTTGTCTTAAGCATGTTGAGTGTTTGGGTGTTAAGCATGATGTGATGTCGTATTGGGCACGTTTGAGTCTGGCTTGCATGTTGCATGGGGGTGTAGCATGAGTCGGGTGTGAGGCACAACACATGGTGCGTAATTCATGTGTAGCGGAGCGTGACGTGGAAATCACGTAAGAGTGGCGCAACACATGACGCGGAATTCATGTGTAGCGGAGCATGACGTGGAAATCATGTAAGTAGCGCAGCACATGGCGCGAAATTCATATGTAGCGGAGCATGACGCGGAAATCATGTAATTAGCGGAGCATGACGCGGAAATCATGTAGTTGTGGAGCATGACGCGGAAATAATGTGGAGTCTAGTGCGTGCGTTGCATAGCGTGTGATGCATTTGCATGAGTGTGTTGTTTTTAAGCGTGTGGTTAGTTTATATAGCTTAAAAGCATGTTGATTGTTGTGGTTGTGTAACCTGTTGGATGCGTGTGCTGAGCATGTTGGTTGTATTGATTGATTGTTTGTGGCTTGGTAAGTGTGAGCTGCTTAACAGTACCACGGTTGTACTGATACCCCTTTCCCCATCTTTCCCCCAAAATTTTAGATGTTGCAGGTTTGGATGACGAGCTGGATCTTGGTGAGGAAGAGGAGAACTTCGAGGAGGAACCTTAGGGAGTTCGAGTTTGCTTTCCATTGATGTGGTGGATTAGGCTGTAGTTGATTAAGTTTTATTTTGGGATGCTCCGAGTAGGCTAGCTTGTTTTTGCTATTTGACATTTCTGTTAGGGTGAGAATTTCACCTGAGATGTTAGTTTTCATTAACTGAAAGTTTAGTTTCATTATTTTAACATTTTTGAAATAAAGTTGATAGTTAGCATTCGTTGGGATAAGTTGCTAGTGTTGTTAGAAGCTGTTTGATAACTTGTTCTATTGCATAAGATGATTTAATGCATTTTGCTTCGAGGCCTGACTCGAATAGAGAAGTAGGTTGTGGTTCTGAAATGTAGTTGGTGGAGTTGGGTTGGTTGTTTAGAAGTGTTTTATTTTTTTATCAGGTGTAAAATTTTTGGGTCAGACCATTTTACGTCGTTATGCTGCCGAAATTTTCGGTACTTCCGGTTTAAAGTGGTTCAAATCAGTAGTTAATGGTTTAAGGGTTGTAGTAGCGTCTCTAGGCTAGAGGTTGAAAAACTTGGGGCATTACAATACTAAATACTAAGTTGAATATAAAATATTATTAATTATCATATAATTTATAATACATTATATTATACAAATTTTAATTTCACAAAAATAAATTGAGTTTATAACATGAAATACTATATTTATTAAAGCTTTTATCTTTTTTAATTTAATTCTGCATTTAAAATTTTCAAATTTAAAATCTAGATACAATGAAAACATAAAAAAGTTGTTTTCAAAATTTTCACTATTTGGATCACAGTATCTAAAAACAGTTTTAAAAAACACATATGCCAAACGCATATTCACTGAATTTAGTGAATCTGAAAACATAAAACAGAATCCGAATTGTCTACCAAACAGGTCCTATCTTACTATTTTGGACTATATATATATATATATATATATTGAACAACCAGGTAGATGTTCTGTTGTAAGCAATTTCTATTTGTTTGACTAGACTAAATTGATTGGGAAAGCATGAATGCCTTTATTTGAAAATGGGAATATGTTTGTAAGAAATTATTATCCTGTGATATAGTTGGGACAACTAGTTGTAAATGCATAATTGTTGTATATTATGGATGGCTGACATTGAATGTTGATAATATTAAGGTTGTGGCTTTTCTATTTAGTATTTGGATACCAATCATGATTTCTATACTTTGATGAGGCGAATTGTTGAGTTTGAAAACTCAAGGATGAAAATGAAACCTAACCCAAACCTCAAGGACTAAAAGTGTATTTTTTTTTTCTTTTTTTAGAGGAAGTCGTAATCTCTAACGAGAGAGATAGAGAAAAGTGTGTCTATGGATTTAGAAAGAGAGATTTTGGGGAGTGAAAAAAGAAAAAAAGGTGTGTTCATAAAAAAAAGGGCTTCCGCCAACCCTAGGCATCACATATTAGGAAGGTAATCGAGTAGAATAAAATCCAATAAAATAAAAATAAAAGTGAAAACAAATAAATTAACCTAATTGTACCTTTCAACATTGCAAGATTTTATTTGCGAATCAATCCTCCATGCAAAAAAAAAAAAAAAAAACATATTTTGTTTAATTAATGTTACCAAATAAACCCAAATTTAATTTGACAAATCAATTAATCAAAATAATATATTTGACTTTATCATCTTTACCAAAATTACCAATATTTGATTTCACTAATTAATTAGTCAAATTCTTAAAGGAAAATTGAAATTTTACTTTAAATTCAAAAAATTTACAAATATCTTATTTGGCTAGTTAATTTTACCAAAATCATATTTTTTTCCTTTTATTTTAGAAAATGACCAAATTAAATCAGAAGCGATAAAATATAGACAAATTTAGGGGTCTACAAAGAGTGTTATAAATTTTCTAATATGAGATTTGATGATATAACAATAGCAAAATCTAAAATAGTTTTTTTTTTTTTTTTTTTTTTTTTTTTTTTTTTTTTTAAGTTTAAGAACCAAAATCGAAGTAATATAAAAGATCCTAGATGGTTTATGGAATTTAAATCTAAAATTTTATTACTGGTACTCTTTTACTTTGATAGTTTAAATATTGTACTTTCTTTTAAAAATATAAATATATATATATTACCGTGGTAGAGGAGATTTGTGTTCAGACGTAACTTCAAAGATGAGACATGTGGAATAACTCTACATTTGTATTTATATTGTATGCGTGTTGGTGTACTTTCTCTAACTTTAATCCTCTCATTCTCTCTCTTGTGTGTGAGTGTATTTGACTCGAGGACTGGAACGCTTATTCTCGAGTCTAAAACTTCAATTAATTCTTGGAGTTTTGAAGGGTCTTTAGTCTTCAAGAAGTGTTCAACACTAAGAAAGTTATGGATTTTAGGGAGTCTTCAGTCTTCAGTCTTACTGGAGTCTCTCTGAATTCTCTGGTCTTGGTTGAGAGCTTAAACTTTCTAAACCCTTGAAATAGAGGAGAACCTCTCTATTTAGTTCTTCATGGATGAGGTTTAGTGGCTTTTGGGCCTAACAACTTGGACTTGGGCTTTATTGGCTTTGGGCCTAGACATTTAGATTTGGGTTGGTTTTAAATTGACTCATATACCATATGACCCAATTTTGACCAAATTAAATTTTTATTATTTGATCAATGATCTATCTTGTAACACCCCATGATTTATTAACAACTATCCTAGCGACATTACTAACTCCTAACCAAAACTAACCGAGTGCTCCGAAAATTTCGATAACATAACGACATACATAAGACTAAACAATTTTTTTTATAACATTTGTTAAACAAGAAAACATACTTCTATATGAAAACAACCCACAACTTGATAAACTCACAATAGAAATCCAACCTCCACAAACAAGCGAGTCAGATCTCGCATTCACAACCAACATCAGATTCACAACTTACAAGTAAAAACATACAACTCATTTGCTAGGAACAACTTAACTTTATTAAATGATAAGAGTTCAAACTTCAATTAAAACTACTCATAACTAAACCTATCTTCTCAAAATAAAACAGTTAAACAAGCTTTTGAATGCATTAAACGCAAAACAACTATTCTATCCAACTAGAAGAGTAAAATAACAATTATAACAAAAACTAGATAACCAATAACTATATAACAGAAACGCCTAGGCCACTAGAGTCACCCCTCGTGCGCCTCCTCATCTGCATCACCAGACTCATAACAATCATCAACACTTGCATAATCTGAAAATGTTGGGGGGAGAAAGGGGAGGGGGTCGGTACAACCACGGTACTGGTAAGCAGCTCACACCCGGTGAGCCATCAAGCAACAAACAACACAATCAACATGCTAGGCACACACATCTAGGCACACACATCCAACATACTTTTAAGGCTTAAACAAATAACATACTTCTTAAACCAAGAAACCAACAATGAGACACATGCTGACTCAACAGGATGACTTTATGCACACACACAACATGTTATGCAACCCCACATGGTTTCTGTGCCATGCTCGGTTTCTTAGCACATGATTTACGCATCATGCCATTCTGGTTGGCACCTAAAGAGACTTGAACCTGCAATTCTAGAGTTAATAATGGTTGGGTCATGATCTAAACACAATCCAAGGTCCTAATCCAAATGGGTATTCTTGAAACTTGAAGAAAATTAAGTAGGTCATAAGTCAAACTTACCGGAATGTCCAAACGACACCGAAAAGGGTGAGAGTCGCGCGAGTCTCACACCAAGGCAAACTCGACGATCAGAATCCTATGGGTCACGCGAGAACTCGCAAATCCCTTGCACAAGAGAGCTGGAATCGCGTGGGTCTGGGTGTTAGAGAGGAAAGAACGTGAGGGAGAAGGAGCCTTTGCGTGGGTTCTTGCCACCGGTGGAAGAAAACGAGTGAGGGGGAGAGAAAGAAGAAATCGACGACACGCAAGAGAGGGAGACGAAGTCGCCCGTGACCTGCTGCTTGCCAAACGTCACCACACCGAGAGAGAGACTGAAGAACGGCGACAACGACATTGAAGGCTGGCGCGCGGGAGCTGCTGGCGAACGAGAAACCACACGGGGGGCGGGGTCGACAGCTATAAGGAAAAGAGAGGGAAAGATAGAGATTTTAGGGGGTGTTTGGGGCAACGAGGTGGAGTTGTGAAGTCTGGAGTTGTGAAGTCTGGTGAGTTATGAAGTCTGAGTAGTTGTGAAGTTTGTGTTTGGAGTGCAAAGTTGTTAAGTCTGGAGTTAGGAAGTCTGTATTTGGAGTGCAGAGTTATTAAGTCTGGAGTTATGAAGTGTGCCACCCGAGGATAGGAGGGGTACATGAATGAACTGAGATCACATCCGAATGAAAGGGATCATGAGGACATGAAAGTATGGTCAAGATAAGCTTAAAAAAATTGATAGATACTACATATATCAACAAGGTGCACCTTCCTTTTCGGTGGCTCAATCATAGGAACTTTGAAGTTAAGCGTGCTTCGATTGGAGAAGTTATATGTTGGGGGACCTCCTGGGAATTTTCCTAGGAAGCATGTGAGTGAGGACAAAACATGCTAAAAGGACCCCGTGTTGGTTTGTGGGGACAGTCTTCACTCTTAGAAATAGTTTCTAACAAGTATGGTGACGTCGCCAGGTCGTAGGGGATGTAGGGGAATGTCAGGGCCATCAGGTGTCGAATCTGGATTCCAAGTCCTAGGCCTGGGGCATTACATGAAGTCTGTGTTTAGGGAGCAGAGGTTTGAAGTCTTGGTTTATGTTTGCTTTTTTTTTTTTTTTTTTTTTTTTTTTTTTTTTTTACAATTTTTCCAAATTAATTGAATTATAATGTTCTTTCCATCAATTGAAAAATTGATATTTTAAGTATGCTTTACCATTTTTCTTTTAAGTCACAATTTTGATTAAAAATTAAAAAAAAAAAAGATTCATAACATTCAAACATTATAGGAAAATAAGTGATAAATATTTGTTTCCATCAATTTTAGAATTGATATTTTACGTTATATTTATATTCATTCCATTTGAAATTGTCCAACTTTTGTACTTATCAATATTGTTTGAGATAGACAAAGTAAGATTCCATTCATAATAACAAAAAATTTTACATGCTGCACAATAGACATATTACATGAACAAAATATGTGATAACCCAAAAAGAGCTAGATACATCATTCCAAAAAATAATTGAATAGCCAACAATAATCAGAAGCCATCATTCCAAAAGAAAAAGAGTCCTGGCAGCAAGGGTCAATCATTAGTTTCTTCCTAGCAAGTCCATGCAATGTCTTTTTTTCAATTGCATGGGCATGGATAAGAAACAATCAATCTTCTGGATATCAACAAGCAACATACCGAGAAGTTGAACTTTATCCCCCTCATCGAATTCCGCCATTTCTTCAAGTTGATCAACCACTAACTTGCGTCGTGTAGCCTCCCGTTCGTAGCTTTCCTGTTGCCACGATGTGAGCTTCTGAAGGTGGCTAGTTTGCATATCCATTGCCGCCTCGACCACTTCAATCATTTCTGTGTGAAGGGAAGATCGTTTCCTCTTACTTCCTCGTGATGATGTCCCCGCTGGCTCAGTCCTACTGGTCAGTGTGTCTGACAACTCACTTGCAAACATGTCCCATGTTGCATTGAATGGTCCCAACTGCACATCATCCTCCATTTGATCGGTAACATTTGACGCCATTGTAGGAGTCTCCAAGATTGAAATTCTTGTCGTATTTAAAGGAAAAAAAATCTTGTTATATTAAAAAAATTGAAAAGGTGTTATTTTCTTCTATTTTTTCTTTTCTAAAGATTGAAATTCTAGTTGTATTTAAGAAAAAAAGGTTTGCTATGACATGGTCAAAAACTTTGTTACCTTTTTTTTTTGACAATATGGGGGTGGGGGGATTTGAACCACAGACCTCGTGGTTATCAATACAACTTTATGTCAATTGAGCTATGCTCTTGTTGACAAAAAAAAAAAAAAAAAAAACTTTGTTACATTTAAAAATTAAGTTTTGCACACATTAATTGTTAAATTGATCATTGTAACCTTTTCAATTGGCATATAAAATCACACATGTTTCTTCTTAATATAACTCAAAATTGGTTACATTCTTTTTTAAAAAAACTAAGCCAAACTTTGAAAAGGTGTTATTTTTTTCAAATGAACCATCTCTTTGAAAATTAATGACACTCATTTCAATTTTTTTTAATTATCTTAACTTAAAATTGATTAAATTCTTTTTTCTTTCTTTTAATTAACTCTAGGTTCTGAAAAGGTTTTTTTTTTTCTCAAATTAAGTCCAATGTTTAAAAATTCAATACATGCATTTGAATCTTATATTAACTCAACTGTAGAAAACAAATTTTTTAGTTTTCTTTATATAACTTGAAAATTGATTACGTTCTGTTTTTTTTCCTAATTGACACAACGTTTGGTATATTGTGTTTTTTTTTAAAAAAAACTAAACTAAACTTTTGGAGCAATTGAATATAATATGTGACATTGTTTGTTTGTTTTTTTTAATTACCTCACTGTTGGAAAATCGAGTTTGTTTTTTATTTAATTGCCTCCTCTTTCAAATTAACTAAAACGCATTGGAAAATTGATTTTGACAGTTGAATATACTATCTTATGACTTCAGTCATTTTAAATTAACTAAAATCATTGGAAAATATTTTCCAAAAACAAAACTTTATTATTCAACTAAGGCAGTAATGACACAGAAAACAAATGAATATTAAATCACGGAAATAATATCATATTAAAGAATAGTTGTGTGCCAAATGTGAGTAGCAAGGAACAAAAGAAAAAGTAATACAAAAACCACACATGAAGCAACATTATACATGAAAAAAAAATCCTCTAGTGTAGAGAAAAAAAAGTTTACATGAACACAACCATAAGTATAAAGCCTAAAACGAACCTCTTACAAAACGTGTTTACTGTTGGACCGTGTAATGAGCAAAGGAAAATGGGCACGGTGGTTAGAGATGTGAATAGAAAATATAACAAGTAATGTAAAATGAAAAGTTTGTTAGGAAGATTTTCAAACTCATCTTAATATATAGGAAGTAGGTGTACACCGATAACAACGACGACTAGTGATGGAGCACATACTACACTACAAAAGTTAAAACAAACAAAGAATGAGGGAAAGGAAGGGTTGGGCTAAGACCTCATTGTAAAGGAAAAGAATTAATGGTTGGAGAATAACTCACCTGAATGGAGAGTGAGCAGAAGGCAATGGAGTCTTTCCTCAAGGTTGTAGGAAAGAACTCGTTTGGTATAAATAGAAATATATGAAACACGGTAGTTGATAGGAGGAAGTAGATTGCATTTAATATAATAAATGCAATCTACTTAACCCTTTTTCAATAGACTTCATAAATGGGGTGTAATTAATAAACTGATGGTGGTTTAATATAATAGACGGTAGTTGGGTTCATAAGAAGGTATAGATTGTATTTATTTCACCCTTTTAAAATAGAATTCAGAAAGTGGACAAACAGTAATAAATGTGAATAGTCAGTGAATAGTCAGAGAGTAATAGGAGAGTAAACAAGTTTAGGGATAAAAAATTACAATGTAACCGGCCTCAGTTGCATCAGTTTCAAGCATTGTGCAAAATAGACAAACAATTAATTCGTCCAGATTTTGCAAGTTGGATGCCCAAATGGGGAGTTAAGTGGGTTAAGGAAATCCAAATTATTTGTCGAAATTGTGACTAGTAACGAACAGAAGCAATAAGCAAACAATATAATGCAAATAATAAATAATAAATTGAAGTTATATTTAAAAAAAAATAACAAATTGTGACTATGAAGAACATATTAACAATAAGAAGTAGTAACAGAACAAATAAAGAAAAACGAGAAAGAAGAAACTTTGGAGGAAATGAAGAATATCATCAAATCCACCATGAAAAAAAGAGGGGAACATGAAGTTGAACATGCTTATATATCAACACAACTGATAATCAGTAACAACAATTAGCACAGAACAACCATACCAAATGGATTGATGGGGGTGTTAGACATGACACAAGCATATAAACAACAAGAAGCAGTAACATAACGAATAAAGAAAAATGAGAAAGAAGAAATTTTGGAAGAAATGAAGAATATCATCAAATCCACCATGAAAAAAGAGGGGGGAAATGAAGTTGAGCATGCTTATATACCAACACAACCAAGAATCAGTAACAACAATTAGAACAGAACAACCCATACCAAGCGGATTGTGGTGGGGGGGGGTGTATCGGACAGAACACAAGGAGCACATATCAACAACAACAAGTAGTGACAGAAAGAATAAAGAAAAATGAGAAAGAAAAATTTTGGAGAAAAAAATTTGCTTCCATGCGTTTAGTCATCAACATTTGAACACCCAGATCAGAAAAAAGAAATTTTATAGGAAAAAAAAGAGGGAAAACACGCTTGCGTGCATTTATTCATCATCGGCTGGCTACTAGGGAGAAGAGATCTTACCTGTTTCCCACCTGTCGCAACGTCATTGCGACGCGGAGCGGCCGACGTCCTTTCCTAAGGGTCTCTTTTGAGGTGAGAGGTTTGGAGTCGCCACCAATCATCTTGGGGTGTGATTAGTCACCCATTTTAAAGAAAAAATGGTCTTTGAAAACCAAAAATTAGGTTTGGAGGTCAGTTGTGTGTAGGGAAGGTGTTAGCACCCTACAACACCCGTTTGAAAACATTTTATTTTATTACTCGAATTCATTAAACAAAAGGTCCGTGTCTTAATGAAAATAGACAAATAAAATTTGAAAAAAAAAAAATTGTCTCACTAATTTCACCTTATCTTTAAATAAAGTAAGGATTTAATTTTGTGAGTGGGGCTGACCCATGACTTTATTATCATGTAGAAATTTCCTAATTAAAGAAAATCTTTCACCTCAAGAATTTGAAAATTATTTCAACTCCGTCATAGGCTCTACATAAATTATTTTGTATCATATTTATTAATTTACATTTCAACGAAAAAAATGTAAACTAACAATGATGAATGGTAAAAAACCATTTAAGAAGAAGAAGGAAAAAATTGATTTAATACTTTGAAGGCTTTTTGAAAATTTAATTTAAAACCAAACAAAATTGACCTCCAATTCAAATTTTCAAATCAAACTCAATTTGGCTTTAATAGATGAAATCCAATATTGAAAGGAAAAAAAAAAATTGAATAAGAAATTAATTTTAAAGTAAGTTGAAGTTAATTTCAAAACAAAACCTTAGGCTAATTTTAAAACTTCAGGCCAAAAATTTCAATAATCAATGCTCTTTCTTTTCTCTCTTTCCATTTTATTTACTCTAAAATCAATTTGAAACTTGTTTGGAAAATGAAGGGAAATTGAAATCCAATTTGAAAACATCAAATTAAATCATCAAAGGAAAAACAAAATTGAAATTTTATTTAGAAATTTCAAATTAGAACAAAACTACATCCAATTAGAGACTTTAATTTAGAAAAGAAAGAACAAGGAAAGGGAAAATAATAATAATAAATAAATAAATGAAATAAAATAAATTGCAATTGATTTGGAAACTCAAATTCATGGCCAAAATGAAAAATGGAAAAGTTTGGATACATAAAAAAAAAAGAAAAAAAAAAAGTTTCTTTTCTTGTTTTATGAGGAATAATAATAATGGTAATAATAAAAATAATAAGACAAATAATAAGAGAGAGAAGTGGAAAGACAAAAGAATTTAAAATGTGGGACCCACCTTGTTCACTTTCCTCTTTCTTCTTCCCCAACTTCCCTCCCTCTCTTTTTCTTTTTTCTCTTCCACTTTCCCTCCCCTTTTCCACTTAGCCCTCACTTAGGAGCTTTGTTGGAATCAACGGAAAGCGGCGGCACGGTGGCGGCACAATGGCGGCGGCAGTGGCGGCGGCGGCGGTAGCTTTGGTTTTTTGAAAATCCTTCTCCAAACTCTATTTTTTTCTCTCAAACTCACTTTCTCTCTCTAAGCTCTTTCACTATTCTTCTCCTTTTTTGTGTGTCCTTTTTCCTTGCTTGTTTTGTGTCTTTGTTGTTGTCTTCCTCCATCTCCCCCCTCCCTTTTATACTAAAAGACCTTGCTAATTTGGGGTGGAAAGAGTGGGAGTTGGAGAAAGAATAGGGGAGAGAGAAAGAATAGGGGAGAGGGAGAAAGAATAGGGGAGAGAGAAAGAATAGGGGAGAGGGAGAAAGAATAGGAGAGGGAAACGTGGGGGAAGAAGAGAAAAAAATAATAAATAAAAAATAATAATAATAAACAATAAATAAGTAATAAATAAATACATAAAATAAATAATAAATACATAAATAAATAAAATAAATAATAAAATAAAAATAGAATGAAAATAAAATATAAAGTAAATAAAAATAAAACAAAACAAAATAAAAATAAAACATAATAAAAAAAAAATATAATAATAATAATAAAACGAAATAAAGAAATAAAATTAAATTAAATAAATTAAATTAAATGAAATAAAATAAAATAAAATAAAATAAATAAAAAATAAAAGATAAGGAAATAAATAAAAAAGAAAGTAAAATGAAAATGAAAATAAACAATGAAAAAAAATTTTTTTTTTTGATAATATGTGGGAAAGGGGATTCGAACCATAGACCTCATGGTTATCAATACGATTTTATGCCAGTTGAGCTATACTCTTGTTGGCATACCAAAAAACAAAGTGCAACCAAATATTGAAAGACTTCAAACATTATTACTAAAAATCAAGCCGGACCAAATACGGTGTCTACAGTTTGCCCCCCGTTGTGTATCCTTGAAGGATTGAAAGGGTAAACAAAGGAAAAACACAAAGTATTGGGAAGGCGAAGATTTTTCGTTAAAAATAAAAGGAAGGGCTTCATGCTTAAACCAAGCATAGCCTAAAATTGGAAAAGGAAAATGAACCTCACTTTGACCGGATTTTCCTCTCTAATCAAAGATAAAGTTCGATTTAATCAAAAGAAAAGGGGAATGGACCTGGCTCAGACCAGACTTCGACCTCTAAACAAGAATAGGGTTCGATTTAACCAAAAGGGAAGGCGAATGCACCTGGCTCAGACCAGGCTTCGACCTCTAAACAAGAATAGAGTTCGATTTAACCAAAAGGAAAGGGGAATGGACTTGGCTCAGACTAGGCTTCGACCTCTACTAGCTAGCAGGGTTCGATTTAACCAAAAGAAAAGGGGAATGGACCTGGCTCAGACCAGGCTTCGACCTCTACACAAGAATAGGGTTCGATTTAACCAAAACAAAATAAAACATGAAATGGACCTGACTCCAACCAGGCTTCGACCTCTACTGACTAGCAGGGTTCGATTTAACCAAAAGAAAAGGGGAATGGACCTGGCTCAGACCAGGCTTCGACCTCTACACAAGAATAGGGTTCGATTTAACCAAAACAAAATAAAACATGAAATGGACCTGACTCCAACCAGGCTTCGACCTCTACTGACTAGCAGGGTTCGATTTAACCAAAAGAAAAGGGGAATGGACCTGGCTCAGACCAGGCTTCGACCTCTACTGGCTAGTAGGGTTCGATTTAACCAACCAAATAAAACATGAAATGGACCTGACTCCAACCAGGTTTCGACCTCTACTGACTAGCAGGGTTCGATTTAACCAAAAGAAAAGGGGAATGGACCTGGCTCAGACCAGGCTTCGACCTCTACTGGCTAGCAGGGTTCGATTTAACCAACCAAATAAAACATGAAATGGACCTGACTCCAACCAGGCTTCGACCTCTACTGACTAGCAGGGTTCGATTTAACCAACAAAATAAAACATGAAATGGACCTGACTCCAACCAGGTTTCGACCTCTACTGACTAGCAGGGTTCGATTTAACCAAAAGAAAAGGGGAATGGACCTGGCTCAGACCAGGCTTCGACCTCTACTGGCTAGCAGGGTTCGATTTAACCAACCAAATAAAACATGAAATGGACCTGACTCCAACCAGGCTTCGACCTCTACTGACTAGCAGGGTTCGATTTAACCAAGAAAGAAGTGAATCATAGACTTGCAAAATCTCAAAATGTAGAGTATGCTTAAATGTATGAGATTCAAATTTACATGCAGCATGAAAATGTGCAGGGCACAAGTTTCAAAACACAAACTTCAAAATTAGCGAGTTTTGAAAACCATAACTATAAAATAGCTCATTTCTTGCGTTCCGCCTTTCTAAATTGAGAGACATAAACGAAGTGAATTAGGCTATTTTGCTGACGATGAACCCAAACACTTTGAGGTCTTGATTTAAAGACTTCCGAACGTTTCATAGCGAATCGTCTTGTGAGTGGAATTTTCCAATGTTCTTCCCACTAAATCCTCTGCACTTCAGATTCTCTTCTATCGAAGTCTATTGAATAAACGTCATTGCTTTAGATGTCGCAGACATCGAACACTTTCAATTGGTATTGCATTGACAATAAAGGCATTAAGCTATCCACGAATCTAATGAGAGGAAATGAAGACTTATCAGCCAAGGAAGCTTTCAAAGTATATAACAATAGACATCTTCGGATCTTAATTGCCTCTCTTTCTCTTTCTTTTCCTTTTCCTTTTCCTTTTCTTTTTTCCTTTTTCTTTTTCTTTCTCTTTTCCTTTTTCTTTTATTTTTTCCTTTTTCTTTTTTCCTTTTTTTTTTTTTTTTTTTTGATGCTTTCAACACTCGAGAGAAATTGTATGTGTCAATCAAGGTTGCTTAACCTAAAAGAGATCATGTATGTTAATCAAAGATTGCTCAATCCGAAAGGAAACATATGTGTCAATCTTAGATTGCTCAATCATCAGGTATGTCAGGTTTTTTAGAAGTGTCTCATGTGCTAGTTTAGAGAACTATCAATGGTAATTCATAGCGTTAAACATCTTACCTGATTCAAATGCTTCATAACCTTAGCCTTGTAGTGGACAAAAAGGTTCGATACAAGGAGATGAATTTTGCCTAGAGACAAATGGGAATGGTAGTGAACAAAGAAAGAGAGAAAAGACTGAAGGAAGAAAACATAGGTCGCAAATGCCTTCATAAGAAATCTCTTGAACAATAAGAGATTGAACATAATTCAAATGAAAATATTTGTTAAAGTGACCCCAATTCTTTGGACAACCACTACGAGAACAAGGAGTAGCTCCTCAAGGGATTATCTCATAAATCTCGTTCTTTCTTTAAGTCAGCTCGAAATCTTGGATGAAAAACCCACATTACTGGGATTGTCCTTTCTCTGAATGTGATTCTTCTATGAAAATGTGATTCAGCTTTCTAAGAGAAGTGTGATTCTTCATAAGAGAAGTGTGATTCTCTTGACTTGGCCTTTGCCCCAGTCTAAAACAGTTTACATAAATGGTAAAATGACTTTACTGTAGTATAGTGGTGAAGGCTCTTATCCCAATTTAACAATGACGGTTTTGCCCCAGTATAACGATGAAAGCTTTGCCCCAGTGTAGCAATGAAGATTCTTGCTCCAAATGATGATTGACAAAGAAAATCTTCAAACCGTTTGGAGGTGTGACCTCTTGATCTACATTGATTGCTCCAATCATGCATTTCAAGAATTATCTTGGCCTTGTACCTTTTTCTTTTTTCTTTTTCTTTTTCATTTCATCTTTTCTTTTTCTTTTCTTTTTCATAACTTTTTTTGGCCAAATATATTTTTTCATGACTGGCAAAATATAATGCAATCACATGTAGACGATCAACCACCCGTAAGCCATCCTTCGCGACTTCAATAATCACTCCATGTTGTTTCTTTGTCAATGTTCCTCGGTACCATGATAGGGTTATTTCTCAAGCAAAACTCAATGAAAGAATTTGAGACTTCGAGACAATTTGTCTAGTTACTAAGTCCAAGTTCCCAAGATTATCATCCGTAGTCTTGGAGTCACCTTCCAAAAAAAGGAGAGAAGACAAACGATAGAAATGGTAGGAAAAGTGTAGATTAAAAAAGTTGAAATATAGGAATACTCAAAGAACTACAAGTCTTAATTATGAAGCAGTAAATCGTAAGAGTTTAATCCCTATTTCATTACTATTGAAGGTCTCTTGGTAATATTGGGTGGATATTTTGAAATGTTTGCCACATGGTTAGATGTGACAGGCTCAGCAAAAGGCTCTCAAGTGGGTAGACAAATATGGAGATTTAACGCAGCTATACGCAATGAGTTTAGCAAATGGTTCAATTGTGAATCAGTAATTCATGCTGGCCTACCACAAAAATCACGCGTGGTGGGCTAGGCTCAAGGTTTCATAGTAAGTAGTTTTGAATTCTTACTTCACGAGGGGGCGCTTTGCCCCAGTGTGATAATTGGAACCTTGTCTGGGGAGAAATGGTAATATGAAACTTTGCACATGGACGATGGTCAAAATAAAAGTTGCAGTTGATTGAGAGTATAGCTGATAATAACGAACATACTTCCCATGAGAAGGGTAAAATAGTCAAGAATTGACCAATTTTCCTCAACGATTATAGTGAAAGCATCTATTTTATTTCTTTTTCTTTTTCTCATTTTCTTTTCTTTTTTCTTTTTTTGAAAGAGAGCGGAGAGGTTGGACAATGCAATACCCGAACTTGAGATGTAACATGCATAATTTTCATTTGTGATTGACATAAAAATAACAACTATACTGGTCAAAATGGAGGAAACAAATCCTTTATTGATCAATAAAGTATACAATGGAAAACATCTCCAAATTGAGGGGTGAAGGTGGTGAGGGATAAAACAACTTTTTAAACAAAATACTGAGACTGAAATGAAACTTTTCAAAACACTTATTGAAATACTTTGCAACTTTGTCTAGCCTTCTTGGGAAAGATAGTCAGGCGATCTATGCATAATACTTCCGAACATAGTCTGAATTGACTGGGCTTGATAATTCACAACCATCCATATTGGTTAAGATTAATGCCCCACCAGAGAAAGCCTTTTTTACCACAAATGGTCCTTCATAATTTTTAGTCCATTTTCCTCGATGATCTTTTTGAAATGGAAGGATCCTTTTCAGCACCAGATCTCCCTCTCTGAATCTTCTTGGGCGAACTTTCTTATCATATGCTCTCATCATCCTTCTTTGATAGAGCTGGCCTCTACTCAATGCTGTTAATCTCTTCTCTTCAACGAAATTGAGTTGTTCATAGCGATTCTGGACCCATTCATCCTCTTCCAATTTAGCTTCCATAAGAACTCTTAGCGATGGAATTTCCACCTCAATTGGGAGCACAACCTCCATACCATATACTAATGAAAAAGGTGTTGCCCCAGTTGATGTACGAACTGACGTGCGATAGCCGTGTAGAGCGAAGGGAAGCATTTCATGCCAATCTTTGTACGTTACAGTCATCTTTTCAACAATTCTTTTTATGTTTTTGTTTGCAGCTTCAACATCCCCATTCATTTTTGGTCTGTAGGGGGTGGAATTGAGATGTTTAATCTTGAATTGGTCGCATAACTCACTCATCATCTTATTGTTCAAGTTTCTAGCGTTATCTGATATGATGGTCTCTGGGAGGCCGTATCGACAAATGATCTCCTTCTTGATGAATTTGATCACGACCCCTTTTGTCACATCACGATAAGAGGTTGCCTCTACCCATTTGGTAAAGTAATCTATGGCCACCAAGATAAATCGATGTCCATTTGAAGCTTTAGGATCAATGGGTCCAATCACATCCATTCCCCACATAGAGAAAGGCCACGGAGCAGTTAAAATGTGTAACTCGGATGAAGGAGCATGAGTCTTGTCTGCATAAATTTGACATTTATGACATTCTCTTGCATACTTAATGCAATCTGTTTCCATAGTCAGCCAATAATAACCAGCTCTCAAAACTTGTCTAGCCATCATATGCCTATTTGCATGGGTACCACAAATTCCCTCATGGATTTCTTTCATAATCTGATTAGCTTCTGTGGCGTCCACACATCTTAACAGAACCATGTCATAGTTTCTTTTGTAAAGTATCTCCCCATTCAAGAAAAATTTCACTGCCAATCTTCTCAGAGTTCGCTTGTCATTTTCTGATGCATTAGGAGGATATGTTCCGCATTTCAGATACTGTTTGATGTCTTGAAACCACGGCTTGTCATCTGACTCATTCTCAATATTCATGCAGGAGGCGGGAACCTCTCGCTTTTCGATTTTAATTGGCTGGACCCCTTCATCAAAATCCACATTGAACATGACTGCTAGAGTAGCCAATGCATCTGCTATCCGATTATTCTCTCTTGGGGAATAATCAAAAGTAATTTGATCAAACTGTTGAGATAATCTTGTTATAAGTTGCTTGTAAGGCAATAATTTAGCATCTCTGGTTTCCCATTCTCCTCTTAGCTGATGAATCACTAGCAAAGAGTCCCCCAAGACCTGAAGCCTTTCAATCTTCATATCTAGAGCAGCCTTAATGCCCATTGAACAAGCTTCGTATTCAGCCATGTTGTGCGTGCAATCAAAACACAGCTTAGCAGTGAGAGGGAATAATTCTCCTCGAGGCGATATTAATATTGCGCCTATTCCGTGACCCAATTCATTTGAAGCCCCATCAAAGAACATGGTCCACATATCTAGATTCGATATTTCTTTCTCTGTTGCTACAGTGAGGATATGCTCATCAGGGAAGTCGAACTTCATCGGCTCATAGTCCTCTATAGGTTGTTGTGCCAGATAATCAGCTAGAGCGCTCCCCTTTACTGACTTTCGAGTTACATATGTGATGTCATACTCGGATAAAAGAACCTGCCACCTTGCAATTCGTCCTGATAAAGATGGCTTCTCGAAGATGTATTTCACGGGATCCATTTTCGAAATAAGCCATGTCGTGTAATACAACATGTATTGCCTTAAGCAACGTGCAGTCCAGGCTAGAGCACAACAAGTTTTTTCCATCGAGGAGTACCTAGTTTCACAACTGGTAAACTTTTTGCTCAAATAGTATATAGCTCGTTCTTTCCTACCAGAGTCATCATGCTGCCCCAGTACACATCCCATTGCACTTTCTGTTACGGTGAGATACAAAATGAGCGGACGTCCAGGCACTGGTGGTACGAGGATCGGTGGGTTTCGTAAATACTGCTTAATTTTATCAAATGCTGTTTGACAATCTTCATTCCAAATGCCATCATTGTTTTTGCGAAGTAACTTGAAAATAGGCTCACATGTTGTGGTCAATTGCGCTATGAACCTGGCAATATAATTTATCCGACCCAAAAATCCTCTAACTTCTTTCTGCGTTTGCGGAGGCGGAATTTCCAGAATTGCCTTAACTTTGTCAGGGTCGACCTTGATACCTTCTTGGCTAACCACAAATCCTAACAATTTACCAGAGGTTGCCCCGAATATACATTTGCTCGGATTGAGCTTGAGCTGAAACTTTCTCAATCGATCGAACAACTTGCGAAGAACGGTTGTATGTTCTTCCTCCTCTTTCGACTTGGCAATCATATCATCTACATACACTTCAATCTCTTTGTGCATCAAATCATGGAATAAAGTAACCATGGCTCGCTGGTAGGTGGCCCCAGCATTTTTCAAACCAAATGGCATAACTTTGTAGCAGAATGTTCCCCACAATGTAATAAATGTAGTTTTTTCCTGATCTTCAGGTGCCATTTTTATTTGATTGTAGCCTGAAAAACCATCCATAAAAGAAAAGGTAGAGAAACCAGCAATGTTATCTACCAACACATCAATGTGAGGGAGAGGAAAATTATCTTTAGGGCTTGCTTTGTTTAAATCCCTATAATCCACACACATCCTAACTTGCCCATTCTTCTTTGGCACAGGAACAATGTTTGCAACCCATTCAGGGTAATTGGACACAGTCAAAAATCCAGCATCAATTTGTTTCCTGACTTCATCCTTTATCTTAATTAACATATCCGGCTTCATCCTTCGCAACTTTTGCCTTACTGGTTTGCATTCAGGTTTGAGTGGTAGATGATGCATTACAATATTCGTGTCTAGCCCAGGCATGTCTTGATAGGACCAAGCAAAAATATCGACATATTCTGTGAGCAAATCAATAAGCTTTTTGCGAGTTTCTGTAGAGACATTAGTGCCAATTTGAACCTCCTTGACTTCTGCTTGTGATCCCAGGTTAATTATCTCTGTTAACTCTTCATGGGGGCCCAACGCTTTTTCCCCTTCCTCTATCATTTCTAACAACTCAGCACTAGGTTCAAAATCTTCTTCTTCCTCGTCAGACTCAACATTGTGTATAGGAATATCAAGTTCGTATTGAGAATCGTTTGCACATTCAATCTCAGTATTACTGCTTAAGATGTTGATAATTTGACATAGAGAGAAAAGAGAAGAAAAGAAGAGTAAATATTTTGCCATGGAGAGTGTAATATGTAATAGCAAAAGGAAATGAACTAAAATCTTCATTGAATGATGAAATTTACTTGAACACATAGAAAGAAGTCTGGAAAATGAAATGAGTAAAATGACTAACCTAACTTGAAATTGAAAATTGAAATTGCAAAAAACAATAAAAAGTGGTCAATTACTTTGACATCTTAACAGCAAATGACGGTAATTCAATAGTACTCCAATTGTTGAGCTCGAAGTTTTCTGGGCACGGGTAGATCCATGGACCCAATTCTTCCTCTTTAGTCACTACTGCAACTGCAAAATCACCTGGACGAATTATACTAGCACTTTCAAACGAGTGGTAGAGATGAGGGATGACTTTTCCTTCATATTCTGGTTCACGATTTTCAAATCTGGCCAAACGCCTCTCTTTTTCTTACTTCTGTACCCTGATCATATTTGCTTTATTCGGCTTATACCCAAGCCCAAATCTTTTTGTATTTTTCGATAGGCTTAAAACGTCATCTAATCGACTGTTGCTTTCAAACATCATGGCTGAAGATCGAGATTTAGATTTCTTGCCTCCCCCATATAGCGTCGTGGCACTTGCCACCTCGAATGTTTGAAATGACGACTCAAAAACTTCCTCTGCTGCATCAATATATGGCATTGAAGCTGGCCTAGAAACCAAGATATCCTCTTGACCAGATACAATTACTAGGCTCCTTCCAATTGAAAACTTGAGTTTCTGGTGCAGCGATGATGGGACAGCTCCTGCAGAATGTATCCAAGGCCGCCCTAATAAGAAACTGTAAGCAGAGGGGATATCCATAACTTGGAAGGTTATGTTAAATGTGCATGGACCGATTTGTATTGGAATCTCAATGTCACCCACCACCTGACTGCGTGCCCCATCGAAGGCCCTTACTACTACGGTACTTGGCCTCATATGGGACATCTCCACTGGCAATCTTTCCAACGTTGATTTTGGCATTATGTTCAAAGAAGACCCATTATCCACCAGGACTTTTGCTACTAAAAAGTTCTTGCACTTGACTGAAATATGCAGTGCTTTCGTGTGTCCTGTGCCTTCGGGCGGTATCTCATCATCAGTGAAAGTTATGGTGTTGTGAGCAGTTATATTTCCCACGATATTATCTAGACCATCTGAAGTGATGTCCTTGGAAACATATGCTTGATTCAAAGCTTCCAATATCGTGTCTCGATGTGAATCAGAGGATAGCAACAAAGATAATATGGAAATCTTAGCAGGCGTCTGAGCTAGCTGTTCCACTACTTTGTATTCACTTTGCTTAACCAACTTTAGAAATTCTTGAGTTTCTTCTTCGGACACAGTCTGTTTGCCCCTTGATTTCTTCATCACTGTTGTTTCTTTAGGCTTGACATTGCTATCATTATTACCTTCAACTTTCTCATTTTTCTCTTCTATTGTATTCTTTGAGCACTTCAATAACTGATCTGGAGTGTAGCATTTCCCACTTCGTGTTACGCCTCCCGTTCCAGAAATGTTGTCAACTGGAAGTGGTGGCATTTCTGAGTTAATAGTTACTTTGTACTCATAACTCCATGGTACTGCCTTAGAGCTCTTGTACTTGAAAGGAGCCGGCACCTGAATGGTGATCGACTTTGGATCATGAGTAGTAGTCTTCTCACGGTAATAGATCGTGAGTGGCTTCAGTTTGAAAGATGAATTCAAACTTTCTTTAGGCAGCAATTCTTCCACGACGTCTATTTCATCCTCCTGGTGATGGGCTTGGGTGACCACAAGAAATTTTGAGTCCACCAGTTCTTGGACCCTCTTATGAAAACGACGACATTGTTCCAAAGAATGCCCCTTTGCCCCAGCATGAAATAGGCAAGTCAAATTATCATCGAATCCTTCTTGAACAAGGTCCTTGTGTGCATACTCTATTAATACATATCCGTTAACGAGGAGAATCTCAAAAAGCTTCTCCTTAGGAGTCATGATCTCTGCAACATCTATCTTCTTGATAATATCTTGACACTGCTCTATTGCATTCACCTGGTGATTTGGTAAAGGATTATTATCAACATTGGGTCCCTCCTCTTTTTTGAAATTTAACCATCCGGCCTTAATGAGCTCTTGCACCCTATACTTCAAAGTAGTGCAATTTTCTGTAGAATGCCCAACAGCACCTGCATGGTAATCACACCTTGCATTAGGGTCATACCATCTTGGATAAGGGGGTTGCAGTGGAGCAACAGGCTTGGGTGCCAACTGATGGTTCTGAATTAACTGAGGCAAGAGCTCAGTATATGTCATCGGAATCGGATCAAATTGGGCTTGCTTATAAGGTGCTCGATTATTTTGCTGACTTGGAGTGATTGTTTGTTGTTGTCTACGAGACTGAAAATTCTGATTCATTTGGGGTCGGGTATTTTGGCCATAAAATGGGGAGTACTGCGTTGATGCATTATTCACCTGGTGTGGATAGTATCCGTATGTAGGTAAATAATTTGAAGGATATTGTGCGACGGGTTGGTGGATTTGTCGATGGGACTTATCCACCTTCCCTATCATCTGTACTTCTCCCTCCTTCTTCTTTGAAGTATTGTCCTTCTTTGTGCCCGAGGATTCAACGGTTTTGGCTATTCTACCATGTTTGATCCCGTACTCAATTCTTTCTCCAATTGTCATGATATCAGAGAAATTTGTTGACGCACTTCCAATCATATGTTCATAGAATGGGGACCTTAAGGTATTGATGAACATGGCAGAAAGCTCCTTATCCGTTAAAGGGGGTTGGACTTGAACTGCCATATCCCGCCACCTTTGAGCATAATCTTTGAAGTCTTCAGTACTCTTCTTTTCCATCCTCTGTAAGTCCAGTCGATCGGGAGCCAAATCAATATTGTGCTTGTACTGTTTGAGGAAGGAATCAGCCAAGTTCTTCCATGTGACAACATGTGAACTATCCAACTGCGTATACCAACGGGCAGCTGGACCCTTTAAGCTATCCTGAAAGCAATGTATGAGCAGCTTATCATTATGAACGTGCACTGCCATCTTCCTACAATACATAACAATGTGACTTTTAGGGCATGTCGTCCCGTCATATTTTTCAAATTTCGGCAATTTGAATTTCGGTGGGATTACAACGTCTGGGACCAAGCATAATTGAGTGGCATCCATGTTCCCAAAAACACTAGTGCCCTCAACCGCCCTCAACCGCCCTCAACCTTTCCTCTAAAACTTCAAGTTTTTCATTAGAGGGCGCGGCTAACTTCTTCTTTACTTCTGGGTCATCCAAGTTAGGGACCGCAAAAGGTATTTTTGAAAACTCTGGCTTGAAATAAGAAGCACCAGCCTGGCTAGCCATGGGTATTTTGGGGATTTGGCCTTCTTTAAATGATGGAAAAGGGTATTGCCCAACAGGTATGTCATATAAGGGGTTATAGGTAGTATGTTGTGGCATGGACGTTTCTGCTGTCGTACGAACATGTGAAGCGAAACTGGGTGGAAATGGTAGGCCAGCTTGAGGGTTTCCAATCGGAGTATCTGGTGCAGTCGTATCTGCCACCATTTTGCCCTTCTCTAAAGCGGCAATGATTGCATCAACCTTTTCCCTGATTTCCTCGATGTCCCGCTTAGTTTTCTCTTGTTCACCCTTTTCTTCCATAATCCTTGTTCTACGCCTAGTGTGGTAGACTCTTGTTGAACGAGCTATTTTATTGTTCTGTTTTTATTTTTAAAAGAAAAGTCTTAGAATAAGTACAAAAGGAATAGAAGAAGGAACAGTATGAGATGCATGAATGAATGAAATTTTATTATTGAGGGAAAAAAAATGAATATATCTACAAAATAAACAATTGGAAATTGGAAAACAAGGAACAGGGAACATTAATGAAAGTGACCAAAGTACCCTAGGTCTCTACGAATCATCCCTAAAAACTCAAACAACTCCTCCGCATTAGAGGCCATAGGTGATGTATTCTCTCGTAGATCCCTTGCCCATTCTGCAAATCCTCGGGCTCTCCTAGCCATGATCTTGATAGTGTTCATGGTTTGATTTACTTTCCCAAGAATTATTTGCATGTCTTCTCTCATAATGGCATAATCGCCCCTTAATGAGGAGTATTTTTCCTCTAGTTGTCCTCTCTCTAGTGACAATTGTTCGCTTGCCCTTTGAAATGCTTGGAGCTGACGTTCCAACGAGCTTGAATAACTTTTAAAAGCTTCAGACTCTTCTGATTGAGCCTGCATGTTCACGTGTAGATTGTCCAGTGTTCGCCTTAGAGCAGTATTGGCTTCTTCAAACTCGATAAGTTGCGTTTTCTGCTTGTTGATGGTTTCATTTAATTCCGCAACTAACTCTAAGAGAGTCTCTTTGCCTTTTGAAAGGTCTTTGATCATGTTCTCTTGTGAACGAGTTGCCCTTCGTAATGCAGCATTTTCATTCCTCAGAGCATGATTCTCCTTAATCAACCTTCTATTCTCCTCGTCCAATATATCATAATCTCTTTCTCGCTTGGCTCGGTTTTTTGAAACTCTCTCTACTTCTTCGAGTTTGCCACTAGCTTGAGTTACCTGGTTCATCAAACGTTTGACCTCTTGCTGTAACTTTTCATTTTCTAGCTTCAATGTTTGATTTCTTCCCACCAACTCTTTCCGCTCTGTCGCTAGCTGGTTAGGCTTATCTGCTGCTCTATTAGAAGATTCTCCCACATTGTCACGAGTCGTAATTGGGATCTTGCTCCTCTTAATGCGCCATTGCAAATATTCTGGAGTAACTCCCTCAGAATGACTATTGCCATTTATCCTTCTGACTGTTCTCCAGGAAGTCAGCACTTGTCGCTTCTTTTCGTTAGAATCCTCGCAACTGTAGGAAAATTCTAATTTATGCAAACCATGAGTTGCTGGTATGAACTGTTTAAACCAACTTTGCCGCAAGGCCAACAACGGAGCATAATGGACGCATCCCCAAGGGCCTACTAGAGGGACTGTGTGGAAGCTCCCGCATCTGTAGATTAAGGCTTTTAGGGGCATCCAATGTGCCTTCCAAATCACATGCTCTAATTTGGAATTCGAAAAGAAGGACACCCATGCTTCTTTCCTTGGAAAACTTGAGTTCCATGGTGCCGTGCCAAATTCTGCAATTGTACTCCTTGTTAGATTCCACGTGCTGCTGAAGTTGATTTTTGGACAACCAAAATCTTCTGGGAACTTAAAATGACTATGCACCCAAATATAGAGTAAGGGCACACAACATCTCAACTTCCCGCCTTTGTTGGACTTACAATAATTGAGCGCCCGAACCGTTTCCGCTAGAAGAGGTATGGCTGGATCCACCCCTTGCTCAATGCTGAAGAATAGCTTCAAAACATCACCATCCACATATCCTTTAACTCTGGGATACAAGACCATCCCGTAGATGCACAAAGCTAGCAGAACCAGGCCCTTTTCTTCATTTATGTGTTTGCGAGCGAGTTCTGTTAGATAATCTGCAGATATAGACTCTTCAACCCCTTTCACTTTCACATTTTTCTGCAGTTCCTTTAGGTGTACAGCTAGAAATCTGGATAAAGTTCTCTTTGCAGTTAACTGTGGGTTGAAACAATAGATCATTTCTCCACCTTTTTCTTCAATGTTCAGCATCGTGTGGTACTCCTCAATGGTCGGCACCAAGTCAAAATCTTGGAATGCGAAACACTTGTAGGCCGGGTCCCAGAATTCTAATAAAGCCTGGATGGTGAACCGGTTAATTGGAATATACATGAGGTTTGCAATATGGCCGTATCTCTTTGAGAACAGAAATCTTCTTTCCGGCGTTAAACCTTCCCAAATGGCCTTCAACTCCCCTAGCTCATTAGCAATGATTTGAACTTGACTTGGAAAGGATGACAACACGAGGCTTTTAAAAGGCAAATTATCCCCATGTTTTAGTTGTGTCTGCTCTGCCCATTGTAGCACAGTACTCAACTCATCATACTCAGAGGAAGATGACCGTATCGACTCTATGGGTACGTTGGCATTCATTTTGTTCCCTTTTGGAGAAAAAGAAAATGTAAGGAAATAATAATTAACTACCACTTTAAATTAAAATAGATTTTTCATGCGCCTACACGGGAGCATTCGCAATCCCCTCGAAGGTCGACATTACTTCATCTAAAAAGTAAGATAGTACCATGGAGAAATGAATTTAATTTGAAAATGTGAGAAAACTACTTAATGTTATGAAAAATGGGGAGGACCTTTCATGTGCCTACACGGGAGCATTCGCAATCCCCTCGAAGGTCGACACTACTAATTCCAAAACATGATGCAGGACCCAAACTAAATGGTATGGCTAAACTAAATACTAAATTCGACTTCAAATGGAGTAAGACAAGGGAAAAAAACAATAAAAAAAAAAAAAAAAAAATTCTCCCTTTCTAAAGAAAGTTTTTGTCAAGACTTAAATCTCTTAAAAACTCTTTTTAAACAAAAAATGAACTCTTTAACCAATTTTACAAAAACTTCTGTCTTGTCAAAATTGAACTTTTTATTTAAAAGAAAACCCCTCTTTCAAAACAAAAATTAAGCTAAAATAAAAATAAAAATTAAAAATTCTTGTAAACAAAACTTGAACCTTTATTTTGACAGAACTTTTAAACTCTTTAGAAGAAAACTTTTTCAAACAAAGTCTAACTTTAGACTTCAAAGAATTTCTATTCTTGAAAAACCCTAAATCTTTTAAAAGAAAAGATTTTTTTTAAAACAAAGTTCAAATTTTAGTTTTCAAAGAATTTTTTCTTGACAAAACTTAAAATGCTTGAAAAGAAAACAGTTTTTTTAAACATAGTTAAACTTTTTTAAAGAAATTTTCCTTGACAAAACTTAAATCCTTTAAAAGAGAACTTTTTTAAACAAAGTTTAAACTTTAGTGTTTTTAAAGAATTTTCTTTGACAAAACTTTAATCCTTTAAAAGAGAACTTTTTTTTTTACAAAGTCTAAGCTTTTTTTTTTTAAGAATTTCTTGACAAAACTAGAATTTTCGAAAAGAAAACATTTTTTAAACAAGTGACACCTAAAAGAGTGGACTTTGAAACCTATGACAATACAAAATGATGACATGAATATGAAGTGAGGTAGAGAAATTCTAACCCTAATGGATAAAAAGGTCCCCAAATTAATCCAAGTGTTATAAAAAAAAACAAATGAATTAACTTGAGTGAGGATTTTTCATGCGCCTACACGAGGGAAATTATGTCCCTTCGAAGGTCGACACTACTACATCCTCGATCCTAATCCTAAAGGTAAAGCCTGGGTATAGAGCTGTGGTTGTGTGTGATATGTATGACAATATAATATGATTAACAATGTGTTCATTAAAGCACAAAATATATTCACACAAGTCACTCCAACAATAACTATGCAGAAAATAAGTTGGACCACATAATAAATAAATAAATAACAAAAAGAATCGAATAATAAATAAATAAAAAATGAAAACGGCATTGACCCTCTTAAGAAACGTCCCCAGTGGAGTCGCCAAGCTGTCGCAACGTCATTGCGACGCGGAGCGGCCGACGTCCTTTCCTAAGGGTCTCTTTCGAGGTGAGAGGTTTGGAGTCGCCACCAATCATCTTGGGGTGTGATTGGTCACCCATTTTAAAGAAAAAATGGTCTTTGAAAACCAAAAATTAGGTTCGGGGGTCAGTTGTGTGTAAGGAAGGTGTTAGCACCCTACAACACCCGTTTGAAAACATTTTATTTTATTACTCGAATTCATTAAACAAAAGGTCCGTGTCTTAATGAAAATAGACAAATAAAATTTGAAAAAAAAAAATTGTCTCACTAATTTCACCTTATCTTTAAATAAAGTAAGGATTTAATTTTGTGAGTGGGGCTAACCCATGACTTTATTATCATGTAGAAATTTCCTAATTAAAGAAAATCTTTCACCTCAAGAATTTGAAAATTATTTCAACTCCGTCATAGGCTCTACATAAATTATTTTGTATCATATTTATTAATTTACATTTCAACGACAAAAATGTAAACTAACAATGATGAATGGTAAAAAACCATTTAAGAAGAAGAAGGAAAAAATTGATTTAATACTTTGAAGGCTTTTTGAAAATTTAATTTAAAACCAAACAAAATTGACCTCCAATTCAAATTTTCAAATCAAACTCAATTTGGCTTTAATAGATGAAATCCAATATTGAAAGGAAAAAAAAAATTGAATAAGAAATTAATTTTAAAGTAAGTTGAAGTTAATTTCAAAACAAAACCTTAGGCTAATTTTAAAACTTCAGGCCAAAAATTTCAATAATCAATGCTCTTTCTTTTCTCTCTTTCCATTTTATTTACTCTAAAATCAATTTGAAACTTGTTTGGAAAATGAAGGGAAATTGAAATCCAATTTGAAAACATCAAATTAAATCATCAAAGGAAAAACAAAATTGAAATTTTATTTAGAAATTTCAAATTAGAACAAAACTACATCCAATTAGAGACTTTAATTTAGAAAAGAAAGAACAAGGAAAGGGAAAATAATAATAATAAATAAATAAATGAAATAAAATAAATTGCAATTGATTTGGAAACTCAAATTCATGGCCAAAATGAAAAATGGAAAAGTTTGGATACATAAAAAAAAAAAAAGAAAAAAAAAAGTTTCTTTTCTTGTTTTACGAGGAATAATAATAATGGTAATAATAAAAATAATAAGACAAATAATAAGAGAGAGAAGTGGAAAGACAAAAGAATTTAAAATGTGGGACCCACCTTGTTCACTTTCCTCTTTCTTCTTCCCCAACTTCCCTCCCTCTCTTTTTCTTTTTTCTCTTCCACTTTCCCTCCCCTTTTCCACTTAGCCCTCACTTATGAGCTTTGTTGGAATCAACGGAAAGCGGCGGCACGGTGGCGGCACGATGGCGGCGGCAGTGGCGGCGGCGGCGGTACGGCGGTGAGTGGCGGCGGTAGCTTTGGTTTTTTGAAAATCCTTCTCCAAACTCTATTTTTTTCTCTCAAACTCACTTTCTCTCTCTAAGCTCTTTCACTATTCTTCTCTTTTTTTGTGTGTCCTTCTTTTTCCTTGCTTGTTTTGTGTCTTTGTTGTTGTCTTCCTCCATCTCCCCCCTCCCTTTTATACTAAAAGACCTTGCTAATTTGGGGTGGAAAGAGTGAGAGTTGGAGAAAGAATAGGGGAGAGAGAGAAAGAATAGGGGAGGGAAACGTGGGGGAAGAAGAGAAAAAAAAAAAATAATAAACAATAAATAAGTAATAAATAAATACATAAAATAAATAATAAAATAAAAATAGAATGAAAATAAAATATAAAGTAAATAAAAATAAAACAAAACAAAATAAAAATAAAACATAATAAAAAAAAAATAAATATAATAATAATAATAAAACGAAATAAAGAAATAAAATTAAATTAAATAAATAAAATTAAATTAAATAAAATAAAAAAGAAAGTAAAATGAAAATGAAAATAAACAATGGAAAAAAAAAAAAACAAATTTTTTGATAATATGTGGGAAAGGGGATTCGAACCATAGACCTCATGGTTATCAATACGATTTTATGCCAGTTGAGCTATACTCTTGTTGGCATACCAAAAAACAAAGTGCAACCAAATATTGAAAAACTTCAAACATTATTACTAAAAATCAAGCCGGACCAAATACGGTGTCTACACCACCCCTCACCAAGCTCCAATAACCTACCATGCGGATCCAACCTAATCTCGGTGAAAGAACGTTGACGGTCGCAACAAGTTGAAGCGGCATGAGGGTGGGATCTGAAACAAAAAAAAAACACACAAATGAGTTTTGAAACTTAGATATGAGAATAGATCTACGGTTTCGAACAGGATGAAGAGGGATATAAGAAGCTTGAGGTGGTCTGAGGCTAGATCAGTAATAGGGGAAAAAATAGAAAATCGGAAAGGATGAGATCGGAGAAGATACCTCAAATTCATGGAGAGGGAGCGAGGAGAAGACAGAGCTGAGAGGAGATTACAGATCTGAGAACAAACCTCCATCTGAAAAACCATAAAAGATGAGATCCAAGAATAGCGATCCAAGTGCCGAACATAGTAAAGAACGAGAGTAACGAAGCAGGAGAGTGTTAGCAAGCAAAAATGCTAACATTTTATCCCTAAATTTAAGAAGTTTTGCTTGGTTTTATTGTGGTTTTAATGATTTATCGTGTTAATTTCAGAATTTTTGTCCCAAGGAGCTTTTGATGAATTTTGGAGAAAAATGAGAAGAAATGGCCCAAGTTTTGAAGATTTAATCATGAAGGATCAAAGATGAGTCAAGCGAAGAAGTCAAGGGCCTTGAAGGAGTAAATTGAGAGCAAAAAATCCGGAGTTATGAAGCCCAAACCAACCCAAATCCTTGAAGAGGACAGTCCAATCCGAGGGGTAGCATCTCAACGCTACCCTCGATGTCTCAATGCTGAAGTAGCTTAGGCAAAAGAGACACATACGTCACAGCGTCGAGACGCTGTGACGTCGGCGTCGAGACGCTGGCACAGCTGGAGCACTATATAAGGAGCGTTTTGGCCTTGGTTTTCATCCATCAAGCAATATTCTTAGTAGCTTTCAAAGGCTCTTAGAGCCTCTTAGAGGGATGGAGTGAGAGTAAATGTTTTAGAGAGTTTTTGAGCATTTTTTTGGTTGATTCGGAGCTTGTGACGGGTTCCAATTGAGGCTTCTCCTACGGCGGATCAAGGCGCAAGCAAGGATTCGACGTTTGTTTAGTTTTATACCCTTTCCTCGTTCATATTACTGTTTTAATGCATGTATATGCTAGAAATTTTGAGTCAATATGACATTGTATAGCTAACTTCCCGACATTCGGGTCTTGAATGAAATACACAGTTGAACGTTATTTTGACTATTTCTCTCGTGTCCATTTACTGATTATTCGTTTGGGTGGTCTTAATGCTTTATAAATTCTGGCCAAGTTTATACTGATTTGTTACTTAGTGGAAACTCAACGGAGAGAAACTAAATTAGGACATAGCCCAATTGACTAGACTTAACTGCTTGTAGTGACAACGAGAGTAGTTGGTTTAGGCCTAGAGATCTAAAATGAATCGGGACTTAAGACTTAATCCATTTAATAGCGCTAAGGACACTTAGGTTATTAAAATGTGCTAATGATAATTAGGGGAAACCAATAGGAGAACTTATGTCATAAAGTAGATTCTAGATCTATAATTAGCAGACATAATAGTTAGTAGTCAATTATCTATTAGACTATGTATTGGACTTCAAGACCCGAACTCTCATCCAATCTGTTATCCCTTAATGTGTTTCAACTCTGCTTGATCATTATTTGCTTTAGTGTTTCGTTTATCTTTGACTTGTCTTTTTTGTTCGCTGAATTCCCTAGATAATGAGCATCCTTGGTAATTTTAGTGTTTATATTATTTTCTTGGCCTAAGTCACACTATTCCCCTTGGATTCGATACTCGGTTATATTTACCATTTTATATTACTTGGCATGTGCACTTTGTGGTCATCAGGAGAGAAGCCTGAAACTAGACAACAGAGGAAGGAAGTGGGAGAAACGAAAGTGATAGAGAGAAGTGAAACCATACGGCAAAGGAAAAGTGGAAAAGAAAGTGGGAGAACGAAAGTGGGCGACTACAATAGTGGAGGCACTATTGAAGTTGGGACTTCTAAACCCTAAAGTCTAGGTTTCAAATGTTGGAGGCCCAAACACTGAGTTAGGTCGTGTTAGAAAGTCTGGACTTCTGAAATAGAGGCCCAAACACCCCCTTAGGGTTTTCTCTTCCTTTTCTTTTCTTTTAATACATCCAAGAATAGAAACCCCAATTTAATTAGGAATTAGATTTATCTAGGATTTTATTTTAAAAACCCAAACTTAACTATTAAAAGATTTGGGAGAGAAAATAACCCAATTGATTAAGGATTTGGGTCTTTTGATATTTAAAATAAATATCGAATATTAAACCTCCAAACTTTACGAAATTAAAGATTTAATTAAAAATCTATTTTTCCCTAAATTATAGAAATTTAATTTAACGACCCAAGTCTAAGCTTAAATTCTAATTTTTCAAATTAGAATAATAATGCTCAATAAATCCCAAAATGGTTCGATTTCGAAACACAGGGCGTTACACATCTGGCCTTAAAATTTTATAATTGACTTTTAAATTAAATTTGGGAAATATGTAAATTTAAATTGGTCCCAAATTTAATTATTTGGAATTTCGTCATTAATTTTGAATAAAAACGTGGCAATTTGTGATTGGTTGAAATTTCTCATTCAACAAATGTCCCATTTTCGAGATTTAAACATAAGTATGTGTGAGTGAATCTCAAAAAAGATATTTTGGAATTGAAATGCAAGGTATTTGTTATTGATTTTGACTCCGTTTGATGTGTCGGTTTAATCAAAATATGAATTTGGTTCACAATTTTGATTTCTTTTTTTTTTATTTTTTATTTGACACACTTTTGTCGCCAATTAATCAAAATTTGAAGCTTAGTCAAAATTTTGATTTTCCTTATTTGGCAGCAAACTTTGATTTAAATTTAAGTTTAGGATATAATTTGGATTATGCCCAATTTTTTATTTGAGGTAGAATTTTGTCCAATTTTAGCTTGCATTTGGAATAGAATTTTAGTTTAGACCTTTGTTGATTTGAGATAAAATTTTGATTATGCCCAACTGTGATTTGAGGCAAAAATTCTACCCAAAGTTTTTTTGGGTTGGTTTTAGCGTTATTCACACATAACTTCAAAGATGAGACACATGGAATAAAATCTAATTTGTATTGATGTAATATGCTTGTGAGTGTACAATCTCTAACTTTAATCCTCTGATTCTCTCTCTTGTGTGTGAGTGTGTTTCACTCGAGAGCTGGAATGCTTGATCTCGAGTCTGGAGCTTCAATCGATTCCTTGGAGTCTTGAAATCTTGGAGTTTTGAAGAATTTTTGGTCTTCAATGAGTTTTCATGTCCTGAAGAGTCTTTGGTCTTCAAGGAGTGTTCAAGTCTTGAAGAGTAATTGGTCTTCAAAGAGTGCTGAAGTCTTGAAGAGTGTTTGGTCTTTAAGGAGTGTTTAGTGCTTAAGAACTTATGGATTTCAGAGAGACTTCAATCTTCAGTTTTGGTGGAGTCTCTCTGAATTCTTTGGTTTTTGTTGAGAGCTTCAAAATTTTGAACCCTTGAAATGGAGGAGAACCCTTCTATTTATAGAGTTCTCCATGGATGGGCCCTGGTGACTTTTGGGCCTAACAACTTGAACTTGGGCTTTATTGGTCTTGGGGTTCAAGTATTTGGTCTTGGGTTTGGTTTATATTTGACCCAAAAACCATATGACCCAAATATTAAGGCCCCGTTTGATAACCATTTGGGTTTTGAAAATTATGCTTGTTTTCTCTCAATTTTCCTACCATGGTTTTCATCTTTGTCAAGGGCATATTTGAATTCCTAGCCAAATTCCAAAAACAAAAACAAGTTTTTGAAAACTATTTTTTTTAGTTTTCAAAAATTGGCTTGGTTTTTTAAAACATGGAAAGAATGTATTAGGAAAACAAATAAATTTGCAGGTGGAAGGAGTGTTTATAGGCTTAATTTTCAAAAACCAAAAACCAAAAACCAAACCGTTATCAAACGGGCCCTAAAAGACCCAAATTTGATAAAATTAATTTTTTAATTAATTGATCAAATTAATAAATTTGATCAAATTAATTCTTTTAATTAATTGATCCAAATGAACATTTGGCCTTAAAATTTTATTATTGGCCAACTTTGTCTTCAAATTAAATTTGGGACACATGTCAATTTATAATTGGTCCCAAATTTAATTATTTGTAATTTCGTCATTAATTTTAAATAATGACGTGACAAATTGTGATTAGCCGAAATTTCTCCTTTAACAAATGCCTCTTTTTCGAGATGTAGGCACAAGTTATGTGTGAGTAAATCTCGAAAAAGATATTTTGGAATCAAAATGCAAAGTATTTGTTCTTGATTTTGATTTCGTTTGATGTGTCAATTTAATCAAAACATGAAGTTCGTTCTCAGTTTTGATTTTTTTTTGCTTGACACGTATTTTACGCCAATCAAAATTTGAATTTTGGACAAAATCTTGATTTTCTTGTTTGGCGGCAACTTTAATATGAACTTAAGTTTGGGATAAATTTTGGATTATGCCCAAACTTTGAAATGAAATAAATTTCCAACATTTGGCTTGAATGAGATTTGAATTGGAATTTATTGAAAATTTTAATTTGGGATAAAATTTGGATTATGCTCAAATTTTAATTAGGCCACAAAGTTGTTGACATTTGATTCCCATGAAATTTGAACTTCAGTAGAATTTATTCTCCACTTAAATTCCAAATTGCATTTAGAGCAAGATCTAAATTATATCCAAAATATTTAACTTGAATTTGGGGTAGAATTTGAATTTGAACTTGACTCAAACTTTGATTTGGTAGAAATTTTGGAATATATCCCAATTTTGATTTGATAATTCTATCAAAGTTTGAGTTGAGAATTCCGTCAAATTTTCACTATTGGAAGTGGAATTTCAATTGGAATTAAAGTTTAAGATAGAGCTTACAAAGTTTAGTTTGAGATTAAGATCCCTGTATTGAAATCATGTTTTCACACCGTGTCGAGCCTAAATATTGAAGTCAGGAATATTTTTATCCCGAAATTGTCAAAATTCTACTGTGTGATTTGAAATTTTATCCCAAATTAATGTTAAATATTACTTAGATTCAGATTATTTGTAACGCCTCGCGTTTCGGAATTAGTGGCACTTTGGAGCAATTTGTAGTAAATTGGATTCAAGTGGTTGAATTAAGTTCATTAAAATTTTGGGTTCGTGGGTGGAAGTTCATTTTATCAAAGCCCAAATGTAACGCCCCGCGTTTCGAAATCGAGCCATTTTGGAATTAATTGGGCGTTTTTATTCTAATTTGAAAATTAGAATTTCAGCTTAGTCTTGGGTCGATAAATTAAATTTCTATAATTTAGGAACAAATGGATTTTTAATTAAATAATCCCAACTCAATTGGGTTATTATCCATTCCAAATCTTTTAAGAGTTAGGAGATTTAAATGGGATTAAATAGGTTAATCCAAGCCCTTTTCCCTCCTATTCTTAATGGGTTTTCTTTTCTTAAGGTGCATTTTTAAAAGAAAAGAAAAAGGAAAAGAAAAGAAAAGAAAAAAAAAAAAGAAGAAAACCCTAAGGGCGTGTTTGGGCCCCCTTTTTTGGAAGCCCGGGTTTTGGAAAACACCCCGTTTTTGGAAGTTGGTGTTTGGGCCCCCATTTTTAGAAAAACCTGTTTCCCAAACCCCCACTTCACAAATCACTCCCCCTTTCTCTCTCCGTTTTCCAAGATCATGCCTTTTTCTTTTTTCCTCTGTGTTCTCTCTCTCATGATTTCACGATAAAAATCTCTCCCTCTCTACGGTTTTCTTTTTTTTTTTTTTTTTTTTTTTGAAAAACTCTCTTCTGTTTTCTCCTTCTCTCTCTCTACTGTTTTTTCTCTCTCTCTACTGGTTTTCTCCCCGAAAACCCACCTTCTTTACTTTTTTTTTTCCATTCTTCTTCTTCTTCTCTCCGGCCGCCGCCGCCGCCGCCACGACTCTCCACCACCACCGTTGTCGCCGCCCCTTTCTCCTCTCTCCCCCACTCACCGGTATTTTAGAAACTCTCTCTCTCCTCTCTCTCCCCCACCCCCGAATCCATCTCTCTATCTTCTTCTTCTTTTCTTCACCATCGCTAAATCCTCCTCCCCAAACGCCGCTGCCGCCGCCCTTTGCCATCGTCGCCCTCCACCACCACCTTTTCCTCATCCTCCTCCCTTTCTTCTTCTTTGAAACCGAACCCACCCCCACCAAGCAACCCCTTCCTCTTCTTCATCAAAACACAAAACCCACCACACACACGCTCAGATCCACCGCCGATGTCTACCCTCCCGTCGGCGTCTTCTTCTTTTTCTGACATTTTCATTTCAGATTTGGTGTGGAGTGGTTTTTTTTTTTAAGATTCGGTTTTGAAGGAGTTTTCAAGGGGTGGTGGTGGCTATCGGCGATGAAGAAGAAAGCGACGGCGACGACAACCGGCGAGAAGAGGAGAGAGAGGGGGAGAAAAGATTAGAGAGAGAGAGGGATTTTTATCGTGAAACATAAGAGAGAGGTAAGAAATTAGATTTATTTTATTATTTTATTTAATTATTAAGTTTATTATTATTCTAATTTTAAAATTATTATTTTATTATTTTTAACTGCCACGTCAGCACCGTTAAAAAAATTAACGATCTAGGGACTCAATAGAACTATTTTTGAAACAGTAGGGACATGATCGTCAGATTTTGAAACCTAGGGACCTATTGGAAACGAACCTGAAACATGAGGGACCAAAAGGGTATATTACCCAAAAAAGAAAATTTGTATTGTGAAAATGTTAATTAGTAGAAAGTTCTCTAAATTGTTGCAATTCCGAGCTAAGCACTCCTAAATGTACTCTTGAACACGTTTGATGAAATGTTAATTAGTAGAAAGTTCTCTACAATATTTGAATGTTACGAATCTAACTTCTTTTTTTTAAAAAAAATTGTTCATTTTAATCAAAATTGTGACTTAAAAGGAAAATGGAAAATCATACTTAAAATCTCAATTTTACAATTGATGGGAAAACATTTACATTAATTCAATTTGAAAAAAATTGTATAATTTTTTTTTTTAAAAAACAGCTAATATAAACTCAGACTTCAGAAATCAGCACCCCAAACACAGACTTCCAAAACCCACAGATTTCACAAATCACCCTATTTCCTAAACCCCCACTTCCAAAACCCAAACCCTTGCCCCAAACACCTTCTAAGTTTTCATCTCTCTTTCCCTCTCCTTTCTTTACAGCTGTGAGCCCCCCCAATCCTTCTTCTTCCTCGCTCGCGTTGAAGCCGTCAGCCGCCTCCCCTGAAAAATCTCATCCTCTTCGCATGTGGGTTGCAGCCGTGGGGTCTCTCCGACGTCTCTCTCTCTCTCTTTCTCTCCCTATCTCCGGCGAGTTCGACCCAACCCAGGACCAACAGCGTTTCTTCTCCGACCATCTCTCTTTCTCTCGCACGTTGCCGTTTCTCCTCGTTGTAGCAGTCGTGGTTCATCTCTTTTCTCCTGTGTGTTCTCTTCCTCGCGAGCTTTTATTTTCCCTGCGTGCTCGACGACTGGCCACCAGTGAACCAACGGCTTTGGGTCTTCTTCCTCCTCCAACTCACGCGGTAAGGTCTCCATCTCTCTCGTCTTCTCGTTTAGTTTTGGTTAGCTGTAGCCTCGACCTCTCTTTCTCTCGTTCTCAGTTAGAACCGCAATGTTGCTTCCCTATTGAGACCAAGTTGCGCGACTGATCTGAAATTGCGAGTTCCAATGCGATTTCCTCTTTTCTTAAGCGATTTCGGTGAGTTGGTAATTACCCATGCTCTTTCAAATTCAAATTTGGATTACCCATTCGTTATCAACTTCAAAATTGCAGGATTAGGTGTATTTGGTTGCTGTTCAGCGAGCGATTGATCTCAAAGATTGTGTTCAGCGAATACCCACAACCCGGAAGGCCTTGATTTTGGTTACCCATAACCCGGTGACTTGGGATCTTGGTTGTTGGGTTGTTTCGAGCACAAATCAACTTATATTCGAGGCTGTTTGAGTGTCGAACGGTAAATTCCAGCACCCTTTACCTCCCTTTATTAAGTCTCTTTGGTGTTGTTTATCAATTCCTAACCCTTAGAAGTCTAGTTTGAGCTCTTTTAGGCTCTTCCGGTTGAGAATCAAGTGGTTTCGGTAAGAAATCCCTTCTCTAAGCATTCTTTAGTTTTATCATTAGGTTCTTATGCTTGGTTTTGACTCGTAGCATTTATCCTGTTGTTTAGGAGCTCTATTGGTTTGCTTAGGATTGCTTAGGAGGGCTATATATGTAAGTAGTTTCTATCTGTTGACGTCTGTTTGATTGCATGATGCACGCTGTTTGTTTAATCGCTTTATAATTATTCTTTTGTTTCTTGCTTTGCTTATATATATGTGTGTGTGTGTGTGTGTGTAAGTGCTTCTTGCTTCTGTGTTATATATATATGAGATATTCGAATAGCATGAACTGCTGTTGTGTGATGCTTGGTTGTTAAGTATGCTAGTTGTTATGCTTTTATGAGTTAAGCATGAGTCGAGAGTATGTTGTTGTTGTATGTATATGCTTGGTGAGCATAGTACATGAGTCTAGAAGCATGTTGTAGGGCATATGCATTCTAGATAGTTGTAATAAAGAGGTCAAGGACCTGAATGTGAAAGAAAGGCTAGTTGGGTGAATGCCAGTGCACCTAGGGTACAAATGGTCAGGGATCGGTGTGATGAGTCTAGAAAGCATCGGTGCACCTTGGGTACAAATGGCCAAGGGGCGATGCACAGTTCGAGGCCTTGGGTACAAATGGTCAAGGGTCGAATGCCGAGCTCCGTAGAGAGCATTGTGGCCCTAGGTACAAATGGTCAGGGGACAGTGCGACTCGAAGGATCAGTCTTGGAGAGCCAAGTGAGGGCTAAATAAGTTTGTTAAGTGAGCTCGTGGAGCATGAGTGGTTAGTGAGTTGCATAGAAAGGTGCATGAGGTTTGGCTTAGGAGAGTCATTCACTTTACTTGCTTTTAAGCATGTTGTTGTGTTTATAGCTTTGAGAAGTATGTTGTTTGCGCATGAAAAACATGTTGGTTGCTTGGTTGCTGTTTGATGGCTTCTCAGGTAGGGGCTACTTACCAGTACCATGGTTGTACTGACCCCCTCCCCTCTCTCTCCCCCAACTTCCAGATTATGCAGGTTATGAAGGTTGCCTTAACCATGGTGATGCAGAGGAGGTGTAAGTGCTTCTTGCTTCTGTGTTTAGGGTTTAGGGTTTAGGGTTTCGTTGCTTTCTCCTTTATTTTCATGTTGGTTAGGATAGTTTGTTGTTTAATATGGTTGGACGGGTGTTGTCCTGTTAGGTTTAGTTTTTGAATTATTTTTGTTGAATTCTAGGTTTAGTTGTGTTTGTTCTAAAGAACTCTATCTCTTCTTTTTCTTAATGATAATTAAGTTACTAGTTGTGCTTAGTTGAGCCCTTAGTTGTGGTTGCTTTATTTAGTTGCCTATTATTATGCGAGACCTGACTCGCTTGTTCTCTGGAGTTCTGCTGTGTCGTAGTATGGTAGTGTTGTTGAAATGTTATAGAAATGTTGTTTTGTTCTAGCAGGTGTTTAGAAAATTTTGGTTTAGTCCTATGTATGTCGTTATGTTGCCAAAATTATTAGTGCATCCGGTTAGTTTGGTTTTAGAGTTAGTAATGTTGCTAGGATAGTTATAAAATCCTGGGGCGTTACAGTGACACCCGAGGTTAGGAGGGGTACATGAATGAACCGAGATCACATCCGAATGAGAGGGATCCTGAGGATACGTAAGCATGGTCAAGATAAGCTTAAAAGAATTGATAGATACTACCTATACCAACAAGGTGCACCTTCCTTTTCGGTGGCTTAATCATAGGAACTTTGAAGTTAAGCGTGCTTGGCTTGGAGAAGTTCTATGTTGGGTGACCTTCTTTTCCTAAGAAGCATGTGAGTGAGGACAAAGCATGCTAAAAGGACCCTGTGTTGGTTTGTGGGGATAATCTTCACTCTTGGAAGCAGTTTAAGACGAGTATGGTAACGTGGCCGGGTCACAGGAGAATGTCGGGGCCTTAGGTGCCGAATCCGGATTCTAAATCCTGAGCATGGGGCGTTACACCAAAGTTCTCAACTCCAAAGATTCTCGCAAGTTTGAGATTTTAGAAGGGTCATTTGGGGTTTGATTGGAAAAGAGATTAAAGTTGGAATTAAAGAAACTCAAGTATATTTCCCCCCTTTTAGTTGTTATTAGGCCTTATTCTTTCTGGTATTTAAAAAAAAAAATGGATGAAAGGAGCCCTAGCATCTCATTCCTTCTCCCTTGCGTGAAGCTGCCAACCCTTTCCCCCCTCAACATCTTTCTCCTCGTGTAGCAGCCGACACATGACTCCTCCATTCTCCGGCGCTCCTCCCTTTCAATTTTTCCTTTTTCCCTTGCGTGCGCGTGCGCCTCCGTCCCTTCCTCCCTTGAGATCTTCTTCTCCAACATTGCAGCAACCTTAGACAAGCGCGACTCCAATTCCCTCTCCTTGTCCGTTTTATTTTCTCCGGTGATGCTGCAATGATGTGCACAAACTCGAGCTCTCCGACGCGTACCTCGATTCCATCACGAGCGGCGATGGTGTGCAGCGACCCATAGGCGTTTAGATTTGCACGAACTCGAGCTCAGCATTGGCGTTGTAGTCCCAAAACCTACGTGGGGGATTGTTTTCCTTGTTGTACGTGCTTTGGACGGTTGAACAAAATTGTGACGCTTGTTTCGATAAGGTTCAACACAAGCCCAGGTTCGATCTTCATTATTTTTGTGATACCCACTTGCTAATGACTCCAAATGTGCAGGTTTCAGTATCTTTGAGCACTAGCCAGGATCAAATTGAGCTCAAAGTTTGCTTTCAATGGATACCCATAGCCCAAAAGGTCCCAAATCGGATTACCCATAGCTCGTTAACTTCAGTTTGGTGAATTTAGACTCTGGCATGCCCCAACCAGTATTAGTTCCATGCTTGTTTTGGTTGATTCAGTAAGTTTCAACCCACATTGTACGCTTTAGAACTCATTAATAGTGTTTTGTAGTTCGATTAATTGATCCCTAAAGCTTGGAAGCTCTCTATTCATAGGTTCGGACTCATTTGATCACTTCTAGCCAAGAACCAAGTCTGTTTTTGGTAAGGATTAAGTAGCAAAGCTTTGTTTAGACCTTTTCAAGCTAATTTCGTATGCTGTGAGCAGGTTTCTACCCCTATAAATCCTTGTTTATAGTTTCGGTTTGCTTTCAGAGTGTTTGAATCCTAGCTTAAGCTTCTTGTTGGGTAAGAACATCTCTTCTAAGCCCTTTTTGTCTTAGTTTAAGGTTTAGCAAGTGAACCCCAGCCTTGAAACCTTGTCCTTTTTATTGCAGGAGCTCGTTAGGTTCGCTTAAAAGCGTTTTAGCAATTAGTAAGTGGATTTCTACCCGTTGAGTCTGTTTGTTGAGTGCTAGCATGTTGTATGTATTGACCATGTATATATTTTCATGACCTATATTTATATATATATATCGCTTATGGAATTATGTGCTATGTGAGATGTTGGCTAGATGTCTGTTACGATATATTGGACTGTTGAGATCATTTGATTGAGTTGGTTGATTAGCTTGTCGTTTTGTTATGATTGTCGAAATGAGCATATTATTTATGTTGTGATCGTGCTGCATAATTGTCATGGTTTCGGCATAAAGCATGGTCTAGTGGCATGATGTGTATGATTCATGCAATCTAGTGAGATTGTGAGGCGAGAGAGCCTTGTGTGTTTGAAAGGAAAGTTAGGTGAATGCCAGGTGCCTCGGGTAAAAATGGTCGAGGGGTGGTACGTCACCAATGGATTAAGAGGAGCATCGGGTGCCTTGGGTAATATGGCCAAGGGGCGATGTACAGTTTGATTGTGAAGTCATCAGGTGCCTTGGGTAATATGGCCAAGGGGCGATGCACAGTTCGAGGCCTTGGGTAATATGGTCAAGGGTCGAATGCTGAGCGCTGTAGAGAAACGTCGAGGCCCTGGGTAATATGGTCAGGGGTCGGCGTGACTCGAAGGAGTCAGTCTCAAAGAGCTTTGTGAGGGCTATGAGTGTTGAGTGAGCTCGTGGAGCTTGAGAGGAGACTGAGTTGCATGGCATGATGCGAAATTCATGTGTTTTGAGTATGCATGGCATGGTGTGAAATTCATGTGTTTTGAGTGTGCATTGCATGGTGCGGAATTCATGTGTTAGGCGTATGGTTGTTGCACGATTGTATTAGTTGAGTATGTTCTATGTGTTGATTGCTCACCTTGTATATAAGGCATGTTATTGTGATTGAAAAGCATGATGTTTGCCTTGTATGTTGTACGTTGTTTGATGGCTCTTCAGGTGTGAGCCACTTACTCAGTACCGTTGTTTTGTACTGATCCACCACCAGATTTTGCAAGTGATGAGGAATACTACGAGCCTGGTGATGCTGAGGAGGAAGCCTGAGAAAGAATATAACACTAGATAAACTATTACTTGTAGTGGGGATTTACCTTCTTATGGCATTGTGTTTATTCCATTGAGCATTCGTTTTTAGGCTTAAACTTGAGATGAATTGTGTTCTAGTTGTCGTTTTCCTTTGGGATGTAAATGAGCAGAGGTTGGTGATAACTGAATTTAGTGTTGGTTGAAAGTTGTGAATTTTTTCTTAGGATTTCTACTTTTACTTGGCAGTTGTTAAAGTTTGTATAATTGAGAGTTTGCAGATGTTATGTTGTGTCTGATGTGAAATGGAGATGTTGGTTGGTTATTTAGAATTATAGAAGTGTGTAAACCTTGTTTTCAGGTAGTAAATAAATTTTTGGTTAGCTATAGTTATGTCGTTATGCTGCCGAAATTTTCGGGGCATTAGGTTGTCATGAGAGTAAATATTTAGTAGCGTTTCCCTTAAGTTAGGTTAAATTTTGGGGGCGTTACATTATTCTTTAATAATTGATTCATACTTTTCCACCTATATAAACCCAAAAATATGGGTCTTTTCCAAGCAATCCAAGTTGAAGGGTTGGAGTCGCCGTTGAGATCAAAACCCACGTCGACGGCGAATGGAGAATTGTCGGAGAAGATGCTTGAAGGGTTATGAACAACTGCCGATAGATTTGGGTTGCTGCCACACTACCAGATTTGAAGTCATTAGCCACAAATGTTATTTGGTTGAGGGGGAAAGCCCCATCGCTGTGAGCAAGAGTCATCGAAGCTGGGCATCTTCCGCCTGTTGTTGCTGCCGGCAATTGGTTTGATGAGAAAAAAAATGGCGATCAATAGTGAAAGAGAAAAGAGGAGACTGCGAATGTAACGACCCGATTAAAAGGAGCTAAAAACATACTGAAGGTCGCTACTACATGCATAGAACATATGATTTTTTTTAGACATAAAGCAGAAGAAGAATAACTTTCATTTATTAAAAGGGCCTAAAACATAAGTAAAACTCATAAATCATAAATTGAAATATCTGAAACAAAACTCCAGAAAACTCATAGTTTCCAAAACATAGCATCTAAAATAACAGTTTGATCCTAAGACAAAGGAGGCTGAAACCCTTAAGGAAAAAACATAAACTATAGGTGCAATCCCATAGCCAACCAAGTCACAACCCTTACCAATCACCAGATGCCCTCAAGTACCACCGGAAAAGGAAAGACATGTAGCATGGGTGAGTATATAAGAATATACTTAGTAAGTAGCCCACTTAAGAGCTGAAACTGATAACATGAGATCTAGTATCTTGAAACTTAATTTCTAGACCTTAACATCATAGAGACCTAACTGGAAACATACATTCGGGTTTCTAACCCTAGGGCCACAACTCGGTACATGATGTAGGTGTTAATATAACACATGCGGAAGCAATTTAGGATCAAAGGCACATAACTAAATTAATTTTAGATTTAAAGCATGCATGTCTAGAGAAACATAAAACAAAGAACAGAGAGCACCAACCTTTTGTAGCTCGATTAAAGCAACTCCGTGGGGTATTTTCCTTCTCCAATCAATCAAGGACAACTGCTATTCTCCGGGCTCAGAACGGATTTTGGGATCCTTTAGTGATGGGGATTGGAAAGGATATGCTTGATGGTTCAAGCTCTAGAGAGTTTTTGAGAGAGTGAGATTGAGACAAAAATTCAGAAGCATAACACTAATGAATTTCCTCATCTTTCTCCATCTCCTAATCCCCTATTTGTAGAGGATTTACATGCATCATAGATTCATCAATGAATGACACATGGAGAGGAGAAAGGATTAGTGAATTCTAGGTGTCTTAAGAACAAGGATGAAAATATCGATATCGATACTAATATCGGTAACTCAGATTTACGGATATATCGACGGATATTTGAATATCGACGGATATTCCGGTAAAAATGACGAATATCACAAAAACTCATAAAAATATTCTGAATTTTTTTATGAAACTTTGAACTAAGCTTATTTAAGTAATAACTATTAGTTTAAGCATATATATCAATAATTATAACAATAAAGATAAGTATATGTGAAAATTATAACAATAAACATAAGTATGTGTGAAAATTATAACAATAAACATAAGTAAATGTGAAAATCATAACAATAAACATAAATAAATGTGAAAATTATAACAATAAAGATAAATATATGTGAAAATTATAACAATAAAGATGAGTAAATGTGAAACTTGTGACAATAAAGGAAATTAAATGTAAAAATTATAACAATAAAGATAAGTATATTTAAAATTATCAAAGTTATACAAAATTATTACAAATATGCTATTTATTTATTAAAAAATAAAAATAATAAGTATTGTATATAAATTAAATATAAAAATATATTATAGTATTAAAAAAGTATAATATAAAGTACAATGTGGTTGTAGTGGAATGATGAAAGAGAGAAGATGGAAAGAAAAAAAAAACAATATCAATTTTGAATTCGTGAATTGAAGGATCATAAATGTGCTAGCCAACCAATGGAGCAAAACTTCACATGTTATATAAAAAATTTTATTAAATGGTTATCTTCGATATTTGGCCGAAATTTCTGCGATTTTATACCGATATATCCGCGATTTTCCCTCGATATATCCACGATATATCCGCGATATATCTTCCAATCTCCGCGTTTTTCATTGGTTCCATTCGATATATCGTCAAAACGATAGATTGCCGATATATCGGCGATATTTTCGATATATCCACGATATTTTGGTAAAAACGATCTTACTCCCCCATATCCATATCGCACCCTCGAGAAATTGGATATATCGGCGATATATCGCCGAAATATCGCGATTTTTTCATCCTTGCTTAAGAAGATGTCATGCAACTTTGAGGTGTCTCAAGAAGGCTAGTTGCATGGTTGTGGTGTAATCCACTAACTCCTTCAATCTAAGAATCAATTTTCATTATTTGATTTCAATTTAAAACCCAATTCACAATTGTCTTTAAATTATCAATTAATTAAAACAATTTTAATTAATTATATAATATTAATTTAATATCAAAATATTAAATTAATACATTGCACCTAATTTAATCCACTATTCTTGAATTTTCATAAAATCCAAGATTGAATTCTTTATCTCAATTTTAATTAAAAAAACAATTCATAATCATTTTTAAATTAATAAAATAATTAATTAAACAATTTAATCAATTATGTAATATTAATTTAATATCAAATATTAAATTAATACTTTGCATCAAACATGAATCTCTATTTACGTGAATCGTATTTAAATCATATTCTCTCAAATAATAGTTTAATTCGTAATTAAACTACTTTCTTGATAATATCGTATATAGTCGACACTAATTCCCTAAATCGAATTTGAACGATTCAAACTCTCATATCATACTGTTCTAAGCTTTATTCCGATGTAAGCTAGCAGGGGGACCTAATGGACCTACATATGGGCTCCAACGATTCGAGGTTAACCCGTTAATCTCATTAACCTAGTTAATCCAACATTCGTTAACTACCGGGACACTCGCACTCCCCTCACTGTAGACATGTTTCCGTCCACTTGATATAACCATGATTAGTAAGTCGATCCTTCACAGGTTGTTAGTAATTATAGTCGGGTCAAATGTCCGTTTTACCCCTATAGTTCTTCTTGTTCCTTAAGTTCTACTGATCCTTTAATGAACAAATGATTTGTGGTCCAACCAGCAAACTGAGTCCCTCTCGGGTCAATGAGAGAGTGGGGCCCCTTATTCAAGTCCCGGAGTCAATACTTAAGGGAACAACCTTTCTACTATCCCTTAATCAAGTAGGAGTGAATTCCATCTTGCAAGACTATGTCCCTTGATATCTATTTGATCTTATCCCCAAAATAATAGGCTTATTGAGTCGGTGAAGTCTGGCAACTCTCACCCATGCAGATCAAAGGATAATCTCGAATAAACAGGAGTTCATAGTTAGCTCAGGATTAAGATCGAGTTACCTAGGTCATCCTATGAAATAGTCAGTTTCTACAGTAAACGACGTTATAAAGTGAAAGTGACTTATTCCGCGGTCCGGTCTTATGCAAATTCATTGCATAGGATGCCCCCACTCACATGTCTCCTCATGAACGATTCAAGATCACATCGTTTGTACTCCATACAAAGTGGGTCGCGTCCATAGTGTTTCCAGGATAAAGTACCCAACCCTGTCTGTATACTATAGACTGTTTTGGCTATATATACTTGAACTTGATCCATCCTTATGTCTCTACATATAGTTCGAGTATTCATACTATAGCCTGAGATCTTAGTTTATTGGATTTAGGTTAAATATTATGTAACTCCCTTATTCAATAACATTTTTATTGAATAACCTCAATAACATTTTTATTGTAAAATAGAATATGTTTAATGTATACACACTACGAGTTTTAGGACATTACTAAGATTAACCCTATAATCATTGTGATGCTACTGAAAATTCGACAGCACAACGGCGTAAGTACAACTATCCCAAAAATTGTAGACACCTGAAATGTAGAAAAAATCACACTTCTAGACTAGAGTAATTCTAGTCATTTACATTCTAACACAGAGTTCACATTTGACATGCTCAAACATAACTTACGATACTTTAAAAAACAGCAACCCAACCTAAATACATCCAAAGTCATTCAACAACAATAGAAATCAATCATTCTCAACCACATCACATCTAAACAATAATTCAACCCATCTCCAATAATCTCATAAACATGAAAGTCCACCTAAAGGCAAGCACAATGTACTACAATTAACTATAACATTTCCATGCCACACTCATGCTTTCAAAAGAGTAAACCAACTATGTTCTCCAATTCTAAGGCAGACCATTCATGCTAAGCTCATGACATCACGAATACATGGCTCCAAAGCATAAATTTAAACCAAATGACTACTTACCTTAGTCCAACAAATTCTTGATTAACTCCTAACCGATTTTCCCTTAATTCCAAGACTTCAAGCAACTACACAAAAAGGAAAAAGGATTCTTAAAATCCATAGACTTTTTAAAACAAATGAGCACAAGGAGCCAATCCAATTTGGGATGAAGTAATACTCGAAACTCACCCAAAACAGAAACTTAGCTTGCTGTCCGGGCTCCCAAATCCACCTAAATTCGACAATTTAATCACCAAACGCTATGGACACCTTGAAATCAATAGCCAATATCAATGGGTATTCCTCTAACTCAAATAAATCATCCAAAACTTGACTTAATTCACTTACCCAATGCTGAAATCGCTAAAAAATGCTGAAACTTGAAGATCTTTTGCTTGAATCACCGAAATTGGAGAGAAAAGCTTGCTGAACGGAAATAAAAACGAGTGTGTATTCAATTAAACATAATAACCAACCAATACAACCTTCAATCCAACTTACCCATGTTGAAAGCTCACTAAAAACGCTGGAAAAACGTTGCAAACTGCCCCAAAATGCTGTTGTCCGCACCTAATAGAACAGCTACCGGAAACCACAAAACAAACAACCTTTTGCGTGCCTAATACTCGTTGAGCAACATTCCTACACAATGAGGAAGAGATTGAGAGTGAGGGATCGAATGAGAGAGAGGAGATCTAAGAGAAAAACGCTAGAGAAGAGGAAATAAAACCCACCTATTGCTGCACAATCGTCGCTACCGAACTACCATGCACAACGTCGTCGCTGACTTGCTCATCGGAGATGACGCTGGAGAAGAACACCCACTAGTTGGTGACGAAAATAAAAGAAAAAAAAGATGGGTGTGGTGAGGGAGCTTCACGGCAATGGAGGAAGAGAAGGGAGGAAGAAAATGTCTTTGGAGGCTTTGGCTTGACCTAGGGCTGCGTGCGACTGATAACTCTCCAAAAGGGAGTTATTTAGGCCTTAGTTCTATAATATTTTGTGTGTCATTTGTGTTAAATAGGATTGCTTTTAGATGAATAGTATATGTTTTAACCCATTTGGAAGAATGGAGGCTTTGGAAGTTATTTTGTGCAGAAAATATTGCTGAGCGACTTGAAGGAGCAAAATCTGTGATCCAGCAAAGCAGGGAGCTAAACTGCCACGTAACAGCTCGTTATCCATTTTAATAAAGTGGCGTTAGCTGAATTAATTACGGATCTAAGAAGCTTGGAGAGCCTGCCACGTGTCCAATTTAACCTAATTAGGTTAAACCTCATCTTATAAAGGAGGAGTCGTCAAAGATAAAGTCATTCACGATTGGGAGACCGAATCAATCGGCTGGAGGTCGAATTGACGGCAGAATGGAGACCTAAGAAGACCAAGTGTGATTCCTCTCAAGAAGACGAAGTTCTTCCATGTTCTTGGTGGTTTGGAGCAGCCGTTTCATCTCCCCAATTACTAAAAGGATTAGTATTTCTTGTGTATTTTGCATTATGGATGTGCTTATCGAGATTGTAACGTACTTTATGTTTTCAATCATGAACTAATTACTTTGTAGGCATAGGTGAAGAATTATGTGATTGTTATATTTATAAAATCTGGAAATTCTATTTGATTATGTCATCTTGAGTTATTGTTGTTCTTCAATTTCATTATGTGCCCGCCTAGCTAGCCGGTATGTATAGCTTCTCCTAGTTTCAGGGATGATTTAGGAGTTGTGTGGCGATAATTCACGCTAGATCATTGTGTATTGGTGAACGCCAGTGACTGAGTTAGGGATAGCCAGTTGCCTAGTGCTTGATCGGTAGTACGTCATTGGAGTTGAAACATATTCCAAAAAATCCGGAGTTCCAGGAGGATCCCGCTGATAATGCTGCATGAGATTGACGGATCAAAAGAATTGCTGGAGCATTTTTATAAACAATTACAGAAGTCTTAACTTGTGTCTGTTTCCATTCTGTTTTCTCTAGTCGTAATCATTTACTGCTTTCGTATTTCTTTTGTTCCAGCATTTTAAAAACCCAATCAATTTAACCAACCTTTTGAAATCACTAAAAAGACAAATTAAATCAATAGAGGTAGGCATTTCAAGACCCTGTGGATACGATAAATACTTATCACTTGTTGCTAGATTGTGTATACTTGCACAGTATTCTGGAGTTAATTTATCTCATATTTTTAACCACTCCATAATAGCAACAGCGACTCCATTTAAATAAACAGAATGGCTTACGGTTTTCTCCAACATCACATTATTTATGAAGTTGCCATTTAGCTACACTTAATAATAAAAAAAATAAATCATTTTTCCCACCAACTTCAAACAATTAAACTCATAATTAGATAAATTGAGATTTACCTTAAATGTTGGTGTTACAGGGAACCCCTTTTCTTTTCTCATTCTTTGAATGGTGCAGCACATAAAATTTTCCTTTTTGTTTTTAATAATATATATATATAGGGTTGGTATCCTAAAACTCGTAGATAGTGAATGTAAACGAATTATATATATTTGTTCAATAAAGTCGTTATTGTTGGGTTTTATGTCCTAAGACTCGTAGATAGTAAATGTAACATTAGACCGAACATTAATAAAATGTTATCGATGTATTTTCAAATTAATAAAATGTTATCGATGTATTTTCAATAAAGTGTTATTGTTTATATTATGTTTGTCTTGCCTAAATAACCCTAATCCAATAAACTAACATCCTAGGCTGTTGTATGAGTCTTGAACTGTATGTGGAGACATACGAGGATCACTATTCAAGATACAACCTAAAAGGTCCATAGAGGATGAGGCTGGGTATCTTATTGATAATGCTCATTTATGTGCGTTATTTAGCCTTAAAAACTTAGGTTATTGTTTGGAAAGCAAAGACTTTGTGTTTAAAATCTTATCATTTCAAGTCAATTTAGCAAAAGTTGTAGAATCATGAGAAAAATCTTAGAAATATAGAATTTAAGCTTAAAGTATACAAAAAGAGATTATTTCTGTAAGAATTTATCCAAGTTAATGTTTTTGTGCAGAGGACTTTGCGAGGAAGATGCACCCGCAAGAGGAGATTAAAGGTTAGCATAGCAAAAGAGGTGAAATTGAAGATTTGCACCTGCATCTGGACCTGAGGATGTGGGATATGCGATCAAAATGCGCCCACAAGCCATATAAGGAAAGTAGCCCCAGCTGAAGACAAAGTTGTCAAAGCAAAACACAAAAGGAAATGCGCTCGATATGCGACCGGAACTAGCCTTTCCGACAGAACACCGAGATTCGCGGGATCTTCACAGAATCATTTGAAAATCTCCAATCTGGTATCAAATCTCCGAAGATTGTGGATTCTTACCTTCCAAGGCCTTCTCACACTGATTTCGGTAGCCAACCTCACCTTCCAAGTGAAGGGGATGGAAGCTCTGGCGCAGCGGAAGCGCATCGATAGGATCTCACGCCGAATATTAACATTAAAATATCAATACGAAAAGGCAAAACGCTACTTTAAACATAATTTAAAGTTGCTGTAAATTAGTTTAAACATGCTAGAAAAACAGAAAAATAAAACTCTTTTATTTACATGCTTTTCAAAGAGAGAATAGAAAACCGTTACAAACCTTCATTGTAGACTTGATCGATTTTTGCCAACGATGCTCTAACGATGAAAAATGCGGCAGCCCCTTTAAGATTCTTCGCCGAAATTTTCTTCTCAAGAACACAATAACCACAGAGGTTACACCGGTATATCTCTAAGTCTAAGAGGCAATTGACTGGTGGGAGTCTTTCTCTAAGAGGGAGGCTAGAGAGAATGCGAGAGTCTTGCCTTGTAAAATCTAAGAGCAAAAGTGCACCCTAACCTTTAGGTCTAATGTTTTATTTAAAGGAGAAAGACCATGAATAAAATATTCACATAAAATCAATTATTTCCATAACTGATTTAATCTTTTCCATAATTAATCAATTTATGATCAATCAATTTCATAATTGATTAATCTTTTCCATAAAGGACTAATTACTTCCATAAGTGATTAAAATCATTTCCATAAATGATTAATTACTTTCATAAGTGATTAATCATTTCCATAATTGATTAATTTATAATTAATTAATTCTTTAATTAATTAATCACCAATTAAATATCATATATTTAATTTCCGGCCTTGAATTAATTAATTTTGCCCAATTTGATTTTAGGTATTAAATTAATTAATTCATATTTGAACTCATTCAAATCCTATAAATTTAATATGAATCAAATTCATGTAATATTTGAATTTCTTCAAATATTTATTTCTCTCGTAATAATATATCAATATATATTATATTGTTTCCCTTAGTAAATTGGACACTTTCAATTTACACTTATTACTTAGTTGCCTCAAATTACTTTATGAGCTACTAGTGGGACCTAATGGACCTGCAGTGTTGGGTTTTATGTCCTAAAACTCGTAGATAGTAAATGAAACAAATTAATCGATCTCAATAAAGCGTTATTTGAGTGATTCAGTAATTTGGTTATTGAATAATCGAGTTTGCATTAATAAACCCTAAATCCAATAAACTAAGATTCAAGGTTGTTTAAATGAAACTTGGACTAGTATGTAGGGACATACGGGGATCAGTGTTCAAGTAACAACCTAAATGGTCTATAGTATAGGGATAAGGCTGGGTACCTTATCCTGGTGACACTATGTGATACGGCCCACCTTGTATCCGATATAGATGCAATGATCCAAAGCATCCATGTAGGAGACATGCGGGTGGGGGTATCCTATGCAATGAGTTTGCATAAGACCGGGCCGCGAAATAGTAACCACTAGATGTAACGTCGTTAACTAGTTTAGGTTTCTATTTCAATAGGATGACCTAGGTAACCCAATCTCAATCCTGAGTCTGTTATGAACTCCTTTTCAGGAGGGATTGTCCTTAGATTTGTATGGGTGAGAGTGGCCAGTTCGCCGACTCAATAATCTTACCATTTCAGGGGCAAGACCGAATGGGGGCTGGGAACATAACAGTACAAGATAGAATTCACTCCTTCCCCTATAGGGGCAAGTAGATGTGTGTTCCCTTAAGGGCTGATTCCGGGGCTTGAACAAAAGCGCGCTGTCTTCTCCTAGCTCAAGAGAAATTTCTGTTTAGTGGTTGGACCCTAAACAGGTTGTTCATTAGAGGGATCAGTGGTACTTAAGGATCTAGAGGTAACCTAGGGATAAAACGGTAATTTGACCCAGCTGGTGTTACGAACACACGTGAAGGATTGACTTACTGTATTGGTCGATATCCGTGGACACAGAAACATTCTACAGTGAGAAGAGTGCAGCTGTGGGTCTTTAGTGGAGTGACCCACAGTTAACGAATGTTGATTGACTTGGTTAATGAGTTTAGCTGATCAATCTCGTATCGTTGGAGCTTCTGATCTGTAGGTCCATTAGGTCGACATGCTAGCTCCTAACAGGTTCTAAGATAATATAGTCTTGATATTAAAGGGGATTTAACTTAATTGTATTTTAATACAATTAATATAATGTATGGAGATACATTATAGTATAAGTTTAATTATTGAATTAAACTTTATAGTAAAATTAATTTTGGATGTGATTCAAAATTAATTAATGAGAGAATTATGAATTTAATTAAATATGTGATATTTGATTAATTCATGAACTAATTAATTAGGAATTAATTAATTTAATTTGGTTAAATATGATTTAATCGAATTAATACTATAGTTTATATTAATGTACATTTTGATGCACATTAAAACTATAGGTTAAATGAGAGAGATAAAATTGAATATGATTCAATTATAAAATTAATTAAATATTTGATATTTAATTAATGTGGATTCAATTAATAGGATTAATTGAATGGCCAATTTAATTCAATTGAATATGATTCAAATTGAATTAAATACTTTATATTATAATTCATTTAATTAATATTGATTTAATTAAATTAATTATAATTAATTAATTAATTAAATGATTATTATTATTTAATTAATAGACGGCCAAGATCGTTTGGATTAGATCCAACGATCAAGATTAAGTAGGGTTTTAACTCCCTCCACACTTATTGTTAAGTGGAGAGGGGGTTATCCAACTTATCGATTCATTCTCTCCATTCTCACGTTAGACAGAGCAGAAAAGTCTCTCAAAAAATCCAGCAACTAGCTTGTTGAAAATCTCCTTCCAAGACATCGTTAATGGTTCCCACAAGCCGGTAATCTCAGTAATCCAAGAGGATAGTGGGTGCTCGCTGTTGGTGGTGTCTAGGTTCTTGCCGGGATCGAGAATTGTTCCAAATTCATGTAAGTTCCTTAATCTAAAATAGTTTAGATTCGTTTTACAGCATGTTTAATCTAGTTTCTAGAAATTGTTTCTATTTGCCCAACGTATTGGTTTTCTTTTGACTGAAATTAAAATCACGATCGGTGAAAACTGCTTCCGCTAGAGGATTCAATTCCTTCATGCAGATCAGAAGCTCCAATGATGTGAGATTAATTGGTCAAACTAATTAACCAAATTAATCAATATTCGTTAACTGTGTGTACATTCCACTATAGACTCACAGTTGCACTCTTCTCACTGTAGACATATTTTCTGTGTCCACGGAAATAGACCAATAACAACTAGTTAGTCCTTCACGAGTGTCCATAACACCAGCTGGGTCAAATTACCGTTTTACCCCTGGGTTACTTCTATTTCCTTAAGTACTAGTTCTCCTCTAATGAACAACCTGTTTGTGGTTCAACCATCAAACAAAAAACCCTTTCGTGCCATTGAGAGGGTAGGACCCTTTGTTCAAGATTCGGAGTCACCACTTAAGGGAACACTCATCTGCTTCCCTAAAGTCGGGAAGGAGTGAATTCCATCTTGTGTGATTATGTTCCCAGCTCCCCACTCAGTCTTGTCCCCAAAATGGTAGGCTTATTGAGTTGACGTATTGGCCACTCTCACCCATACAATCAAAGGACAATCCGTCATGAGCAGGAGTCCATAATCAACTCAGGATTAAGACTAAGTTGTCTAGATCGTCCTAGTGAAATAGAAACCTAACTAGTTAACGGTGTTAGACCAGTGGTTACTATTTCGCGGTCTGGTCTTATGCAAACTCATTGCATAGGATACCCCCACTCGCATGTCTCATACACGAACACGTTGGATCATAGTGTTTGTATCAAATACAAAGTGGGTCTTATCCATAGTGTCACCAGGATAAGGCACCCAGTCTTATCCTTATACTATAGACCTTTTAGGTTGTATCTTGAACAATGATCCCCATATGTCTCCACATACAGTTCAAGACTCATACTACAACCTAGGATGTCTAGTTTATTGGATTAGGGTTATTTAAGCAAAGACAAACATAATGTAACTAACAACACTTAATGGAAAAATAAATCAATATTATTTCATTAATATTCGGTCAACCGTTACATTCATTATCGATGAGTTTTAGGGCATAAAACCCAACAAACTCCCACTTGAACTAAAACACTAGTTAGTGGGATGTAAATGCAATAATCTAAAGCTGAAAATGTCATGTGTATTGTATATTACATAAAGTGAATATACTAAAAATAATACAATGAACTAGGGCATCCTTATACCCATTATACATCTCCCACTTGCCCTAGATTAGACGACATACATATCTCGTGACCTAGACCCTCTAAATGACCCTCAAATACTTTAGCCGAGAGAGCCTTCATAAATGGATCAGCGGTGTTGTGCTCTGAAGCAATCTTAGTGACGATCACATCTCCTCGTTGCACAATCTCCCGTATCAGGTGATACTTCCTCTCTATGTGTTTTCCTCGTTTGTGGCTTCGAAGTTCTTTTGAGTTGGCTACATCCCCACCGTTGTCACAGTATAGTGTTATGGGCACGTTCATATTTGGAACAATTTCCAAATCAGTCAAGAACTTTCTAAGCCAAACTGCTTCCTTAGCTGCTTCACAAGATGCTACATACTCAGCCTCCACGGTTGAGTTTGCTATGCATCCTTGTTTGATGCTTCTCCAAACTACTGCTCCCCCATTGAGGGTGAATACTGACCCTGATGTGGATTTCCTTGAATCATTGTCAGCTTGAAAGTCAGAGCCAGTGTTGTTGGGATTGGTGCCCTAAAACTCGTAGATAGTGAATGTTAAACAAAATTATATACTTATTCGGTAAAGGCGTTATCGAGATTAATTCAGTAAAGTTATTACTGAATAAGTAAATTGCACATTAGATAACCCAAATCCAATAAACTAAGATCTATGGCTATAGGATGAACACTTGAGCTTTATGTAGAGACATAAAAGTGGATCAAGCTCGAGTAATAGCCAAAATGGTCTATAGTATAGGGATAGGGCTGGGTACCTTATTCTGGGGACACTATGAGACGCGGCCCACTTTATAAATTGTATAGACGATGTGATCCTAAATCGTCCATGTAGAGACATGTGAGTGGGGGCATCCTATGCAATGAGTTTGCATAAGACCAGGACCGAGAAATAAGTCACTCTCGCTTTATAACACCGTTTACTGACGAGACTGACTATTTCATGCGATGACCTAGGTAACTCGATCTTAATCCTGAGCTAACTATGAACTCCTGTTTATTCGGGCTTATCCTTAGATCTGCATAGGTGAGAGTGGCTCAGTATCGCCGACTCAATAAGCCTCCCATTTCAGGGATAGGAACGGGTAGATAGCTGGGGACATAGTCGTGCGAGAAGGAATTCACTCCTACCCAAATTAGGGATAGTAGAGAGGTTGTTCCCTTAAGTGCTGACTCCGGGGCTTGAACAAAGGGATCCTGCCCTCTCATTGGCCCGAGAGGGACTCAGTTTATTGGTTGGACCATAAACCAATTGTTCATTAGAGGATCAGTGAGACTTAAGGAACTAGAAGTACTATAGGGGTAAAACGGCTTTTTGACCTAGCTATAGATACGAACAACCTGTGAAGGATCGACTTACTAATCATGGTTAAATCAAGTGGACGGAAATATATCTATAGTGAAGGGAGTGCAACTATCAGGTTATAGTGGAGTGTCCCGGTAGTTAACGAATGTTGGTTAAGCTTGATTAATGAGATTAGTCGGTTAGCCTCGAATCGTTGGAGCCCATGATCTATAGGTCCATTAGGTCCCCCTACTAGCTCATATCGGAATAAAGCCTAGAACAAAAGATAGGATTCTTTGAATCGTTCAAAATCGGGAAAAAAGGGTATTATCGTAAATTGTGTTTGACACAATTAATTAATTATGAATTAAATTAGAAAATGAGAAATAAAGTATTTAAAAGTGTTTTGAATACTATATATATGCATTAGGAATCATATATATTGAATTGCACAAGGTAACAAAGTTTAATTAGATTAATCATATCATATTAATTTGTAATGTTTCAAATTAATTACCAAGCAATTAATTTCAATTTAGAATTGAAATTGGGGTAAATTTGCAAGCTTGAAATCAGATTTCAAAGTTGAAGTTAGTGGAATAAGTTGGATTCCCACTCTTGCATGAAGATACAAAGTGGAAAACAACTCACATAGTTGCATGTCTTGTGATATGAACACCTAGAATCCACTTTGACTTGCAAATTTACCATGTGTCTTGCTTCATTAGGCTTCTCCTTGCATGAGAACTCTCTATAAATGAAGTATGAATCAGATTCAAAGGATGAGAGTGATTTTCCATACTGTTATGCTGCTGGAATTTACACTTAAACACTCTCATCTCCTCATATCTTTCAAGTGCTTGAACCTTCAAGCAATCACTTCCCATTCCCTATCTTCATAGACTCCCACAAGTCGTTCTTGGCCCGGAGAATAGTAGGGAAGACTCTAGGGGTTGTCCTAAGTGGATTGGAGAAGAAAAGAATCCAAGGAGGTCCACCTATTGAGCTGCAAAAGGTTGGTTCTTCTTATCTCTCTGTTCTGGAATCTTTAGGACTTGCATGCTTTAGGAGTAAAATTGATGTAGTTAGGTGCTTCCGATCTTAAATTGCTTCCGCATGTGCTATATAAACACCTTCAAGTGTATCCTGTAAGGATCAAATCCTCAAGTCCCTCGTTCTCCGAAGATACTTGAGGATGTGTCTCTAACCTGGTTTCAGAATGTGATATAGTTTATAAAACGTATACGTCGTTTCTTTTCAGGTTTGTTTTAGCCCAGTTTTAGAGGAAACTCTGCCCAAATTTTTGGTCACTTAAGTGTCTAAGAGTGGTTAAGATCATGTAGTTGGTCATGAGTCCTATAGTTAGTTAGGATTCATTGTCGGCACACCACGTCACTTGGTAGTTAAGAGAGAGCTGGGACGGGGTGTGTCAATTAGAGAAATTGAAATCCTAATTTAGTTAATTAATTCTGGGCCTAGCACGTTAATGCAATTAATCAATTAACAATTTTGAGGAGTTGTCTGGTTGTTAATTTGGATAATTAGATTTAGGCTGAGGATTTATCGGTCTAAGCATGAGAGGCCATAGGTGCAATTAAAATAGTTAACTAATTAGGTTGTTCGTGGAGTATTAGGTAGTTTAGTTAGTTAAGCACAGGCTGAGTAGGTGGATTATCTGAAAAGCCAAGAAGTATTCCAAGCAATTTAATTAATCCCCAAAATAATTTTAGAGCAAGTGATGAAACTAAATGCCCAAAGTGTTCTAAGGAATAACTAATCTGACAGTCCTGTCTTTTATTTGATTCCATTCAATTTTTACCTTTGTTTGATCTCGTTGCATGCTATTTTCCCTTTTCCGGCATTTTTACTTTTGCTTGCTATTTTTATTTCGGTTAGTGACAAACCAAACCCCCCTGTTTAGCGAAAACCCAAAAATTAATAAAGATCACCATTTCCTTGTGGACGATCTGACAACTACCTACTGCAAAGTAGCATAGAGTCGGAGTTTATAAATTTATTTGGTTATGAGGACTCGAAAACTAAATTCCATGACAACCTACGTCTGACGACCAGTAGTCGACATCATTTTTCCATTCATAAAACCACCTCTGCAAAAGCATCCTTATTACTTCTAACATAGAAGTTATTGACAACAGAGTTAAAACTTTTAGATATATTAGTGGTCATAACTGTATATCTTCAACGAGGACAGAAGGCACGAGACCATTTTGCAAACCTATTGATTTCAAATCATCACAAATACCTGGGGTAGAACTTCCTAACTATTGCATGCTATGTTCAAAATCAACAACATTGAAAGTCTTAGTTGTTGAATACTATAATGCATCAACGAGATCACCTTTGTAGTTCAACTTCAAGTTCTGCAGTAAATGGTATATACATATGTCATGGAATGCATTAGGAAATACCTTTGAAATGGACTTTAATATACTCTTGTGTCTGTCTGAAACGAAAATAAGGTCACTTCGATTTCCAATAGCAAACTTCAGTTGAACGAAAAACCATTGCCACGATAAATCGTTCTCGAAATCAACAATTGCATAACCTAAGGCGAATATTTGGTCATTTGCATCCAACGTACAAGCTGCTAGTAAAGTTTCGAAATATTTGTTCTTCAAAAAAAGTGCCATCAATAGATATGATTGGCCAACAATACTTCCATCCAACAATAGAAGTAGAAAGGGACATGAAAAATACAAAAATCTACCATTGGCATCAACTTTGTATGACGTGGATGTACCTATCCATAAATTATATACCATGTATTTAAAATAAAAATGGTGAATATATATAAAATATGTTGTATGTAAAGTACATGGGTTTTTTAACTTCAAAAATGTATGAAAATGTTGGGATTGAAGAGTAAGAGTCTGCAAGTGAGCCTCGAACTTCATTTAGAGCTGCTTCTCTAGCATGCCACACTTTCTGATAACTTATGTGGATTTCATGTTTAGAACGAATGAACGATATAATATCTTAAGGCGAATATTTGGTCATTTGCATCCAACATACTGTAGGATCGTATGGCAACACTAGAGGGGGTGAATAGAGTTGCTTAATAAAATTTAAAACTTTTTGCTAAATTAAAAAGAATTGATTTAAACTAAATAAATTTAATAAGCACTATAAATCATAAAGTATGCTAGAAATATTTGACAATTTTCCTAGGCATGCAATCTACTCATAAAAATGAAATAGCGGAAATTAAAAGAGTAGAGAGAAAGAGATAACACCAGGAAATTTTATTGTGGTTCGGAAATTCCTACTCCACTCCCCAAGACTCCTTCTTGGGTATTTTACTGCAACGGCTCTCTTACGGGTGAGAACCAAACCGACTCTTTTTCCAGGTTCAAGAGTAAACCTCTACCGATCCTTTTACAGGTTCAGGACCCAACCTATACCAATCTTTTTAAACGGGTTCAAGATCAAAATCACTATGATCCTTTTAACCGGGTTCAGGATCAAACCACTACAAATCCTTTTTCGGGTTCAGGATTAAACCACTTACTCAATTCCCAAGGTGCACCCACACCTTATTACAATTTCCCAATAATAAATAAAAGAAGAAAAGAACCTCACAAAATGAAATACCTCTTGAAGGCAAGATACACAAGTATGAGCACTCTAATAAAAACCTCACAAAAATAATAACTAAACCAATTTAGGAGCAAGGGAGGACAAGAATTTTAGAGTAGGGAGACTTGAGAGAATAAGGCTTTGATAGCTTTTTAGTGTGTGTATGAAGAGTGAAAATCAAGTCGAATTTATAGGCGAGGAGGATAAGTATTGGCCGTTAGATCAAATTGAAAATGAAGGGTGGAGATTGAATTTAAATTTGAAAAGGAAAGGATTAGAAATTAAGAAAGGAATTTTGAAAGATTGGAATTATTGAGATTTGGAGAATAAATCAAGGATTTTAAGGATGAATTTTGGAAAGAATTGAAAATTGAATTGGAGGAATTTTTGTGAAATTTTGGAGAAATTTGGATGAAGGAAAATAAAAAAAAAAGGCTAAAAAATTTCTCAAAAATAGTTGAATTGCTCTCCAAGATGAGTAGTATTTTTCAAAAAATTTTCCCAATTTTTTCGGAATTTTTTCAAGCTTTAAATCGACCAAAAATGGCTAAACTAACTGTTGGCTGCCACGTGTCGCTCTTTGATTGGCTGCAATAAAAGAAAATCAAAATTAATAATAAAATAATATTATATTCAAAAGTTGACCGTTTGACTTCCTTTATTATTAAAGAAATTCGACTGCCACGTGTCACAATATCATTGGACCACGCATCGACATGTCATTTGCTATGTCAGCAAAAATTGACCGTTTGAATTGCCACGTCATCCACCACGTCAGCTGCCACATCATCATTTTGACTGTTTGTGTGCCACGTCAGCGCCACGTCGGATGCCACGTCATCACGGTGCCATGTGTCACTGCCACGTATGATTTTCCCTTCCAATCTTCTTTTGCTTGTAACTTTCTCGTTTGAACTCCGATTTGAGCGATTCAAATTGCGTTGGAATCATCTTTCCGAGCTCTACATTATGAACACTTTAAAACACTAAAATCATTAGTAAATTAAAGTTTGTTATCATCAAAACATATAGTATGATTGAAGCTCGTAAAGCTAACACGTACAAGCTGCTAGTAAAGTTTCGAAATATTTGCTCTTCAAAAAAAGTGCCATCAATAGATATGATTGACCAACAATATTTCCATCCAACAATAGAAGTAGAAAGGGACATGAAAAATACAAAAATCTACCATTGGCATCAACTTTGTATGACGTGGATGTACCTATGCATAAATTATATACCATGTATTTAAAATAAAAATGGTGAATATATATAAAATATGTTGTATGTTAAAGTACATGGGTTTTTTAACTTCAAAAATGTATGAAAATGTTGGGATTGAAGAGTAAGAGTCTGCAAGTGAGCCTCGAACTTCATTTAGAGCTGCTTCTCTAGCATGCCACGCTTTCTGATAACTTATGTGGATTTCATGTTTAGAACGAATGAACGAAATAATATCTTTAGGTGTTTTCAATTCGCTTTCCAATAATGCTCATCTTGCTCTTAATACACTCTTTAATGATAGAGAAAGTGGCTTGTTTGTGATCATTCTTTGCAACATCAAGAGAGCACGAATGATCACTAATGATCTTCTTCACAATCCATGTTTCACTTTTTAAATCACCATATTGACCAGCACGAATAGACCAATTGAAATTCTCAACAACACATTTAACCGTCAACAACTCGTTTGATTTTACAGTCCTATACTAAAAATTATCTCTCAAGGCAATGGAACGCACAACATTTTGAAAACTAATCTTGCCACTAAACATGTCATTCAATTCAATGTGAAAATCCTCCTTAACTTTTGACACATCAATGTTGTGAAAGAATCTACTGGGAGTAATCAATTTATTTGGGTTGGAAGATGCAACAATCATATTGTCCAATATAACTGAAAGACTATTGCTACAATCAACTACTATTGAACAACTATTGGATGAAACGCTGAAAATAGTGTTTATGTTTCACTAACATCCCAATCGTCTGTTAATTTCATACCATGCCTTATAGAATATTAGGGTCTATGCATGAAAAATATTATGGATAATCAAAATCACCTACTGCTTCTAGCCGGGTCATTATAGTCTCAACCAAAATTTGAAACACCAATCCTTGATGCAACATTATCTCTGGAACTTTGAATTCAACGTAATTGCCACTATCGTCCCATTAACCACCATGAAGCACACCAATGGGAATTAAGTTGGATCCTAAAAAATGGTTGGAGTACAACTTATATGTTAACAAATGAAAGTAAATATTACAAAATATACTAGGTTTATGGAACTGGGTAAATGTAGTACAGGAAAATAGAGACATCTTCACCATAAAGTAATAAAAAATAGGAATTATTTTGAACCAAATGCTTACCCATACGAAAAATGAAGACATAACCACAACATTAAAAAGGAATAGAAAAACAACAAAATATGGAACCAAATGTTTGCCCATACGAAAAATGAAGGTTGCGGCAAAATGAAGAAGAAAATGCAGACTTGGAGGCAGAAGACGACAGCGAAAATGGAAAGCTTGGACAGCAGTTGACCAAAATTGAAAAAAAAAAAAATAAAAATAGCTAAGGAATGTAACCGAAAAAGACATGATTTGGGCAAAAAAAACCATTACTAATAAAATCACAAAATAATTTACAACTTACCAAATATGGTTGGCGATTACTGAATGGAAAAATAGTTCAAAATTAATTATAATATCTGCAAATTAAATAAAGGCATTTGGGGAAGAATAAAAGTGGAATTAATGCATTAAATCCTATAATTGATATAATTAAAAGATTTAAAAATATTTGAAATTAATGGGTTGAAGGAGCTCATCCACCATAATTTTTGTTTTAATTTTGTATCCAATAAGTCGCTAAAATTTCAACTTATGTCTAATAGGTTTTTTTCTTTTCTTTTCTTTTTTTTATTTTTTTGAAAATGCATGTCTAATAGGTTCTTGACTTATTCGACACTTTTTTGATTCACGAATCTACTATATACAAAATTAAATTTTTAGAGTCCTATGAGACATAAAATTTAATTTTATTAATTTTCAAATTTTCAAATATGTCAAGAACCTAGGACACAAAATTGAAAGTTCAATGACCTATTAGACACAAAATTGAAAGTTTAGAAATCTATTAGATATTTATAAAATTTAATAAACCAAATAAACACAAATATAAAAGTGTAGAGACTAAACTTTTAGTTTAAGCTAGCTTTTGTCAAAAACAAAAAGAAGAAATTCTATAAATAATTTTATTGAAAATTTGAAATTTAAAGAAATGGTAAGTTTTTCATGCGAGATAAAAAAAATTTAGGGAAAAATACACTTTTGGTCCCTGAGGTTTGGGTTAAGTGACACTTTGGTCCCTGAGTTTTCAAACTCAACAAAAATACCCCTGTGGTTTGAGATAAGGAGCACTTTGGTCCCTGCCGTCAACTTTTCTGTTAAATTTTAATAGTTGCTGACGTGACACTATTATTTTAATAAAAAATTTATTTTAAAATTTTTTAAATAAAAAATATTAAAATAATAATATTTTATTATTTATTTTTTTTCTATTTCTCTCTCTTATTCATCTTCTTCTTCAACCTTCTTCCTCTCATCTCAACCTTTTCTTCTTCCCTTCTTCTTCAGCAGGTCGCCGGCAACTTCTTTTTTTTTTTTTCTTTCTTCTTCTTCTTCTTCTCATGTTCACACCAATCCATTCTTTTTTTTTTTTAAATCTCGCCGTAAATCGAAATAGGGAGGGAGGGACCTCTCTCCTTCGGTTCTCGCCGGAAAATCGAAGGAGGGAGGTCCCTCCCTCCCTCCCTCTTTCGATTTCCGGCGAGATTTAAAAAAAAAAAAGAATGGATTGGTGTGAACATGAGAAGAAGAAGAAGAAAACGTGGGGGAAGAAGAAAGAAAAAAAAAAGTCGCCGACGGCGGCTGGCCGCCGGCGACCTGCTGAAGAAGAAGGGAAGAAGAAAAGGTTGAGATGAGAGGAAGAAGGTTGAAGAAGATGAATAAGAGAGAAATATAAAAAATAATAATAATAATAAAATATTATTATTTTAATATTTTTTTATTTTAAAAATTTTAAAAATAATTTTTTTTTATTAAAATAATAGTGCCACGTCAGCAACCGTTAAAATTTAACAGAAAAGTTGACGGCAGGGACCAAAGTGCTCCTTATCTCAAACCTCAGGGGTATTTTTGTTGAGTTTGAAAACTTAGGGACCAAAGTGTCACTTAACCCAAACCTCGGGGACCAAAAGTGTATTTTTCCCAAAAATTTATAACTTGATAAAATTGCCATTGGTAGGCTGGTATAAATCTATCTTAATCAAGGTATTAAATTTTCTTCACATTTCCACATGTTGTGTTTGACCTCAACCTAAGAGCTCAATTAACATTTTTATTATACGGTAAACAATCAATAAATTATTAAAAAAAATAGCATACAAATGTAACTAATGTGACTATAACCTTTGTAATAGGTATTTTGACTCATTTAAAAAATGTATAATGTTTATTTATTAATTTAAATATATTTTTTTTTATTTTTTTTGTTTTGGGGCAGTTGCAAGAATAGAAAAAATAAAAATGGAATTTGCAACTATGTCATCAGTTTTTTAATGTTGCAAATATAGCAAAAAATGTGGGTCCAACCTAAACATTAACAGGACGTTTGGGCCACCAACTTCAGAAGCCCGTTTTCTAAAAAACGGGCATACCTGCATTTGGGCCCCCGTTTTTCTAAAAAACGTCCTTAGGGTTTTGTAACCCCCCACTTCCCATTTGGTCTGACGCCGTTTTCCTTCCCTACTTCCTCCAACTTCGCAGATCGCTCCCTCGTTTTTCCTTCCTCCGTCTCGTGTTCTCTGTGGCAATTAGGGGTGATACTCGGTTCGGTTTTGTCGGTTTTTTACCAAACCGCGAACCGAACCGATCCAATCGGTTTTACAAAAGTCTGAACCGAACCAATGTCCAATATGGGGCATGTCCAATGGTTCGGTTTTCTTTCGGTTCGGTTTGTCCAATGGATCGGTTTTCGGTTTTGGGCCCAATGTGGGCTTTTTTATTATTATTTTTTAAATGGCCCATTTTCTCTTCTAATTTCAACATTAATTAATTTATTCAATAAAATTACTTAATTTTCTCAAACTAATCCGTAAATAACAATTTTTAAATATTTGATTTTAAATAAATATACATAATAAAGATAAACATACAAATAATATCATAATTTATACTTTAAATTACATAGAAAAAAGAAATTTCTAGCCAATTTAGGAAAAAAGTGAGATGTGGAGAGAGGCAAGATGCAAAAGGTTAGGGTTTAAGTGGTATATATATATAGTCGGTTCGGTTCGGTTTTTTATTGGTTTTTTGAATGAAAAACCGAACCAAACCGACAATTTTCGGTTTTCCCAAAAATGAAACCGAGATGTCCATATTTTTTCAAAATAACCGAACCAAACCATTGGATCGGTTTGGTTCGGTTCGGTTTTTCGGTTTTCCGGTTTTTGCTTGCACTCCTAGTGGCAATCGTTCTCTCTCGACTACGGTTAGTTGTCTTCTACCTTTTACTTACTTCTCTCCTTCCGTTGTACCTTCTGCCATCGGACTGCGGTTTGGAGGTGAGGTCCTTTGGGTTTTTTTTATGATTTTTTTCTCATTCTCTCGCTTGGATCTGGTCTTCTTAACCTCGCATCTTCGATTGCATGTCTGGTCTTCGGTTTCGGAGGGAAAAACGAGTTGAGATTTGTGATCCCCTCTCAGATCTGTCTTCACCTTGCTCCCTCTTCGCGAATCCGAGGTACCCTTCTTTTTTTTGTCCCTTGTTTCAGATCTTCACGGATCTGACCCTAACATTTGGTTTCTTCCTTCATTTTTCTTCAGATTCTACCCCATGCCGCTTCTCCTTGCCGCGGCTCTCGACGTCGGGATCCGCCTGGTAGGTGTTTGAAGTCAGGTGAGGGGTGGGAAGACAGGTAAGTCTTCTTCCCCTTCGGTGACCGGCCGATGATGTCCATCTTCTTCATGCAAGCGTTTTCCTTTTTTTTCGGTAAATAATTTGTGCCTATTTATCATGAACTTTTATCTTGGTGGTGATTTTCTGTGTTCTAACACTTACGTCATTGGATAATTTTTTTGGGTTTGCCTATGCATGCTTCGGTTTTTTATTCTGTACTACCCCCCCCCCCCAATTTTTTTCTGTTCAAATTGTGTTATAACATTTATTCAGTTTTTTTTTTCTGTGTTCTAACATTTATTCCTTGGATAATTTTTTCTTTCTTATTCAATATGTTCTTATGTCCATTGTTTGTTACTTAATTTGCTGTTGTTTCCATTATTTTTAATGTTGTTCTGTCCATTATTTGTTATAATTTCATTCATGTTTTATGTTCTGCATCCTGATGGGTCGTTGATCAATGCTCAATTCTCGTTTCTTTTGATGAAGATGATGCTACTGTTCATAAATTTTAACCCACCATCTTCATGCTATTGATTTCTGTCCAAATTGTTAAGTGCTAATCTGTGTTGCTCATGCTCATGGTGATGTCAATTTTTTGTTGACTTTTCATGTATCTGATGCTCATAATGTGCTTTCTGTCTTCATTTTCATGCTTACCATATTTTTCATTCTAACTACCATTGTGAATACATTTGCTTTGCTTGGTTCTATTTCTTTTTCATACACATGATTTGTTTTCTTTTTAAATTGAGGTCTTCAATTTAATTATCTTCACCATTTTTCGAAACTTTTTTTCTTCCTATTATTGGATTTTCTGTTTTTATGGGAAAACAAAGTGCTTGACACTATTGCTCCTGAGGCTGGTCACTTTTGTTACTTTTGTTTTTTTTTTTGGGGGGGGGGGGGATTTTTAAGTAACTTAGTTAGTTTTGGATTGCTTGCTGACTAATCCCCCTTTAATTAGCAACCAACATTTCCATTGTCTAGTTACATTTCAACTTGACCATTTACACTTTGGTAGTTGGCATTCAATTCTGTCAGCTTGCATTTAATCCATCTATGTAATTTTTAATTTTTACAAAGTAGTTGGTGTGTATTTATTTACATGGTATAAATGATATCTACTTTCTTCTTTCTTCAAGATGTAAGTACTATTCATTTATTTTTCTATCCAATCACGTTTTTAATGCTCTCAACTACCTTCTTCCCATCCATCCTTTATTTAAACCGCATTACCCCACTATTCTTTCTTGAGGAAAATCTCCAATGCTCTTGCATCCACCAACCTTTGGTGAGTTCACTTCCATTTTTCCTTTCCTTGAATTTTTTTTTCCATTTCTGTTTTCATTTTTTTATTTAATCCGCAGTATGTCCTCCCTTTCACTCACTTCTTTCTGTTCGTATGGTTGCTTACGATGAAGAGTAAGTACAACTTCACCGATCTCCATCCTTCACTACCTTGTTTCACGTCGAACGATCTCATATAATGGTAAGTTTTTAATATCTTCTTTCCTTGCTTTGAAGTTAATTAGATGATGTTCAACATGTACTAACGCAATTACGTTGTCTATTATCGTTGTCCCGTTACAGGTTCGAACAAAAAACGACCGTTGTATTCGAGGTTTTTTTTTTTTGGTTTACATTGTTTTAAACAGTTTTGTAATTTCTGTATATTTTTTTCCGGACTTTTGGGACATTATTATTTTCCGATTTTAAGTTTTCACGTTTTTTCCATTCATATTGCCGTCTTTATGTTTGAAGAAGTTTATGTACAGTTGTGTTCTGGAATTTTTTTCATTCATATGGCTGTGTTATGGTTTTCAGTTTTGTTAGAACATTTGTACAATAAATTGTATGTAAAATGTACATTGTGTTCACAATGTTGGTCAATAAATTGGTAGTGTTTTTTTTTTCTTCAATTTTAAATGTTTTGTTGGCTTACAAAAATAAAACATTTTTTAAATCTGCATTATTTTGAAATTTATGAAAATTTAACTTACTAATGCACATTTCAATAATGTTTTCATGACTTAATTGTTATTTTTAAAAAATTCAGTTGGTTAAAGAAAATTGCATTTGAGTTATAACCAAAGCGTAGTACCCAATCATAACTCGAAAAAAAATAGTAATGAACCCACGTAAGCATAAACAAGTCTAATTTTTTATAATTTAATTCTAAATTGTAGCTATGAACATTTGGTTTATTAAAAAGTACGTTAGTTTTGAATAATACAAGGAAATGGTTTATGATAATTTGGTTAATTAAAAAGTCTTATTTTTTGATAATTCAACCACTGTTTTCTTATACAAATGTATCAAGAACAATTTCTGATTTTTAAAATTGTGTTAAATACTGTTAGTAAAGAATGTGTTATAATAACCAACTTGGAATTTGGAAAAAATGTGTTCGTAAGTCAACTGTTTTGTTAATGAAATTTAGTTATGAAAATTTTGCTTCGTACCAAAAATAATGTAATAGTAAACCGTAGTTCGAATCGTGAATTTCAGATTTAAAAAATGTAGCTCTAAAAGTACTGCTTTATGGAAGTTGAGATTTTAAAAAATTATTTTTGTTAAGGTTACTTTATTGATAAGCAAATTAAGTTTGTAAAATTTGAATTGGTACAAAAAATAACGTATTGAAAATGGCTGGCCAAAAGTATGAAATTCATATTTTAAAAATGAAGAAAATTATCTTCTACTTCACCAAATTTCAGATTTTATAAAATATGTTGGTTAGAAATGAAGGTAGGAAAGTTGGGAAGGGAAAAAAAAATAAAGAACTTTCTATAAAAAATTATGTTTATGAAGGAGGAGTACGTTGTAAATTGAGTTTCTTAAATTACGTTAATAAAGTAGTTAATTAAAACTTCAATTACGATTTTTAACTTCTCTCCCTTCATTACAATATAACCATTTCGTTTTAAAGTCCATCAATTTTGAAATTAACGAAAATTGGTCAAATTTAATAACATTTTGGGGAAATAAATGTAAATTAATGTTCTAAAATGTACCATTTCGAATGATAACTTCTTGAAAGAAATTGAAGCCTTATGTTTGAGCAAATGTTGACTTATAGATTGGAAACAAAATTTCTATTAGTATCATGGGTGACTTCACTATCTTTCTGGTTTTCATGGAAACTTCTGCATTGTACTAAGGAATATTTTGTTTGTGTACTATGTACCAAGGACTGAGGACTATTTTATTCCTGTAATATTATAATGTTTATGCTTATTTGTCTATTCCTCTTTCATATTCTCATTCCCTTATCTCATTTTCAATGCAAACAACAGACATGTGCTTTAATTTTTTAATAATTTGGTCTATTTTTCGAACGTGAGTTTTGACATGTGTCTGAAAAATGAATGTTTCTTGTCACGCCTTATAAGCTTTAGCTAGGAAAATCTTGTTGCTTAAATCTAGACTATTAATATACATAACTAATATAACAATGTAACAATATCTATGTTTATAACAAATATAGGAAATGTAACAAGTGTGGAAAAAAATTGAAGAATGGAAAATGATTTTTTTTTTTGGATTTCTGATCAAAATCGTGACTTAAAATCCCAATTTTACAATTAATGGAATCAACAATTTGATTTCTTAATTTTAGAAGAATTGTCTAACATTGAAAAAAAAAAAAAAAAAAAACTAAATCAAAAACTCAGACTTCAAAACTATGTTTAGAACAAATATAGAAAAGGTAACAAGTGTGAAAAAAAATTAAAGAATAGAAAATGTTTTTGTTTCTTTTTTAAAATTTGGATTAATGATCAAAATCGTGACTTAAAATCTCAATTTTACAATTAATGGAAACAACAATTTGATTTCTTAATTTTAGAAGAATTGTCTAACATTGAAAAAAAAATCAAAAACTAAATAAAAAACTTAGACTTCAAAACTATATTTAGAACAAATATAGGAAATGTAACCAATGTGGAAAAAAATTGAAGTATAGAAAATGATTTTTTTTTCTTTTTTAGAATTTGGATTTTTGATCAAAATTGTGAGTTAAAATCCCAAATCTACAATTAGTGGAAAGAAAATTTTAATTTATTAATTTTAGAACAATTGTATAACATTGATAAAATTTTTTTTAAAAAAAATCAGAAACTCAGACTTCAGAACTTAGCACCCCAAACACAGACTTCCAAAACCCACATATTTCACAACTCACCCTATTTCACAACTCCCCACTTCCAAAACCCACACCCTTGCCCCAAACACCCCCTGAAGTTTGAAAAGTAAAAAAAAAAAAACCCCTAAAAAACAGGCTGGAAGTGGAAAGTTTAAAAAGTATATCAATAGTGTTATTGATATACCGTATATCAATTACATCATTCCGTTATTTAGTATAACTGATATACTAGATATATGGTATATCAATCACCTGATATACTAAATATATAATAGATTAGATTATTTCACGAACATAATATCCTTCATTCATGAAGTATACACATGAGCCTTAATTAGTTTAGATGTCTTTGATATACTTCATAAATAAAGAACTAGATATATTAACTTTATTTTTGGACAATATATTTGGTAAGAGATTTAAACCTCTAACCTCTTGGTAGGATGTGTATGTCTTCTATTGAACTGTGCTCATGTCGGCAAATATATCATCGATATACTATATATCATTTTAATTATTATACTACTGATACACTTTTGAAATTATATTTTTAGTGGGTATATACTACTATTACACCAATGATATATTTAAAATTGCATATTTTTGATAAACTTATAACAAATCTTGGATTCTACGACCTTCATAATACAACAACTATTAAAAATATAAATCAATGGTTTTTTTTCAAAAAAAATAACTAGTCTATCATTGATGTATTTTACTACTCATAATCGGGTATATCAATGTTATTTATTATTTGAGTAATATAACAAATGAGGTATATCAATTCATAACAAGTATAGAAGACAAACATTTATGTTATAAAAGACAAACATTTCGTTTAAAATATGTAAATAACACAACACAATTCAATAAAGAAAAAATGAAACATAACAAATATAATAAAGAAAAGTAACATATCAAGTATATCATTTATATATCAATACTCATAATTAGATATATGAAAGGTTATGCTTATCAAATCCAGTATATATTCAATATTTTAAGTATATCAAATTTGGTATATATATACTTTTTATTTCGTATATCAGTAAATATATAATATATCAGATATACTACTAATATACCATTTGATATACCAACAAGGGTAAGACTAGAATAATAAAAAAATCAAAAATCAAATTTAAAATTTTTTGCTATATTTGCAAATCTAAAAAAACATAGCTAAATTTACAAATATCCTAATGTTTTTTTCTACCCATTGCAATTTCCCTTTTGTTTTTAATACTATTCTAGAAATATCCATCGACATCAACATTTTATCGATATTTCATTTTCATAACATTGATACCTCAACATTTCCATCGACATCAACATTTTAAATCTTGATATCAATTAGTAGATGCATTTTTATTTATCCGATTTTTTTTTTACATTCGTAAGGGTAAATATGAAAAAAAAAATACCAAGGAATTTTTTTATAATCAGATATCATAAAACAATATTTATAATAATAATTTAAAAAAATGTTTACCTCACAAAATTTATCGTAAGTGTCATACATTTTAAATTGTTGTAAGAGTGTTTTTTTTTTTTTTTTTTGAATAACTGTTGTAAGAATTGTGATTGGGTAACTTGTAAATTCAATACATTAAATTTTGGGGTATCTACAAGAATGGGCTAAAAGCAGCCCATATATTTCACTTTTGTCCATGATCCTTGAAATTTTCATTTCAGTCCAGCTCGTTTTAATTAAATGTAGCCCATTTACCATTTTTACCCTCTGATATTCAAAATAAAAAAAAAAGACAGAAAAGGAAAAAACCGTTGACCTGTGTTAAAAAAAAAAGAAAAAGAAAACAAAAAATGGGAGAAATCGTTTGGTATTTATAACAAATTTCCTCAAATCACGTATTTTCCTTCTACAAAATCGTGAATTTCTTTCTTCTTCTTCAAGGCGATTTTTTTCCATCTTTGTTGTCGGTGTTCTTGTCCATCGCAGGGAGTTAGGGTTTCGAGTTCTTCAGCGCCATGAGTTCTTCTTCAGCGTCGGGAGCAACGAAAAGAGAAAAATACCTCGGATTTATAAGCGAAATAAAGTATGTTTTTTGGGTTTTTTTTTCTGATTTTGCATGTTCATTACAGAACATCTTAACACTGAAAATAAGCACATTGAAGGTTCTTTTAGTTTATATTATACATTCTCCAAACAAAAAACTTGTATATATTGATTCCATTGAGGTCACTGGGTTATATTAGATAAGATTCATCCACATATTTAATTTGTATTTGGGTTTTTGGTTTTGTCTTTTTTTTTTTTTTTTTTTTTTTTTGCGTATAGGTCTGGGTTTTTTTTTGCATCTGGTTTACTGGAAAAATACCCCCCATTTTTTTGTTTATGCTTCTGGTTTACTACTCCGGAAGGTGTTTGGTTTCTAGAAGAATACCTTTTGTTTTTCGTTCATCTTTTGTTTTTGTTTTTGTATTTGTTTTTTTTTTTTTTTTTTTTTTTTTTTTTTTTTTTTTCCTGTTGCGACTGATTTTCTTTTTGAAACCTGTGCTTCTGCATCTTCCGCGATTCCCCGTTAAATACCCAGTATGGATTTCTAAATACCGGGTATGGAGTTTTAAATACCCGGTATGGATTTTGAAACTTCTCCGTAATTAGTTTTGTCTGCCTCAAATTTTAGTTTTTCAGATAAATTCTCACTGGCATAGTTATTCCATATTGGGTATTTTTATTTAGCTAACTGGCATAGTTATTTCATATGGGGTATGAAATTCGTTTATTCATAATTCTAACACAAACATGATAATTTTGTACCGATATATACCACTTACAAGCACGTATGAAATTCATTTATTCATAATCCTAATACATACAGGATAATTCTGTACCAATATATACCACTTACAAACAGGTATGAAATTCGTTTTTTCATAAGTCGTTTATATATACCACTTACAAACAGGTATATGAAATTCGTTTATATCCAAAAGAAAAAAAAAGATATAAATATTGGTTGGAACAACTTATATATTATCGAATGAAAAATATAGGGAAAAATACAATTTTGGTCCCTGAGGTTTGGGTTAAGTTACACTTTGGTCCCTGAGTTTTAAAACTCAACAAATATACCCCCGAGGTTTGGATTTCGTTACACATTTGGTCCCTCCGTCCAATTTCTGTTAAATCCTAACAGTTTGCTGACGTGGCACCATTATTTTAATAAAAAATATTTTTAAATTTTTTAAATAAAAATATATTAAAATAAAAAAATATTATTATTTTTAAATTTTTTTATTTCTTCTCCCTCTTTCTCTTTCTTCTTCTCCTTCACCTTCTTGCCATGATTTCTTCTTCTTCACCTGTTCCACAGGGTCGCCCGCGACTTTTTTTTTTTTTTTTTAACTTTCTGATTCTTTTTTTTTTCTTCTTCTTCTATTCCCTCTTTTTCTCCAACTGTTCTTTAAAAAAAAAAAAAAAAAAAGGTAAGGGAGAGGGAGGTCCCTCCCCGTTTTGGATCTTAGACGATGAGGGGGGGAGTCACTCCCTCTCTCTTCCATTTTTCCCTCAACCGATTTCCCTTTCGTTTTCAAGCAACCTCCACCGCAGATTCATCTTCACAAGTCGCCGGCGGCGTTAAAAAGACCCTTTTGACAACAAGTCCTAACCACTTTTCACTATCTCTCCTCCCCCGATCTATCTCTCTCATGTTTGTAGGCAAACGCTAACCCAAACCACTATGTTTTTCTTTTTTTATTTTTTATTTATATTTATTTTTTTCTTCTTCTAACTTTTAACACAAACACACCACCGTCCAATCTATTTTTTCTCCGTCTACAGAGTCCCCCTCTTCCCCCTCAAGGAAAAATCCCAATTTCATTTCTCTTTCTCTCTCTTTTTTTTCTCTTGTCTTTGTTTCCTCCTCCTTCTCTCCCTTTTTTCTCAGGCAAGGGCTCCGAATCTCGCTGGAGAATTTCTTCAATTCTTCCCCAAAGCTCGCCTCCTGCGCTTCCACCCTGAGCTCTGGAGGAAGATACAGATTTCATCCCCCATACTCCGACCACCACGGCACTAAACAAAGAGAAGGAGAAAGTTAAAAAAAAAAAAAAAAAAAAAAAAGGTCGCCGGCGGCTTGTGGAGCAGGTGAAGAAGAAGTCATGGGAAGAAGGTGAAGGAGAAGAAGAAAGAGAATGAGGGAGAAGAAATAAAAAAATTTTAAAATAATAATATTTTTATTATTTTAATATATTTTTATTTTAAAAAATTTAAAAATATTTTTTTTATTAAAATAGTAGTGCCACGTCAGCAAACTATTAGGATTTAACAGAAAATTAGACAGAGGGACCAAATGTGTAGCGAAATCCAAACCTCAGGGGTATATTTGTTGAGTTTTACAACTCAGGGACCAAAGTGTAACTTAACCCAAACCTCAGGGACCAAAAGTGTATTTTTCCCAAAAATATAATATTGCTAAGAATCTTAGGTTAATGGAATTAATGAGAAATGGAAGCTGATTTCATATTTTTTGTTGAAATTTTGGTTGAAAATGGTAGCAGACGACAAAAATGGGTTGAAATTTTGAAATCTCAAAATACACGATGTTGATGCAAAAATCCGGGCAGGGAACTCACCTGACATTCACGTGACATCAACAGTAAATTTGTTTGAAGGGGAAGACGTGGCCTGCAAAACAAGAGAAAACTGTGCACTGGTGTGGTGCTTGCCACACCGGCTCCGATGCTTAAGTCGGTTGGGAGATTATAAATGAGGCAAGTAAAGAATTAGAAAGAAGATTAAGAGAAAGAATCAATACCCAGTTCAGTCCCCCGAACCTTGGCGTTAGTTTCTTCTATTTATAGTTGAAATTAGGGTTTCCCCCTTCCTTTTAGGAGAGGGAATAGCCTTAGAGATTGATCCGGGCCCAATAAGCCTCCGTGGGCTTGTTTCTCCTCTGGGCTCTTATCATTCTGACTTTATTTAGAACTATGTCCAAATTCACCCATAACATTAAGCCCCCACTCTTGAATTGGGATTCTGGGGTGGCCTGTTGCTATAAGTCAAAACACTTTAAGCCCAATTTAAGAGTATAATTCTCACTTGTGCCGATTTGTGTGTTGATTTTCTCTTCACTCTACTTGGGCAGTTACATAAGCCCTTCTGAGTTCAAATACTCCAAGGCTAGCCTTGGATGCTTTACCGTGAGGATCTCCTCTAGATAGATGAAAATTGAATTCCAGATGAGTCGGCATCTGACTTCTCGCTTGTAACTAATTTATTATCCTGCAAAAAAAAAAAAACTCTTCTGGATTTTTGTCATTCGCTTTGCTTGTATGAAATATCTTAGGTCTTGACCTCAACTACAAGTGTAGTTTACTGTTTTGAAGCCCCCTGTGTAGGTGTTTCTTTTCCATTAGTCATTTATGTGGCGCACGTGGTCATCGGCCTTGACCACTCTCCATGTTATTGAAAATCTTGAGTTTCTACATCAAAATATTAGTTTCTACAAAAGAAAAGTGAGGGAAGAGGATATGGTCGGTCTCGGCCTCAAACCCCTATTAGCTCAAATTTCAGCTCCCTGCACTCAGACATTAGTTTTTGTAAAAGAAAAATAAGGGAAGAGGTTAGGGTCGGCCTCGACCCTATTCCTGTAGAAATGTGGCATGGGTATGGCCCGGTCGGCTTCAACCCTATGCCTCATCAAAATATTAATATTCCTGCAAAACATAGCATGAGTATGGTCTGGTTGGCCTCGGACCTATGCCTCATCAAAATAGTAATATTCCTACAAAACATGGCATGGGCATGGCTTGGTCGGCCTCGACCCTATGCCTCATCAAAATAGTAATATTCCTGCAAAACATGCACCAGATAAGTAGGATTGACCGGACTCACAAACAACTGGAAATTGTGAGGGTCGGTCTCACTGATTGATAGGGAGTGCTCACTGATTGACAAGGAGTACAACATCCACTATACACATTCGTAGCCCCCTACTCAAGTAAAATTTTTCTCAAAATAAAAGTTATACTTGAGTAATTAAGGTTTGCAGAATATATTATCATACCTTAGAGTTTTCATTGCCTAGGTACTTCTTCCATTGGTATGGGTTGACCTGAGCCCTCGCTCCGATTCCAGGGATGCTCTAGCTGTCGATTGCCTTGGGGAGTATTGGGGTTTCCACTCCACCAAGGACATTTCCATGTCGTTTGCCTTGGAGAGTATCGGGGTTTCCACTCTACCAAGGACATTTTTGCCTATCGTTTGCCTTGGGGAGTATTGAGGTTTCCACTCCACCAAGGACATTTTCGCCTATCGTTTGCCTCGGGGAGTATCGGGGTTTCCACTCCACCGAGGACATTTCCATGTCGTTTGCCTTGGAGAGTATCGGGGTTTCCACTCTACCAAGGACATTTTCGCCTGTCGTTTGCCTTGGAGAGTATCGGGGTTTCCACTCTACCAAGGACATTTTCGCCTGTCGTTTGCCTTGGGGAGTATTGGGGTTTCCACTCCACCAAGGACATTTTCGCCTGTCGTTTGCCTCGGGGAGTATCGGGGTTTCCACTCCACCGAGGACATTTCCATGTCCTTTGCCTTGGAGAGTATCGGGGTTTCCACTCTACCAAGGACATTTTCGCTTGTCGTTTTCCTTAGGGAGTATTGGGATTTCCACTCCACCAAGGACATTTTCGCCTGTCGTTTGCCTCGGGGAGTATCGAGGTTTCCACTCCACCAATGACATTTCCATGTCGTTTGCCTTGGAGAGTATCGGGGTTTCCACTCTACCAAGGACATTTTCGCCTGTCGATTGCCTTGGGGAGTATCGGGGTTTCCACTCCGCCAATAACATTTTGTTGGCTCAACTACTCGGGCTTTCTGCATGTCATATCCCCTCATGAAATAACGTTAGTAGATAACATTATGTAGATATGGGAAAAAGACTAATCATTGATTGAAAACATAAGTATGTTATGAGTAGCTTGCAATTTATGAATAGTTAATAAATCAATGGAACCACATAAGGTAAAAAATGTATTAGAATTCGTAATTACGAATTGAGTAATAGACATTTAGTAAATAGGGGTAGGTAGAGAACATAGTCATAATGTTAAGCCTTATGAAGCGGTAAAGACCTTTGTTGGGCTAATATGAGCTATCTTCAAACCACTTGAATTTCTCATTCCATATTGTCGAACTCAAAATTAGAAATAAAAACTTTGTAATATGAAGGATGTCATAGAACAATTTCTGTGCAAGTAAATAACTAACTTGTTTCATATAGTTGACTTAATCTCGACTTTTGACTTAGTCCAGGTAATTTTATAAGACATGACTGAAAAAAATTAATTGTGCGGTTTGAAATATGACCGGTCGGTCTATTTATTTATTGAATAAATGGTCAAATGATTTTTTTATTGATTAAGTATGAATTATTAATTGACACAAATATTCTCTTTAAAATATGTAACTGAGATTCTAAAGTTACACAGTAGATACATCAAATCTACAATTCAAGTCAACTCAAGCAAATTCAAAAAATATGAATTATCAATTGATAAAAATATCCTCAACGAAATATTTATAATTGAGATTCTAATTTAGAGAGCAAATAAAATATAATTCCAAATCAAACCAACCACTATAGAATCAAATTAGAATCAAATCTCCTGCGATCAAATATTTTTATTTAAATCAAATTACATAAATATGTATATATATGATAAGTTTAAATCTACAACAACTTTTTAGATTAGATATTTGATAATTTAACCAAACACAAATCTAAACTTAATTAGAATCACTTTTAATCTTATGAATTTAAAACAACATAGATTTATCTCTATCTATTTTTATGAAAATTGAAGTCTAGAGGAGCTTTAAGAAGTGTGGAGAGTTGGAAAGAGTATTAAATCTCCTTCACAAGGTAGGTATGAATACTTACCTGGATTGTATTGTAGTAGATGCAGAAAATATTGGCAAATCCAATAATCCCAGAAGAGGAAGCTAACAAAAAAGTCTCATCAAAATTCCCAATGAAATTCAAATAACCACGAATTATACTCTGAGTAGCAATGTTTCTAATCTTATGAATTTGGGGGAAATAACAAGAGGAAACTCCGGCCGTAGCAGTGAATATGACGAGAGCAACGCCCTCGAAGACTCCGAAGAGGGCTCCGGCCAGCAGTGACATAAAAACAGTTTCAGGAGCCAACCAGAACCTTTCACAATGTTCATTCGGTGTAATAAACGAGTCATTTCAGTTCAAATTTAACCACCATCAAATAGCAAACCAGAACCTTGTTCAATAGAGTAAACAAGTCATCGATTGGAATCAGTACAAAGGTTTGTATGGAAGCTCTTGTGCCTTACAAAATACTAACTAAAATCGATCTCTTCAATTAGTCATATAATTTCGTTGTTTAGGACATCATGTCTTTTGTAGAGAAAATACATTTTATAATAGCATACTTGATATGATGCACCAAAAAGGAATTGCCAAAAATGTGCAACAACACTGGAATAATATGCCAAAGACTCAGCAAGTTGCACATACCTTCTGTATTCATAAATCGTTGTTTAAAAACAAATATTCAGACTCGACTCTTTGTCAAATGCAATAAGACCTTCGAGAATTCAGAGCATTTTGGATCTTCCCTGAGTCACATCGTAGTAGTTTCAAATTCAAAACAAAGGGAGTCACATCGTAGTAGTTTCAAATTCAAAACAAATCTGTGTCTTTCGTCCCCACAGACGACGCCAACTGTTGATGTCAAAATCCGAACCGGGAACTCACCTAACCTTCACGTGACATCAACGGTGCTTAAGTCAGTTGGGAGAGATCATAAAGGAGACAAGTAAAGAATTAGAAAGAAGATTGAGAAAGAATCAATACCCAATTCAGTCCCCCCAACCTTGGGGTTAGTTTTTCTATTTATAGTTGAAATTAGGGTTTCCCACTTCCTTTTAGGGGAGGGAATAGCCTTAGAGATTGATCCAGGCCCAATGGGCCTCCGTGGGCTTGTTTCTCCTCTTGGCTCTTATCATTCTGACTTTATTTAGAACTAGGGTCCAAATTCACCCATAACACACCAAATTTTGGTTGAAAATGGTAGCAGACTGCAAAATAATGAAATTTGAAAAGAAATTCCATGTTGGGACTGGAAGAATTTTACATAATCAAATTTTTTAGAAGAAAAAACATGAAAATCGAATTATCTCCTCAGGCAAATCGAGAAGCAGGCGCCAAAAGCAAAAAAAGGAATTTAAGAATTCCAAAGTTGGATGTGGGAATAAAATTGAAAATAAATATAATGATTTGTTACATAAAAGAAATAAATTGAGATTGATATTTATAAGAATATCTATAATTAAATTAAAAAAGACATTTTCCATCTTGGGTAGCCAGCTGCCATGTGAAAAAAAAATTATTATAATTATATAATTAAATAAGGGCAATTGGGGAAGAAAAAAATTGAAATAAATACATGAAATCCTACAAATGAGAAAATCAAAAGATTGACAAAAATATAATTAATAGGTTAAATGAACCCATTCACTATAATTTCGGTTAAATTTTGATCAATAAACTTTAAATGTGGTTATTGAACTTATTTTCAAAAAAAAATTATATATAAAAAAAAAGGTTATTGAACTTTGTGTAAATAATTATTAAATTTTTACCGTTCATTTTTGAATAATTATTAACAAAAGTATAAATCCATTAATGGAATCTTTGTTAACTTTGCTGATGTGAAGCCTGTCTTTTGCTTATTCAAGACATTTCTTCATCTTGGTTCGGAGCTCAGAGCAGAGGAGGGCTTGAATGTTCGTGACTCTCAAGGGTCTCTGATCTACGTCAGTTGCCGTGTTATTCGTAGGAAATGACCAGTTAAAGTTTTTGAAGCCGAAGCAATCCTCGAGGGGTTGAGCTCCATTCGGCGATACCACGAAGGCCCCTCCTGGTCGAATACGACTCCTCAATAGTTGTCAAGAGACAAAGAACGTGGCAGAGGAGATTGAGGAAGAAGCTTCGTTGCCGGGAGTTGCTTCGTTTGCAGTATGCCACAGGGAAAGCAACAAAATCGCCCAGTTATTAGCTAAACCAAAAATAAGCAGGAACGTTCATAAACCAAAAGTAGAATTTTCATTTTTAAGAAATCCAACCCAAAATGTTAAGTAATAAATTTCTGCTAAGAATAAGCCCTGCCATCAATGATAGAAAGTTAATCCCCTTGTGGGAGTTAACAAAGTAATTGTGGTTTCAACAAAAGACAGACCTAACTTGAGCAGAAATAATCCCATACCAAAAAGGCAAGGAAGTGCCTGAAGTAATGGAAGACTTGGTAATCTCATAAATCAAAGTAGGTTAAATTACAAATGGATCCCTATGATTTGAAAAAAGTTAGAATTTAGTCCATTTGATTCTAAAAGTTAGAATCCCTCATAAATAGTCCTTACCGTTCGAAAACACTAATGAATTGAGTATGTGGTAGTTGACTATCCTACCATGTACTCAACTATCCTACCATGTACTCAATCCATTAGTGACTGGCTGACTTCTAACGAGTAGGTACAATTTATGACTAGGAACTAAATTCTAACTTTTTCCAAAATCATACGAACCATATTTGTAATTTAACCTTCTTCATTGTTGAAAGAAGAAATGAGGGGGGAAATTTTTCACTGCATTTATTTAGATTCACCATCCTGATACCATCGGAAATAAGAATGACTATCAAAACAACAAGAATTGCTTCAAGTTCCCCACTCAAAACATGAAGGCAGATTAGAACTGCTTAATGACTAGGAAGTACTTTCAAAGCAGAATGATTCAATCAAGTGTATAAATTGACAAACAAAGTAACATTTAAGCTTCAGAGCGGGTTTTGACGATGAAATTCTGGCGACTGATGGGGTTCATAACCACAGGTGGACCGGCAGTACGAGGCCATGCTTGGAATTTCTTGTCAGTTTCTTCCCACCACTCGCTGTTTGAAACAGTACTTGGGGTTGTTCCTGAACACGAAATTTGTTTGAAATAAAAAATTAAGACAGTAGAGCAATGGTAGCACATTAAGAAACTACAAAGTCAAATGATGACGACCAATAATCACCTCCAAATATTTTCTTGTCAGCAATAAGATGGTCAAAAATATAGGCAACTGCAGTTGCTCCAAGTAAAGAACCTACTATGTATTTTGCCGCCATCTTCTAACTGCAATTGATTAGTATAGTATGTTCCAAGTCAAATGAACCATTATACATAGAATTACATCAAACTGCATCCAAATTGAACCAAAAGCTCGTATCCTTCCACCAGCTACATCTATCTTATATTTTTTGTTTTTTTCTGAACAACAGCTACATCTATCTTATATATGTGTACTTTATTAAGATAAGTAAAAGAATCAAATAAAAATAGCCTGGAATAGGGGATGACAAAGTTACTAAGGAACACGAACACAAGACACAAATATGACACGCGACATGGACACCAACACAGACACAAACACGAAGATGAAGACGAACATGAAAACCCATCAGTTTCTAAGTAAGCAGGAAAGAGACACGTTGGAGATACATATTTTTAATGTACATGCATTTATCGACATACTTAATACTTCAGAATAGATAAAAATATGTAAATTTAGTGTTGAAAATGAAACATGCTTATGGCAAAGCAGTGAGGAGCAGCAAGCCATTTCTTTTAGTCTTTCATATGACTTTTAGGGCCAAATTAACTTTTATACTCCGTTTGATAACGTCTATGTTTCTTGTTTTTTGTTCCCTGTTCCCTGTTTCCATTTTTTTAAACCTATAAATAGGAATATGTTTGATAACTATTTTTTTCTTATTTATTTAAAAAAAGGAAACAAAAACAGAAACTTGTTTAATGCTTCTTTTTCTATTTTTTTTCCTCTTTTATAGTTTAGATAGAATTTAGTTATATAATATAAAAAAGATATAAAATGCATTAAAATATATAAAAAGCAATTATCAAAAGTTTACATTACCTAATACAAATAAGTACCGACACAAAATTAAAAGCAATAATAAAATTGTATTTATCCTTAAAATGTTGTATAGAGTCACATTCTTGTTCGGCCATAGTCCCTCACTTTTCAATCCATCAGTTTCAACAACCTCATCAACACAATACTTTTTTGATGATTTTTGTGACATCTAGAATGTCATATAAGAATTAAGAAAATAAGACTATTTAGTAAGACAATAAGACTAAAAAAACGAGAAGCATTGGATGTGCTTCAAGTCGAAGTTTCTATAGGATGTTTATTTACTTGTACACTTAAGTGAAGAATTTTAAACAAAGTTTCTCAAACCTAACTTGAATATTATTATTAATAATAAGACTTGCTAGGTCTACAGAAAAGAATCTCAATCAAACTCTTTATTTTAATCTTTCGTTGTAACCTACTTGCTCTAAACATGAGAAAGCAAAACTATTCCATAAACTCCAAAAAGAAAATCTAGCTGAATAACAACCTTTCAAGCTTAAAGAAACTACATAGATCTAACATAAAAAAAGAAGCTGATCCTTTCCAACCCAAATGGAAACTGAATCCATTAGTATTTCCCCTCTCAACACAAGAAAAATCCAAAACTATCATACAGAAATTGCAGCAAATTACCAGCAGAATGTAATTTTCCTCATCACACACAAAAACTTGGTCAAAATTTAACATCTGGAAGGGCTTACTGGACTAAATGAGTGAACAGAACAAACTTGATTTAACTTAAAATATTACTAAGATTTAACTAAGAGACTATGATGCAACTTTAAAAATTATAGACAACAATTTCTTTTTAGTTTCATAACATGATATTCAACCTTTTGGAACTTAAACTCACTAAATTGAAACTTAAACTCATGTCACAAGAACTAATCAAAATGATAATTGAATTGGTTTTGGATATTTTTGTTCTCTATAGTGTGAAAATTATAATTATGCCAAAGAACTTTCATTGGACATGGAAGTTTCGAGTTTCAACAACACAACAACAAAACAACGTTCTGAAAGCTTTCTGCAATCGTTCATGAATTACAATCTTCATAGCCAGCGAGATTTATCTACACCATGAACCCACCATGCAAGAAACTCATCCTATGCACATTCTTCGCAATCCCAAGCAACTCCTCTTCCTCCATCTTCCTGCTCGAAGAAACCAAAACCACTTAAGTTCCACAAAGCTCATCATAGATCTGCTCAAATTCGCTCAACGCCTCTTTGAAAATCCCCAATCTCTTCTTCTCAATCAACATCTTCTTCATTTCACCACTTGCGTCTCAAACCCCCCTTTAACTGAAATTTCCATCACCAATCGCCCTTTCTCCTCCTCCCCTACGAATGGATCCTTCTCCATTCCTTGTCCTCAATACAAATCACCAACCATATATTTGTGTCTTCCGAAATTCCCACTTAAATCAACCAGCAAAACAGAACACAGACCCAAAATCAAAGAGAATGCACCCAAAACACAACCAAAGAGAATTTACAGCTGAATAATACAGCAAACAGAGCCAAATCAACCAGCGAAACAGAACACAGACCCAAAATCAAAGAGAAGTAGAGTCCAAAATCGAAAAATAATTGAGGAGAGAATACCTTTCGTGTGCTTGAGAGGAGGAGAAAGCTGAAATCAAAGCCCTGGGAGCCAACCACCAGGGGAAGGAGTGAAGGGAGAAAAAGAAATGGAAACCGAAGAAGGAGAAAGAGGGGAATCGGAGAAATTGCTAATTCTAAATAGAGTTTTTAGGTTTTCACGATTTACCTAATTTTAAAAAAATTAGTTTATTCTACCATCCTCATGACATCATAGGTTGTCAAATTACCCAAATATCCTTGGATCAAAAAAATATTTTTTCAAAACCCTCTGCTTTCATATTGTTTTCGTATTGTGTTTTACTTTCTTTATCGTTGGAGAATCCAAACAAGATGGAGTTTGGTTTTGAAAAAAAAATGAGTTTTTTTATTTAAAACAAATTTGGGGAATGGATTTTTCATTTCAAAAGAATTTGAGAAATAAGAATGGGTGCTTGTTGTTGTCTATCATCAAGTGTGACTCCTCTATCCATCTGGTAGGTTTTTGACAAAATATTAGAAGTAAGTTTGTCCCACATCGAAAAAGTCCAAGAAAGTGACGGGCTCCAAATACTATAAAAGGAGCCTATGACTTTGGTTTTAAAGCATCTCATTTAGAATCACTCTAAGTTTGGTATACTAACTCTAGTAGCGTGAGTGATATAAAGCTTCGAGAGAGTTTACAATTTTTCACATAGTGAATTTCTTTTTGTGGGTTGTGGTTTTTTCTCCGTTTTGGAGTTTTCACATAACTCTTGTGTTTCTTATTTTGTTGCTTTATTTTAATTTTTCTATTATTTTTCTACTTATTCCTTTGGTAGAATTGAGAGTTTTTTTCCCAACAAGTGGTAGCAGAGCTTTAGGTTTGTAGCTTCTTGATTTTTTAGTATGCTCTGTGGTTGTAGCATTGTCTGACCTTCCACATCAGAAAATATTTCTAGAAATAAGCTTGGATGTTGTGAATAGTGTGGGTTGTTTACTATTTGCAGATTAGCTAGGAGTGAAGCACATATGTCAAGCTTCATGAGTCTAGAAGAACTTCAGCTTGTGGCAAGTCCAAGTCAAGGATGTGATGATACAATCTAGGTTACACAAGGCTTTGAAGGGAAGACCAAGCTTTTGAAAAATTAAGCGGTGACGGTGGTCCAATAGAATCCAGTGGTGGTTCCAGCAGAGGTTCGACGAAGTCCAACATGAGTGATGAAGATTGGGAGGAAATGGATTTGAGATCTGCAAGTGTAATCAACGCTGCAAATGGAGGAAGGTACATCTGAGTGTTCTCAATGACATCATTTCGGAGCTGGAGGTGATCGAAGTTAAGATAGAGGATGAGGATAAGGCACTCAGGCTTATCTTATCACTTCCAACTGCATATGAACACATGAAGCCAATCTTGATGTACGAGAATGAAACTTTAAGTTTTGCTGATGTTACTAGTAAATTGTTATCAAAGGAAAGAAAGCTGAAGAGTGAAGGGCGTACTTCACAGGAGTGAAGGATTGGAATTCCCCAATTCCATTACAGCGGAAGCAATTGGACCGTTCGTAAATTAATTTTGTTCTACAAAATACCAATACATTGGCAAAAAGGTTAAGCGATGAGAAACATACCTCCGTTGACGACTCTGAATACTTCAACGGATGATTCTTGTTTGCTCTGCAACAACGAAGAACACCACCATTTGATCTTCCCCGCTATAACTCTGAGATTAAGAACGTAGTTGTGGGACTACCTAATCTTGAATGGGAAAAACACTAGAGAGAAAATTCTCCCTAGAGTTTTTGAGTTGAGAGAATATGAGAGGGAGGCTAGAGAATGCAAGAGTGCATTCTTGTGACCTTATGTTGTTGTACCTAAACCCTAGGTTTAGTGTTCTATTTATAGGAGAAAGGCCATGAATAAAATATTCATTTAAAATCAATTATTTCCATAACTGATTTAATCTTTTCCATAATTAATCAATTCCATGACCAATCAATTCCACAATTGATTAATCTTTTCCATAAATGATTGATCACTTCCATAAGTGATTAAATCATTTCCATAAATGATTAATTACTTCCATAAGTGATTAATCATTTCCATAATTGATTAATTTCCAATTAATTAATTCTTTAATTAATTAATCACCAATTAAATATCATATATTTAATTTCAGACCTTCTATTAGTTAATTAATTAATTACCCAATTAAATATCATATATTTAATTTCAGGCCTTCAATTAATTAATTCTATAATAAGAATCAAATTCATATTAAAATTTGAACTCCTTCAAATTCTCTTATATCCTATAAATTTATTATGAATCAAATTCATATTAATATTTGAACTTCTTTAAATATTTATTTCTCTCATAGACTATAGTTTAATTAAATCTCATTTAATTTAAACTAAATTAATTCATAATTGATTAATTCATCTTCTAATTAAATACCCTATATTTAATTAGACATATATTTGAACTCTTTCAAATATATTAATCTCTCAATTTAATAAAGTTTAATCTCAAATTAGACTTTATATTTTAATGCATCATTATACATTATATTAATTTGTATCTCATACAATTAACTTAATTCCCAATATGAATTTGAACTATTCAAATTCTCTCAAGATATATTTGTTCCTAATTACTCTTTACGAGCTAGCAGGGGGACCTAATGGACCTACAGATCAGAAGCTCCAATGATATGAGGTTAATAGATTAAACTCATTAATCAGGTTAACCAATATTCATTAACTGTGGGTCATTCCACTAAAGACCCACAGTTGAACTCTTCTCACTGTAGAACATTTCTGTGTCCACGGATATAGACCTATACCGGTAAGTCAATCCTTCACAAGTGTTCGTAACTACAGTTGGGTCAAATTACCGTTTTACCCCTGCGTTACATCTGTCTCCTTAAGTACCAGTGCTCCTCTAATGAACAACCTGTTTATGGTCCAACCAATAAACAGAAAGTCTCTCTCGGGCCAGTGAGAGGGCGGGATCCCTTTGTTCAAGTCCCGGAGTCACCACTTAAGGGAACACTCATCTACTTCTCCTAGAAGTGGGAAGGAGTAAATTCCTTCTTGTGTTGTCATGTCCCCAGCCTCCCACTCGGTCTTGTCCCCAAAAAGGAAGGCATATTGAGTCGGCGTATTGGCCACTCTCACCCATGCTAATCAAAGGACAATCCCTCATGAGAAGGAGTTCATGACACACTCAGGATTAAGACTGAGTTACCTAGGTCATCCTATTGAAACAGTAACCTAACTAGTTAACGGTGTTACATCTAGTGGTTTACTATTTCGTGGTCCGGTCTTATGCAAACTCATTGCATAGGATACCCCCGCTCGCATGTCTCCTACATGGACGCCTTGGATCAATACGTCTGTATCGAATACAAAGCGGGTCGTATCACATAGTGTTATCAGGATAAGGTACCCAGCCTTATCCCTATACTATAGACCTTTTAGGTTGTTACTTGAACACCGATCCCCGTATGTCCCCAAATACTAGTTCAAGTTACATACAAACAACCTTGGATCTTAGTTTATTGAATTTGGGTCAAATTGTGCAATATTTAACAATAACACTTTATTGTAGAAACTCAATAACACTTTATTGAAACAAGTATACAATTTGTTTACATTCACTATCTACGAGTTTTAGGGCATAAAACCCAACAAGGAGGATTCAACACTAGTAGCTAGCAATTGGAAGAAAGAAAGATTCCATGCAGAAGAAAGATTGTTAGGAATGCGAACAGTCTGCACAAATGAAAAAGGGTTGTCCTAACAAAGCAGGTTCGTTAAAGGGCTCTGGGTCGGATGCTGACATTGTCTCTCTCGTCAGGGGAAATAGTGAAATCCTCTGAAGAAAAGACAGAATTCATCCTCATGGTATGCCCGCTTTACCATGATAGAGGATGTGATGTTAGCGATTTTACAAGTTTGCACATGGGCATTGGCTTGGCAGTTATGCAAGGTGTGTGGTGGAAGTTATGTCGATGGTTGAAGAACTTCCCAGTGAGCCAAGTAGGTGGAAGTTGCACCATAAATTTCAGTAGGATTTATCGACATGTGACAAAGAAGAAAATTCTTGGAAGGTGACATTCCAAGTGGTCTACTCTATATGGTGGGGTAGGTTATAGTTCTCTGAGTTGAGAATTATGATTGTCGGTGAAGACAATGGTTTGTAGCAAGAGTTGTGGATTCTTCAAATATATCTTACCGAAAGTTGTTTCTCTATACTGTATTAATTGTCAAGGTATTGGTATTTTAATTGGAATTAAAATAAAACTGAGTTTGGTCCTCTGATTGTCTTCTGCTGCGTAAGGGATTTAATCCTATAATTGGTGCGACCTCGTCTTTTTAATTATTTGTTAGAAAATATTTTCAAAACCCCCTTGTTTGTGTTCTTGCATGAAAGCTTAAATCCTACTAGGACTCCCTTCCCTGTGTTCGACCCTGACCGCTTTTACTACAGAAGTGGTTTAGTGTCGTGGAAGAACGAGGTTTCAATTTCTTTAGGTTTGTCTCTAACACGAATCCAGGACATCCCCAAATTCTGCAATGATGTAAACTTGCTTTACGCCTTGTCCAAAGCTCAAAATGCTGTTTCAGAAACACTCAGGGAACCAAATTCAGAATATAAACTACAGTCTTTACTGAATAATCCCAAAACAAGTTAGTCAACTGAGCATAACTCATCATTGATCGAACCATATCTAATAATGTTCTATTTCTCTTTGATTATATGTATATGTATAGAATTTTCCATATGATCAGCCAAAATTGTTCCTTGGTTTGTTGGTAGGGGTCATGGGAATTGATTCTTCTACTCACTAATCTGGTGTTTAAAGCCCATTGAACGCAAGTTTTTTTTTTAATTATTTTTAGTTTTGGTTTTTTTCTTATGAGTAGGGATGACAGGGGGGCGGGGTTGGGGATGCATTCCCCGTCCCTGTGGGGATTTTACATCCTCGTCCCCACCCCATTCCCCGTTTCAGGGAATCGGAAGGTGGAATTTGTTTTTTGGCAAAATATTAGCAGTGAGTTTGTCCTACATCGGAAAAGTTCAAGGAAGTGACGACCTCCTATGACTTTGGTTTTAAAGCATCCCATTGAGAATCACTTTAAGCTTGGTATACTAACTCTAGTAGTGTGAGTGGTATAAAGCTTTGAGAGAGTGTTTCTTGTAATTAGGGTCGGAGAGATAATTCTTTGTGATTGTAAAATTTTTTCACGTAGTGAATTTCTTTCTGTGGGTCGTGGTTTTTTCTCCGCTTTGGAGTTTCCACGTAAATTCTTGTATTTCTTATTTTGTTGCTTTATTTTAATTTCTCTGTTATTTTTCTGCTTATTCCTACAGTAGAATTGGGAGTTTTTTCCCAACACCATCGTTGTTGCATTAAAATATTAAAAAAAAGATTTCTGGAAAGATTAAAAAATAAAAGAAAAAGAAGAAAAATCAGAAGAATGAAGGAGAAGGAAGGAAAGAAATTTTTTTTTGAAGCCATCAAGCTTGTTGTCTTTTGTTCCCAGTCATGCATTTGACCATGGAGTTGATCGAGACAAAAGATAGCAACTTACTACCTTAGCCTTTTTCTCTCCCTCATTTTCCTTTTTTTTTCTTTATTTTTCCCCTCTTCCTCCCTCTCTTCTTCCTTTGTGTCCAATATTAACACATAAGTTTTAAAAAAATGTGGGATTAGTAAAAATAAATTTGCGAAAAAAAATGTCTTCTACAAAATTTCTTGGTTAAATTATGATAAGAATTTCTTGGTCAATTAAATCGGGATTTCTCGTCGGATCGACAAAGAAATCCTGATTAGGCCAACTGGGAAAAATATTAATATAAAAACATGCTATTTTCCATATAAAGTAAAGAATAACCAACCTTCTGTGCGACTGTATTTGAATCTTTCCAAGGTCCTAGTGAACTTTTTTTTTCTGTAGAGTTTGTTTCTATAACAAAAAAAATTAGTAGAAATAAAAAAAAAAAAACTAGTAACACTACTAAAACAAAGAAAAAGACAGAAAATACAATGTAATAAAAAAATATCGATCTTCTAAAAACAAAAATACAAGTTGAAGAAGGCAGTCGGTGCGATGGGAGAGTTTTAAAATAAGTAGCCAGTGAATGTGGAACGAATTTAAAAATAAAACCAAGATAGATATGGAAATTAAGGAGAGAGTTTGTGGGTGATAGTGTGTATGAAAATCTGAAAATATTTAGAAAGAGGAGGTAGTGGCTTTTCAAAAAATAAGAAAAAAAAAGGTAGTCGGAGGTTCAAAAAGCGGGTAATCTTTTGAATTTAGAAGAAAACCTACCACCTTCTCAAATATTTAAAGCCATGCACAAGTTTTTTGTATTAAATCTCCACCAACTTTTTAAATGAAGATGTCTGCAGCTTCTCGAAGTGAAGCTGATGTGACCAGACATGACAGATGCAGAAAGAGGAGGTGGTGGAATTAATTGGAGTTTGAAGTTAAGGATTTATAAGCCAAGGTAAGTGGCTTTACTATTGGAACGCTTAGGCTAGGTTGGGAAATTGTGTGCTGATAGGTTAGAACTTGCATGAACTTCTATGAATGTGATGCATGATTTGATGAATTGAAACATGACACATGAACCATGAATTTATTGAATGTGTAGACCATGATTCAGATTTAGAGGGAAAACTATGAAATCTTATATTTATACATGCTTGAGGATATGTATGTTGCATTATGTGAACGTATGATGTTTTGTTATGGGACCCATGCATATGTATGTTTCATGATATTAAAAGAACCATGTTCATGGCAATTACCCTTAGAAGAAATTAATGTACATCTAGAGGAACCTAAGATACTGTAGACGAGATTCGACCCCACTAATTAGGTGCCAACTGACTATTAGATGGGGCGCATCTCTAGAGGATGCCTACTGTATCTCTTAGTTGGAAGAGGAACTCGAGGTAACTTAGGCGAGATTCGACCCCTCTAATTAGGTGCCAACTGACTATTAGATAGGGCGCATTCTCTAGAGGATGTCTACTTACCTCTTAGTTGGGAGAGGAACAGAGGAAGGGTAATTGTCCATGTTAAGGCCTTAAAATAAATTCATAATTAAGAGGAAAGAGGAATAGGGTCCCACTAGAAATGCATGAACCATGATCACTAGAAAAGCATGAACCATGTTGTATGTGTTTGCATATCCTGACCCTAGTAGTGGGGTTACTTAGTATCTTACATACTCATTCTTTCCATGAATGTTTTTTTTCAGGTAAAGGCAAGGGCGAGTGATGGCGATTGATGAGAATCTATTGGGCAGCCATGGGAGACTAGGACTCATGGATTTCATGTTTTTCTTCCGCTTAAAGAAATATGTTTTCATTCCTTTGTTTTTTTGAATTTGTTGAGAACTCTTTTGAGGTCATGTATGACTGTTAGTTTGGACTTATTTTGAGAACATTTTGTTGACTTTAAAGTTAGGGATTCCGAATAAAAGTTTTTATTTTGAGTTTTTATTTTCTTAAATTTCGAGTTTATGTTTCAAAATGTTTTATGTTAAAAGGGCATCCATAGCATGCATGTGGTAACGATTCCGAATAGGTTCACATTAGAAGTCGGGTCGTTAGACAATAGCCGTTTTGTTCCCGTTTAGTTGTTGTTTATTTCATCCAATTGCACATGTTATGCCTCTTCAAGAGGCGCGACTTGCAAAACGACAAAGGTGTCGCACTTCTTCAAGGAGCGCGAAACCCTATTTTTGTAAATAGTTTCAAGACCACCCTTTTTATCTTTTTTTTTTTTTTTTTTTTTTACTTTTCTAAAAAACCCAGGAGGAAGGGCTCCTATGTGGTTGCTTATCGTCTCTTCAAGAGAAGACGTACACGTAATTTATTTATTTTAAAAAAAAAAACGGTGATTGTAGTTCGTCTCTTGAGCGACCTACAATTAATTATTATTTTTTTTTTAAAAAAAAACACTACTAAATGTGTGCGTGAATATGCCATCTCTTGAGACACTGTGTGTGTGTAACATTGGATTCGAGTGTAGATCGGAAAAAAAAAAAAAAAAAGATCCTCTCCCTTTTCGTTCTCACCGTCGACTTCAACCCCACCTTGATTTTATTTATTCTTCGTTTTCAACTATCCAGCCTCACATCTACCCCACAAGAGTTTGTCGAATAATGAGAGGAATCAATAATTTAGCCGACAAGAAATCAAATCAAAAGAAAGGGAAAAGTTGCATCATCTAATCTTCTCCAAAGAAATTGGTCGGCAATATCTAAATCTACTTTTTACTTTCTACTTTTACGAAAGTAAAATATCTTTTACTTTCGTAAAATATTTTTTACTTTTCACTTTTTACCTTGAATTAGTAGTGAGATTCAAAAAAGTGTAGTTTAAGGAAAAAATCCATGGAGGCGGTGTAATTCCACCACCTCCTAAAATTAAACATTTTTTATTTTTAAAATTAATTTAAAAAATTAATTTCTTTTTAATTTTAAATAATATTAGTTCAAATAATTAATATTAAATAATTTTAATTTTAAACAATCAATTAAACAATTTAATTAGTTAAATTAATTTAATATCAAATATTAAATTAATATTTATACCTAATTAAATATCAAATATAAAATGTTAAATTAAGAAAATCCGACTCCGACCGAAACTACTAGAAAACTGACCGACCGACGTCGGTTTCGGTCGGTCAAATCGATTTTTCGGTTTTAAATGATCACCCCTACTTGTAACCTTAGCTTTACAAGTTATCGACCTATTTAAACTATTTGAAATTAATCGAGTTGGATTCCATTAACCCTACGTGGGCATGCATTTATCTTTGTTATAGATTTTAAACATCTATGTCGGTTTATAACGCTTATAAAAGACGATAACCTATAACATGCTTCTATTTAAGTATAACACTTTATATTAAGCTAAGTTTCATGCTGGATGCTTCGTTCATTTTCGTTTAATTAATATAACGATTATACTAATCATGCTTATACGAAAATAAAACATACAACATTCATTCACAAACTAATATAACTAATTATACTTAATTCATGAATACCTAAGCATGCATACTATATATTATAACACTAATAACCTACATTTGATGCATGAAACATGCTTATCCTATGGTGGGATTTTAAATCTATATGACATACTTTATGCACAAACAATACCTATTTAATTAAAACATACATTCATAATGCATAATTAATTAAACACACTAAAGTGGGACTCGTTTCGGCATTTGAAAACAAGCAAACAACTAAATTATTACATTAATAATTAAACATCGTCAAGACACTGAACCGCTAGACAGTATGCTCTGTTCTCGGTTCAACTGAGTTCTTCCTCTTCTTTTGATCAATTGATGGCCTATATGGACTCTAATGACTCTATAAAAATTACAAACTATTCTCAACACAATAAAGCCCATATACAAGCAAGAAATTACAATTTCATCAACAAATTGTAGGGTAAATTGATGCCAAAACCGTAATATATCCACTTTACCATCACATGAAATGCTACCCACCATGCTAAAATTGATGCAAATTAGGTGCCCAAATCTTGTTGTGATACCATTTGAAAGTGTTATTATTAAGAATGCGGAAACATTTTAGGACCATAAGCACTTAATTTCATCAATTTTAGGATCAAATATGCATGGTTTCTTAAACTGAAAACAGGTTATCTAGGCCTACATTTTTTGTAAACTATTTTTTACCTTTTGTAAAATTATAATTAATTAAAATTAAGGACATATCTAATTGATGTATAATTAATTAAAATTTCAAATTCACTTCATAGATAGATTTAATAAAATGTTAACAATACACATGATAAAAGCTAATGGGTTCCACAAGGTGGACGTCGCCGATTACGAGCTGGTTGTTGACAACGACCCTACGATGCCTAATCTGGTTCCTCTTGTTCCTCTCCGTGAGCATATGATGATGATGGATCAACCTCTAAATAATGATAGTGTGGTGGAATCAGAGTGTGAAAGTATTGCACACTAGGAGTCAATATCAAAACCACTTGAGTGGAAGGAGTAGCACCATCCTGTGTCTGAGTGAAAGGAGGTACGTCTTTGACATTATGGTGTACATCATTAGGTACAATTGGAGGGAAGTGTTTATTTACTAAATTGTCTTCTCGAACCCGTCTTCTACACCTAGGACCCGCGAGAGGTGGCACAAGCATTTGGTACATATGTTGAATTTGTTCCATGTTGGCCTCACCACTATTGTACAGATAGTTTGGCGTAATTGAGGTGTGAAAATATTGCATACCAGGAATCGATATCAAAACCACTAGAGTGGAAGGAGTAGCACCATCCTGTGTTTGAGTGAAAAGAGGTACGTCTTCAATATTATGGTGTACATCATCAGGTACAACTGGAGGGAAGTGCTTATTTATTGAAATTCCTCTCAAACCCGTCTTCTACACCTAGTACCTGTGAGAAGCGGCACAAGTAGGCGGTACATATGTTGAAGGTGTTCCATGTTGGCCTCACCACTATTGTACAAATAGTGTGGTTTAATTGAGGTGTGAAAATATTGCATACCAAGAATCGGTATCGAAACCACTAAAGTGGAAAAAGTAGCACCATCTCGTGTCTGAGTGAAAGGAGGTACGTCTTTGACATTATGGTGTACATCTTCAGGTTCAACTGGAGGGAAGTGCTTATTTACTGAAATGTCCTCTTGAACCCGTCTTCTATACCTAAGACCCACGATAGGTTCCCCAAGCATGCAATACGTATGTTTAAGTTGTTCCATGCTTGCCTCACCACTATTGTATAGATAGTGTGGTGTAATCGGGGTGTGAAAATATTGCATACTAGGAGTCGGTATCAAAACCATTAGAGTGGAAGGAGTAGCACCATCCTGTGTCTAAGTGAAATGAAGTACGCCTTCGATATTATCCTGTACATCATCAGGTGCAACTGGAGAGAAGTGTTTACTTACTGGAATGTCCTCCAGGGGTGGATTTACATGGGGGCCAGAGGGGGCATGTGCCCCCTTGAAATTTTAGTTTAGGGTTTACTTTTCACTTTGTACTTTTACCTTTTTTTTTTTTTTTTTTTTTTTACTTTTTTTTAAAAAAAAACCCAGAGAAGGTGGGGGGGGGGGGGGGGGCTGCACGTGTGAAGAAGAGAAGGGAGGAAGGGATTTTGGGGCTAGGGTTTCTTTTCCTCTTTTCTTCAATTACCCCAATTAGAAAATTCTAATAAATAGAATAGGGGAAAGACTTAGGGATTATAATTTTAAAAAACGAGCCCAATCAATTTAGAAAAAGAAAATTATATGGCTTTCTAAATTTCCAATTTTGAAAACCCACGATAAGGAACCTAAAAATTTGGGATAAAATTTAATTGGAAGGAAATTTGGATACTTTTTGAACTTGGGAAATAAGGTCTAAAATTAAATTCCCACATTTGAGAAATAAAGATTTAACAAAAATCTCTTTTCCCTAAATTTTAAGAAATTTACTTTATCAACTTAACCACTAACATTAATTTTTATAACGCGAGTGTTCACACGTAGCTTTGAAGATGGAGACACGTGGAATAAACGTATATTTGTATTAATATTTGTATGCGTGTGGATGTACAATCTCTAATGTTAATCCTCTGATTCTCTCTCTTGTGTATGGATGTGTTTCACTCGAGGGCTGGAACGCTTGATCTCGAGTCTGAAGCTTCAATGGATTCTTGGAGCTTGAAGTCTTCTAATCTTGAAGGAGTCTTCAATCTTCAAGAAGTGTTCAGCACTTTGAAACTTATGGATTTCAAGGAGTCTTCAGTCTTCAATCTTGATGGAGTTTCTCTGAATTCTCTGACTCTGGCTTGGAGCTTCCAAATTCTGACCCCGTAAAATGGAAGAGAACTCCTCTATTTATAGAGTTCTCGCTGGATGGGCCCTGGTGACTTTTAGGCCAACAACTTGGGCTTGGGCTTTATTGATCTTGGGCTCAACTATTTAGTCTTGGGTCTGGTTCATATTTGACCCAAAACCATACAACCCAAATATTTAAAAGACCCAAATTTGATCCAAATAATTATTATTATTTTTTTAATTAATTGGTCAAATTAATTAATTTGATCAAAATAATTTAATTTTAATTAATTGATCAAATAAAAATTTGGCTCTATAAATTTATAATTGACCAACTTTGTCTTCAAATTAAATTTGGGACACATGTCAATTTATAATTGGTCCCAAATTTAATTAATTATAATTTTGTCATTAATTTCATGTATTGACGTGACAATTTGTGATTGGTCAAAATTTCCCCTTCAACAAATGCCCCCTTTTCGAGATTTAGGCACAAATTATGTGTGGATGAATCTCAAAAAGAAATTCTTTGGAATCAATTTTTTTTTTACCCCACTTTCTTGACAACAAATTGCAATTTGAATCTCAATTGGATTTTGATTCTATATTGAATTTCAGTCATGTCCAAATTCAATGTAACTTTGAATTTGAAGTAATTTCTCTCTATCTTGAATTTGACTTGAGTTTAATTCGGAGCTGAATTATGATTAGGCCCAAATTATCTCAAGATGTCAACCTTAAATACCTTGAATTTCAAATAAGGCTTGAAAAATTTTAGTTGGAGTAATGCTAAATTCTATCCAAATTTTGGTTTGAGGAATAGAATTATAAAATATGCCCCTTTGATTTAGATTTAGCTAAGAGTTTAGCTATGCTGATTTTAATTTAATTTAAATCGAATCAAATTCGAAATTTATCCCATTTATCTTACTTTAAAATTGGACCAATTCGATTTTTTATTCAAAATTGATTTAAATCAAATTTCCCACTTGGATTACGATTTGAATTGGCACTCCTAATTTGATAAGGATCTAATTAGAGATAAAATCAAATCTCATAATACCTTTTCCTTATGGGTTTGACCTAATCCTTTTTTTTACAAATAGAAGAGGTTGCATAGGTCAAAACACAAAGCCATTCAAGCAAGAAGTCTAGGTAAGAAAATTTCTTTCACTCTTTAATTTCTTTTTTCTTCTTTTCATTTGACTTCAAATGCTCATGTATTTTCTTCTTTGTGTAGGCCTTGAATTCGAGTGAAAATTTTCCTTCGTGCCTCTTTGTCACGCCATCGGTAAGTAAAAATCTCTTGAAACTTTTTTTTATCAATTACCGCAATGCTTCGCTTCAATTTTTTTCCGCTAGTTCATTGTCTCAGCTCTACCGATTTTTCATATACACACACAAGAGGGTTGCTGTCGGCGAGTCACAAAAATCCATTCGAAACTTTTTTTATTTTATTTTCAATCTCAGTCTACCTCCACCCTTGACTGATTTTTTTAATTCCCTTCGTACTGTAGTATCCAAAAACCCCTTTGTCCTTTTTTTTTTTCAACATACATCTGCTTCCACTACTTTCGCATACATGACATATGATGGTTGCTCTTGCTATTGTGAGTTGGGCAATTGAGAGTTATGGGCCCATTTAAATGTTGTTTTGTAAAAATGGGCCCAATTTTGAATTCACTTATTTGGGGACCCCTCATTATGTGAAAATACTAAATTATCCTTGCCCTAAAAAATTCTCCCTCTCTTGACCGTTGGCTTCCTTCTTCTTCCTCACTCTTGTGCTCCCTTCTCTCACGATTGCGCCCTTTCTTCCTCACGCTCAACTCCTGTTTCCTTGCAAATCTTCCGCGGAAATCAAGCTTACATCAACACGAGGTAAGTAACTACTATCATTTGTGGGTTTTAATCGAGCAATTTTATCCTTCGGCAATGTCATTTTTGGGTTTTGTTAGAAATCTAGGGTTTTGCTATATTCGTTGGTTTCTGATTAGGTTTTAGGGTTTAGTTAAGTTCGTCGACGGTTTCTGTTGCCTTGTGCAATGTGATTATAATTATGCAAGAAATCTTCACAAATAGCTCAAAAACGTGCAAGTATACACATCATGGCAGCAAGTGATAAGTAATTCAAGATCGTCTCCACAGGGATTAAGTTAATGAAATTTACTACTTCTAAGCGTGATTTTCGGCGAAATTCGAGTAATCAAGGACAAAAATATCATTTACTAACTAAAGTGCACAAATGTAAACTAACTTGGATGAAATTAAAGAGTATTGAAAGCAAATAATGCAAGAAAAACGGCTGAAAGCAGAGGAGAATTAAGGCTCGGATTAGGGATACTCTGTATTGTTTCCAGGGATTGCTATAGCAAAAACTGTGCTAATCCATCTCACCCAGATTTTTCAACGGGAATTTTCCAACTCTCCAAAGATTAAGGTGATTAAACTCCCATTTAACCCCTTATTTTTAGCTCAATCTGATTAGTGCCCTAGGTGATGATTTATCCCTAAATACCCACTCATTTTCATGATCATCAAAGACTAAGGTAAAGTAAAGTAATCGGTTATCAAATGTTTTCCCAAACAATCAATAACATTGCTAGAAAATGGTTGGCCAAACGAAATTCCAGCTTTAACAATGAATCACACTCTACTTTAAGATGAAATTAGCATGGTTCAACTACAACAACCCCTCGTTACAATACAAGCTCCCTAATCCTCACCTAAAGAGGATTAGTTCATGATCAAAGAAGAAACAAGTTCAATATAGCAGAAAATGCTCATACACAACATGTTTTCAGCCTCTACCACAACTAATGTCAATAGGGAGATAAAAGATGAGAAGAAAAGACTAAAGAAGAAGTGCCCAAGATAAAATCCAGCTTTCCCAAGCTGAATAATAGCTCCCCGGCAGCCCTCCTCTTCTTTTCCTCTGTTTTTGCTCCAAAATCAGCTCCCAATGGTCAGTCTCCCCCCTTTTCAGCCTCTTTCCAAATTAGGGCCTCTTTTCTTTTATACCCAGCCATATTTGTGGGATTCAGGGCTGATTAGACAAGCCTTGCCCACTTGGAAATCATTCGAATGGCTGAAAATAGCTTCAGCCTCCAGCTGGGAATGCCACATCAATTAATGAAGCCTTCCACGTGTAATTCACCTCCAGCTGCCATTCTGCCTTTTCCAGCTCATGCTACAGCATAGTGTGCAAAGAAAACTGGAGCTCCAAGTCAGTTTAAATCCGAAATTAACGGGAAATTAAACACTTAAAGCCATCAATAAGCACTTTCATTAAACACCGAAAAATTCATCAATACCCAACTCAAATAGCATCAACTTAAGGTAAAATCAAGCCTAAAAGCCCTAAAAGAATGGCCAATAACTCTTATTTCTAAGAGTTATCACACCCCCAAACTTAGCTCATTGCTTGTCCCCGAGCAATGCTAGGCCAAAAGCTTAACTAAACAGGAAAAGATCAGCTAGCCTTTCACTAGAGCCTCTCATAAGCCACACAGCTACTTCTTGCTCAAAACTTCCCTTAACAAATGCTCATAGCTCAAAAAGAATTCAACATTTAAAAACAACTTAGGTAGCAACACTTGGCATCTCCAAATCAACATTGTGCTTTTGATCCACGCTCCTAGCCCATCTTGATTAACTAACAAATCCAATTGAGCCAACCTATAGGCATCAAACAAGCCACTAACTTTCTTTCTTCCTTAGCTCAAAATTTAGTCATTAAGCTTGTTAAGCAAGCCTACAATCCTAATGCCCAAATTATAAAAACTCTAAGCTCAACCCAAAACTTCTCTCGACTCTTTTTATCTTTTTGACTTTTGCCATCTTAGAAAATCTCTTAGGTCATAGCCTTTTTGGTCCCAGAATGACAACACTTTTTGGTGAAGCTCACCCAAGCCTCCAAGCTCATCACCTAGCGAGCATTGCATTCATATTCCCTAAATTTGTCTAAGATAGCTATCTAGCAACTTTTCCTTGCTTCTCAGAGTGGCGACACTTTTTGGTGAAGCTCACCTAAGCTTTGGGGAAACTAGCACTTTCAAGCTAGCACTCATCCCTTAATCATTCCTTTTGAATTTTCTTCTTCTTTTTCATAGGAACTCAAACCTTTCAAGAGCTACTTTTTGACGCAAGGGCAAACTATGGGTATCATAAATCCCCCTGGTTACTAGGCAAGCTCAGGAAAAGAATAAATTCCACTAAGGGAGAGGAGTACATCTTAGGCAAAACTAGGACAAAGAGGAATGCTTTCTAAGATACTTTTTTCTACATTTTTTTTCATTTTTTTTTTCGAAAGGGCACCTCACCCCCAAACTTAAACTATTCATTGTCCCCAATGAATGAAAAAGCAAGGCAAGAACCCCCAAACTTATTTTCTTTTGCAAGAGAAGCTAAGGTCTATTTCTTAGGGAGATTATAACTTTGGGCAAAGAGCTAGGCACAAGCTTTCCTAAATTTTTGAGCTAAGCGACAGAAAGGAAATTAGGAAGCTTCTAATCGACCTAAGGATTTACAGCACAATAGGATAATCTAACTAAGCAAGAGGCTAAGATGCTAAGGATCAAAAGACATAATGCTATTTCACATAAAAACAGAATTTTAAGGTTTAAACCAGCATGCAGCTGCTGTAGCATTCATCGAGGGAAATTCAGACAAAAGCACAGCTGTGAAACATCCAAAAAGGCTCTCATACAAGACTAATTTGAAGCTTCAGACTAAGGCTAAAACATGGAGAATTTAGAGTCTAAATTATGCATGAAGCTCAAATTACTAGCATAAAGAAGCTAGCTGCTACCTTCAAAACAGAGCCAATACCCAAACAAATTATGCAACATTCCAACATGATCTAATGTATGGGCAAGCTCAACACATATCCATCTATGCAACACTCCAACAACACGCACTACGGGTAACCCAAACTCATACCCAATTGATCAAGTTTAAATTTCAGCCTTTAAATTTGCACCCTAAAAACCCAAACATTACAGCAAGAATCTGCTACACATGAAAGATAAAAAGAGATAGAATTTTCATTGCACAACTTTTCTTAAACATACAAACATGCAGCAGATTTTTTTTCTCTTTCTTCTCTTTCTTTCACATTTCTTCCTTTGACCACATTCATTCAACCAAACAACACAGGAAATGAACAACCCGACATCTAAATCAAGCAGCAAGTTAAAACAATCACATCACTAGGCAAAAAGAACACCAACAGCCACGAATGGAACTAAAGACAGCAAACTCCCTTTTCAATCTTCATCTTCATCTTCTTCTACATCTTCTTCGGAGGGAGGACACCAAGGGCTTAAAACGCCATGAGGGAATGGAGGAAAAGGTGGTAAAGCCTCTTCTGGATCAGAGTTAAAAGCCTTCTCAACCATTTCATCTCTTTTCCATGCGTATTCCCAATAAGCTCTATGTTGCTCGCCTTGGTGCTGCACCTGCTGCAGCAATTCTCTTTGCTGTCTAAGGATTTCTTCTATTCCGCTGGCTACGGTTGACGTTTTCCTTGATTTACCATCGCCCATTAATCGCTTGATAGCCGCCGCATCTATAATTCCCTTGTCGACTGCGAGATCATCTTCTTCTTCCAATTGCACCCCTGCCCTTAAGCATAAAGCCGTAATGAGGTTAGGGAAGAATAGCTTCCCCGCTTTCTTCCGGGCACACGAGGTGATTTCTTTTGCTATTATTCTTCCCACATCTATGCTGATTAGGCTCATGATAGAGAAAACCAAGAGCATTCTCTCTTTTGAGACCGTGGTGTCGTGCGTGGTGGGCAGAAGACGATTCCTCACAAACCAAAGCCACACATTAGCTTTGGGAGTCACATAGGCTGACAGCAAAGAACGGTTGCCATTTTTACTTTGTTTCCAACTCGCGCCCTCTATAGCACAATATTGCAAGGTCGCCCTGAGCTGCTCGTCTGAGGGCGCTATCATCATGGCATTGCAGATGGCAAAGGGGAAATCGGGTATATCATAGAATTGATTAATAGAAGACGGACTCCATTCCACAATTTGTCCTCGCACCATTGTTTTCCAAACGCCGTTATCCTGAAAATTTGCATAAAATTCCTGGACAATGCTAGGGACAGCTGGCTCGGGTTGATGGCATAAGTTTTGCCAATTCTGATTTCTAATTGTAACCGCCAGCATATGCGGTAAGTTGTCAAGATTTTCATCAAAGCCTTTTTCTAGCATTATCTCTCTGCTCTTTAGTTCATAACGCGCAGCTGCAGCCTCACCTACAAATTTCCTTGGCTCTTCCCTCATGGCCTCCATTGGGGCCTTTCCTTTCCCCTTTTGTCTTCTTTTTGGCGCCTGAGGAATAGGCTGCAACACGCTGTGGTCTTCAATCATATGCTGTTTGCCCCTGTTTTGGGCAGCTGAGCCTCCTTCATCTACTGCCCTCGGCTTGAATATCTTCCTTGCAATTGATCGAGGACCCATTTTTCTTTTAAGCAACTGAACTTGGAATGGAAATGGGATGAAAGGAAGCTAAAATCAAACGACAGCAGCTGGAAAGATGGCCAAAACCGAGAGTTGCTCTTCTCCTTCATGGGGCTGCTGGTTTTTTTTTATACAAGGGGAATTCAAGAGCCTTCAATGCTGCCAGCTGCAACATGCGAACCACCTGTCCATTTCCCTTATTTTCTCAACTTTCTTTTCAACTCCCCACAAGCAAATCCCACTCACTCTCCTTTGAATCACGTGAAAGCTGATTCTCCAATTTTTTCTTCTTCCCAAGAGGCTTTCTTTTCAAGAATCTTCCAACATCCCATCAAATGGTGTAGAAATCCCTCCAAAACCGAGAAGTCCTCTGCCCAAGATCCTTTGTGCAGATTTTTTGTCATCCTTTGGTCATGTCAACCTGTTCATTAATTCCTATTTGCATGAAAGAGCTCATAAGAAGGTTAAAGGGATGCCATTATAGACCAAAAAAAAAAAAGAAATATGGGGGGGGGGGGTCGGAAATAGCACCATGCAATTAAATTAACACTACACTAATAAAAGCCATAAAAATAACCCACTCACTAAAATGAAAACGCAAGGATTAATTACTTAGCATTCAAATTAAAAAGTGCAAATTAAAACTACCATACCACTTTAGGGACTCATAAATGATTAATTATTCAAGAACATGCATTGTCCCTGTCATCCCTTCATGCTTTTAGACTTCCAATAATTTGCAAGAGGCGTAGTATTTTTGGAATTCTTCACCCCAATAATGCTTGAGCCTCTGCCCGTTTACCTTGAATTCTCTTCCATCTTCATCATCCTTCAGCAACACGGCCCCGTGGTCAAATGTTTCTAACACTGTAAATGGCCTGGACCACCGTGACTTAAGCTTCCCCGGAAATAACTTGAGCCGGGAATTAAACAACAACACTCTCTGACCTTTTTCAAATCTCTTTGATGCTATTTTTCTGTCATGCCATGCTTTAGTTCTCTCCTTGTACATCTTAGCATTGTCATAAGAAAAATGTCTAAACTCTTCCAATTCCAGAAGCTGTAGCTTCCTCAAATCACCAGCTGCCTCTTCATTAAAGTTGAGCTTCTTGATGGCCCAGAAAGCCTTATGCTCCAACTCCATTGGTAAGTGACAAGATTTTCCAAAGACCAACCGAAATGGGGACATGCCCAATGGAGTTTTGTATGCAGTTCTATAAGCCCACAATGCATCCTCTAGCCGAATGGACCAATCTTTTCTGCTTGGCCCAACCATTTTTTCCAAAATATTTTTGATTTCTCTATTTGAGATCTCCGCTTGTCCGTTGGCTTGTGGATGGTAAGGAGTGGACACTTTGTGTTTAACATTGTATTTATTCAACATGTTTTTCATCAATTTGTTCACAAAGTGAGTCCCCTCATCACTTATCAACGCTCTAGGGGTGCCAAAGCGAGTAAAGATGTGCTTATGCAAAAATTTCAGAACTGTCTTGGCGTCATTCAACGGACATGCTATGGCTTCGACCCATTTTGACAAGTAGTCCACGGCCACAAGAATATATAAATTCCTGAAAGATGGTGGAAAAGGACCCATGAAGTCTAAACCCCATACATCAAAGAGCTCAACCTCTAGGATAAATGTGAGTGGCATTTCATCTTTTCTTCCCAAATTTCCTTTCTGCTGACACCGATCGCAAACTTTACTGAACAAATGTGCATCCTTGAACACTGAAGGCCAAAAATATCCCGACTGAAATACCTTTGCTGCTGTCCGCTGACCTCCAAAATGCCCACCGTAAGGGGATGAATGGCAGTGAGTGAGGATGGACTGGATCTCACTTTCGACCACACACCTTCTAAAGATACCGTCAGCACATTGCCTATAAAGAAATGGGTCATCCCAAAAGTAAAATTTCACCTCAAAGTAGAATTTCTTTAACTGTTGCTTGGTCAGATCAGGAGGTACAATTCCACATGCTAAATAATTAGCAAAATCTGCAAACCAAGGAATACCCACTGCTTTTACATGAGCCACTGTAAGTAACTGCTCATCTGGAAATGCATCCCTAATTTCGCTTTGCTGCAGCAGTTTCTCTGTATTTTCCAGCCTTGAAAGATGGTCAGCAACCGAATTTTCGGATCCTTTCTTATCTTTAATTTCTAGGTCAAATTCTTGAAGAAGCAGCACCCACCTTATCAATCTTGGCTTCGCATCCTTTTTAGCTAGTAGATACTTAATAGCAGCATGATCAGTAAACACAATTCCTAAGTATGGCCGAAATTTTTCAAATGCGAAAACTATGGCCAACAATTCCTTTTCTGTAGTGGTGTAATTTAATTGTGCGCCATTAAGTGTCCTACTAGCATAGTAAATAGGATGAATGATTTTTTCGTACCTTTGCCCGAGTACCGCACCCACTGCATAATCGCTCGCATCGCACATTAATTCAAATGGAAGCTTCCAATTCGGGCTTAATATAATAGGTGCCGTGACTAATGCCTTCTTTAAAGTGCTGAACGCCGCCAAACAATCTTCCCCAAACTCAAAGGGTCGGTTGGCCTCCAACAATAAGCAAAGGGGCTTTGAAATTTTAGAGAAATCTTTGATGAATCTCCTATAGAACCCCGCGTGGCCAAGAAAACTCCTCACTCCCTTCACTGTTGTAGGTGGCTCAAGCTTCTCAATTAAGTCAACTTTTGCTCTGTCCACTTCAATGCCTTGCCTAGAAATTTTATGCCCAAGAACAATTCCTTCCCTTACCATAAAGTGGCACTTTTCCCAATTGAGCACCAAGTTGGTTTCTTCACACCTTTGTAGAACTTTTCCCAAATTAGTGAGGCAAGCTTGGAATGATTCTCCAAAAATCGAGAAGTCATCCATAAATACCTCCATAATAGTCTCGACTAAGTCGGAAAAGATCGCCATCATACACCTTTGAAATGTCGCCGGTGCGTTGCAAAGACCAAACGGCATCCTTCTAAATGCAAACGTGCCGTAAGGACAAGTAAACGTAGTCTTCTCTTGATCTTGGGGTGCTATAGTGATTTGGTTATAACCCGAATAGCCATCCAAGAAGCAATAATAATCTTGACCCGCCAACTTGTCTAACATTTGGTCAATGAAAGGTAACGGAAAATGATCTTTCTTTGTGGCCTTATTCAAGCGCCTATAGTCCATGCACACTCTCCATCCCGTCACTGTTCTAGTAGGGACCAATTCATTGGCTTCATTCATTACCACTGTCATGCCACCTTTTTTCGGTACACACTGGACTGGACTAACCCAATTGCTATCGGATATGGGGTAAATAATTCTGGCATCTAACCACTTGATTATTTCTTTCTTCACCACATCTTTCATGGCCGGATTTAATCTTCTTTGATGCTCAATGGACTTGAAATTTCCCTCCTCTAAATTAATCTTATGCATGCAAAAGGAAGGACTTATACCTTGGATGTCGGCTAGAGTCCACCCAATAGCTTTTTTAAATTTTCCCAACAATTCCAGTAATGCCTTTTCATCTTCAGGGAGTAAATTTGAAGAGATAATAATGGGTAATGTCTCTTGCTCCCCCAAGTATGCATATTTTAAATGGGAAGGCAGTGGCTTGAGTTCCAACCTGGGAGGGTCCACAATCGATGGTTGCATCGGTTTAACTGCTCTGTCCGCCAATTCTAGTGATTCAAAGGCTCGGTTAAACTCTGAAATTTCCTGTAAATCCCCTGTTTTCGACTGAACACATAAATATTCCAGATCTTCCATGCTGGTTTCCCCAAACTGCTCAATGTGATGCTGTAGCAATTCCTGCTCCCAGTTCTGCGTTACTACCTCTTCCATGACCCGAATCATCGAACACTTCTGATTCAGCTGGGTATTTCATAGCATTGAACACACTGAATTTCACTTCTTGATCAAATACCCTCATGGTTAATTCACCCTTTTGCACATCAATTAAAGCTCTCCCCGTTGCTAGAAATGGTCTACCCAAAATAATTGGAACATCCTTATCGGCCTCATAATCTAAGATAATGAAGTCTGCTGGAAATATTAACTTATCCACTTTGACTAAAATGTCCTCAATCTTGCCCTCGGGGTGGGTAATGGATCGATCGGCTAGCTGTAAAGTCACTGTGGTTGGTCTTGCCTCTCCCACGCCTAGCTTCTTGAATATCGACAGTGGCATAAGATTGATACTAGCCCCAAGGTCACACAAGGCTCGGCCCAACTCTTTGCCACCAATTGAAACTGGAATTGTAAATGTTCCGGGGTCTTTTACTTTGGGTGGAAGTTTGCTCTTCAAGACTGCACTACATTCCTCAGTCAAAGCCACTGTCTCATATTCACCTAGCCTCCTCTTCTTTGATAAAATATCTTTGAGGAATTTAACATAATTGGGCATTTGCTCTAATGCCTCAACTAAGGGGATATTAATGTGGAGTTGCTTAAATACCTCAAAGAATTTCTTGAAGTTGGCATCTTGATTCTTTTGCTTCAACCGTTGAGGGAAGGGTGGTGGGGGCGGTTTAAATGTAGGGGAAGGTGTAAGAACTAGTTTAGGAGAAGTTTGAGAGGTTTTCCTAGGGATTTCTTCAATTTCCTCAGCTTCAAAGCTCTTCTCACACTGAATTCCAGCATCATTCCTCTCGGGTTCCCCTACTGTCCTTGCCGAATCAGTACCTAAATCAGCAGCTGATGGTTGCGGTTTTGGTACATTTTTCTCAACCAATGGCTTCCCACTTCTCAGCTCTACGGCTTGAACCTGCTCTTTACCCTCTCTCTTTGAATTTTCGGTGTCTGAAGGAAGCTTACCCATCGGTCTTGCTTTCAATTCGCTTGCTATTTGGCCCACTTGAACCTCTAAATTCCTCAAAGAAGCTTGTTGAGTCTGAATGACAGCATCTGTTTTGGCCATATAGTCCTTGAACATATTCTCTAAAGAAGACCCTGAAGCTTGCTGATTCATGTTGACTTTCTGAAATTGCCCTTGCTGATTTTGATTCCCAAATCCACTTGTCATTTTCTGCTGAACTTGCTGATTGTTGGTGTTACTCCCTTGACCTCCCCAAGCAAAATTGGGATGATTTCTCCACCCGGGATTGTAAGTGTTAGAATAGGGGTTACTCCTTGGGGCATTCTGATTCCCCACATAGCATACCGAGGCTGGATTCCCTGGACAAAACTCGAAAGTATGGTTCTCCCCACAATACACACAAGAATCTGCTGCATTCTGACCTATGTTAATTGCTGCAGCATTCTGGACTGCACCAGAATTTGCCAATTGCAAACTTTCAAATCCCGAATTCAATTTCTTCATCATGCTCTCCATTGAATCAAATCTTGCATTGAAAGATGTCACTGTATCCACCTCAAGCATACCCTTATTCTTCTTTCCAGCCATGCTTCTTGAATCTGACCACTGACAACTATTTGTAGCAATTCTCTCTAAAATAGCATATGCTTCATCATAGGTCTTGGACAACAAAGCTCCATTGGCTGAAGCGTCTACCATGTTCTGAGTGGCCATGTTTAACCCATTATAGAAAGTCTCCATCTGAATGCAATGGGGAAGACCATGGTGAGGACATTTTCTCAACAATTCTTTGAATCTCTCCCAAGCTTCACCGAATGATTCATCGTCAAACTGCCTGAAAGATACTATATCTGCTCTAAGCTTGGCATTCCTCGTGGGAGGGAAATACTTGATCAGGAACTTCTCGGCTAGCTCATTCCAAGTAGTGATAGAGCCGGGGGCAAAGTTGTTCAACCAAGCCTTAGCTCCATCCCTCAAAGAATAAGGGAATAAAGTTAGCCTCAACGCGTCTTGGGAAACTCCTTGAATTCTGAATGAGTCGCTTACTCCCAAGAAAGATTTAAGGTGCAAATGCGGGTCTTCTGAAGGTAACCCATGAAATTGACCCACCGTTTGCAGCATCTGAAACATCACAGGCTTCATCTCAAAATTCTGAGCCTGAATCTCTGGCCTTGCTATCCCCGGATGCAACTGATTGAAAGTAGGGACTGCATAAGCTCTGATAGCCCTTCCCCTATCGTTGGCTATCAAGACAGGGTTCTCAGCTTGAATATCTATCCCCTGTTGCTGATTTCTCTCAGGATTAAGTGGCTGATTTCCTTGAACTCCCGGAGGTAAAAGGGGCGGTGGATCCATCCTGTTGTTCCTTTCTCGTTGCTCCCTTCTTCTCCTGTGAAAAGTCCTTTCAATTTCGGGATCAAAATTGAATTCCAAATCAGGGAATTCGTTCATAAAAAACTACCAACACCTGCAAAACCAAACAACAAAGTTTAGATTCTGTTTTAGCACCAATCTCACCGAATTTCAACTTAAAAATAGCGAAAATCTACTCAATCCCCGGCAACGGCGCCAAAAACTTGTTGCCTTGTGCAATGTGATTATAATTATGCAAGAAATCTTCACAAATAGCTCAAAAACGTGCAAGTATACACATCATGGCAGCAAGTGATAAGTAATTCAAGATCGTCTCCACAGGGATTAAGTTAATGAAATTTACTACTTCTAAGCGTGATTTTCGGCGAAATTCGAGTAATCAAGGACAAAAATATCATTTACTAACTAAAGTGCACAAATGTAAACTAACTTGGATGAAATTAAAGAGTATTGAAAGCAAATAATGCAAGAAAAACGGCTGAAAGCAGAGGAGAATTAAGGCTCGGATTAGGGATACTCTGTATTGTTTCCAGGGATTGCTATAGCAAAAACTGTGCTAATCCATCTCACCCAGATTTTTCAACGGGAATTTTCCAACTCTCCAAAGATTAAGGTGATTAAACTCCCATTTAACCCCTTATTTTTAGCTCAATCTGATTAGTGCCCTAGGTGATGATTTATCCCTAAATACCCACTCATTTTCATGATCATCAAAGACTAAGGTAAAGTAAAGTAATCGGTTATCAAATGTTTTCCCAAACAATCAATAACATTGCTAGAAAATGGTTGGCCAAACGAAATTCCAGCTTTAACAATGAATCACACTCTACTTTAAGATGAAATTAGCATGGTTCAACTACAACAACCCCTCGTTACAATACAAGCTCCCTAATCCTCACCTAAAGAGGATTAGTTCATGATCAAAGAAGAAACAAGTTCAATATAGCAGAAAATGCTCATACACAACATGTTTTCAGCCTCTACCACAACTAATGTCAATAGGGAGATAAAAGATGAGAAGAAAAGACTAAAGAAGAAGTGCCCAAGATAAAATCCAGCTTTCCCAAGCTGAATAATAGCTCCACGGCAGCCCTCCTCTTCTTTTCCTCTGTTTTTGCTCCAAAATCAGCTCCCAATGGTCAGTCTCCCCCCTTTTCAGCCTCTTTCCAAATTAGGGCCTCTTTTCTTTTATACCCAGCCATATTTGTGGGATTCAGGGCTGATTAGACAAGTCTTGCCCACTTGGAAATCATTCGAATGGCTGAAAATAGCTTCAGCCTCCAGCTGGGAATGCCACATCAATTAATGAAGCCTTCCACGTGTAATTCACCTCCAGCTGCTATTCTGCCTTTTCCAGCTCATGCTACAGCATAGTGTGCAAAGAAAACTGGAGCTCCAAGTCAGTTTAAATCCGAAATTAACGGGAAATTAAACACTTAAAGCCATCAATAAGCACTTTCATTAAACACCGAAAAATTCATCAATACCCAACTCAAATAGCATCAACTTAAGGTAAAATCAAGCCTAAAAGCCCTAAAAGAATGACCAATAACTCTTATTTCTAAGAGTTATCAGTTTCTGAGGAGGGTAGAGGGAAGAAGAACACGATTTTGTGGTGTATAAGACCAAGGTTTCTGGAATCGAGATGCATCCCGGCCGGGATTCATCTTCTGTACTTTCTCGGTCAACCGGGAAATTTGACAGAACCCGAAGCCTTTTCTCGATTGACCCCCGACATTCGTCATTATTGTTGCATGATTCGCTTGAGCCACCTCATCAAGGTCCAGCTCAATTTTCTTTTCACGAGCCAACATAAGGATTAGCTCCTTTAAAACAAAACATTTCTCCACTGGATGGCTAACGACTCGGTGATACTTACAGTAGTTAGGATCATTGACTTTTCCTAACTCTTCCGGTCGTTTGCATTCAGGGAGTTCAATTAATTGCTTCTCCAACAGTTGTTCCAACATATCTGGGACGTCGGAGTCTGGAAACGGATACACCTTTTCTTGTCTTTCTTTTAAAGTTAGGCGACGTCTCTCGCCTGTCTCCATTCGCTTATCGGTTTTACTTTCTTTTCCTTTGGAGGAAAATTTCAAAGGGGTCGTGTTGACGACCATGGATTCTTTCGTGGCACTCTTCGTAACTTTCTCAGTGCCCTTAACTTCCTTATTTTCTTTCCTCATGTCTGGGACTATGGGATCTTTGCTCCCTCTACTAGCGATGCTCAACTCCATGTCATGAGCGTGAGTCGCTAATTCTTCAAAGGTCCGGGGTTTTATCCCTTGTAAGATGTAAAGAAGTCCCCAGTGCATGCCTTGGGTGCACATCTCAACAGAGGACACTTCGAAGAGTCTATTTTTACAGTCGAGACTCAAGGCTCTCCAACGGTTGATGTAGTCGATGACTGGCTCACCCTTCCGTTGCTTTGTGCTCGTGAGTTCCGTCATACTAACTGTTCGCCTCGTACTGTAGAAGCGATTCAGAAACTCTCTCTCAATCTGTTCCCAACTGTCAATTATCTCAGGCTCCAGGTCAGTGTACCAATCGAACACGTTTCCTTTCAGTGTTCGGACAAATTGCTTAACAAGCAAATCTCCCCGAGTACCAGCGTTCTCACAGGTTTCAACAAAGTGGGCGATGTGCTGCTTTGGGTTGCCCTTTCCGTCAAACTGTTGGAACTTGGGAGGCTGATACCCAGAGGGCAGTCTCAGATTGTCAATCCTCTTTGTATAAGGTTTGGAATACAAGAGGGAACTTTGAGTGGGTCCACCATATTGAGCCCTCATGGAATTCATGATCATGTCCTGCAGTTGTTGGACGGACAAAGAGGCCACTGACGCGGAGTGTTGTGGTTGGTCTTCATGGATGACAGCCTTCCCCTTATCATTCTTTCCTGCAGCAGGGGTCTGGCTAGACTCAGCCATTTCTCGGTTTTGCAACTGGTTCTTCAAATAGGCAATCTCAAGATCTCTTTCATCAACTGCCTTCATTAAGAGATTGAGTTTTCTTTCCATCTCTGCCATTCTTTCATCCTGGTCTACATCAGCCATCATGACGGACATCACATCAGGATTTAGTGTATCCTTTGGCTGTTTAGATGTTGGAATGACAGATTCGAACAACGGGTTATCTTTGACTGCAACCTTATCCTTAGATGATTCTTCAATCAACTTTGAGATCCTGCTTGCAACAGCAAGAGGAGTATGATCCTCCTTGATCTCAATTCCTTGGGAACGACTACGAGTGACAGGACCCGTATAAGAGTCGCTCGATGTTGTAACCTTCGCGGGAGCTTTCTTTGGTGCCATCACGTCGGTTGGATCTTTAGGCAAGAGAAAGAGATGAGAGGTAGAGATGGTCCCACTGGGCGTGCCAATTTGTTCACACGTAGCTTTGAAGATGGAGACACGTGGAATAAACGTATATTTGTATTAATATTTGTATGTGTGTGGATGTACAATCTCTAATGTTAATCCTCTGATTCTCTCTCTTGTGTATGGATGTGTTTCACTCGAGGGCTGGAACGCTTGATCTCAAGTCTGAAGCTTCAATGGATTCTTGGAGCTTGAAGTCTTCTAATCTTGAAGGAGTCTTCAATCTTCAAGAAGTGTTCAGCACTTTGAAACTTATGGATTTCAAGGAGTCTTCAGTCTTCAGTCTTCAATCTTGATGGAGTTTCTCTGAATTCTCTGACTCTGGCTTGGAGCTTCCAAATTCTGACCCCGTAAAATGGAAGAGAACTCCTCTATTTATAGAGTTCTAGCTGGATGGGCCCTGGTGACTTTTAGACCAACAACTTGGGCTTGGGCTTTATTGATATTGGACTCAACTATTTAGTCTTGGGTCTGGTTCATATTTGACCCAAAACCATGCAACCCAAATATTTAAAAGACCCAAATTTGATCCAAATAATAATTATTATTTTTTAATTAATTGGTCAAATTAATTAATTTGATCAAAATAATTTAATTTTAATTAATTGATGAAATAAAAATTTGGCTCTATAAATTTATTATTGACCAGCTTTGTCTTCAAATTAAATTTGGGACACATGTCAATTTATAATTGGTCCCAAATTTAATTAATTATAATTTTGTCATTAATTTCATGTAATGACGTGGCAATTTGTGATTGGTCAAAATTTCTCCTTCAACAGTGAGGCGTTACAAAAACAATTTTTTTAATTCAATATTTGGAGTGTGAGATTCAAAGGACATTTTTTATTATTAAAATATCAATTTTCAAAACTTATTATTAAAATATAATTATTTCCAATCTTATTATAAAAATATTGTAGTTTAAATTTGTGACACCCGAGGTTAGGAGGGGTACATGAATGAACCGAGATCACATCTAAATGAGAGGGATCCTGAGGACATGAAAGTATGGTCAAGATAAGCTTAAGGGCGTGTTTGGGCCCCCGTTTTTGGAAGCCCGGGTTTTGGAAAACACCCCGTTTTTTAAAGTTGGTGTTTGGGCCTCAGGTTTGGGAAAACACCCGTTTAGGGTATCCCAAACCCCCGTTTTTGTTGCCCTACACGCCGCTTTCTCAACACCCTCTTTCGGTAACACGCTTCCTCTCTCTCTGGTTTCCTTCGTCCGTCTGCTTTTCTCTCTCGCCCGAAGGTTTGTAAGCTGATTTTTTTCTTCGTTCTTCACATATTCTTGCCCTCTCTCCTTCTCTTCTCCTCTGGGTTGTCGGATCTGAAGGTGTAGGTCAGTTTTTTCCTTTTTTTGTGATCTAAAGGTGTTCTTCCTTCATCTTTTCTTCGGATCTGAACTGAGATTTGTGTTATTCCTTCGTCTTTTCTTCGGATCTGAACTGAGATTTGTGTTTTTCCTTCATCTTTTCTTCGGATCTGAACTTCCTACTCCCGTCCCGTGACGTCTTGGGGTCTTGGATCAAATGCATGTGATCTCCGTCTTCATCGATCTCAGGTTGAGGTTTGTTTCCTTCTCGTCCCTTGTTTTGGATCTACGACTCTCGATTTATTTTTTTTTGTTTTTTTTCTGATCTGGTTTTTTCCTTCTCGTCCCTTTTTGTTCTTCGGTTTAATTTTTTTCTTTTTTGGTTTTTTTTCTTTTTTATAGAACCCACCCCATGCCGCTTCAGCTTGCCGTGGGTGTCAACGATAGGAATCGGTATCCGCATGGTAGATTGGAGCTCGGTGAGGGGTGGGACGAAGGTAAGGGGTAACCGGTCGATGATGTTCGTGAGAACTTAACAAGCAACCTTTCTACCTCTGTTTTTTTTTTTGTTTTTGATCTGTCTTCTTATTCTATTTTTCTTGTCTTCTGATTTACCGTTTTTTAATTGGTTTTTGTATACGTTTTTTTGTCTATCTTCTTGACGACTGCGTTTGTTCTTCTTGTCTTCCTACTGTTGTTCATTTGATTTTTTTCTATCTTCTCATGCTCTGACATGTTAGTGTTTCATATGGTTTATGTCATTTTGTTTTCGCACATACGCATTGATAACTTGTTTTGAGTTCATGTTTTCTCTCATGACCCCCCATTCGTATTAAGTGTTGTTCATGCTCACTATTCTGTACATTTGTTTTTTCCTTCCCCTTTCTGCTGTTCATGTACATGGCTGTGTTTCCTTCTTGGTTTTTCCTTTTCGTTTTTTTCTGATGTGTTTCCTTCTCGTTTCTCTTGTTCTGCCCACATAATTTGATTTAATTTTTTTTCATGCTCATTGTTCTGTACATTCGTGTTATGTGTTGTTCATGCTCACTGTTCTATACATTTGTTTTTTCCTTCTCCTTTTCTGTTGTTCATGCTCACTGTTCTATACATTTGTTTTTTCCTTCTCCTTTTCTGTTGTTCAGGTACATGGTTGTGTTTCCTTGGTTTTTCCTTCTCGTTTTTTTTTCTGATATGTTTCCTTCTCGTTTCTCCTGTTCTACCCACATAATTTGATTTAAATTTTTGTTCTGGCCACATTATTTGATTTTAATTTCTTTTGTTGTGTCCACAATATTTGAATGAAATTTGTGTTCTTCATTTACATGGCAGTGTTCATTTGATTTTGTTCTTTCAACTTGTTTCCTACTTGGTACTTCTGTTCATACAGTTCCTTTTGCCCATATTTGTTTGACTTCCATTGTCTTTTTTATTCCTTCATGTGAAGTTCATATTGTTTTCCAAATTTGAAAAGTTTTCTGCAATGAACAAATTCATGCTTGAAAAAAATTCCACCTGAGGTCGGTTACAATTTTTTTCTGTATTAATCTATTTTTTTGTTTTCAGTTTCTGACATTTGGTTACTTTCTGACTAATCCCGTTGTGGTTGAACCAAATTTTTGTAAATGAAGTTTCTTTATGATGGTAGAAGTGTGATATTGCATTTATTTTTCTGTGGTTTCATAAATGCATATCTTTATTCACCATCTCTTTCTTTTTAAATATTGGAGTTGGTTGCATTTATGTTGACTTCATAAATGCAACCAACCATCTGATTTAATAAAAAAGGGAACCACCAACCATTATGTACATTTATTTTTCGGTGGTTTAATTTGACAACAACCACTTGTACTTTAATGCAACCAACTCCTTCATCCCTTTCCTTATTTAAAGAAGACCATCCTTTCTTCTTTTCCTTGAGAAAAGTCTCCACTGCCTTAGATAATCCCCCTCAACGGTGAGTCATTTTCCAACTATCATTTCCATAATTTTTTTTTTCTGTTGCTTTGTATAGTAAGTCCTTGGTTACACTAACTCCACTCTCTTCTTATCTTATGTCCTTCAAGACAAGGACGTGCCCGATCTTCACCTTCCAGTGTTTCGTTTCACGCATCGTGATCTCATATAACGGTAAGTTTCCGTTCCCTTCTTTCGTTCACTTCCTGTAGTTAGTTTACATTCATACCGTGCTAACTTAATAAGCTTGTCGCTTTATGTTATATGCTTACAGGTTTGCTCCAAAAACACCGTTATATTCGAGGTTCGTTTTTTCAATTTAAATACCTTTGACTCCGTTACGTAATTTCTGTATATTCTTCGTTGTGGACATTACGCACTTCTTCATTTGTATTACTTAATTTTGGACATTTTGTTCGATTGTTTTGTTTGTGCACGTTATAGTCTTGATTACATTAGGACGTTTACTTATGTAGTAAATATCATTGTTTGTATAAATGATTTTTTTATTGAAATGTTGACAAAAAATTATGAATAAAGTGTAGTACAAAAAGATGTCATGTTCTTTGAAAGAAAATTCGGCTGCTAAAATTCATTCATTTTTTCCTATCATTTTTTATTTAAATGTTGACAAAAAGATTGTCATGTAGTAGCAATTTTTTTTTTTTAAATGTTCACTGAAATGTTGACAAAAATTGAAATTTTGAAAAAAAAATTGACAATTTTAATTTCGAGTGTACTATTAACACACTGCTATGAATTATGGAAAATGGTTGCTAAAAATTTCTAGTTGCTATAAATTGACAAAAAATGAAATGTTGAAAAAAATGAAAATTTGTTGCTAAAATTATGGAAAATGGTTTTCATAAACTGTGAATACATTTGCTTTAAAGTTCATTTTTTTACTCACATTTGCTTCTTGAATATTAGGTTAAAAAAATTGTGAACTCATTACATTATGACATTTTATAATTCTTATCTTCAACAATTTGCTGAAAATTTAATTTCAAGGGGATAAAGTGTATTAAAATAAATTATACTTAGATTTCATTTGTGATTCAACTTTTTCTAGAAACTGATTAGTAGCATAAGTTTCTTAACTCAACAAAATGTGAATTTGACAAGGGAAAAAAATTTAACTATGGTAACCACCTTCATGTAACTCTACTCAGATGAATTAAAAATGTTTGAAAAAAAAAACAATGTCATCATGTTAATTTGAATTTTTGTTTGAAAAAAAGTAATCTGTTTTTTTTTTTAAATTCAAGTAATCGAAATGTATGGTTTCAAAAAAAGACATTCTTTATCAATTTAAACATCAATGAACTTGAATAAATTTTGTACTTTCAATTATAGTTAAGAAGTTCAAAATTCAAATAAAATAAAATTTGGACTTTCAATTATAGTTAAGAAGTTCAAAATTTAAGTAAAACAGATTTCGTAATTTCAATTAGAGTTAAGAAGTTCAAAATTCAAGTAAAAGAAATTCTCTAATTTCAATCAGAGTTAATAAGTTCAAAAATCACGTAATATAAATTTTGTACTTTCAATCATAGTTAAGAAGTTCAAAATTGAAGTAATCGACATATTGATATTGTTTTGTGATTCAAGAGCTTTTCGTATCCTTTTATTTTAGTTTGTATGAGCTTAATTGTACTAAGAAGTTCAAAATTCAAGTAATCCAAATATAGATATTATTTTTTCATTCAAGAGTTTTGCATATCCTTTTATTTTTATTTTTTCATTAGTTTAATTTTACTAATAAGTTCAAAAAACACGTACTGAAAATATTGATATTATTTTCTCAATTTAGATCGTATCATATCCTTTGATTTTCATTTTTATTACTTTAATTTAATTGTACTTTTATATTTGTATATATTATGTGAGGTTAATAACGTAAGCCAAAAACCCCGAAAAATTATGAATCTATCCTAAGTAAGGTTTAGTTAGGGATTATTGTAGATTTCAAGACTTTACTTCTAAATCCCAAAAAGTAGATAATATTTGGTAAAACAATACACAATTATTGTGACCAAAGTACACATTATTTAAATGTTATTTAAATTGTTATTTAAACCCTAAACCCTAAACCCTAAACCACTAACCCTAAACCCTAAACCCTAAAACCCTAAACCCTAAACCCTAAACCGTAAACCTTACCCTAAACCCTAAACACTACCCTAAACATTACACCCTAAACCCTAAACCCTAAACCCTAAACCCTAAACTGTAAACCATAAACCCATAAACCCTAAACCCTAAACTCTAAAACCACTAACCCTAAAATCTGAATGCTTGTAATCATAAAACGAAATAACACGTGTAAGTAGAACCCTCTGAATGATTGTAATCATAAAACGAAATAACACGCTTTAATTATAGACAATAGGTGACTGCTTGACTTCTTACATTTTGAATAATAGGAGTATGGGGACATCGAAATTCTATGTTGTGTTTGTTGGTCACAACCCAGGAATTTACACCTCGTGGGTTGAATGCCACAAACAAGTTAACCAGTTTAAGGGAGCACTACACAAGTCGTATCCAACATTTGCAGAAGCAGAGTATGCATTATGGCATTACGTTACGGGCACCCGTGGCGAACCAAACCTCATTGACCAACATGAAGCGTGTCGTAACCTTCCTGCAGGGGGATATGGTCGTGTAGGAAACTTTTATAGTATTAGTCGAATGTTCATAGGGTTTCTGTTTGGAATAATTGTAACGTACGTCATCGTTCATTATCTTTAGAATGCTAGTCTATATCCATGTACGATGAGTAAGGCTTTGAACTAAATAAAAGATGGTTTATATTTTGTCCAGGCTGAAGTAGTACCGTTCATAATGGATTCCATAACCCCACATGAACTTGTCTCCATAATTTCAATAATGGCTGACTCTCAGCGCCAACTATTCAACCTGATTAACTTCTTCATGAACAACCACCATAGGATAGAAAACCAATCTCCCTACATCAGACACCAGATAAGGCAGTTAGCCTGCTTCCGGTTGATCCATGAAAGTGACCTGTGCTGTCGAGAAAGCACCAGGATGGATAGGAAATGTTTTGCCATACTATGTAGTTTGCTGAGAATGACTTCCGGGTTGGTAGGAACGGAAATCGTAGACGTGGAAGAGATGGTCGCGACGTTCTTGCACATCGTTGCTCACGATGTTAAGAATCGAGTCATTAGAAGACAGTTTGCACGGTCAGGCGAGACCGTTTCTTGACACATCAACGCGACTTTGAGTGTCGTACTACGATTGTATGACATTCTACTTAAGAAACCGGAACCGATCACGGCTTCTTGCCAAGATGGGAGGTGGAAATGGTTCGAGGTATGGATACTATATGTTAGTACACATCGTGAAGATCTTACAACGTCTTTCTGACATGTGTAATGCGATGTGGAAACAGAATTGTTTAGGTGCATTGGACGGTACGTACATAAAGGTTCATGTTAGTGCGGTTGTATCGACCAAGGTATAGGACGCGTAAGGGTGAGATTGCAACAAATGTATTGGGCGTTGTCTCGCCGAAAGGTGAATTCATTTTTGTTATGCCGGAATGGGAAGGTTCGGCTGCTGATTCTCGTGTACTCAGGGATGCAATATCACGCCTGGTGCGGCAGAGGCTGAATTAATAGATGTGAGATAATAAAATAACTCAGCTAACCCTTAGTGCAAATATACATTGTCGCACGTAGTAATAAAAAAACCTTAGAAGTATTCCAAGGGTATCGATCCCATGAGGACTAACTGGAAATTCAGATTTGAGGAAGAAACTGCTCAAATGATTGCTTTTGAAAAAGGTAACCAAAGAAAATAAGTTGATTGATTGGGTTTTTGAAAAGATAAATAAGACAATCAACTAGATAATAAAGAATAACAATAAGAAATAAACGAGGTATTCAACATGGATTCATCCCTGAGGTAATAACCATAGTCATGCAATATTTAACTTAAGCCTATTCAATGCATTGGGTCAGATTTAACTTCTATTTGGCCTTTGCTCCCAAGAACCGTTAGAAGGCTAAGCGAGTACCGTTATGCACATTTCTGTGACTCGACTCCGACATAGATAATTCACGAATGCAACCTATAACCCTATAGTCGATATAGGGTGCCTTAGGCAGCTTGCCCAATACCGCCGAACAATCTATTTTGAGCTTTTTCTCCTATATCACCTTTATGAGAACCGATATCGTTTGTCCCTTTCGAGATCAAACTCACATAGCATGCAAAGTCTAAGTGATCAAATTAAACTCAGCAAGATTAGAGTGATAATCAATAAAGAATGACATGCAATGAATAGAAACTTAAGCAAATAAAACACTTTCAAGCCATTAAACCATAAGGGAATTCACCATATTGAACCCCTCAACAGAATTTAGCTACTCATAGTGAGATAAAGAGCAAATGAATACATTTTCATTGAAATAAGAATGTAAATAATACAGAATAATGAAAAGATTCAAGAGCTGGATATAAAGGAGATAGCTAAATATTATGGGTTTTCTATTTACTCAATCCTTCTAGAGTTCGCTAACACACTCCACTCTCTCGCTTTTACAAAGTGGGAATGGGTGAAAATCCCTACAAACCCTAAGGTTTGATGTCTAACTCAGGTTAGAATTCAGTCATCTAAGAAGGACCTCGGGCATCCCTACTCATAGGCGTCAACTAGGGTTCTGTCACCACCCTCTTCTTCCAAATGAGTTCTGCTTGAATTTGACTTCGAATCTCGAGCTTATATAGTGTAGAAAATGGTTGAGGAGCTGCGAAATAGGTGCTGGAAGGTTGCCCAGTCAGTTTCGGGGTCAAAACAGCCAGTTAGGTGCGAAGAACTCGTCAACAACGACCCGCAGATGACTCGGAACGACTTCAATTTTTCCAGAAATGCGGTCGCATTTCATTTTTTCCTTCCATCGCATTTCTGGGAAATTCCAGCTTTTCCTCTGTTTTTCTGCACAGCAACAAACTAAGTCAAATTCTCTTAAAATCAAGTATTTTAAAGCACAAATGAGCAAAATTTGACAAAAGTGATTCTCAACACCCTAACTTAACAACTTAAGCATATTTTGGGCTCGGGAACAGTAAATTGATCACAACATACAACATTTGGCCAAGAAATGAGCTAAATATAAGGGTAAAATAGGTATAGTTTTTACCCTTATCAACGCCCCAACGGACTAATAGTGCCGAAGGGTATGGAACCCAGTATCAATCTAAAATAGGAACACTTATGTCATCCTTAGGTATTAACCTTCTTTTCTGAACATGTTACTACTATCTTTGTGATGTTGGGTACCCAAACGCAGAGGGTTTCTTGGCACCTTACAGAGGAGAGCGGTACCACTTAACCGAGTGGCGTGGGGGAGGCAATGCACCTACTACACCAAGAGAGTTCTTCAACATGAAGTATTTTTCTGCACGTAATGTTATCGAGAGAGCATTCGGTGCTCTGAGAGGACAGTGGGCGATACTTCGGAGGAAGTCCTACTACCCTACTCGGACCCAGTGTCGAATCATAACAGCATGCTGTTTACTCCACAACCTTATCACCTGGGAGATGGGTCTGGATGTCGGGTTGGATGAAGGTGATGTTGGTCGATCCGAACCCGTACCACTCGATGGCGAGAACATTACCTTCATTCAAAGCTCCACTGAATGGACTCAGAAGCGAGATGACCTAGCGAACAAGATGTTCAACGCGTGAGGGCAACATCACTGATCCAGTTTGGACATACGACTATCTATTATGTTGTAATTTAACTATTTCTAACATTTCTTGGACCTTAAATTTTTCTACAATGTAAACAATCTATTTCATGTAACTTAAGTTCTTTATGGAAAACCATCTTTGATGTTGTTATTCTACATTATGTTTCTAACTTTGCGTCTGTGATTACTTCATAAATAACTCTTTTACATTATGCCGCCGATAGTGTGACTTGATCAGAATACAGACTTATGAAATCTAATGACGCAATACTCTATCCATGTAGGATAATGGCAGGTGCAGATAAACACCCAAAACACATTTGGACGAGGCAGGAGGAGGCGAAGTTGGTGGAATGCCTCGTTGAGCTCGTCCATGAAGGCGGTTGGAGAGAGGACAACGACACGTTCAGGCCCGGATATCACGCCCGACTGAAGCGTATGATGAAAGGTAAAATGTCGTCGTGCACCATAGAGTCAACATCGATAATAGACTGCAAGGTGCGGTCATTGAAACGACAATACAGTGCCATCTCGGAGATGCTGGGTCCGAGCTGCAATGGCTTCGGTTGGAATGACGAGTTTAAATGCATCGTGGCTGAGAAGGAAGTCTTCGATGCGTGGGTGAAGGTACGGTCATTAGTCATTCATTGATTTAACCCATGTATAATATCGCTGCTAAAAAACTCTTCCATACATGCAGTCACACTCCAGTGCCAAGGGACTGCTGAACAAGCCATTTCCTCACTACGAGGAACTCGCTTTCGTGTTCGGCAAAGATCGGGCGAGTGGCGGCGCGTGCACTGTTCCAGAGGAACAGGCAGACAGCACCCAAGGGGACGACGAGGGCGATAGCAATTTCCAGGGGGCGCAGGATTATTATGTCCCCGCTCCACCGGATATTAATCTGGGCGCGGATGTGGAGTTTGAGGACGTCCCCATCACACCCACAAGCCGACCGAGCACTGCAAGGTCCTCGTAGAGTCGGAAGCGGAGCAGAGCATCAGATGAAGCGGAAGCCCTTGATATTATGAGGCAGTCAGTGGCTATGCAAGAGACACAGTTCACGAAGATCGCTGACTGGCTGGACACCCAAGACGCACGGGAGTTCAAGAGGCGGGACACGGTCGGGGAGATGCTTCTGGAGCAACAGGAGCTTCGGACGACGAGAGAGTATCTCTTTTGCGCATCCTCTTCGCCGACCCCAAGATGACAAACATGATGTTGTCTGTGCCACCGACCCTCAGGCTTCGATTCCTCCGAGGACTACTCAACGAACGCCGGTGACTTCCTACTAGACTTTCCTCCGACCTAACTTTTGATTTGTAATTACGAAACTGTGTACCTTTGACTGACATTTGATAATTTTTTGTTATATGTAATATAGTCAACCCGTTCTCAATTTTTTGTAGAGGGTTGATCTTCTACTTACGAATGTCAATGAAATCAGTCTACTTACGAATGTCAATGAAATCAGTCTACGAAGTTTGTGCAGTAACTTATCCCATGTCCAATGATTGCTTAAATGTTCTGCAATTCATTCTCTTTGTCTAATGTCACTAACAAGACACAAATGTGTGTAAGTCTAACTTAAATAAATTAGAATGGTAATGAGTGTTATTAATTTTCGAACATTTTTTATTCATACATGGTTATGCATTTGAGGACGTCCCTAACATAAATCTCTTGTGTATAACGATCATACTTAGTCATAGCGATTTCTGAACGAATCGCATCACATGTCACGGATGAAGTGGATGAGGATCTGTCTGACACAAGCAGTAAAGTCGGGCTAAAAGATACATCATCGGCAGGGAGTAGTAGGAGACGTTCTTCCTACAAGAGAGAGATAATTGAGGTCGTAAAGGCTGCAATGGACAGTCAAATTACCAGCCTTCAGAAGATCTCATCGTGGCAGGAACGAAAGAACGAACGGGACGCTGCACGACGTAAGTTGGTGGTCAAGCAGATTGAAGAAATGGCACACTTCGATGAGGGGGATAAAACTAAACTTCTCAATGTGTTGCTCGCTGATATGCAGAAAACCGAGCTTTTCCTAGCCATGCCCATGTCTTTGAGAAAAAGACATTGCATGGATCTTCTTGGAAGGAATGAATGATTCACCATGGCTGCCAGTACTATTCCGTTCGTGTTGTATGTACTATGTTTCATTGTTGCCTGCACTTACTTTGTCGTTTTCATGGAACTTAATTTGTAGTAAGGAATATTTTCTTCATGTAATATGTACCAAGAAAGAAGGTCTATCTCATTCCAGTGAATATTGTAATGACCAGTCAATATCGTTTTCAATGCTTATTTTAAGAATGGAGAATGATTTTTACCTTTTTTTAGTTTCTGGAGTTTTGATCAAAAGTGACTTACAATCCCAATTTTCCAATTAATAGAATGATCATTTTCATTACTCAATTTTAGAACAATTGTGTAGCATTGAAAACTAAAAAAAAAAACAAACAAAATCATAAAAATAGAGTTCATAACTATGTTAACAACAAATATAGGGAGTGCAACAAATGTTTGAAAAAATTGTACAATGTCAAATAGTTTTTTTTTTGTTTTTTTAAATTTTGGATTTTTGATCAAAATTCTGACTTCATCTCAATTTTACAATTAATGAAAAAGAACATTTTCATTTTTCAATTTAACTATTATTGTTTAACATTGAAAAAAACCAAAAACCGAAACAAAAACAGAAGATCAGACTTCAAGACTACGTTAAGAACAAATATAGGAAATGCAACAAGTTTGGGAAAAAATTGAACAATGGAAAATGGTTTTCTTTTTTTTTTTTTTAATTTTTTATTTTTTTTATCAAAATTTTGACTTAAAATCCCAATTTCACACTCAATGGAAAGAACATTTTCATTTCTTTATTTCAGAATAATTGTTTAACATCGAACAAAAGTAAAATTGGAAAAAAGAAAAATGAAACAGAGACTCAGCCTACAAAACTAGATTCAGAGGAAATATATGAAATGCAACAAGTGTGGAAAGAAATTGAAGAAGGGAAATTGATTTTTTTTTTTTCCAATTTTGAATGTTTGATCAAAATTGTGTCTTAAATTCCCATTTTCACAATTAATGGAAAACACATTTTAAATTATTAATTTTAGAACAATTGTTTAACATTGAACAAAAAAAAAGAAACAAAAAAAAAACAGAGACTCGACCTCCAAAACTACGTTGAGAAGAAATATAGGAAATGAAACAAGTGTGTAAAAAAATTGAAGAAAGGAAATTGATTTCTTTGATGTTTTTTTTTTTTTTTTTCCATTTTTGAATGTTTGATCAAAATTGTGTCTTAAATTCCCATATTTACAATTAATGGAAAGAACATTTTAAATTATTAATTTTAGATGAATTGTATAACATTGAAAAAAAAATCAGAAACTCAGACTTCAAAACTCAGTACCCCAAACACGGACTTCCTAACACAATCTTCAGAACTCAGCACCCCAAACACAGACTTCCTAACTCAGACTTAAAAAATCAGCACCCCAAACACAGACTTCCAAAACCCACAGATTTCACAAATCACCCTATTTCCTAAACCCCCACTTCCAAAACTTAAACCCTTGCCCCAAACACACCCTAAAAAAATTGATAGATACTACCTATACCAACAAGGGGCACCTTCCTTTTCGGTAGCTCAATCATAGGAACTTTGAAGTTAAGCGTGCTTGGCTTGGAGAAGTTCTATGTTGGGTGTTGTTTATGGTTCCTTATGTAGCACGTTGACTTCTTACGTGGGTCACGTTGGAACATCCCATCCCCATGATTTTTGTAGTCCTAGGAGCATCTATTTCGGACCCAACCTCACGTTCTATAGGTATGAATGACAATTGAAATAAACCCTTGTTCTCATTATGCTTCCTTGTATACCCACCTACCATACGTTCTAACTCTTGTCCCTTTCTCTTTTTCTTTTGTCTCTTTCCGTGTAGGGTTTCCACCTTATAAATTTGTGTGAGAGTGAATCTGTCATCTTCCCACGTAATCTATTTCTATCCCCCTTCCTTAGAGTGTATACCATTTGGATTGAAGTGTTATTTTATGGACTGTTGCAATTTTTATCTTGAATTTCTTTTTTATTTTGGTAAAGTTAAATGAGTTTGTATGACTTATGGGTTGTATAACTCTTGAACTGCACGTCTTTCTTTTCTCTTAGAAATAACATCCTAGCTTTAGAACTAACATCCTAGCTTTGTATGCTTTGTGGATATATTTTCTTTGGAAAAATTTGATAGCTTGCTACATTGTTATCTCCTTGTTGAACAAATGAAAATGCCACTGCATACTTTTCCCACCACTTTTTAAAATTAATGTAGCTTTTGTAATTAAAATTGGCACAAAGTTTCTGAAAATATTGAATAGCCAAAATAGTACAAATTGAAAAATACATATCCTTTTTGAAATTACATACTGAGACATTTTTTGAAAAATAGTACAAATTGAATATTACATACCCTTTTTGAAATTACATAATGAGACAATTTTTGAATTTGGAGTACAAATTGGAAATTACATACCATTTTTGTGCAGCATTTTTTAAGTTACATATTGAGACAATTTTTCAAAATTTGTACATTTTTCAAACTGTTCAGATTTTTTAAAATCAGTACACAATGAAAAAGAAGCAAGTACTTGAAAATTGTAACTATTTCCTTGTAACGCCATACGTTTCAAAATTAAGTCTTTCTGTGATATTTTGGATCCATTATTGAGTTCAAATTGGAATTTAAGTGTGGAATTTTTGGTTAAGGAATGAAATTTTTAATTTCAATCCCATGGCTATGAAAATTAAAATTAGCCAAAGATTTCCTAATCTTACAAAGGAAATTAAGGCCTTAATTTGGGTTAGGGGAAAAATTGGTTTTTATTTTAGATGTTTTAAAGGAAAAGAAATAGGCCCTAATTTTTCACTCTCTCTCTTCCCTCTCTTCTCCTTACGCCGTTCAGCCCCCCCCCTTCTGAAATCTTCTTCTTCTTCCACGCACGTAGCAGACC